>CM069075.1:5560000-6760000 GCA_035220775.1 Malus fusca
AACAAGCCTGAAAACATTATCGAAGAAATTAAAACTGAAAAATCAATAAAAAAATGAAAAATGAATAAAAATGATAAAAGTAGTGTAATTGTTTCCTACATTTTGATGGTGCCCTTGGGGCCGAGGTTGGTCTTGAGGACGTCCTGCAAGCCCTTGGCGGCGTTGATGTTCATGTGCAGCGCCGCCGATTTGTTCAGCACCTCCGCATTCGGATTCAGCACTCGAATCGACATCCTTTTACTTCTTCTTCTCCTCCTCCTTGTTCTTCTGCTCAGATGAAATCCAAGTGGCGGAGAGAGTGAGAGCGTGCGAGTTTTTGAAAACTTTTGAGAGTTGGAGAACAAGTCGAAGCTCCAAAACTGTATGGTTTTATGAATCTCAGAGCGTGGGGTTTGTTAGGGCTTAGGGGACTCGGAAAGCTCCAAAACTGTATCCTTCTGCAAAACGTCGTCGTGTTGGTTTTAGTAACGGGCTAAATGGGTCTTGCCCGTGAGTTTACGGACCGACTAAATGGGCCGATCCAGAAGTCTAAAATCCAAAAAGGAAATGGGCTCATTGATGATGAATAATATAAAGCAATATTATCGGGCCACAATAAAAACCTAATTCTCTTTTTCTTTTTCTTTTCTATTTTTCTCTCCTCGAATGACCTAGAGAAGTGATGGATAGTCGAACTGTCACATGGTGTTACTTCATTCATGCTATAACATCTTTCTAGGCATAAACTACTCATTTTTAATCCTCGTAAAATGAAAAATTATTCTCCCTACAAAAGTGACAAACATTTATCAAAAGGAATAATTTTAAAGAAAAAGATGATGGCGGTGGCTCATCCCTTCCTTCCTTCAACCTTCCTGCATGGTGGGGGACTGGGAAAGATTTGTTTCTGACTTTTCTGTTAGGAATTTGAGCATGAAAGAATCTGAAACTTTAACTAACCGTGACTAATAATGCATGTCACTTATGAAGAATGAGAATATATATGACCAGTCGTGTGGGATCCGTGTCCATGGATTTGCTGAGGTATTCAGGTTTAAATTGCATATTATATATCAAAGGTTAGATTTTTCTCGTATAAAATCTTCCCAGCTAGTAACCGACTTAACGTTGAATTTTTAAGACAAGGTTCATCTTGCTCGAAAATTCAACAATGGATACCAACCCTTAACATAGATCAGATGCATGAACGGTAGAATGTGCGGTTTGTTGAGAGTCCATATCACATCGAGAAAGAAGAGACTTTGTATGTATTTACAAAAGTTTGGATCACTTACCATATTGCCAATTAATTTTATGGTGAAACTTTAACTTCTTTCATAATCAAGAATCCAACTGTTAAGAATCCCATTACATGCTATGCTCCAGTCTATAAGAAAAATCTCATCTTGTTTCGATATACTAATTTTCTGATTCTGGCCTTTGCATTTTTTACTTCACACATTGAATCTACATTAACGAAGTTCAAACTTGAATGTAAGAAAAGGCCTGTTAGTGCCAATCTGTGATAAGGATCACAACTTGAATGTAGGAAAATGAATGTACAATCCCTTAACCAAGGTTCTTACGCTAGATGCTAGTCGGGCGGTGAGCTCCCCCCCTAGCAAACTAGGCTGATGTAAGTAGATTTATTATATGTTGTATAAATAAGTGCCTAATTATACTAAAAAACCAATGAAAAAACTTATTTTTTAAACAAATATCGAATTAATAGTAATGAAAATGTAAGAAGTAAGGTGCAACCTTTCATTAGTATTACTCGTTTTGGCACTAAAAGCACTTTCTCATATCCCCATGAGTCAGACCAGTGGTGAAGCCACGTGAGGGTGAGGAGTGGCGGCCGCCACTCCCCTCGCTGGAAAAACAAGATTGGAGCGCTGGTTCAGCCCCTCCCCTCGCCGGAAAACCCGACTGATTCTGCTGTTGCTGCTCTCCATCTCTGGTGTCTCATGTCTATCTGGTTTTTGCTCTGCACGTAGCAGAGCTGCATTTTTTTTAAACACCCAGGCCAAAACGACGTTGTTTTGGTCCTGGTAAAAAAAAAAAAATTAAAAAATGGAACGAAACGACGCCGTTTCGTATAAGTTGTGTGTGTGTGTGTGTGTGTGTGTAGGGGGACCGCGTGTCCCTCGTTCCCTTCAGTCTCTCTCTGTCCCTTTTCATTCTCCAATCACAGCGCTGCACCCCAATTCCCAGGAGAAAATTCCTAGCAGTTAGCACCCACCGGGCCACTGTTTGGCCTTTTGTTGTCGCGTCAGCAGGCATTCTCCAGTCGCCAGCTTCCAGCCTTCAAAGGCACTCTTTAGCTAAATTTTTTAATCCCTAACCCTAATTAATTATTTAATACAAATTTTGTTTAATTGGTATAGAATCATATGGTAATGCACTAATATGGTTATTGGTTATTGATTATTGATATGATTCTATGATTATTGATATGAAATTATGAAATTATTTTTTAGGGTGAAAATTAAAATTTGAATTCTTGATTATTGATTAATTAATTGAATTATTACATAATGTATATAATTATTCATATGATTAGTTGAATTGAATATTTATTTATTGAATAATTTGTATGCTTATTGGTATTGATTAATTGAATTGTTGGTTGGATTAGTTATTATGCATATTAGTATAGTCTACTCTAGGATTAGTTATTATGCATGTTGGTTGGATTAGTTATTATGCATATTAGTATAGTCTACTCTAGGATTAGTTATTATGCATGTTGGTTGGATTAGTTATTATGCACATTTATTGATTGAATAACTTGACAATTACATTCACAATATGAAGATGCATAGTGAGTTTTCATCATTGAGAGGAATTGGTGATCTTGCAAAGGAGTTGGTGAAGACCGGGAGGTGTGCAAGCTATACGTTAGTGTATAAGCTTCTTACATTGGCTTTGGTATTACCAGTTGCAACCGCTTCGGTGGAGAGAGTTTTTTCTGCTATGAAGATTGTGAAAACACCGTTGCGTGACAAAATGGGATATCAATGGTTGAGTGATAGCATGCTTGTTTACATTGAGAGAAATGTATTTGCTTTTATTGATAATGAGCATATTATGTGACGTTTTCATGATATGAAACCTTACCAGCAACAATTGTAATTTATTTGTATTGATAAATTATGGAAGACATTACTATATAGAAATATTTGGTTGTTGCTCTTCTTTTGAACCTTGCAATGTTTTAACTTCGCCCTTCCTCCCGTCAATTTCTGGCTTCGCCACTGAGTCAGACAATACTATGTTATTTCCAATGCTTAAGTAGTTTTATTTACATTGTTCGTTGGAGTCATAGGAATTCCTTTCTTTAATTAGCAGGAAGTAATAGATTTAGATCATGAAGGAATATATTTGGAAATATTATTCAAATTGTTAAGTTCATCCATAAATCTATTACATCAAAATAAAAATAATTCGGTGGATTGGTAGGCGTCTAGGGACTAATATGGAGTTGCCAACCGCAAAGCGCTTAGACGGAGATTTTTAAAACAGTGGATTAACAAACTTAACTTAAGTCTGCAAAAGTAAAGTATCTCTAATTTGAAAAGAAAATTACCGATCCACGACTTTGCAATTTTCCTATTATTTTCTTTGTAAACCATTGTCGAGCACCATGCATGAACTTTATATGAAAGTCTAACAATACTGTGGAAGAATAATGACGTGCATGCAAAAAGATGGACAAACGGCATATATTCCTGAGGCAAGTACAATATTAAGAACAAAATCTAATGTTTTTTGGGACAACTTGTACAGGAAAGGTACAACTGTACTTGTTCGTTGCAAAAACTACAAATAGTCAACCAATGTTCAATTTCTAAATTCCATAAACTTAAAGATTTGTGGAAGAAGTTCAAAATTGAAAAAATAAAATAAAATAAGATGATTAATTGCATTTCATGAAATTTCAGAGAACTCAATTTCGGTAATTATTCACTAACCAGAGATTTCCAGAAGAGGGTTATTTTTAATGCATGTTTTTATCTTTTGTCAATAGTTTCAACGCATTCTTTGTGTTTTAGGTACATTGAAAAATTTCATGTTTGGACAAATTGTCTGACCTCAAGTTTCCCTGGTCATCCCACTATTTTTTTTTTTTGAACAAAATGATGTTATCTACACTAAGGGAATGAGATGTGCTTAGCCTCACAATAAGCTAGCAATGATGTAGTTCAAATTCGCCTTTGGTAAGAATCGAACCTAAGACTCACTTACAAGTAAAGAGGAATACAACTAAATTGTAGTACTAAATGGTTGGTCATCCCACTGTTGAAAACCAATTTCGGGCATCAACATGTCTGATTAGTTGACCTTTTATTTCAGTTTAAGATAATGTTCCAAGAAAAAAAAACCTGGTAAGGGAAGTAACTCTTTAATCAAATCAACAAAAAAGAAAATGGCAACAGAATAATTGGACAGCATGAACTAGAAGGCAGGAACAACATTGGTGATAAGTTTCATCCGTTGACTACAATCTCATTATCTTCACAATGCTTGACATCAATCATCAAAGTGACTCAGACGCAAATTAGACTAGATAGTCATAATAGTGTGTTCGCTTCTACATGTTTAAATATCCCTCATTGTAAATCAAACAGAATAAGAAACTTTTAATTTGGAGGGCTGACTAATTCTAGCTCAGGTTAGATGAGAATAATCTGCATGACAGCATATGTAGAGAAAGACAATATTCCAAACTCCAAAGTATTGCTTCTCAGTTAGTGCAAACTCCACACTAGCCCAAGACTTACAACTAACAGTAAAGAGAAAGAATGGAACTCAACGAAGATGAATCAACTTTCACTAACAAGTTACAAGTTACAACACTCTCACCAAGAGCATGAACAATACAATAAAAAAGAAAGATGAAAAACTAACTCAAAAGGATAAGCAGCAGCTAGTTATCAATGCAATTGAAAACTATTGTCCGGAAGGAACACCAAAACATAAAGGAGTGCCACTGCACCATGAAAACATGCAGGTTCCCAAGACAGCCACAATTAAGGAATTAATATAAGTTGTTGGGTATGTGGTAAGTCATTCTAGAAAAACCACTTTAATTTTAACACTCCCCCTTAAAGTGATTTTCTAAATGTTAAGCCAAGCTACGCACGGAAGCTTTCAAACGGTCTTTTGGAGAGCGACTTTGTAAAGATGTCAGTAACATTTGCACTGCTTCGAACTTTAGAAACTTTGACTCTTCCTGTAAGCACACATTCACGAATATAGTGATGCTCAGTCTCTATGTGCTTGGTCCTCGCGTGAAACACCGGATTTGTTGCAAGCTTTATAGCACTTTGGTTGTCACCATGTATAACCGTAGGACTATAGATTGGTGAATCAACATCCCCAATCAACCGACGCAACCAAACACATTCTTGAGCAGCAAAAGAAGAGGCTTTATATTCAGCCTCAGTTGTTGAAAGAAAGACAGAGTCTTGTTTCTTAACACACCAAGAAATACATGCTGATCCACAAAAGAAAACATAGCCAGACATCGATCTTCGATCATCTAAATCACCAGCAAAGTCAGCATTTGTAAAACCATATAGCTTAAAATCAACAATTTTCTTGAACGTAAGTCCCATGTCAAGAGTTGCAGAAACATATTTCAATATTCATTTTGCTGCATCAAGATGAGGTTTCCGAGGATTTTGCATAAATCGGCTAACAAGCCCAACCGCAAATGAAATATCTGGCCTTGTGATGGTCAAGTAAATAAGGCTACCAACCAATGCACGATACGGTCGAGAATCTGGAAGAAGCTTACCTTGATTTTGCCGTAACTTCAAATTTGCATCCAGTGGAGTGGAGCACTTTTTGCTTGTAGATAATCCAAACTTTTCAACAAGATTTCCAACATAGCTCTGTTGAGATACAAAAACTCCATGCATTAAATTTTCCACTTCCAAACCAAGAAAGTGACTTAGTTCACCCAAACCTTTCATTTTGAACCGAATTGAGAGTTCGGATCGAAGTTTTGCAATTTCCTTCTCATCATTGCCACTCACAATCATGTCATCCACATACAAGAGAACTACAATGTGTGAGCTTTCATTCCGCTTGACAAATAGGCTTGCATCAGAATCTGAAGCAACATAACCACATAATAGTAAGAATTCAGAAATCTTACCATACCAAGTTCTCGGAGCTTGTTTCAAGCCGTAAAGCGCTTTCTTAAGCTTGCAAACAAAATTTGGATGCTCTTGTGATACATACCCAGGTGGTTGAACCATAAATATCTCTTTGTCAATCTCGCCATACAAGAATGCATTTTTTACGTCGAGCTGCCATAATTTCCATCCTCTAAAAGCTGTCAATGATATCATAATTCGGACTAAAGTTAACTTTGCAACGGGGCTAAAAGTTTCTTGATAATCGTCCCCATATTTTTGGGAGAAACCGCGGGCAACAAGTCTTGCTTTAAACCTGTCAATACTTCCATCCGCTTTTCGCTTTATTTTAGAAACCCATTTGCATGTCATTGGATCTGCACCTTGGGGTTTTGGAACAAGATCCCAAGTCTCATTTTTTATTAGAGCATTCATCTCCAAATCCATAGCTTAATCCCATTCCTTTTTTCCATGAGCTTCATCAAAGCAAGATGGCTCATTATCATCAAATGGTCCAGCAAGAAGACAAGAGTAAAGACTAACAAAATCTTTAAAACGAGATGGCTTCACAATTGTTCTTTGGGATCTTCTAAGAGATGGTTCAGCTACAAGTTCCTCGCTGCCTTCAGTTTCAACATGACAAGTCTCGGCTCCCCCATTTGCATGATCCCTCATAAAAGAATCATCTTGAGTCACAGCTTCTTCACATGCTTGATCATATGATGAGGGGCTGATTTCATTCACTAATGGAATAGGCAAAGACTCCACCAACCCGGTTTCAACGGAAGCATCTTTCTTGTCAAAATAAGAGGAAATCTCATCAATAACAACATCCCTTGAAACTGTAATTTTGTGAGTATCAGGTTCCATGCACTTCCAACCCTTTTTCCTTTCATCGTAACCAACGAAAATGCATTTTTTGGCTTTTGCATCTAGCTTGGTCCTTTGAGCATCTGGTATATGAACATAGCAAATGGAACCAAAAACTTTGAAGTGCTTGACATTTGGTTTTTCACTAGCCAATTTCTCATATGGAGACTTCAAATCAATTAGACCAAGAGGAACTCGATTAATCACGTATGTTACACAAGCCATACCTTCTGCCCATAAGGTATTCGGTAAATTCTTTGCAAATAACCAGCTCTTGCAAGTCTCCACCAAATGCCTAATCTTCCTTTCCGCCACACCATTTTGTTACGGTGTGTGAGCACAAGTGAGCTGCTTACGAATACCATGCTCCATGAAAAATTTAACGAATTCCGATGAAGTAAATTCTCCACCATTATTAGTGCGGAGACACTTGATTTTCCTTTCAAGAACCCCTTCAACATTTACTTTGAATTCCTGAAACTTGGAGAAGACCTCTGATTTTTCCTTCACAAAATATACCCAAGTAAATCTTGTAAAGTCATCTACAAACAGTAGCATATACCTACAACCTGTGTAAGAAGGTGTAGTGGTTGGTCTCATAAGATCACTATGAACTAATTCCAAAGAAACCTTGTTTCTTGAATCAGATTTGTGAAATGGAAGACGATGTGCCTTCCCGAATTGACCACCTTCACAAACTTTATCACAAGCAAATGAGTTTATCTTTGGCAACCCATGAACCAAATTTTTCAGCACCATAGCCTTTAACTTATCCATACTCAAATGCCCCAATCTAGCATGCCAAAGTGTAGGACTATCATTTTTACTCATGTTATCAACATAAGAACTAGATGTAGCTGATAAAGTAAACACATCTTAACTCTTCTACCAGTATGAACAACATCAGCATCTATGTTTTTCAAATTTCGTAAAAACTTCACATTTTCAGGTCCAAAGAGAACATAGGTACCTGTATCACTATCAACCGTATTTGCCATTGAAAACAGATTTTTTCTTCATACCCAGTACTTGAAAAACACTATTCAGTGTAATGCGATCATCGCCGTTGTCAATTGTAACAACTCCCTCCTTTTTAACTGGGTGAACAGAATCATCTGCTGTGACAATGGCATCATTTCCTTCATATTTTTGGAAGGAAGAGAACATGGACTCATTGCCTGTGAGATGATGGCTGCAACCAGAATCAACAATCCAGTCTTCTTTGAAATTGATTGAGGCCAAAACATCTATATTGGTAGTTTCAGCCACAAAGCACTTCCCCCAAATTTCCTCACTCTTTGGTTCTTTCAATTTAGCCATGTTCCCCCCTTGCATCTTCACATTACAATTTTTACGTATATGCCCCATTTTTCCACAGCGATGGCATTGCTTATTCACATCTTCATTGGTAAATCTTTCCTTCTTCTCGTCTTTTCGGTAGTTGGAATCATGGGGCTGGTAGATTTTTTTCTTTTCAAACTTCTTTTTTCTAGTAAACAGGGCACTTCTATCACCATTCGAAGATAACACAGAGCAACTAGCCATTTGTCTAGCCAAAGACTCTTGAGAGGCTAGAAGATTTTCAAGCTCTACCAAAGACGGTTGATTTGCCCATCCTTGTATTGATGTAACAAAAGGAACATATTCATGATTAAGCCCACGGATAATATGTCTTCGTACTCGTGCATCCGACATTGGTCTTTCCGTATCAAGAGACGAAATTTCGGAGCATAAATTTTTTGCCTTCAAGAAGAACTGAGAAATAGAAAGACCACCTTGGGTTAAATTTGCTAGATCATTATCCAGCAATTGCAGCCTTCCTTCATTCTTTTTGTTGAATAAGCCATCAAGAGTTGTCCATATCGCATTGGCGGATTTGCAATATGTGATGTGTTCAAACAGCTCGCGAGAAATAGATTTCTTCAAGGCAAATTCAGCCTTAGCATTCCTCACCTTCCACTTCTTCAAAGCGTCTGGAATTTCTTGTGTATTTGTTGGAGTGGCAATTTCATCTCCACCAACAACCTTCCATAAATCTTCCCCCAAGAGATATGATTCCATACAAGATTTCCATACCTTGAAATTTGACTGATTCAACAAATCAATACCTAATCCAGAGCTTCGGTTTGAGTCCATCTTGAGTATCACAGTCTTTCTTTACTAGGGGAAACTTGACAACAAAAGCTACCTCCCTTGTAGCTCTGGTACCATGTAAAGAAAGACAATATTCCAAACTCCAGAGTATTGCTTCTCAGTTAGTGCAAACTCCACACTAGCCCAAGACTTACAACCAACAGTAAAGAGAAAGATGGAACTCAACGAAGATGAATCAACTTTCACTAACAAGGAAATAAGCTTACAAGTTACAACACTCTCACTAAGAGCATGAACAATACAATAAAAAAGAAAGATGAAAAACTAACTCAAAAGGATAAGCAGCAGCTAGTTATCAATGCAATTGAAAACTATTGTCTGGAAGGAACACCAAAACATAAAGGAGTGCCACTGCACCATGAAAACATGCAGGTTCCCAAGACAGCCACAATTAAGGAATTAATATAAGTTGTTGGGTATGTGGTAAGTCATTCTAGAAAAACCACTTATTTTAACAGCATATGCTGAGTTCGAATCGCACCTTTTAGATAACTTTAATTCTTTTAGAACGAGCCCAATGTTTCTCATTTTGTATATAAAGACCTTGTACGTGCCGAAGGAAACCATATTCACATCCATTGATCCACAAACATTGTATGAAATTTAGAAGAAATATGGCCATATCTCTTGATCCAAGGCTTAACCTCCAAGCAACTAGAAAACCTAACCAACATGGAGTTGTACTCGAAGAAATCGAAGGTCTCATCTGAGTTCACAAAGACGGATATGTCAAAAGGCCTCCGATGATCCCAAGTGTCCCCAGCACTCTAGCTCTACCAATTGTTGTCGCGGCCAAAGACGTTGTCATTGACAAATTTACCAACTTATGGGCACGTATTTATGTTTTAAGCCACCTCGGAAACCCCCCTCCCCCCATTATTGTCTACTTCCACGGCGGTGGATTCTGTGTTGGATCTGCTGCTTGGAGCTGTTACCATGAGTTTCTGGCCAAACTTGCTTCACAAGCAAGTTGTGTCATCATCTCTGTGAATTACCCTTTAGCCCCCGACAACCGTCTCCCTGCTGTTTATGATGACGGATTCAAAGCCCTTATGTGGGTAAAACAACAAGCTCTGAATGAGTGTAGTGAGCAAAAATGGTGGTTAAGTAAGTGCAACTTGTCCAGCTTGCTCATAGGTGGTGACAGTGCAGTGGCTAACATAGCCTACAATGTCACCACACAGTTAGGTTCATGTGACCCCTCCATTTTAAGGCCATTGAGTCTCAAAGGCACTGTCTTGATCCAACCATTTTTCGGAGGAGATGCTCGAACTTGGTCCGAAAAGTGTGCAACTCAGCCTCCATACTCCGCCCTAACTCTGTCAAATTCGGATACGTATTGGTGGTTGTCTCTTCCCTTAGGGGCCAGCAAAGACCATCCGTGGCAACCCTCTAGCGAAGGCCAGCGTGGCCAAATTGTGCGATTTAAGGCTCCCGAGCATGATGGTATGCGTATCGGAATTGGATATATTAAAGGATAGGAATTTCGAGTTATGCAACGCGTTGAGTAACATGGGGAAAAGGGTGGAAACTATAATGCACAAAGGAGTTGGACATGCATTCCAAGTTTTGCATAACTATCAGCTCTCTTATTCCCGGACCCAAGAATTGATATCTCACATCAAGGCCTTCACGATCAAGCAATAATAGCTATTTCAATGATTTTTTTCTAGTTTGATATTTTATTAGGGTATTATGTAATACATTATGCTGAAATTAACTTAGAATTGAAACTTGTTAATTACTTGTTATGTATTATATTTTCATGCTATATGAATTTTGTTCACTTAGTAATCTGTTGTGTGAGTTCGAAAACGTCATATTTGATGGAATCAACAACCAACAATGAAGTCTTGTTGATCCATCAGATGAAGGATTCATATGTGGATGATTATCAAAACCTCTACAACAACTTGCATGTGATTTTTTAGTTTAAAAGATTGATCCAGAGAATGGCGGCAACTTTCTCGAGGTACAAAGTTTGATTATTCCCATTCTTTTGGATATAGTAGACCAGATATGAGTAGATGGTCGAAAATTTGGAAGATATACTGCAATTCATGGTGAGTGAGAGATATTCTCTCTAAGAGTGAGAGTCTTTTCTCTCCGTGATGAGAGCAACAGCAACACTAACGATTTTCTCTTGCCACCGACCCTAATTCTGATTAGGGTCGGTGGCAGCCCTTCCTTCTTCCTCTCTGCTTCATCTTCCTTTTTTTTTTTTTATGTTTTCCCCTGCTTTCCTTCCTATTTTGGTTTCCCTTTACACCCCAATTTTCACAGGTATATGATGCTGCCCTCAGATCAAATCATTCATCCATCCATATATATGTTCTTATTTTGGCTTCCACTGACTCCATCTCCGCTCTGATCTGCAATCAATTTTAACCGCGAAGTGATGCGGTCTTCAATTGAGAATGTGTGTAGAGTTCTGACGTTCACACCTGCTCGAATGGCAACACCACCTCCTTCTCTTTGTCTGTCATTTTTGGCAGTGTTGCGTGTGGCGATCCCACAGGCTTCTTTGGTTTCTCTTAATCTGTGGCTGCGATTGGTGAGATGTTTTCAGGTGGAAAGCGAAATTCATCTTCTTTTCATCTCTGAGGTGTGGGTTTCTGGCGAAAGTTGGTGGTGTAAGCCCATGACCGTTGTGGAGTGCAGTTCGGTGCTTTCGGCGGTGTCGTTGGAAGGAAGTAGCTAGGTTTAGCTTCTGTGTTTTTTTTGTTTTGTTTTGGGCATTTGGGTTACTATTGAGGTCCATTCTTTTGCTTGAGTGGTTATTGTATTTGGGCCTTAATTTGTGTAATTAATTGAGTTGTGTTAATAAAGTAACCTTTGACCAAAAAAACAATTACTGCAATTCATAATACTTCAAAATCATCTACTCGTGGACAAGATAGTCAGAAATTTGACAGCTCTCCATTTTATGATATTAAAAATTCAACAATATGGAGATTGAGCTCGTTCATTCTAAGTTTATCGTAGTTATAGATGAGATGGTGAAGTTTAAGTATTTATTTTACTTTGCCAGTGTTAAACTTTGCAAAATATTTTTTAAATTAGTTTATACTACTGTTCTAAAAAATTTCGGTGCTAGGCGGCTGACCACTGCCCCGATTAATCCCTAAGCATTTGAAAATTAAGGGCGCCTAGACCTGCTTAGCCACCGGCCTAGATGGCCTTGGCGCCCGCTTAATCCGCCCAAACCTTTATAGGCATCAGCCTAGGTCGCAACTTCTACTTAAACAGAAAATAAAACCTCAATTTATACAACTATTTCTTGTAATTCTATTTAGTTTGAAGAGCTTTGTGATTATGTGAAATCTCAATGGTACATTATTTCAATTGCCAAACATGGACCCTAGGGCACGTTTGAGAAGTGTTTTCAAGCATTTAAAAGCATTTTTCAAACGAACTCCGATAATTTAATATAATATTTGGGCCAACACGGTTATCGATCATGATCACATTTTGAATAAGAGTGAGACCGACCGAAATATTTTTTATTCAAACCCAATGTTGTCCTACATTTGTGTCTTAAAGATTTTTCGGCCCAATTAAGAAACCCAAAAAAATTACCGACCGACCAATAGCCCAATTTTGATCAAATTCAATTAATTGCAGGCAAAGAAATCAACCTGCCCTAAGTCTGCGATTTTCCTCTTTCGCGAGCTTTTCCGTATCAATCAGGTAATCAATCTTTTCTGCATCGAATTTTCTTCAAATTTTGAAATTATTATACGAATTTGTTTTCTTCTAATTCGGTTTGGATTTAGGGTTTGCCTTTTAGTATATTCCTTGTCCGAATTGGTTTCCTTCCTGTGGATTGTGTTGGTCTGAATTGTAGGTAATTCAGGACACTGAGTAATTTTTTGTGTGTTTTGTGAATTCAACTTCAGAGAAGTATTATTGTTATGGATGGAATTGGGATGTTGATGAACCCAATTCTATAAAGACGTGGACTCTTGAGGGAGAATCCGATGATGAAGAGACGGGTATGGACGTTGACGGAGAAGCCTATCGCACTGACAAAGAGGATGGAGCTGTCTTGGAGGTTGATTCCGAGAATCAAACAGCTGCACCTGCTATGCAGGATGATGAAATTGATCCATTAGACGCTTTTATGAATTCTACGGTGCCGCCTGAAGTTGAGAAGCTGGCCAATGTTGCGGAACAAACAGTAGTTTCTGGCCAGAATAATTCCTGGGGAGGATTCAGACTCGGGTTATGGGGGCATTGGGAATAATGACAATCCCTTAGAAGACGAAGACGATGATGAGTCCACTCAAAGATAGTTATGAACCATTCCGAAAAAATTTATACATTGAGGTGAAGGAGACCTCAAAAATGACCCCAGGAGATGTGGGTGCATACCGAAAACAGTTGGAATTGAAGATACATGGCAAGGATGTCCCGAAGCCCATTAAGACCTGGCACCAAACTGGAGTTACAAATAAAATCTTGGAAATGATAAAGAAGCTCGACTATGAAAAGCCAAGGCCAATTCAGGCTCAGGCATTGCCTATAATTATGAGCGGTCGAGACTGCATTGGCATTGCAAAAATTGGCTCAGGCAAAGCCCTTGCATATGTGCTGCCAATGCTGAGGCATATCAAGGACCATCCACCTGCGGAACAAACATATGGATTTTATTGTGTGAATAGCAATGAATTTGTTTTGTCTTGCTTTGCACAAGTTTCTGTCCACTTTTGATCCTTTTTTTTTCCTTCTTTTGTTTGTCCTTTCCCCTGGTGCGAGGGACATTATGTTCATATTTTCTTTGCCGTTACGAAGCTGTGCAAGAGATGCGATCATGGTGCGATTCTTCAGTTTAAAGGGATGTAAGTGTTTTAGAATCTTCTAGTCCATGTTGTTTTTTTCTTGTTCATGAGTTGTAGGACCTGTGAATTCATTCATTTGGGTTATTACCTTGGTGCTTACCCAGGTTTTGTTTGGGAATTGCTGGAGCCGATCAGTTGCCCTCCAAAATGGATTTGCTTTTGTGGCGTTGCTCGCTATAACGGGTTACTGAGTTCTGCAGAGATAACTAACCCTGTACAATTTGCTTTAGTTTTGCTGCTTTCTACTCTGTTCACTTTTTGATTGCTGTGATCATTTTATTTGTTGCAAATACGTTTTATGATCTAAATTCTGAATAGCAAGCTTTAGTTTTGCTTTCTAGTTAAGATTTTCAGTTTTGGCTTGTTTACGTTCTTTTGCTTCTCATTAGCAGATTTATTTTGTGCTCTTTCTTGTGGAGACGATCTTATAATGTAGACAGTAGTTAACCAACACAGTGATGATATACTGATGTCTTTTGTTTGTTTCAGCTTCAGCTATCAACAGAACATAAGCCAATCGAATGATTTCTTGCCAAAGGTCAGAAAATCCCCGCTTCATTAAGTATGCTATTAGTAGATTTTTATAATGAATAGAAAAAAAAAAAAACAATCAAGAGGCTAAAAATTATATTATAATTGGAAAGAAAAGTTCAATATATATCGCAGTGGATTCTCTCATTATAATTTTGATACTTACACATTACAACTCTCTCTTACAAACTGATATAGCATTGATGATGATGAGATGATGGTGATGTTGAACGTGGTGCGATTCTTCAGTTTGAAGGCATGTATGTGCTTTAGAATCAAGAGATGCGAACGTGGTGCGATTCTTCCGTTTGAAGGGATGTATGTGCTTTTACAATCTTCTGGTCGATGTTTTGTCTTTTTTTTTTGGGTTAAACTATGTTTACTACCCTCATATTTCGTGATTTTCAACATTTATTACATCAAGTTTTTTTCGTCCAAGAGTCATACCTAAAGTGTTAATTTTGGGACAGTCTCATCATCCGTTAGTCAAACTGTTAACTCTGCTGTTAATTGATGATGTGGTGCCTATCTGAACAATGACTGAACGCCACGTGTCATTAAGGATCCACGTGGAAATTAAAATTTCAAAAAAATAATTATTTAAAGAAAAGTTAAAAAAGAAAAAAAAAAAAAAAAACAAACCCAGGTCGTCTTCCCCAATCACCCCTTGCCTACCCTCCCACCCACACCCAGATCTTCCCGTCGACCCGTGTCCCCCCAACCCAAACTTTCGTTCACCACCCCACCCACACCCAGATCTTCCCCATCGACCGTTCCCTCCCCTTTCTCTCTTCTACTCTCCTCTGTCCTCTGCCGAAGCTCACCCCCTTATCCTCCACCGTCTATTTACCTTGTGTCATCCTCCAACTTCTCTTCTCCGTCAGCCCCACCCTCGTTCCTTTGTCAACCTCACCGTCGTTCCTCTGTCGACCCTACTTCCGTCTCCTTCAACATCTCTTATTTGTAGTTCCGTATCAGGCTGTGCTTTGATTGAGGCTGGAGTCGGATCTGAAATCGGGGCCCGGATCTTAAATCGAGGCATCTGGAGTACGGACTTATGGATCCAAAGCTTGAAGAAGCTCATGAGCCGAAAAGATGCAGCACTGAGGTGGAGTCGGAGAGATTCAGTGAAGAAAAAAAGGGCGTTACGTCTGCCGTTGTCCCTTTTCCAGAGCGGGTCGAGTTGTCGATCTCCTCCATGAAGCACCTGATGTCAATCCACTGCAATTCCTCCTCATTTGTAATTTCCAATTTCCTCAACAATATCTCAAATATTTATTAGAAAACTTTGTTTTTAAGCTCCAATTATCCTCTAAAGAAAAAATAATTGGAATTGGGGTGTTAATTAAAGCTTAATTATGAGTTTTGAGGCTCAAATTTGTTTATGGTATTTGCTTTGCGAATTTTTTTATTGATCCCGATTTGAGAGGGAGGAGATGAATCGACACGAGAGAGAGATGAAGGGAGTCTCGACCCTCTGCGTCACTTGCGACCGCGAGAGTGGGGTGGTGAAGGAAGGTTTGGGTTAGGGGGGGGGCACGAGTCGACGGGAAGATCTGGGTGCGGGTGGGAGGGGGGGCACGGGGGATTTGGGGGAAGACGACCTGGGGTTGCTTTTTTTATTTTAATTATTTTTTATTATAAACACGTGGCATCCAGTCATTGTTCACATAGGCGCCACATCATCAGTTAACGGCAGAGTTAACAGTTTGACTAACCGATGTATGAGACTGTCCCAAAATTAACACTTTAGGTATGGCTCTGGGACGAAAAAAACTTGATGTATCAAATGTTGAAAATCACAAAATATGAGAGTAGTAAACAGAGTTTAACTCTTTTTTTTTTTTTTGGTTCCCTGAGTTGTGGTACCTGTGAATTCATTCATTTGGGTTCTTTCCTTGTTGTCCAGGTTTTGTTTGGGATTTGGTGGAGCCGATGAGATGCCTTATAAAAGAATTTGCTTTTGTTGGAGTTATTCGCTATAACGGGTTACTGAGTTCCTTCAGAGACAACCAATGTGTAAAATATAGATGATATCGGAAATATCGGTAGTTTAAAAATATGGAAATATCGGTAGTTCCTAAGACAAGGTATGTATATAGGCTCCATCTTTTTGTCGATAAACAATGTTTGTTTGTGAGATATTTTGTCCCGATATTATTTATTTATTTATTCTCCATAGTTAAAATACACAAACCCCCCAATTCTTTCACCATGACCTATTGTCTTTTAAGTTTGAAGGTCTTGAAAATAATAATACGTGGGTAGAAGTGAGTGGAACAATGTAAGATATCAAATAGTTTTTCTAACGACAAAGATTGCACTTACATCAGGGACAAATAGAGCATAGACCAGTGATAAAGTTGAAGTACTATAGCATAATTCTTGAGTACTGTAGCATAATTCTTGTTCATTGGCATTGTAGCAGATCACTGTTCATTGGTAGTGTCGTCATTTTTTTTCGTGGCAATTTTTTTTTAATCTTGAACAAAACAAATCACGACAACACAAACCCTAATTGAACAATTAGGGCACGACACTAAGAAAAAAATGGACACAAAATTAAGGCACACAAGTCACCAAGAGCGAGCTGCTTTAATGCCAAGTTAAATTAAATATGGAAAATATCAAATACATAAAACAATATTTCGGAAATTTCTGATATATTCATTTATCTCCAAAGTGGAGTATATCTAAGAGTTACATGTGGTATAATATATGTAGTTCATTGATGTGGGACAAAAACTACTATTTTCCCACTAATTTCTACACATATAACTCGCAATAAATCTTGGATACAAGTGGTATTACATATGTAGTACAAGATATCCTATGTGGTAAAGGCAAATTCCTATCCCATGTAGTAAAGATATCCTCATACGTCTCTGTAGACTCCACATAAAGGCAACTCTCCAATCCTACAACACACATGCCTGCCTCCTTCTCCTGTTTAGTTTCAGTGTACTTAATCATACGTACGCGTGAGGTTGGGAGTTGAATCTTTAATTTGTTTGATTAAGCAGGTAATCTAGAACCCATCGAGATGCCGAGGACCAAGAGAACGAAGCGCTAGACTATGGAGACACGGGCGACCAAGAGAACCACAATGCAGAACCATAGCAAAAATACAACGCAGTTGATAGATTTCCCAAAAGAAATCCTCCTCCAAAATCCTTCTGAGAGTGCCCGTAAAATCACTATTCAACGTGCAAAGTATCCTACAAACATAGAGGCTCAGATTATGGTTTATAACGGTTATAGATTAATCATGTTGCTAACGTTTGAAGACAGATACTGTGGATGCAAATTTCTTCCTCCTTGTTTTTGGACAAAATTGCACCTACAAAACAAATAACACCTTAGATCAAGGCTAAGAGCCTCACGCGCCCACGATGAATTGGGGGGCGGGGGGAGGGGGGCTTTGGCTGAAGAACCTCTTATGCCAAAGTTAGAATTTTGAGAGAAAAGTGTTTGGAGAATTTTGATATTTAGCAAGAGTGTAGACATTCGGTTTTTAGAGAAAATGAGGTAGTATATATAAGGCATGTCCAGTCCCCTTTGGAGAGAAGGTGGTTGGCCCTTTGTGGTATTTTTGTAGTTAATTAGCCAATTAATAGATTAATTAGGTAATAAATCAATTAATTAGCTAATTAATATAATTTGAAAGGAATGTTATGGGGGTTACCTTGTGGAGAAGATTTGATGAGGTTGGATGAAATAGGTTTTGAATTATTACTTATTTTGGGCACTTTTGACTTGGTTGGGGGTTGATTGTCCACTGCTCGCTCGTAGGAACCCCGATATGACTTGTGGGTAGTTTTGTCCCTTTAACCCAAAAATCTATGTGTTGCCTTGTGATTATTTTTGCCTCCACAAATGCCCCCACACCTGCTGGGCTGCTCGCAGGAAATGGCAGCAGGTGTAGAGACCTTTAACTTTGATGCAGATTCTCTCTTGGACTTAGAATTAGATTCTTCTAGGAAAGGGAAATAAATAGCCTCCAAAGCTTATTTAAGCCTACCTTAAGTAGGGGATTAAATCAACTTCGAAAGATAATTATTTATCCCTACAAGAAAGAGAGAAAGCTAGAGGATATTTGGTCCCCCTCCTCTAACACTCTTCTTTGCTTGCCCGTGCAAAGAACCGTCTTTCGTTTATTTCTTTGTCTTATTCGCGCCGCACAGATGTAAGAAAAACTTAATTCTCCTTGTCTTCTTCTTGGGTGGTGCTGCCATGGGGCAACCATCGGAGTGGTGCAACACGTTAGGGGCCATAAGTCGGTATGGGCCAAAGAGGTGGTGTGGCAGGGGCCATTGCTTGTGCTGTTCGGCTTGATTGAAGCCAAAGATTGGCTCGACATGGGCCGATGAAGTAGCGTGGCATGAGCAATGATTTGGGCTGCCACGTCTGGGCTGCTTGCCAAAAATGAGGAAACTGCTTGAGTTTGATTTCTCAGCTGCCGTAGATGGAGCAGTCAAGGATGGAGCTGCCAAGATCGGAGCTGCTGAAGATGAAATATCGGATGAGCGAACTGTTATGCTGCCTCATGACCATTTGCTGCTTAGTTGATCTTCAAGCATCATCTCGCACTGAAGAGCAAACTCATATAGGTGTCGGGGAATTGGTTTACCTTCTCGCACTGGAGAGCAATTAGTTTATCCTTTCGCATTGGAAAGCAAACTCATATGGGTGTCGGGGAATTGGTTTACCCTCTCGCACTGGAGAGCAGACCCATACGGGTGTCGGGGAATTGGTTTACTCTATCGCACTGGAGAACAATTAGTTTATCCTCTCACATTAGAGAGCAGACCCATACGGGTGTTGGGGATTTGGTTTACCCTCTCACACTGGAGAGCAATTAGTTTATCCTCTCGCACTGGAGAGCTTACCCAGATGGGTGTCGGGGGATTGGTTTACTCTTTCGCACTGGAGAACAATTAGTTTATCTTCTCGCACTAGAGAGTGTTGGAAAATTAGTTATTAGTTTATTTTTGTTTATGGTTTTCTTGTGGGACAAGGATATTAAAATTTTCTATATCCTTTAAGGGTTAGGATTTAGGGTTTATTAGAATTTTCTATATCATTTAAGGATTTGGATATTGCTATAGTTTTCACTATATATAGTAGTGATTGTATTAGTTAGTTCGATCAATAAGTTATTCACAATGTAGCCTCTTGGGGTTTTGTAGCCGTTTCGGCATTCTAGTTAGTTTAATAATATTTCTATTATTTTGTAGTCTTGTTCGTTGCGCACTCTAATATTCAACTTGGTATCAGAGCAGGTTTGATCATTCGGGATCAATCTGCTTTGGATTCGTCTCGGTTAGTCTGTCATTCATTTGTTCGTATCTTCCGTTTGTCGTTTTTTGGATTTGAGTTTACTCTTCTTTGGAATCGTATTAGCTCATATTACTTTGTGTCTGTGGTTTTTCTGTTCAGTTGTCGTTTTTTTCGATTTCGACATTAGTTGTTGGTAGTCTACTCTGCATCACTGCTTCTGCTGTTTCACGTTTTCCCAGAACGTGCACCACACCATCACCTCATGCGAGCCTGCCCAGAATTCTGGAACAAAAAACCCCAAAAATAATGGTAAAGTTAAAAAAAATGAGGAAAAATTGGAAAAAGTTAGTTGTTTTGGGCCTGCGTGTTTGGTTGGGCCACTGGTGGGATTGGCCCGAGATAATGAATTTGTTGATGGGCCAAACTTATTAAGTTGGACTACTATTTTCTGTTGGTTTTAGGCCCACACAGGCAAGAAAGAAATATGGTTTGTTTGGCTTGTATTGGGAAGCCTGGGACGATCGTTTGAGTGCTTGGATTGGAGACCACTCAAGTGATGTTGTGAACGTGGTGAATTGAATTTTTGTTTGTTTGTTCGGAAGTTGGAATTTTGCATTGGCATTGGAATCTTGCAATGGCATTGGCATCGGTATTGGCATCGGCATTGGCATTAGCATCGGCATTGGTATTAGCATTGGCATTGGCATTAGCATTGACATTGGTATCGGCATTGGCATCGACATCGGCATTGGTATTGACATTGGCATTGACATTGGCATTGACATTGGCATTGGAATTGGCATTGGCACTAGCACTGGAATTTGGAGTCTTGCATCCGCATCTACTTGTTGGCAAACTCATGACGTGTACCGCCATGAGTTTGACGGGGGGTGTTGGAAAATTAGTTATTAGTTTATTTTTGTTTATGGTTTTCTTGTGGGACAAGGATATTAGAATTTTCTATATCCTTTAAGGGTTAGGATTTAGGGTTTATTAGAGTTTTCTGTATCCTTTAACGATTAGGATTTTGCTTTAGTTTTCACTATATATAGTAATGCTTGTATTAGTTAGTTCGATCAATAAGTCATTCACAATGTAACCTCTTGGGGTTTTGTAGCCGTTTCAGCATTATAGTTTGTTTAATAATATTCCTATTATTTTGTAGTCTTGTTCGTTGCACACTCTGATATTCAACTTGGTATCATAGCAGGTTTGATCATTCGGGATCAATCTGCTTTGGATTCGTCTCGGTTAGTCTGTCATTCGTTTGTTCGTGAGAGTATGGAAGTCGTTGTCGTTAGTGCAACTGAGGAAAACTGGACTGCTGGGACAACCGAAATAATCCTTAGCATGCGAGGTCATGTTTGATGATCTGCTTGAGACTTCGAACTGCTTGTGGACCCCGCGTAAGGGTGTAAGCGCAATGAGCTGTTCCCAGAATTATTGTGCCATCATTAGGTGTTTTGTCGTGTGCCATTTTAAGGCTTAGTTGGCATGAGCCACAGGGCAAGATCGGCATGGTTGGGAGCCATGGTGCAAGATTGGCACAATTATGAGCCATGGTGATAGATCAATGGCTGCTGGGAACTGTAGAGCAGGTAGGCATGACTATGTAAGCAGAGATGGGGCTGGCTTGGATCAGGTTGTGTACAACATGAGGAATTGTCTAGAGTGTTGAGAACAAGGCTTGCCCCCAGTTCTTGGTAGTTGGGTTGGTGTGTCCTTCTAGTACTCGTCTGCCCCCGGCGCGTCATTAGGCTGAGCTGCTGCGTTTGTGGGAACAAAAGTAGTCTTTATATCCAACAATTTATGTGTGGTAATCTAGTCTGCTCGATCTTGTCATTGAAAGATGACTCGCTTATGTGGGTTATGTCTCATCGGAGCGTCTTGTCAATAGTTTCATTGCGCGGGAAATCGCGTAATCGCTCGGTCAAGAACCTTTCTACTTCTTCCTGAATTTACCTTTGTTGGGGGTGGCAAAGTTCTTGGCTGCCCCCGGTTGCGACCTGCTGGTCTAGGTTGTCATTCCATGTGTTCGGCTCGTCTATGTTGCGGCTGTGGTGAGTGTGGTATGTTCCTAGCAGGCGAGTAGGTAACTCGTAGACTGCTGGTTGAACTTGAGCCGGATTGAGTGATTGCTTCTCTCCGTCTGATGTGCTGCCTACTCTGATGTGAAGTGGACGATGCTCATTGCGGGCCTTGCCGCGAATGAACATTTCGCCTGGAAGATTGCTCATGTTGATTATCAGAGTGTGGCATCAACCATGAATGTATGTTTTTCCGTGGGCCTAATTGAGATTGCACGCTCCTCCACACGCTAAGACGGGAGTATACACTATCTCGGGGCCCAGTCGAGAGTGTACTCCGTTAGAACGCTCGATTCGTGATTGGTCAAGTGGCTGTTTGCCGAGACGCTGGTGGAGAAGTTTGTCTGCCCTTGTCCTACTTCAGGACACTTCGTCCGGGGCGTGTTGGATCTCGATGCGTTGCAAAAGTTGATTCACCAAGGTTGTTTGTTGTGTTTCCATGTGTTCGGCTCATCTATGCCGCGACTGTGGTGAGTGTGGTATGTTCATAGTAGGCGAGTAGGTAACTCGTAGGCTGCTGGTTGAACTTGAGCCGGATTGAGTGACTGCTGCTCTCAATCTGATGTGCTGCCTACTTTGATGTGAAGTGCACGATGCTCCTTGTAGGCCTTTGCTGCGAATGAACATTTCGCCTGGAAGGTTACTCATGTTGATTATCAGAGTGTGGCATCAACCATGAGTGTATGTTTGTCCGTGGGCCTAATTGAGAGTGCACACTCATCCACACGCTAAGACGAGAGTATAAGCTATCTCGGGGCCCAGTCGGGAATGTACTCCATTAGAACGCTCGATGCGTTGCAAAAGTTGATTCACCAAGGTTGTTTGTTGTGCAAATGCGCTCATCAACTCTATGAATTATCGAGACAAGTGTTGTTCGTCATTTGGATTGGAAAAGCTTGGAATGAATGTACCTCATTGAGCAGTGGAAGTGTGGTAGGCTCCGGGCACGAGATTTGAATTGGGAAATGTCAAATCTGCGGAGAAACGTGGTGAAAATGCCCCCGGCTCGATGGTTGATCTGGATGATTGAGATAGTCTTGGGCCGATTTAGGCTGCTTGAAATGCCGCAAGAGCAGGTTGGGCCACGAGAATAGGCTGGGCTACGACAGCAGGCTGGGCCATGAGAGCAGATTGGGCTGCAAGAGCAGGCTAGGCCGCGAGAGAAGGCTGGGCCACGAGAGTTGGCTGTTCGGCGTATGATGCATGCGGGTGCGAGGATTGGGTTTGGCTTGGCAATGCGTTGGGCGTGGAGTGACATGGCTTGGGCCGTGGCCTTAATGCCGTGAGCCACCTTGGATGACACTGCTTGGGCCGTGGTGGTGACATCATGGACCTTGCCGCGGATGACTACTGTGGTAGCCATCGCGGTGGTTCCCATGGTGGAAACTCGGGGTGGTGGTGCCGCTCCACCTATTGTCACATTTAGCCTCGTGGATCGTCGTGGTCCCATCTCTTGAATGTTGAAATTTTCATTTGTTGAATTTTCTAAATTTCT
The DNA here is from genome assembly GCA_035220775.1 of Malus fusca. Classification (NCBI taxonomy): domain Eukaryota; kingdom Viridiplantae; phylum Streptophyta; class Magnoliopsida; order Rosales; family Rosaceae; genus Malus; species Malus fusca. The sequence continues at coordinate 5,583,384 of CM069075.1, forward strand.
AGCCATTGTACTTCTCTTTTATGTTTTATCAAAAAAATTTGCAAATAAAAAATTCTAATAATAAGAACATACGAAAAATCTACAAATGGACAAGAAAATAGAAAACCCTGGATGTGAGAGTCTTTTAGGAGTGTGGGACTCAACTCTCAATGAAAGCACCAATTTGTGGATGCAAATTTCTTCCTCCTTGTTCTTGGACAAAATTGCACCTACAAAACAAATAACACCTTAGGTCAAGGCTAAAAGCCTTACGCACACGCGATGAATGGGGGAGGGCTTTGGCCGAAGAACCTCCGATGCCAAAATTAGAATTTTGAGAGAAAAGTGTTTGGAGAGTTTTGAGTATTTAGCAAGAGTGTAGACCTTCGGTTTTTAGAGAAAATGGGGTAGTATATATAGGGCATGGCCTGTCTCATTTGAAGAGAAGGTGGCCGGCCCTTTGTGGTATTTTTTAGTGTATTTTGTAGTTAATTAGCCAATTAATAGATTAATTAGGCAATAAATCAATTAATTAGCTAATTAATATAATTTGAAATGAATGTTTTGGGGTTTGTCTTGTGGAGAAGATTTGATGAGGATGGATGAAATAGGTTTTGAATTATTACCTATTTTGGGCACTTTGGACTTGGTTGAAGGTTGATTACCCACTGCTCGCTCGTAGGAATCCCGGTATGCCTTGAGGGTAATTTTGTCAATTTAATCCAAAATTTCACGTGTCGTATTGTGATTAATTTTGGCTCCACAGCAGGGCCGGTCCAAAGATTTTTGAGGCCCGGGGCGACGCCAAAAAAAGTGCCATAACTTCATATAAGAAAATTATTTATTTTCACACGTAAGACATTGATAAAATTATACTTAGAAAAACACTTCAAACTCAATAATTTAGAAACACAAAAGGACTAATTTATTTTGTATTGAGAGAAGAAAACCAAACAACTATGGGCTTATAAGTAGATAGATGATGAGTTTTGTTTTCCATTTGAACTTTGAAAGTGTTTTTGTATAAATCATGAGGTGTTTTTTCTTATTTACTAACCTTGTCAATATGGGACTAAAAAAATAATGATATTTTTGAGTCTTTAATTGATATGTATTAGTAATGAATGAGCATTAAATTAAATATTTTGATAACACGTCATATAATTTACAAATTTGCGCTACAAATTTGGTCTACGTATTACTCATTGTTGAAGATTAGACTTGAATTGAAACGAATGTTTAAAAATAACAACCTACATAGCTACTAGCTAGTAACTAAAAATAAATTAACAACCAAACAAAAATTTGTTAAAATTGAAAAAAATAAACATGCCCATAGCGTTTTGAACTTAGGACCTCTTGCTAATTTTAAACAACAAAAACCATTGCTTCTAATTAAACTTCTTGATCATTTAACCAAATTTTATAAATTTATACTCTTATGAAAACATATATAAATATACCACCCTAATAATTTTGGTGCCCCCAATATTTTTGGGCCTCGGACGGTTGCCCTGCTTGCACTGGGCCTGGGCCGGCCCTGCTCCACAGATACGATCTATAGTTTTTTTTTTCTTGCGGTTTGCTTTGCTTTGCTTTGAAAAGTCGAGACCATTAGGAGGCCTAGCCCTCCTCGTAGCCAATCCTATTTGGGGAGAAACCCTAAAACTCCCACCATGTCAAGAAGATCGATCGCGGCAGTCCAAGCGTAAGTATGTGCGTTATGTTCTGGGATTCGATGCCATTTTACTAGCACTCACAATATGATAATATTACCATACAATAAAGATAATATTATCATACAACATAATAATATTGTCATATCATAAAATAAAACGATGCCATTACTTGAACTCACAACATGATAATATTACCATACAATAGAGATTGTTTAGCCATTTATAAAGAGATTTTAAGTTAGATAACCATGGAAAAAAGAAGAAGTTAGATTACCATAGATGACGAGTTTGATTCGTAACTATGATTGACCCACTATGTTGCTCCAAATCCTTATCTCGTAATATCAGTGTATAAAACATTGGTCAAATTTAACTTTTAAAATTTAATATGGAATTGTCAATTTTTAGAGTTAAGCATAAATTTTAAGGAAAACTAATGAAAATAGTTTGAAAACTTTGAGTTTTAACAATAAGGACAAAATAAAAGGGAAAGTGAATAGTATCATGATTAACTTTTTAGTGTAAAAATGTGATTTTTCGTTAAAATGAACCGTACCGAAATTTTTTCGTTAAAGTTACCTAAATTTAGTTACAACCCTCACCTAGCCTAAATTTAGTTACAACCCACATCATCCTCACCTAGCCTAGATTAGGACTATCCATACCCTCGTTCTTAAAGTATAGTAAGCATGATTCAAATTGAATTTCTTTGTGGCAGAAACCAAGTGTGGGGGAAATTTTTATTTTGTGAATTGCGTGCCATAGGCACGGGTAGAAAGAAAAGAAAAGAAAAAAAAAATTAAAAAAAAAAAAAAAAAAAAAAAAAGTTGAAAAGTTGTGAAAAGAATTCAAAGTGTTGAAGTAAGGGTCCAAAACAATAAATTCGGCCCTAAAAAGTTGTTTAAATCTTCCCCTTATGTTTTAAAGATGATTTCTGCATTCTAAGTGAATTCTAAGTCTCAATTTTACTACTTTGCTTACTAACGCTTGAAGAACGTTTGTTTTCCCTATCCTTTCTTTGTTAAACCAATACCCCAAGCCCCGTTACAACCCTTAACTTCTATCTTGAGTGTTATGTGCTTCAATTTGTGGAGTTTGAATTTGGTATGAGCATATGGTGTCATTGGTTCTCGCATCTAAGTAGTAGCATTCCATTCATGAGATCATATCTAAACATGCTTATTAACTCCGGAAATTGCATTCTTTGTGATACTTATATGCGAGCATTCGTTTTTATATCCACATCAATTCTCTCACATATAACTAGTATAGGGTGTGTAGTTAGAAAATCTGTGTGAAAATAGAGTGCATATCTTGTAAGGATTGAGGGAATTCTCTAAGGCATGTTACTACATTCAAAACATTGTTTTAATTGGTTAATTGTGAACTAGTATGTAGTGACTATGATTAAGTATGTGCTTAAGTGTTAAATTAACTCAAATCTGTGAGAATGATAATCCTTAACATGTCATGTGCATTGGAAATCCCTAAAGCAAACGTTGGAAGGTTTAGGTTATGTTGGTTTTGTTTTGTTTTATTTCTTTGTTTTGCTCGAGGACTAGCAAAAACTAAGTGTGGGGGAATTTGATAGACGCATATTTATGCGACTTAGTTAACTAGTTTTCTTGCATTTACGTTATTAGTTCTTAGTTATTTTAGTACTTTAAGCTATTTTCGTGTGTTTGTAGGTCCAAAGGGCTAAGGTAGCAAGAAAGTGCATTTTGGTGCATTTTGGAGCAGTTTTGAGCTTGGAATGGATTACATATGTTATGAGCAAGATGGATGGACGAATTTGAAGTCAAATGAGGATAGAAACATGCTAAAAATGTGGTGAAACAAATACAAAGTGCAAGAAGAGATAAATTTCTAGAAGGATTGGCCAAAACTTCACTCAAAACCATGCATACCTCATAAAATTCATCAATGCCGTGGCCTTCCCTTTGTTTCACTTCCACCAGATTTTTTAGTAATGATGCAATGCCTATCTCACCATGACATGTGAGTGGATGATGCAATGCTTAGCTAACCATGACATATGAGTGGATGATGCAATGCTTAGCTAACCATGACATGTGAGTGGATGACTCAATACCTAACCCACCAACAATTCCCACTCTTTGCCATGCTCACCTACTCAATTCCACCAAAATTTTGTGTTAAACAAGTCCATCCTCTTCCTATAAATACCATGGTAGCAACCTCATTCAAATCATCCAGAAATTAACCATTATCCAAACCTTTCCTTGCCTCTCCTACATATCTAAACCCCTTCCCATCCATTCCTCCGAATAACCAACCCTTCAACATCATTCCAACCTTGTTGTTGCGGCAAAGAGAAGGAGAAAAGTCCTTGGACGCGCTTGCTATCCAACATGGATCGTTGGAACGTTTAGGTGCTTTCTTTCCTTTGTTTTTCAATGTTTAAATTTGTTTATCTTTGTTTTGTAATAATGAGGAACTAAACCCCCCTTGGCTAGGGGGGGATTCGAAACACATGTTCATGCTTGCAATATGATTTGATTACTTTTAATTGCGTTTCATAAGTTATGAATTCAATTTACTTATCCGTTCGTATAAAAACTGATTTGTGTATGTTGATTGAGGGTCGACACTTAGTTTGCATGCATGAATTTGATGCTAGAATATAAGGGAGTTTCACCTAATCGTCATGAACTTATATTCACAAGTAGTGAAGGTTGCTAGTCACAATCGCGTTAAGTAAATTCTTGGCATAAGTTTCATGCGTATTCCATAGTAACGAGTGCCTCGTCAATGCTTATGATTTTCATAGAACTTAATGATTCTTGCTTGTATCTCTATTATGCAATTCATGTAGGGAACTTGTGAGGAATGCTTTGGGTTGTCGTATGCAATCATCCAACTCAATAAAAGTAGGAAAATCTGAGGGTTAATTTAAGCGTACCTAATTAACTTGGGGCATTGAGAATTAATAAGTTATTGAAATACAATTGGAAATCGTTTTGTATGCAAGCAAGACATGTGTGGAGAAGAACCCCTTAGCTAACCTTCCATCCATTTATTTAAACCAAATTCGTTTTAAAACTTGTTTTGTTTTCCAAAGTTTATGTTTTGTTTCTAAATTCATCAAATCCAAATCCCCCTTTACTTTTAAAGTCTTTTATTTACATTTGTAACTTTGTTTTTATGTTTTTGAGAGGATTTAGCAAGCCCTCCTAATCCCCGGCCTAGAACGATACCCTACTTACATCTATACTACAATTGTCAAAAAGAGGGTTTAATTTGTGTGTCAAGTAATTTTCGCATCAAGTGTATGAGTATAATCTCTCAAAAAAAGATTAACATAAACAAAAAAATGTGCATCTAATCAAATTATCACATAAAATAACAAAAACTTTAAATTTAGAGATTCTATTATAAAGACTCTTCTATTGGAGTTGGAGACAATATTCATGTAGGGACACAAGTTCTTTAAGTACTTAAATCAGTACTAAAAAATGATGGTGGGAGTCCCTAAATAAGGACTTCATTTGGAGATGCTCTTAGTATTGCTTTTGCTTTGCTTTTTCTTTTGTTTTTGCTTTCAAGGCTTTTGGCTTTTGCTTTAGTATTGCTTTGGCTTTCTAGTTATGGTTTTCAACTTTGGTTTGTTTTTATGTTCTTTTAATTTTTACTTGTATATGTCCACACATAAAGTGTGAAATTTTTTACTATGATTGTTAAAATTGAAGGAGAGAGGAAGAGAGTGAGAGAACGTGGGAGTGAAGAGAGAGGGAGAGATGTTTTTTATTTTTTAAATTAGAGATGATAAAATTGCATGTAGGTGAGGATTAAAAAAAAAAAAAAAATTCTGTTTTGTGAAATTACATTACTGTTCTTAATTTTTTTGTTTGGCTAAATATACAAAATGGTCATTGAGATTGTCCACCATTTATGAGTTTGGTCCTTTCATTAAAAACTCTTTGGGCAATTTTCAAAGCTTCGTAACTCAATCGTTTTTTAACCAAATTGGATCCATAATATATCAAAATGAAGATAAGAAAGTGTAGAACAAGATTATACCTGTTTGAAAGCCCAATGATTGCCGGAGATGACCGGAAAATAGTCTGAAAGGTGACTAGTTCGTGGGAAAACTGGAAAACTCATTAGAAACTGGGTAAATTTTAAACGTTCATAACTTCTTCAATACTCAATGAAATCGAGTGATTCAAAAACAAAAATCATACTTCTCGACGAGACGAAGAGAATGGTACCTTTCTCGATGGCTAAATTGCTGTGGTTCCGGCTCAAAAGTGGATAACTTGAAAATGGTTAGCCACTTTCGAGCTGTTTTCCGGCAAAATCACAGCGAGTTAGCCGTAAAAAAAGGTATCATTCTCCTTGTCTCATCGAGAAGTATGATTTTTGTTTTTGAATCACTCGATTTCGTTGAGTATTGAAGAAGTTATGAACGTTTAAAGTTTACCTAATTTCCGGCGAGTTTTCCAGTTTTCCCACGAACCAGTCACCTTTCAGGCTATTTTCCAGCCATCTCCGGCAACCATTGGGCTTCCAAATAGGTATAATCTTGTTCTACACTTTTCTATCTTCATTTTGATATATTATGGGTCGAATTTGGTTAAGAAACGATTGAGTTACGAAGCTTTGAAAATTGCCCAAAGAGTTTTTAACATAAGGACCAAAATCATGGACGGTGGACAATCTTAGGGACTATTTCTATTGATTTTCAATCTCAGTTACCATTTCTATTGATTATGCAAATCTCAGGAATCATTTTGTATATTTAGCGTTTTTGTTTTGATAGAAGACAAAAATGTCTTTTTATCCGATTGACAGAGAGGGTTTCATTGATGTAGTTTTAGATTTTTTTTTTTTTAAATTAGAGATGATAAAATTACATGTATGTGTGGTTTAAAAAAACAAGGTATATATGAAGTTTTACCCTCTTTTGAGCACCCTATATGAAGTTTTACTTGTAAAATTACGTTACTGTCCTTAATTTTTTTGTTATGATAGAAGAGAAAAATGTCTTTTCACCCTCTTTTGAATGACAATGAGAGTTTCACTAATGTAGTTTTAGATTAGCAGATTTACTCTGCCGCTGCGAAAATTATTGACGCTAAACCCCGTCGGCTGATTGAGCACCCTATTTTGGCCTTTAAAGGGCGAAACCGTAACTGGCCGCTGCGAAAGATACGAAACGGTCATCTTAGACAAGAAAAGCTACTTTCTGTTAATTAAAGTGCTTTTCGTTCTGCTAGTAACAGGTAGAAAACACATTTTGTTTGCCAATTTTCCTTTGTAATCTACAATCATCATCATCAAGTCACAAGTAGTGCTATTTCTCGTTAAGAAATAAACTTGTAACATTTTATATCTTCCACAATGAACTTAATTGCTATAATTCCATAACAATTGAGAAGCGAGTAATGTAAAATCGACAAGCCACAATGAAAGTAAAATTTGAGGAGTTTCAGGATTTTTCATTTTAGAAAACCATGAATACCGAGACTAAAATGCTTGAGTTTAATTAAAGCAACAAAACCTTGGGGTTTTTGTTGAAATCATGTAGCATCAGAATGAGATTGTAGCATAGCGACTAAGTGTACGAGTGTCTAGTGTTGAGTTGGCATGGTGAGCCAATTTTTGTATTTTTATATGTTTTTGGAGTTTTAAAATTTGACTCATGGATTGTTGCAGATCCAACTTGAGCATTATTGCAGGTAACCTTGGCCAGAGTGTCCTAATCCTCCACTAGAAGGAGTCGAGAAGTGATTCCCTTCTCGGAGTAGTTTAGTTTAGTTTCATTTGTTTCACCTAGCGAGTGTTGAGTTGTACTACAACATTGGCTAAACGTAGTTTTCGCCTTGAGCGATAAGGTATGTGATCTCGTCTACCAACGATGACTTTACGTGGTCTCTCCCCTTCGTGATGAATTCATGTGGCTGTGCTATTCAACGATAACTTGTAGTCACTGAAACTAATCAGTTGCGTCTATCATTTTGTTACAGATTAGTATGGTTGGCGCCTCGCTATTCGGCGATGTCTTGTTGTAGTCGCTGATACAAATCTTTTGTGTCTATCGTTTTGTGACAGATAAGTATGGGTGGTGTGTGTAGTTTGGTACATGTGGTAGCCGTTTAGGGGTTTACTATAGTTGTCTTGTCTGAGTAAGTTCAATCCAGACCATTTTATTGGTCATCAGAGCATTGGACCCAATTGGCACCTCTGCATTTGTTTGTAATGTTCAGTGAAATATCAACCTATCGTTTCTTGTAAAAAAAAAAATTGTAAAAAGAGAAAAGATAAGAGTACCAAGTATACAAAAAGAAGAAAGATAAAGAAAATTCAAGGTGAGATTAAATAAAAGATTTAAATAGTTGTGGAAATTAAAGCTAACAGCTAAAACAGTTGTAACATTAAATGATACGTAGCATTGAAACTGTTGTACCATATATTGGGCCTCGATAGTTGGGCTTCAGGACTGAGCCCATGATTTATGTAAGAGGAAGAAACCCTTATTCTATAAAAGGGATCCTCCTCACCTTCACTAAGGGGGGCTGAAGGCGAGAAAAAAACATATAGAGAGGCAGAGAATAATACAGAGAGCAAATACTAAGCCTCTATAGCCTCCATGCATACCGTAACCTTCATCAACATTTAACGACATCAGTGTGAACGTAGCCCAACTTGAGGTGAACCACGATATATCTTTGTGTTCTTGTGCGTTTGTGTGATTCACTGTCGAATTTACGTTGGTCCAAGATTCGCCGGATTTTGTATATCAACAGAAACCTTACCTGATTTATACTTTACTTTGATCTTTTTTCTTTTGTGAGAAAATGAGATTCTTACTTGTCTTGATAGTTTTTCAAATTTCTCATCTCAAGTCAGAATGAGATTCTTTCGAGTTTCTATAAACTCTTTCCACTTCTCTCATTTGATTTCATTTTCTCTTTTCATCTTCCTAATCTTGTATCTTGTAAGCATTTTGGAGACTTATATTTTCAAATTTGTTTATATTTTGGATTGTAGGTTCTTCCTTGTCAAATCCGGACTTTGGTGTGTTTTCATTCCTGGATCTTGTTGCTTCCCTTGTTTTACACATACTATGATTTCTTCTGTTGTTCTTAGCATTTATATAGAGTAGTGTCGTTTTATTTTTGTTAATTGTTAAGTGCGGTTTGAGGACAAAAAAAAAAAAAAAGCCTCTAATTTGGATGAGGAGGGCCAGGGTGCATGGTTTCCACTATGGCAGTAGCCCTCCTCAAGTGGCGTTAGATAGATTGACTTTGGGTTTTTTTTTTTTTCCCAACATATGCATGATTAACATAAATCTTGTTGAATAAATTGACAGGTCGAACATGACAGCTACAGTTGTTCCTATAGTTCTTAACCTTAAAAACTATGATGATTGGAGTTCTCGGATTAAGACCTACTTATTAGCCGAAAATCTTTGGAACGTTGTCAAAGGCAGCTATAGACCTCCTATAAGAGAAGATGGTGAATTTGATGATGAGGCTTGGGAGAAGAAAAATGCCAAGGCCTTATATGCAATCCAGAATTCTTGCGGGGATGATATTTATCAATTTATCAAGAACGAAACCATGGCCAAAGGAGCATGGGATACTTTGTCAAATAAACTGAAGAAGCCAGATGAAAAGTATGATGAAAAAGGTACGTAAGTAAATACATGAAAAGTTGAAGAAAAAAAAAAGTTGATAAACATATGTCAATGGTTGTGCTTGTGCCTTGTAGGTGATCTATGATTCTATATATTCTAATTTGACGAGGAATATTTTCACACGCGTCTGTCATCTTAACATCAAAATTTTCATTTGCAGTACACATGTCAGTTGGTGAAGCGTATCCAACTCTAACTAAGCCAGAGGTTTCAATGGAAGAAGGGCGCACAGAAGGTATATATATGTATATACCTTGATCCTCACAAATTAATACTTGTATATAATTCTATTTAATAGTAATAGTACGGCTAACCACTGACATCAACGATAGACCTCGGTTATATTAATTAGGGAACAATTCGCTGCTGATAACCAATCATGCGCGGACACGTGTCCAAGTTTAATTTTTTTTAATCAAAACTCGGACACATGTCCGCGTGTAATAGGCCATCAGCAGCGAAGTTGTTTCCTTAATTGGGTGTGTAATCTCCTATATATATTGTATATTATTTTATTATATTTTTCAATGTAGGATTATTTTGTTAAATTTTGCGTAGAATTTCCCATTTGTTTTCACATTGTATTAATTATTTTTATGCAAGTATGGGAAATTTAGCAATTAACAAACACGGCATGCAGGACATGATGAGAGCAATGCTGAGGATATCTCTGAAACTTTCGTCAAATATGTGAAGTCTAATGATTGGGATAATGTGATCAAGTTTCTTCGCCAACATCGCGAGCTGGCAGGGAATGCAAAAATTCCATTTGTGGTGCAGGATGATCATTTTAAGAATGGTACAGTTCTTCACTATGCAATCCTGAATACCATGAGCTGCAGCGTGCGCATTATACAACAGTTGGTGGATTTAATGGCAAAGGAAGACTTGGAAATACAAGACTGTTACGGTGCCACAGCCTTTTATCATTTAGTAAATTGTTATGCAGAGAGGGTTGAAGTAGCTGAATGCATGCTTAAAAAAAACCCCAAACTAATAAGGTGTTACAATACCCACAACGTTGTAGTGGCCCAATTGAGGCCTAAAGGGGAAAGAATGGCTCGCTATCTCTATTCCCTCACTCCACCCCAAACATTAAGAGTTGTCGAAGCCGCAAAACTTCTTACTTCCGGTTTTTATTACAACAGATTTGGTACAATTTTTCCTTGTGTGATTTTTTCTTTGTTACAAATTTTGTATGTATACTTACAATGTTCTTTTTTCACACTTCTATTATATATAGATATTGCATGGGATTTGATTCAACGTTACCCAGAATTGGCCATGGCTACAGACCTCTACGGGTCCATCCCCTTAGTACAATTGGCCAATAACCGTTTTGCATTCAAAAGTGGAAGCCGACTCAGTTTATGGGCAAAATTGATCTATTATGGTTAGTAAATTATTGCTTTTTATTTTCTCATTATATTTTTTTTTTCTAAAGATAAAACTTGATATAAGTCTAATTTTGTGAGTCACAGTTAGAATTAGACACTTATTTGAAATTGGTCCAATGTATATGTATTTACACTAAGGAACGGGGTGAATAAATTGGTTAAGAACTCGCACCTTTCATTTACAAGTGACGAGAAATACCACTAGATTGTACTATTAAGTGACAATCCATAGCTAATTAAGAAAATTCATTGTTATATGTTTGGTGGGTTGAGTTCTTTGGGAATGTTTAACAACGCTGGAAAGGTTAAAAGTAATCAATCTTAAGGGTTATATGTTTTTTTTTTGGTCAACTTAAAGGTTATATGTTTTTTTTTGTCAACTTAAGGGTTATATGTTTGGCTTGTGACATTGTGTAAGTGTAATAATAAACATTACAGACTTATTTACTACAACCGCTCCTGAAATTCAAAGGCATTCACACTTTGTCCCATGAAATTTAATTGAATTAATAATTGAGTTTGTATTCTTATCTTGATAGGTATACGCATAAAACCTCTTCCTACTAGTGTAAATGTTCCTGAAAGTGACCTTAGTGATCAAATGTATCTCTCAAACAAAAAAGAGAATCAAAGACATCTCATTTCCTCAGGTATTTTACATGTCTGCAATCCAATTTGGTTTTTGGTAATGCCATGGTTAATTGTTCCATAATACATGCTACTACAAAAATATATGAACATCTTTATTCCATATTTCCTAACGATTGTATTCATGATATCAGTAGATAGAATGTTAAGCTAGAGTCATGTCATTTAAGTTGGTCATATTGACTTAGCAAAATACCTAAAACACAAAACATAAATAAAATGGGTATATTATAGTGAATCTGTCCAAAACCAACTTAAAACCGAAATAGAAAAGGGTTTTTTGGTTTGAATTCGTCTTTGACAAGAATCAAATCTAAAACCTCACTTACAAGTAAAAAAGAAAACCAGTAGATCATAATAGTTTAAAAGTTAAAAAGGGTAGGAACTGAGGAACATAAAATATGTATATATATATATATATATATATATCTCTCTCTCTCTCTCTTTAAGCTAATGGAAAAATTCAACAAAAAGTTGAGGCACTGCCGCACAGGAAAAACCAAAGAAAAAAAAAATTGTTTTCTAATTTTTACTTGCTTTTGAATTTTGAATTATTTACTGGTAAGTTGAATTTAGTCCCCTTGGGGATCCAATAAAACTGGTAATACCATCTTCAAATAAGATGTTAAAAATGTTAAATAGACATATAATAGTAACAAATGACGTACTATTTACTCCAACAGAGAAGTCAAAGACGCTGGCGTCAAATAAGGATTTGCTAATTCCAAAGGCATTCCACTTGCCTTCATTTAAATGCTAGCATATTTAAGTATTATTTTATTATTTTTAAGCCACCAACAGCCCAACTTTTAATCTTTTTGTTTAAAGAAAAAATAAATGAAATAATAAATTTTGGTATATTGGGCGGAAAGAAAATATTGATAATATGTCAGATTGTCAAGTCAACCATCAAATTGAAATTTGATGTTTTGAATTTGAAGTCTTCTTTGGAGATGCTCTAAGATGAATTTATAATTTTATAATTTTTTGCCTTTACATTGTTAAAAAATTAATTAAGTTTGAAGTTTCATTGACTATGGATTATATGTTTTGTGCACAGAATATGACTAATTTTCTTGTTCTATATTAAAAAGATGGTACAAATGTGATATAAAAATGTGATAAAAGTAACATTTTTGTAAGAAGACAGAAAAAAGCAAAGTAATACACATAATGCCAACACAGTAAGAAGAATGACCCATTTATGGTAAATAAAATGTTTTTTTTTTTTGTCATCAAATTTGACTTGTAATGCAGGAATTGGTTTATTCCGAAGATTAGTGGCGAATCTCCAAACACTTTTGGGTATGCCACGTACACATTCATATCGTTAATTGATATTTTGATTATTGTTTTATTAATAGTCAATATTATTTGAAAATGATTTGTATATGTTTTTAATGAACCTAGGAATCAATCGTATATATCATATGAAATTGACACATGAGCGGGTCAAGCAGCTTCTACCTCTTATGTGTAAAGCAGCAAGTGAAAGTATGACAAGTGAGAGAATGAGTTTTAATACAAGAAAGAAATTGGAAGCAACACTGTGTGTGGCAGCAGAACGAGGGCATATAAAGTATATTACTAATTTTCTTGGAAATAACACATATCCTTTATTTGGAGTTAAGAACGAAAAAGGCCAGAGCCCGTTTCAAATTGCCGTTGAATGCCGTCAACACAAAGTTTATAATCTTATATATCTCCTCGATCCGTTGCCCAATATTCAAAATGCACTTGGCCTCGATCAGTCCGAGAAAATACGGAAAAGAGTGGGGATGACAGATGACTTTGGCAATAATCTGCTACATACGGTAGCATGTATTACCCCAATGTCACAAATTGGTCACATTCAAGGTGCAGCTTTGCAAATGCAAAGAGAACTACAATGGTTCAAGGTGACTATTTTCCATCTATCTATATATACATGCTTATATTTATGAAATCTATGTTGTTTATATATATATATATATATATATATATATATTTGTAGCTATAATTTTACTCTTATTTTCTCCTACTCCTTCACATATTTTTGTTACTTTATTTGAGGTAGTTACTAAGACAAGTTCTGTATATGCTCTATTTTTTTGATATATACGATTTATCATATGATATATACGATTGATTCCTAGGTTTATTTGAGGTAGTTACTAAGACAAGTTCCTAGGTTCACTTTATTTGAGTAAAAAATGATTTTTATATGGTGTCTTAAACGACAAAAGTTCCAGGATTTATATGAAGAGATAAAGATTTCAGAGTCACATCCATATATAATTTTGTCGCAAAAAATGCAGGAGGTGAAGAGCATTGCAAATCCCAAGGATTGTGAAATTGTAAACAAAGATGATATGACACCACAAAAAGTATTTACGGAGAATCACAAAGAATTGGGGAAAGAGGCAGAAAAATCAATGAAGGAAACAACAACTTCTTGTACAGTTGTTGGTGCTCTTATTGTCACCATAATGTTTGCTGCAGCATTCACAGTTCCCGGTGAAAACGATGAAAAGAAAGATGTTCCTACATTCTTAACTAATAAGGTATTCACAATATTCATAGTTTCAGATGCAATCTCGCTCTTTTCTTCAACAACTTCAGTTATCATGTTTTTGGGCATTCTCACGTCACGTTATTCTGAAGATGATTTTTCTAAATCCTTGCCCACCAAAATGATAATAGGCCTTTTCACTCTCTTTTTATCTATCGCCACCATGATGACTGTCTTTTCTTGTGGCCTTTACATTATGCTTGACGGGAAATCATCGATTGTTATTCCAAGCATTTTGCTTGCCAGTGTTCCAGTTTCCTCATTCATATGGATGCAATTTCCGTTGCTTGTTGAGTTATTCATTTGTACTTTTGGACGGGGAATATTTGATATGAAGAAGATGTTTTGAGTTAATTCCTATGTTATCTTTAGTTGGGTTTGGATTTGCTACCATTTAATAAACTTGTAAAGAGAAGCCAATGTATGTGTTCTCTATTTGGCAATTATGTATGCGCTTTTTATTTGACAATTATGTATGCGCTTTTGATCCTAAAATTTCAATTTCAACTTCAATTTATATTTTTGAGTTTTCTGTTTTGGTGAATTTCTTTTTTGAGGTAGTTACTAAGACAAGTTCTGTATATGCTCTATTTTTTTGTCAATAAAATGAATTCATTGAAGCTACCCCAAATGGGTAAAAGTACTACAATGTTATCTCAAGCAGGGAAAAACATAACCCAGCAAGTAGAGACTAACAAAACTAAGCCATACATGCATACAAAAGGAGGGCAATAGAAGCCACTGCCGAGCCATAACAATTAAAATACCGGAGGACATGCTAATTTATCGCATAAGAGAACCAAGACCAAAGACATCATATTTTTGAAAATTACATGTACATAAAAAAATGTTAACTTTGAAAAGACGATTCACATGTTAGTAGCTTAAAAAGTAGGTTTATTAGTCGAAATGCCTCCTGAAACTGCTATTGAGTCTCAGTTTATCCCCTAAAACTGGTTTTGTCTCATTTTGCCTCCTAAAACTTAACATTTTCAACTCTTTTGTCTCACTTTACCCACTTTCGTTAATGGACTGTTAAATTTAAGGGTATTTTAGACATTTCATTTTTTTGCACATTTATTTACTTCTAGCCTACATACTAAACAAATCTCAATTTAATTTTTGAAACTCTAATTCAAACCCATAAATTTTGGGCAGTTTTAAAAATAAATTATTCAATCAATAGAAAAATTTCGAGCAATAAAATCACTGTATAAACCAAAATAAAGGTTATATTTTGTTCATAGAGTCATTTCACTTGCAAGACATTCATGTATTGCCTCGAAACTTTGCAATTGAAAAATATTCATTACAACAAAATCATTATACCATTAAGCTATCATATCCAAAATACTTCCCAAACCCAAAAAAAATCATTTAAAGCAAATGGGCACAGTTTGAAATGAAAAAAAATTCACATTGTTGAGCATTGATTCCACTAGGCATGAGCTTGTTCACAAGGTGGTTGTACTTCTTGTGGTTGAGAATTAGCTTGTGGGGCAACAAATTCTACTTGGCTTTGTTGCTCGGGATTTTTCTATTGATTGAATAATTTATTTTTAAAAATGCCCAAAATTTATTGGTTTCAATTAGAGTTTCAAAAATAAAATTGAGACTTGTTTAATGTGTATACTAGAAGTAAATAAATGTGTAAAAAAATAAAATGTCTAATATACCCTTAAATTTAACAATTCATTAACTGAAGTGGGTAAAGTGAGACAAAAGAGTTGAAAATGTCAGTTTCAGGGGGCAAAGTGAGACAAAACTAGTTTCAGGAGGTAAACTAAAACTCAATAGCAGTTTTAGGGGCATTTCGACTAATAAGCCTAAAAAGTATATAGAACGTGAAAAACCTTTCCAAAAATGTTGTCAACGTTAGTAATTATGGATGTATTATGACAAGTAGTGTATCGCTTGTATTTCAATACACTACAAAGTCTCTCCCCACAATACATACATTAACCACCATCTATAATTGGACCTAGGAAGACATTTAAAATTCCTTGGTAGAATTCTCTACCAACTTCCAATTTCAATGTTCGCATGCACCACCCAAATAAGCATTCAACCGAGTTTGGGTGGACCGCTGGTTACATTCCCTCCCCTCGGGGCATCCTACTCCACTTGGCGAGGTCGAGGTGACAAGAAATCTTCGGGTTTGCCCTCTCATTTGTCCTTTATCTCGAGAGTGGGATTTTAATTTTCTGTAACCTTTTCTGTCGGATGCTGATTAAGAGGCAATTAGAGAAACACCAATTGGTGATATGAGTAGAAGGGATCGATTGATTTGGGCTGCAACCAAGAATGGAAGGTACTTGGTTAAATCTGGGTATCGATGGATTCAATCAAGGTCCTTGAGTTTGAGGGATCATCGCCTTCCTCATGCTTGATTAGTTCCGGATGAGTTATGGAAATGTATCTGGAAGGTGGAGGTTGTTGAATGATATACCACATCAGCAATCCACATCAGCAATCCACATCAGCAAGGTTGTTATCCTGTCAGTTAGATAGTTAGTTGGGATTGTAGGAAGATATAAGGTGGTTATGGGTTTGTTAGAAACTGACTAAGACAGAAATGAGAATGTATAAATAGAAAGGCTTTCTCTAAGACTTGTATTCCAATACATTCTGAAATATACAAATCATCATTCACTCTCTCGTTCTCTCTTTCTCTTCTTCTGCTTTTTTACAACTTAAGATTGTTCTGTTCTTCTTCGTTGATTCATAGTGTAGTGTTAATATGGTATCATCGCCATGGGTGATCGTTTGGTTTCCGTTGTAGTTTCTCTAGAAGATTGTTGATCTATGAAGAGTGTTCGTTTCTTGGGCAAGGTTTATATGCTTCTATATGGAGGTTTCTTGGGTCAGGAAGAGCAGTGCACGCCAGGTGTTTGATGTTTTGTCTCAGTGAGTTTTCTGTTTGGTATTTTCATTGCTTTACAAGGCCGATTGCCATTTTCTTTCTGCTTTGTATACTCTCTCCTTAAAGGCCGATTGCCGGAGTTAGTATAGTTTGTAGTAGTTTGATATATTTCCTCTGTTCAAGGCCGATTGCCAAAGAGGATTGCTTGAATTGAAGTTTGTAGTCATCTGATATATCTCCTCTGATAAAGGCCGATTGCCAAAGAGGGTTGCTTGAATTGATCTTGTTTTGTTCATCATATACGAAATCTTGGTTGAGAAATTCTTGAAATCTTGATTGTCACTATGTCTGCAAATACCGTAGAATCTGTGAAGATCGAAAATCTTTTGGGCATGCTCACTGTGAAGTTGCAGGATGATAATTTTGTTAAGTGGAATTTTCAGTTTCAGTCTGTTTTGCGTGGGTATGACTTACTGGATTTCTTTACTGGTGATAATCCATGTCCACCTAAATATGTCATACATACTGAAAATGGTGTGACAAAAGAGATCACTACTGCTTATAAGACTTGGGTTAAACAGGATATGGCTTTACTCAGTTTGCTTATTGCCACTTTATCTGATGATGCAATGGAGCATGTTATTGGCTGTAAAACATCACAGGAAGCATGGAGTGCTTTACAAGATCGTTATGCATCTGTGTCAGTTTCGAGAATCAATCAGTTAAAGACTGAGTTTCATACTGCACAGAAAGGAGGGGACTCGATTGATAAATTTTTGTTGAAATTGAAGGCTATAAGAGATCAGTTAATTTCTGCTGGAGAAAGAGTTTCTGAAAATGATTTGGTTATTGCTGTTTTAACTGGATTACCACAGGAGTTTGATATGATTAGAACTGTGATTTTGGCAAGGGAGACACCAATTTCTTTGAAAGATTTTCGTGCACAGCTTCTTAGTACTGAACTGACCATCAACTCCAGAGTTTCAGCTCTTACAGGTTCAATGGCAGCAATGTATATGAATGGGGATAATGGTAAAGGACATCCTGGTTCCTATCAAGCAAATGGTACTTATCATGGTGAAAGCTCTGCTATGGGGGCTAGTGGTTATCAAGGGGGTGAAAGTTCTAACATAGGGGCTCCTGACTATCAAGGAGGATATGGGTTTACTGGCAGTAATCAGCGGACTTTTCCTTCTCAGAATAGAGGGTCATTCACTTCTAACAGGAACTCTTATGGAAATAATGCTTCAAAACCTTATTTTGGCAACAAGAATAAGGGGTCGAATATCACATTTTCTGATCCAGGCAGAAATTCTCAATCAAGTTTTAATGGTCAGTCATCTAATGGTGGATCAAAGGGTAGTTCAAATTGGCAGAATTGGAATGGGAATACTACTTATAGATCATCAATCACTCCTGAATGTCAAATATGCTCACGGAGAGGTCACACTGCACCTAATTGTCATTTCAGAAGTACTACTACTGCCAATCAGTATCCAATCTTGGTGTGTCAGATTTGTGGAAAGAAGGGCCATACTGCATTAGAGTGTTTTCACAGGAACAATTATGCATATCAAGGGGCTCCACCACCTCCATCACTCACTGCATTATCTGCACAAGGTCCATCTAGTTTCTCTCCATCATCAAGTGAGTCTCAACCACATAGGTTTTCTGCTGCTGATACATGGGTGCTCGATACTGGAGCTACTCACCATATGACTGCAAATCTCAATAATTTGTCCCAAGCTACTGCATACAATGGAGATGAAAAGATAATCATTGGAAATGGTCAAGGTTTGGATGTGAAGCATATTGGTTCTACTAACCTTTTTACTCCAGATCATTGTTTATTCCTCAAAAATGTTTTACATGTCCCATATATTACTGTGAATCTTTTATCAGTAAAGCAATTATGTCATGATAATGACTGCTGGTTTATATGCGATGATACTGTGTTTTTCATACAGGACAAGGCAACCAATGTGGTACACTACCAAGGAAGGAATGATGGGGAACTCTTTACAATACCTGTGACAGTGTTTTCAAGATCTTCCTCTGTGAATAAAGGAACACAAGGTGTAAAGGCTGGTTTTGTGGGAAAGATGATCAAGACTGCAATTTGGCATAAGAGGCTAGGCCACCCTTCTGAAGAAATATTGACTGCAATGCTAAAAGCAGCAAAAGTACCAGTTAGTATAGATTCTTCTCAGATGTTATGTACTTCCTGCATTTCCAGTAAAATGTGTAGGCAGTCTTTTCCTGTAAAACAAAATAGTGTTACTTTTATGTTTGAAAGAGTACATTCGGATGTATGGGGGCCTTCTCCAAAAGTATCAATTGAAGGATATAGATATTACATCAGTTTTATTGATGAGTTTTCCAGATTCTTGTGGATATTTCCTTTGGTTAATAAATCTGAAGCTGTTTATGCATTTATCAAGTTCCATGCTTTTGTATCCAATCAATTCAACACTGACATTAAATGTTTGCAAACTGATGGAGGATGAGAGTATATGAGTAAAGTGTTTGTTGCTTTTCTGGAATCAAAAGGGATTGTTCATCGAATATCATGTCCATACACCCCTCAACAGAATGGCATTTCTGAGAGGAAACATAGACATTTGGTAGAAACAGCATTGACTTTAATGTCTGAAGCAAACTTGTCTCCGTCTTTCTGGTATCATGCTTGTTCATATGCATCTTTTTTAATCAATAGAATGCCAAGCAAAGTGTTACAAATGAAGTCTCCATATCAACTGTTGTTTGATAAGGTTCCTGATATTCAAAACTTAAAGGTTTTTGGAACTGCAGTATATCCATTTCTTAGACCTTATAATGCTAATAAGCTGCAAGCACGGTCTGCTCAATGTGTTTTCCTTGGTTATGCTTTGGGATATAAGGGAGTTGTATGCTACAATGTTGAAACAAGGAAGATGATTTTATCAAGGCATGTAATTCATGATGAATCAGTCTTCCCATATAAGATCTTGCACAGTACTAAGGTCAGTGATAGTTCAAAGACTTCGGGTATAACTCAGAGGCCTATTGTAGTTCAGATTCCTATTGATACTGTTCTCGAGGATCAGAATATTCATAGAGCAAATAATGGTGAGGCTGTTCATGATATGTCCCTGTCTATATCTGATCATGGTGCTCATTCTGCTGACAGATCAGGTTCCTTGAATGAAGTATCAGGTTCAGAATCCTTCTCACTGTCACAGGGTATCTCATCACCTCCAGATTCCTCTCTCATCACTCCTAGCTCTATTGGTGTACCACAAATGTTGCCTGTCCACAATGATACACAGCTTGAGGTAATTTTACCTTTTTCATCTCATATATCTTCTAATCTTGGTGAATCCAATAATGCTTCTGTTCATCCAATGGTCACTAGGTTGAAGAGTGGTACAATATCACAGAGGAGTTATAAGGGCTATTTAGCTACATTTCCTGAACTTCAATCACTCCAATTAGCTGAAGACACTTACTTTGGTGGAGGTTTTTCCTTTTTGGTTGTTAATAGTGATGATGCTGAACCATCCACTTTCAGAAAAGCTGCTACAATGCCACAGTGGCAGAGTGCAATGCAAGACGAGTATGACTCTCTTAGGGCTCAAGGCACTTGGGAATTAGTCCCACCACCTAGTGATAGGACTATTATTGGCAGCAAATGGGTCTACAAAATAAAAAAGAATCCAGATGGCACAGTTTCAAGGTACAAAGCACGGTTGGTGGCACAAGGTTTTTCCCAAGAGCAAGGTGTTGATTATTCCGAAACCTTTAGTCCAGTTGTGAGACATACCACAGTTCGAATTGTCCTAGCATTGGCTGCTATTAACCATTGGGACTTACGACAGCTTGATATCAAAAATGCATTCCTGCATGGTGAATTGCAAGAAGATATATACATGAAACAACCGCAGGGATTTGTGGATGTCACTAAGCCAACACATGTCTGCAAACTGATTAAATCTCTCTATGGGCTTAAACAGGCTCCAAGAGCTTGGAACTCTAAGTTTACAAGCTATCTACCTGCAATGGGATTTAAAGCTTCAACATCCGATTCCAGTTTATTTGTCAAACAGTGTGAACACGACATGGTCATTCTACTTCTCTATGTAGATGACATTATTATTACTGGTTCCAATTCCAGTAAAGTTCAAAGGATAATCAGAGAACTGTCTGAGGTATTTGAGCTCAAAGATATGGGTAGATTGACATATTTTCTTGGTTTGCAGATCACTTATAAATCCAATGGAGATATTGGGGTTAATCAGTCTAAGTATGTCAAAGATCTTCTTCACAAGGCCGGTATGGACTCCTGTAAACCAGCATCAACACCATGCAAACCTCATACTCCTTTGCTTCTCAATGACGGAGATCCTTTATCAGATCCTACTTTATATCGCAGTATTGTTGGATCACTGCAATATCTAACCTTTACAAGGCCAGATATTGCTTATGCAGTAAACACTGTGTGTCAATTCATGGCTAAACCAACTGAGGTCCATTTTGGGGCAGTTAAAAGGATATTACGGTTTTTGAAAGGCACTATGCATCATGGAATCACACTCTCAGCTCATACAGAAGTGGGGATTCATGCTTTCAGTGATGCAGATTGGGCTGCGGATTTAAATACCAGAAGATCTGTTACTGGATATGTAGTCTATATTGGATGCAATCCAGTTTCTTGGCAATCGAAGAAACAGGATTCTGTGTCACGAAGTTCTACCGAAGCTGAATATAAGGCCTTGGCTCATACAGCTGCTGATATAGCATGGATCCGAAGTGTGCTCAAAGATATGGCTGTCAGTTTAAATTCTTCTCCTGTGATCTATTGTGACAACAAATCGGCTATTGCTATAAGTGCAAATCCAGTGTTTCATTCCAGGATTAAGCACTTAGACACTGATTACCACTTTGTAAGGGAGAAGGTTCAACATGGAGATCTCCAAGTTCACTACTTGTCCACTGAAGACCAAACTGCTGATATTCTGACAAAGGGGCTGCACAGTCCATTATTTCTCAAGCATTCTTTCAATCTCAAACTAGGAAACCCAGTTGAGATTGAGGGGGGATGTTGAATGATATACCACATCAGCAATCCACATCAGCAAGGTTGTTATCCTGTCAGTTAGATAGTTAGTTGGGATTGTAGGAAGATATAAGGTGGTTATGGGTTTGTTAGAAACTGACTAAGACAGAAATGAGAGTGTATAAATAGAAAGGCTTTCTCTAAGACTTGTATTCCAATACATTCTGAAATATACAAATCATCATTCACTCTCTCGTTCTCTCTTTCTCTTCTTCTGCTTCTTTACAACTTAAGATTGTTCTGTTCTTCTTCGTTGATTCATAGTGTAGTGTTAATAGAGGTGCCACCTAAGATTCGCCACTTTTTATGGAGTTCTCTTCATAATGCCCTTGCCACCAACGCTACTCTATTTAAGAGACGGTCTTCCACTTCCCCAACCTACCCTATTTGTCTATGTGAAGATGAAACAATTGAACATATTTTCCTCATCTGTCCGTGGGTCCAATATGTTTGGTTTGGAGGTGTTTTGAGTTATAAAGTTAATAGGTCTGCTATAAGTTCTTGGATGCTTTGGCTGCATGATGTTTTTAATTCAAATTTTGGAGTTTCTGCAGATTGGATGTGGATTCGCACGATCATGGCTTTTACATGTTGGTTCATTTGGGAAGCACGGTGTGATTTTGTGTTTAATCATGTGATAATCAACCCCACAAAAGTTGTTTTGGCTATCTCCAATACGGTGGGATCTTTCTTGGCTGCAGTAAGGAATACAGAGGTCAATGGGTCGCGGGAAAGTGTCGGCTAGGTTTCAAGTATGGAGCATCGTTGGAATCCCCCGCCCTCCCCTTATACAAAAATTAATGTCGATGCTAGCTAGTTTAAGATATCCATGTTGGGTTTCGTGGGTGTGGTTTTGAGAGACGTTGATGGGCGTTTTATTGCAGCTGCGCGATACTCGATCAAGGCCCTCAATGCTGCAATTGCTAAAACTTTGGCGTTGCTTCATGGGTGCAAATTGGGTGCTTCAATGAGTTTTTCTGCGATAATTCTTGAATCGGATTCTCTCGAGGCCGTATCTTGCCTCTTTGATTCTCTTAAAGATGGCAGTTGGGAGGTTGGGAGGTTTTTCCTACTTTAGCAAGGGTGAAACAGCTAGGGGGAACCTTTCAGAAATGTCGCTGGTTTTGGGTTCCAAGATCAGCCAATATGGCGGCGGATGTTCTTACGTCACGGGATTGTGCGGAGATGTGTGATGTAGTTTAGGTTGATAGGCCCCCATCTTCGTTGGTTTTTGTTTTGAACAACGATGGTCTTCCTTGTCCTCATTAGGTGTGGGTGGCAGTGTTTGGGGTGACGCTTCCACTTGGTTAAAGCGTCCCTTTCTCTGTACCTCCTTTCATTGCCTTCTTTGCTTTCTCTAGCTTCTTGTTTGCCTCTTCGTAAGCTCTCCTGTTTTCTCTTTGGCCTCTGTGCCCTGGAATGTAATTCCTAGTTCTCAAAAAAAAAAAAAACATTCAACCATACATTAACCAATGTGTGTAACTATTTCTCACTCGCTGCCGGACTGGTTCACTCCCTAAACCGGGACCCAACTGATTATTTTTACAGTTTCTGTTCGGTAAGGTTTTTTTTTTCTTCTTCTATTGTGACTGTAAGAACCAACTTGATTCCAGTCCGGTTGTGTTTTTGTTCCTTTTTTTTTCCTGAGTTTTTTTTTTTTATCTCAGTTTACTACTCTTAAGTTTCGTGGTTTTCAACATTTCGTACATAAAGTTTTTTTTCGTCCCAGAGTCATACTAAAGTGTTAATTTTGGAACAGTCTCATACATCTGTTAAGTTTTCCCTTAGGACTTCTGTTAACAGATGACGTGACGCTCACGTGGACAATTACTGAGCGCCACGTGTCAATATGGGCCCACTTCAATATTAAAAAATTTACAAAAAAAAAAACATCCGTACCCACATTCTCCCTTATACCCTCTCCCTACCTACTCTCTTCTGCAACCCGCAACCCTTCCCTCCCTTCTTTCTTCTGCACCTGCACCACCCTCCCTTCTCTCCTCTGCAACCCGTGCACACCCAACCGAACAAAATCCCACCCAAAGGAATTCCAATTCAAGAAACCCATCCCATTTCTGAAATTTATCAAAAAGTTCCCGTTGTCCTCGCCCAAAGGAACCCACAGATGGGAAGAATGGCTCGCTCTCTCTATTTCCTTACTCAACACGGAACACTAAAAGTTCTCGTTGCCGCTCACCTGATTTCTCTCGATTTTTGTTACCACATATTTGGTACAATTTCTACCCATGTGATTTTTTTTTTAATTTTAATTTTGTCTGCATACTTACAATGTTTTTTTTTTCTTCACACTTCTATTATATATAGATATTGCGTGAGATTTGATTCAACGTTACCCAAAATTGGCTATGGCTGAAGACTACATGGGAAAATTTTCCCTTAATGACATTGGCCAGAAACCCTTATGCATTCAAAGTTAGAAGCCGACTTAATTTATGGGAAAAATTGTTATAAATATGCTAAGACTATAAATTGTTATAAATATGTAAATGCACAAAATCTGTTAATTATGGGATTACTAGTTGATCGAATTCCTTAATTGTAAGAGTTGAACTAATCGCTTAATAACTTCAAGTCTCCCGCGGAAAATATGGTCTCTCTGTCTTCTTTCTATAGCTCCCTTGTTTGACACCATTTGCCCATTCCAACTTTGATTTTGTCTCCTTGAACACCATTGCTAGTTTAATTAAAGGCTTATTTACGACAACTCTTTAAACTCAAAGGCATTCTCACTTCCCCTTGTGAAATTTAAATCGTATCACCTAATGCATTGAAGCTCAAATTTAGTTTCACTTTGTCTCAGGCCATCCAGATCATTTAAAAAATATTGGTATGGCATGCGTAAGACCCACTTATGTCGAACTATAAGCCACGGGGACCAAAAAATAATAAAAAATTAGTTTTAAAAAACGTTAGATATTTAATCTAAGGTTGAAAAAGTTCTCACTCCACCAGAGAACTCATTGGGTACAAACGGGTCGAGTTCGGGTTTAAATTTTTAAACCCAATAAGCTAACATAAGTTAGCGGGTTTAAGATGACACAACTTGTTAAAATAACGGATTTGATACAAACGACACGAACACAACAACTACAACCTAACATAAAAATCTTGCTGGAGAAGAATATTCCATTGAATTGATGATTGGGCTTGCAATCATATATGTTGGAGCAATATTAGAAAATATAAAAAATAACACAAGAACTTCAATGATAATAATCATAAAAAAATTTCACAACATCAATTATATATGAGATTAATATGAACAACTAGAGATAAAGTTAGAAAAAACTGACAAACTTGAAAATTGAGGCTTGCATAAATGCAATGTCCTAAAGATAGAATTTCGCCCCTACTCTTGTGCTTGTAGTTCGATAGGCGTCCATCTCCCATGATTCAACAATCTATAATCCAAAGTCAAAGCACTTCAATCTTTGGACTCTGGCGAACTTTATATATTCTGTACTCTCAAGACACGACTCATAATTTGACACACGACACACGAAGCATGAGAGAAACAAAGTGGGGAAACCCTATTTCTCAAAAGTAGAAATTAACTCTAATTTTCTATATCTTAATGATAATGGTTTCATGAGTTTATATAGAACCCAAGTACTTCTTGTTAAGGAGATGTAACTTTTCATCTATAAGTATACATCACTTATCAAGAGAATACACCTAAACAACATAACCTTTCTAAGAAATTGGTTAACACTATTTTTCATTCAATTATTAAAATTATATATTACAATATTTCATATTATAATATATAATTTCCAACAATCCTCCACATGAATGAAAAATCAGGAAGAATTTGAGAGTACAGGCGGACAAGAGATGCATCAGGAGAGGTGTCTTTTGGACTTGAACCTACCCTAGTGAATACTTATCGGATTTACTTGGTGACGCATTAAATATAGAATCTTGAACTGTTCACCGCAGTAGTAAACCGAGACAATAAGCAACACACATCACTAATCCTAATATATTCCGGTTCATATGGTTGTGTTCATTTTGGTCCTGAACAAATCCCGGATTCATGAAAGCTTTAGAGAATTTAGCCATCTCATTCTCATAGAAGCGACCCACTTCTACTCTCACATAGGTGACCACTGATTAAGAATAGTCTGCTCTATTCCTCTTATTTATAAGATATCACTGTCATTAAGTATAAATATACAACCTAAAACGTCTGCAAATAAGACACTTCTTCCATCATAGGAATGAGGTATATAGTGTGTTAACTTCTTTGAATCATGCCCAACCAGTTTGCCTATTGAACTTAGACCATGGGATCTCCAATCAACTAAGTTAGGTTTCCGCCCGGTTGATTCATTAGTTATGTTGGCTTTAGCCTCATTCCTCTCGATAATCAGCTTACTCTCTAGTCTAACCTTTAATAATTGGTACCATTTAGGTTGACTATTTCTAATGTTGGCCAAAATATTCCATCATGCATGAAACAAATTTCATCGAGAGTGGTTGTTTTTCGGTTTTAAGTCATCAAAACATATGTTGGACTTACTAATAAGTTTGAAAGAAGGTGTCACATCCCGGCCGGGGTCCACCACATCCCGGGTCCGTTCCACAACCGTAGCACGATATTGTCCGTTTTGGGCTTACCATTCCCTCACGGTTTTGTTTTTGGGAACTCACAAGCAACTTCCCAGTGGGTCACCCATCCTGGGAGTGCTCTGGCCTCCTTCTCGCTTAACTTCGGAGTTCCTATGGAACCTGAAGCCAGTGAGCTCCCAAAAGGCCTCGTGCTAGGTAGGGATGATAATATACATTTAAGGATCACTCCCCTGGGCGATGTGGAATGTCACAAAAGGTCTCTAACCTCTTCACACCTTAAAACTCATTCATAATAAGAGAATATTATCTCTCTTACATGCAAATTACTCCTAATTTGTTCTTTGCCTTATTCGCAAACCATCACAATACATGCATAAGATTATCCCCTATAACATTTTGAAGCCAATATGCTTCCTATCCGGATTGTAATGTACTTTCATTTGAGGATTTCTTTATTTAAATGCATGTATTTCCACCTATGTACTTTGCCTTCACATTGTCAAAGATTCAATTAGTTAGTATTATTGAATTCATCTAGTACATATGGATGCTCTTAACTATGAATAACACAACCCAATGGCTATGTACATTCGATTTATATGCTTACTTAATACGCATCATCTTGTCTAATTTAATTATGTACTCTTACTGAATAAGCATTATTTCCATGTCTAGTCATTCCTTTTGCGAAAGACCCCACACTTTAACTCATTGGTGTAAGAGAAAAGACATCTTCTTGGTGATAATTAAAGGAAATCCTTTATTCCCTCATGTCCAATTAATTGATAAACTCAAATGTTGAAGAAACCCAGAACTGAAATTTAAATATGGACTTTATTCCATAAGAAACATATCAGTTTGGCAATCCTGTTCATTTACTCATCTCACTTCTTTTTCTGGGCTGTCTAAAATGAGTTCATCTCAACCCACGTACATATGCTTTTCTCAAGAGCTTCAACTTCAAGGCTGGTGGTGACTGATCGGAGGTTATATGCATTGCCAAACGCAGACACAGTTCACATGACATGCCTTTCCTTTGAAGTTTGGATCTCGCATGGCAGATTCATCTTTCCATTTTATTTTATTTTATTTTTTCTTTCACCACATTACATGGACAGAAAGCATATTCCCAATGATATGCAGAAATCGATCGACCAAAATTAAGCCATGGATTTAAGCACTTAAGCCTACTCCTGGCTTCAATAATTTTCAATAATGCCGCAGTTTGCATCTTCCTTATCAAGACATGATTTGTCTGGATCATGAAGCCACTCAATCTTCCAATTTAAATAATGGGATACTATCATACTAATAAACTAATGAAATACTGGATATCAATTTAATTCTGTTAGAGGAATCACTTCATAACAACAGGGTTAAGAAAACATTTTTAACAGGAGCAATGGTTAGCGAGACTGGACCCTTAGTCCTCATCAACGAAATCAAACAATCATACCAATTAAAAACAGTAATACCCGTTCCCCTTGGCCTTATCATCACGGACCCAAACTATAAAGATTATATAGTTTTATTTATACATACTGGTATGTTTCCATTAACAGACACGAGTACATGATGAGTCAAAGCCCATGAATAACCGAACTGTTTGGCAGTCTCTAAATCCACCGAATATAAAACTGATTCGCCATTTCTGATCTGTTTGGCACAAGTTCTTAGCCGCATATATATCAATCAAATGCATCAAATTCAAATGAAGTTCCTTCCTTAAAGAGGAACTTATCCCAGGGATTGATATTAATCTGCAATATGAACTACCAAATAAAGCATATTTACGTTTAGTTTTATTCAAAGAGTGAACAACCATGTCAAAACATATAATCGCAAAACCCCAAATCAGAGTTACAAACATGATTGTATATGAAACACAAGTATTAAACAGACACCATTCATTTGTGTCTCTCAGTCTTTCTTTACCAGAATGTATTGACTTATTGCCATAATAACTGCCAATATTTAAAATCATACTATGCAAAAGGCACGAATCAAGTAAAGGCTAATACTTACCTTCCCCTTTGCTTTTCCCGTAAACTGCATATGCATCTTACAAACACATCATCATATTTTCTAATTATTCCAAATAAAATTATATCTTTAGATTGTTGGAGCAATATTAGAAAATATGAAAAATAACACAAGAACTTCAATGATAATAATCATAAAGAAATTTCACAACATCAATTATATATGAGATTAATATAAACAACTAGAGATAAACTTAGAAAAAACTGACAAACTTGAAGATTAAGGCTTGTATAAATGCAATGTCCTAAAGATAAAATTTCGCCCATACTCTTGTGCTTGTAGTTCGATAGGCGTTCATCTCCCAGGATTCAACAATCTATAATCCGAAGTCAAAGCACTTCAATCTTCGGACTCTGGCGAACTTTATATGTTTTGTACTCTCAAGACACGACTCAGAATTTGACACACGACACACGAAGCATGAGAGAAACAAAGTGGGGAAACCCTATTTCTCAAAAGTAGAAATTAACTCTAATTTTCTATATCTTAATGATAATGATTTCATGAGTTTATATAGAACCCAAGTACTTCTTATTAAGGAGATTTAACTTTTCATCTATAAGTATACATCACTTATCAAGAGAATACACCTAAACAACATAACCTTTATAAGAAATTGGTTAACACTATTTTTCATTCAATTATTAAAATTGTATATTATAATATTTTATATTATAATATATAATTTCCAACATTGTATTGATAGTTATACGCATAAAACCTCTTCCTTCCTTCAGCACGGACTATCATATAAATGTTGAAAAGCACGAAAGTGAGTAGAGTGATCAAGGGCATCTGTCAGACCAAAAAGAGAATCAAAGGCATTATCACATTTCCTCAGGTAATTGACATGTCTGCAATCCAATTTGGTTTTTGGTTTTTGTTAATGCCATGCTACTACAAAAATATATGAACATCCTTATCCCCTATTTCCTACTTAGGGTTGTATTCATGATATCGGTAGATCGATAGAATGTTAAGCATAAAGTCAATTTAAGTATAGTCACATTGACTTAGCAAAATACTTAAACACAAAAAACATAGACAAAATGGGCAGATTATAGTTAATCTGTCCAAACCCCTATTAATAACCGAAATAGAATGAGGGTTTTCTCGAGTTTAACCTTAATTTCACCCACAACCTTAATTTAACCTTGATTCACCTTCCTTGTTCCAAAACTAAAAACTTTTATTTTGAAAATGCACTTACACTGGCGGGACAGCATAAAGCTAGCAAACATGGTAATACAAAATTACCATATTGCTCTTAAATTTTAGAGTTTCTTAGATTTTTTGTTTTAACTTTAAATGTCGTTTCGTTTGATTTCAAGAGTTCGTAGGAAGGGGATTCTCTAACCTCCTAATCTTTCTACCCTTCCATTCCTTCATATTTGAACGGTCACGGTTAAACCACGTTAACATTTTATATTGATTTTTTTGAAGGAAAACTAATAAAAATGGCTCGAAAACTTTGAGTTTTAACGATAAGGACAAAATAAAAGGTAAAGTGAATAGTACCATGTTTGACTTTTTAATGTAAAAATGTGATTTTTCGTTAAAGTGAACAATACCGTGGGATTTTCGTTAAAACTTCCTTTTTTTATATAGAAATAATAAGACAAAAAGTAATGTGTGAGCGGGGGAATGGAAGGGGATGTGAATAGGAGAGTAGAGAATCCTACTCCGAGTTCGTATCAACGAGTCTTACAAGAAAATATTATAATAATACTTTATACGTGTCAAGAGTAGAAAGATCAACGAAAAAATAACATTTTCTCTTCTCTTAGCTTTTAAGGTTGGGCTTTGGCTGGCTGCTTCTTATTTTATTTTTGAAAAAAAAATTCCAGGTTGCTTTCACTTTATTCCTTTTTTTTTTTTTTTTTGTCAACAGCACTTTAAGCCATTTATTTATTTTAAACAATTGTGTCTGTAAAAGCCAAATATCGGTACAAATGAACTTTTGTGCCGACCTTCCTCGGAAACCGTTAAACTTACAAGGGGTTTTTGAACATTAATTCTTGTAAAAGATTAAAATTTAAAAAAAAACCTAATGCTAGATTAAATATTCAATTTAATTCCTTGAGTGTACTTTTATCAAAATTTACATTCAATTTTTGTTATTTAATGTGTATTTTTATTTAATCTCTCCATATTAAATTTTAATTTTATTAATATGCACATATTTAGTTTTTTTTTTTAAATTAGAAATGAATGTAAATGAGAAAATATTAAAAAAAATTTGTGATACAAAAATATATAAATACATAGGTGTTCAAAAATGATAGTGCCAAAATATATAAAATTGACTTTTTTGAACCGAAATATTTGTACCTACATGATTGTACCGAAATATATTATAATGAACCTAAATGTATGTACCGAAATGTATTATATTAAATTAATGTACCTAAATGTCAATACCGAAATGTATGTACCTAAATGTCAATACCGAAAATGTATGTATCTAAATATCAATACCAAAATGTATGTACCTAAATGTATTTACCGAAATATAATAATTGAATTAATGTACCTAAAAGTCAATACTCAAATGTGTGTACCAAAGTGTACGTAACGAAATACATTATATTGACCGAAATGCATTATATTGAATCAATGTAACTACATGTTTGTACCGATGGATATACCAAAATATTCAAATGTATTAATGTATTAATGTACCTAAATAAAGAACATACAAAATTGTTATCGGAATATATATTATAAAAAAATTAGTTGCCTAAATGTAGACATTAAAATATATTATGATGAATGAAATAAAAATTAAATTTAAATGTAATTAATACATTAAAATAAAAATAAAAGGATAAAATAAAACATCAAAATACAACTAATAAATTATATGATTAAATGTGCTAGGGACTAAAATTGGATTTTAATCTTACATATGATTATAATCTAAAACTCATCTTTTTTAAGGATTAAAATGAAGTTTTCTAAACTTACAACTATTATGGCACAAATAAACTTTTGTGCAAATATTTTCAGTAAACCCGCTAAGTGGCAGTTCACAAGTATACATACAAAATACGATTTTGTGTCCAGATTTGTGAAGTAAGACACGAACAACGGTGTGATTAAAACCAAATGATAGACACAAATATACTTCTGTGTCAACTTATTGAAAATAGTTGTCAGATTCACATGTTTCACTTGGCACGTTTACGGTGCCTAATATTGTGTTTGTGTCAATTATTTTTGACATTGGGCACAGTAAGTGGTGCCTTACATTGATGTTCTTTATTGTTTAACGAGACACAAATTTACCTCGTGTTGTTCCATAAAATAGAATGGACACTGCATTTTTTTATAATATAGAATATGAATTTTGTCATAAAATACAAGTTTATGATTTTTTTACATGGTTAAAAAGTCGGACCTTTTTTTTCCCTTTAGTTGGTTTATATATCGGTCTTGCACAATTAAAATTCTGGCTCCGCCACTGGTACCATCTCTCTAATAGAGGTAGGCTCATTGATACAAGTATGATATGAAAAATGTGATAAATGTAACATTTTTGTATGAAAACAGAAAAAAAAAATAAAAATAAAAAATCAAGTAATACACACAGTGAGTATGACAAAAACCAACTTACTATGAAGAATGACCCATCTATAGTAAATAAAATGTTTTTTTTTTTAATTAAATTTGACTTGTAATGCAGGAATGAGTTTATTCGGAGGACTAATAACGAATCTCCAAACACTTTTGGATAGGCTCCAAACACTTTTGGGTAGGCTACTTACACATTCATATCGTTAATTGATTTTTTATGATTGTTTTTATTAGTAGACAATATAAATTTAGAATGTTTTTATTAGCTTTGAAAATGCAAAGAGAACTACAATGGTTCAAGGTGACTACTTTTCTATCTATCTATCTATGCTTATTTTATGAAATATTTTGCCTAAATATTGTTTCTATGTATTTTGTGGCTATAATTTTACTCTCATTTTCTCCAACTCATTCACATATTTTTGTTATTTTATGTATTGAATTCAAAGAAAAAAAATAAAGAGAAAGAAGAAATTACTCTCTTTAAAAAAACAAAAAACAAAAAAGTTTGTCGACATGCAAAGGCATAACGAAAAAAAAATTAAAAAGGAAAACATTATTATTATTATCATTTGAATAAACGAGATTATCTATACTAAGGGGAGAGGTGGACTTAGCCTCACAATGGGTTAGCAATAATGTGGTTCAAATTCGCCTTTGGCGAGAATCGAACATAAGACCTCTCACTTACAAGTGAAGAAAAATACCACTAAATCGTAGTACTATGTGGCAGAAAAACATTAATATTATTTAACTATGTACTATACTGTCATCCTATATACTTAACCAATGATTTTGGGTTATGTGGTGTCCCAAAAGAAAAGTTCAAGGATTTATATGAAGAGATAAAGATTTTAGAGTCACATCCATAAAATTTTTTTTGCCAAAAATGCAGGAGGTGGAGAGCATTTCAGATCCCGTGCAAACTGAACTTGTAAACAAAGATAATAAGACACCACGAGAAATATTTACGGAAAATCACAGAGAATTGGCGAAAGAGGCAGAAGAGTCAATGAAGGAAACAACAACTTCTTGTACAGTTGTAGGTGCTTTCATTGTCACCATGATGTTTGCTGCAACATTCACAGCTCCGGGGGGAAATGATGAAAAGATAGGTCTTCCTACATTCTTAACTAAAAAGGTGGTCACAACATTTATAGTTTCAGATGCAATCTCACTCTTTTCTTCCACAACTTCGGTTATCAAGTTTTTGGGAATTCTCACGTCTCGTTTTTTTGAAGATGATTTCTACAAATCCTTGCCCACAAAAATGATAATAGGCCTTTTCACCCTCTTTTTATCTATCGCCACCATGATGATTGTCTTTTCTTGTGTCCTTTACATTATGCTTGACGAGAAATCTTCAATTGTTATTCCAAGCATTTTGCTTGCCGGTGTTCCAGTTACCTTGTTCATATGGATGCAATTTCTGTTGCTTGTTGAGTTATTTATTTCTACTTTCGGATGGGAAATATTTGATAGGAAGCAGAAAGATTTGTTTTGAATAACATATGTATCTTTAGTTAGGTTTGAATTTGTGACTTTTTAAGAAACTTGTAATGAGAAGACAATGTTTGCTCTTTCTATTTGGCCAATTATGTATGCGGTTTCTATTTGACATTTATGTATGAGCTTTCTATTTGACAGTTACATATGTGCTTTTGATGCTAAAAAAAATTCCAACTTCAATTTATAATTTTGAGTCTTCTTTATTGATGTATTTCTATTTTGAGTTAATTAAGACAAGCTCTTTATAAGGCTTTATTTTTTAGCCCATAAAATGAATTTATTGAAGCAAAACCCAAAAGGGGGAAAAGTACAAGAATGCCTAAATTTGTCATCCCACGTTCAACTCGAGGGGGTGCACCTCCAAGTCGCTCCTGTTCGAGAGGAACACCTCGAACACACTTCCCGTTCGAGATCAAACACATTCGAGTGTTACTCATTACTGTGGCCCACGTGGACATAAACAATCTGAGACTCTTTCTCTCTCCTCCAACTAGAGCAGCTCCGTTAGCTTTGGACTTCAAAGGGAGACAACGGCCGAGCTACTAACAAGGATAAGGTAGGCTCTGGTATTGGGAGAGTTTTAGTTCTTTAAGCTTAAAAATATGGGAATTATAATCAAACACTTATGGTATTGTTCACATTTAACGTTAAAGATATTTTTACCTTGAAAAGTCACTTTTGATACTATTCATTTACACATTTATTTTATCCTTTTGATCTAACCTTTCTGCACGTGCCTTGCGTGTGCGAAAGGTTTTTTTTTACATCACGGTGCACTACGCGCGACATATTTACAAATCTGCAAAGAACAAAGAAAGTGGGTAAAAATGCATGCTTTGATCTCCTTATTCAATTCAAAATGCATGCTTTGATCTATATATAGTAAACGCACATATACTTCCTAGGCTCCTACCACTATAATGGTGCAATTTTGTAATCCGATTTAAGGTTGCCAAAGCATATTCAACCAATCTGACTGTATCTTAAACCCAGACATCATATATCAAAAATGTCAATAGAAGGTTGTTACCTTGAGGAAGAAAAACTAATTAGATTTTGTAAGACAAATATGAGTGCATTGCAATATCAACCACATTGATTTTTGTTTTGTTTAATGAAATGAATCAGTAAAAAAAAAAAAAACATTAGGGTTCCAAACTCAGTATGAAACTCACCAACTGACCTTCTGAATATGAAATGTAGGTTAGCTGTACAAAATTCCAATTATGCCCTTGTGCTTGTTGACTTCAGAAAGGGATGATAATCCACACACAATGTGAAACATTTGAAATTAATGAAAAATATTTATTACCAAAATATTTTAAAAATTTTAAATTACCAAACTTTCTAACCCTATGTGAATCGCATGCACCCAGCAGAAAGCAAACAATCACAAAGTGCAAGAAATTTTTCATTTTCTTCCACTCTGTAGTGATAGAGAACTTATGATTGTATTTCTTAATCAATAAGATTACAACAGATGGTTATATATACAACCAATAAACCTTTGAAAAATGATAGCTCATCTAACTAATTTACAGCTCATGAAAACTAGCCATATCAGAAAAATATCTTCTAAGTTTTATCTTTTACAATATTAGCCTTAATATCCCCCCTCAAACTAAACGGAGGTTGTCGAAGAGCAAGTTTGTGTGGAGAAGATGAAATCGAGCCTTAGACAAAGGCTTTGTGCAAATATCAGCAAGCTGGTCTTGGGTGCAGATGAAATGGACTGAAAGCTCTTTAGACAAAACGTTCTCTCGGATATAGTGGTAATCAAGTTCAACATGCTTGGTTCGAGCATGAAAGACAGGATTTTTAGCAAGATGCATAGCAGAGATATTGTCACACCAGAGCTTAGGAGGAGAGGGAAGTTTCAGACCAACATCAATCAAAAGCTTGCAGATCCAGGTGAGTTCAGCAGCAGAATTAGCTAGAGAACGATACTCAGCTTCAGTTGAAGAGCGGGCCACAGTAGGCTGTTTCTTAGCACTCCAGCTAAGTAAAGATGTACCGAGGAAGATACAGAAACCACCAGTGGAGCGACGATCCAGGTGACAGCCGGCCCAATCAGCATCAGAAAAGGCATTGATGTTAAGAGGTGTGGTATTTTTAGAAAACCACAGACCAATCTCAAGAGTACCCTTGAGGTACCGAAGAATTCTCTTGACAGTTTGAAGATGGGATTCCCTTGGTTGATGCATGAACTGACACACCAAGTTGACTGCAAAGGAAAGGTCAGGCCGAGACCAAGTCAGGTATTGCAAACCACCAACAAGAGATCGATATTCTGTGGGATCAGATAATAAGAGACTCATGATCCAGAGAAGAAGTACTGATGGGAGTTGCACAAGGTTTGGCACCATCCATTTTGGATTTCTGAAGCAGATCCAAAATGTATTTTGTCTGAGAAAGAAAAATACCAGAGGATGATCGTTTGATTTCAAGGCCAAGAAAATAGTGAAGAGGGCCCAAATCCTTGATAGGAAACAAAGCACTGAGCTGAGAAATTGTAGCTTGACAAGCTTGAGCATCAGGACTGGTAATAAGGATATCATCAACATAGACAAGAATGAAGACCAAGGTAGGATCCTTTTTAACAAAAAGGGAATGATCATTCTGCGAACCATGGAAACCAAGAGAGGAAAGAGCAGAATAGAGTTTCTCATACCATGCCCGAGGGGCTTGTTTGAGCCCATACAAGGATTTGTGCAGTCGACAAACATGAGTTGGCTTTGTAGGATCTTCAAAGCCTGAGGGCTGAACCATAAACACAGATTCAGAGAGGTTCCCATGAAAGAAGGCATTGCTGACATCCAATTGATTGAGAAACCAATCGAATTGAGCTGCCATAGTAAGAAGTAACCGAATAGTGACAGGTTTTGCAACAGGACTGAAGGTCTCTGTATAATCCAGACCTTGTTGCTGATGAAACCCTTTGGCAACAAGCCGGGCTTTGTACCGTGCAATAGTACCATTGGGGTTCCTCTTGATGCGGAAAACCCATTTTCAACCTACCAAGTTTTGAGAGGGTTGGGATGGAACTAGAGACCAAGTTCCAGTGGTGAGCAAGGCATTGTACTATTCCTGCATAGCCTGCCGCCAATGAGGGTGTTTGGAGGCTTGTAAGTAGGTGTGAGGAATATAGTCTACGGATAAAGAGGAGGGAATTGGATGTTTGGTGGCTGTGTAGGCTTTAGGCTTGTGAATCCCAGATTTAGAGCGGGTTTGCATAGGGTGATTATTAACCGGAGGTGAAGAAGGATGAGGGACTTGAGGTGGCAGAGAAGAGGGTGGGGAAGGAGAGGGTGCAGGATTAGGATTAGAAGAAGAGGAAGAAAGGGACGGAGACAGAGATGTGGTAATAGGATGAGTAAAGGTTAGAGATGTGGGAATGGGATTGGGACAGGTACTTTGAGGGGGAGACATAGAGGGAGAGTGGGGAATGTGATGAAAAGGAAAGTGGAGTTCATCAAAAAGCACATGACGGGAGACATAAATCCTTGAAGTCACAACATCGAGACACTTGTAACCTTTATGTTGCAAACTATACCCCAAAAATACACAAGGCTGACTTTTTGGAGCAAGTTTCGAGTGAACATAAGGTTTTAACCAGGGAAAGCACTTGCAGCCAAATATTTTGAGTGTATGATAATCTGGAGATTTGTGAAAGAGAGATTCCCAGGGAGAACACTTGAAGGCAGTGGGAAGCCGATTAATCAGATATATAGCTGTAGCAAAAGCATCAATCCAAAATTCATGGGGAACTTTAGAGGCAGCAAGGAGGGTTCTTGCGGTCTCAACAATGTGCCTGTGCTTCCTTTCAGCACAACCATTCTGTTCTGAGGTGTGGGGACAGGTAAGTTGATGTATGATGCCATGTGTTTTCAAGAAACATGAGAATTGAGTACTGGTAAATTCCCCACCAGAATCGGATCGCAGAGTCACAATCTTAGTGCACAGAAGATTCTCAACCATAGATTTGAATTGAGTAAACACAATGAAAGCTTCAGACTTGTATTTAAGTGGAAAGAACCAACAATATTTGGAGAAATCATCAACAAAAATGATATAGTATCGGAAACCTTGAACAGAACTAACTGGTGATGGTCCCCATATATCAGTATGTAAAAGCTCCAAAGGCTTGCTTGGTGAACAAGAAACAGAAGGAAATGGTAATTTTGAACATTTTCCCATTGCACAACTGGAACACAAAGACTGATGAGAACTACCAGTGAAAGAAATACAAGAAGTTGAAGCAATCTTATTCATTATTCGAGATGAAGGATGGCCTAATCTTTGATGCCATATATCCTGAGATGCCTTGGATGTTGCTGCAAAAGCATGTTGAGTACCAACAGAAGAAATTGTAGTAGGAAAGGGATATAATCCGTCGCGTACAGGTCCATTAAAAAGCACCTTCTCCAAAGAAAGGTCATTCACAAGAAAGTGGAAAGGATACAGATGAACTGAGCATTGATTATCAAGAATGAATTTGTTTGCAGAAAGCAAATCTTGCTTTAATGCAGGAACATGTAAAACATTCTTAAGATCAAAGCAGTGAGTATTAGTAGAGACACGAGAAGAGCCAAGATGAAGAATAGGCAAACCTTTGCCATCGCCAATGTAGACCTGTTCAGGACCAGAGTAGGATTCAGGATTTTGCAGTTTTGCATAGGAGTTTGTCATGTGAGAAGAAGCTCCAGAGTCAAGCAACCAGGTGTGTTGAGATGGAGAGGAAGTAGCACAGAAAGCAGATTGGGACGGAACACCAAAATTAGGATTGAGGCGCTGTGAACACTCCATAGCTTCATGATCAAATTGCTTGCAAATTTGACAAGTCAATCTTCTGCCAGAATTAAAGGAATTGGAGTTGTTGTTGAATCTGAAGCCACGATTATGAGAATACCACTGATTATTAGGCCTGGTGTAGTGATTATGCTGATTGTTACCTCTGAAATTTCCTCGAGTTTGCGAATTTCGGAGATGCGAACCACGGCCTTGATTTGAAGAAAAAGTAGAGGAACTCTGAGCAATGTAAGCCTAAGAGTTAGGAGGATCAGTCGGTGTAGGCAAAATACCAGTAGAAGTATTGAAGGCTTGGATCGGTGCAGAGGAAAATTTCTTCCGATTTTCGATATGAATTTCTTTGCTCAACAAAAGACCGTGTAGTTCATCAAGAGTTGTAGAGCCGACTCGGAATTGAACAGCATCAACAAAAGAGTCAAATTCAGGAGGTAAACCATGAAGTGTAACAGAGATTAACTCAGAATCATCAACCGGAGCACCAGCGCTGGCCAAAGCGTCAGCAATTTCTTCAATCCGTTGAAGAAACAAGGCGGCGGATGACTCACCTTTGGTAATGGTGCGAAGCCGAGATCGGAGCTCATGAATGTGAGAATGCGACGCAGTCGCAAGTCTTGATTCAAGTTTAGACCAGAGCTCGCGAGAAGAATTGACTCCAACAGTATAAGGAATCAAAGAATCAGAAAGAGTCGAATTTATCCAGATTAGGATGTTCTGATCATTTTCATACCAAGAAACAAAATCAGGATTCAAGGTAGAAGTGCGATTTCCAGAGGAATCACAGAGATACTTCGGCGGAGCCACCTGAGAGCCATCGACAATACCGGTGAGATTATAGCGCCGGAAGATCGGAGCAAATAGCGCACTCCATGTGAGATAGTTAGTGGTAGTGAGCTTAATCGGGACCATTGAACCAATATTCTGGATAGTAATGGAAGAAGGTGACGAAGAAACGGCTTGAGAAGGAGGAGAATGAGAGACATTATCAGAGGAAGGAGATGCAAACGCCGCCATTGATGACGATTAGGGTTACGATTGGGGGAAGAAAGAGGCGGTGCGAAAACAGTGTTTAGGGAAAGGATCGAGAGAGAGTCGTGAGACAGATGGCGAGAGATACCATGATAGAGAACTTATGATTGTATTTCTTAATCAATAAGATTACAACAGATGGTTATATATACAACCAATAAACCTTTGAAAAATGACAGCTCGTCTAACAAATTTACAGCTCATGAAAACTAGCCATATCAGAAAAATATCTTCTAAGTTTTATCTTTTACAATATTAGCCTTAATATGTAGTCCCAATCCTTATTCAGCCACATATATATTTATCTCCAAAATCTACATCACACAAACCAAATAAAGACGTTTTCTTTACTAAACCCTTTACCAAAATCCAATCAAAGTTTGTAAATTTAAACAAAAGATCAAGTTTTGGAGCAAAAAGCACACCTCCCTGTATGGCCATGAAAGCTGTAGTCAAGATGATCGAGCCTCAACCTGCGAGCAATAGACAAAAGTTTTGCAGAAAAGTTTCTCAGTACTACAATAAATAGACTAATAAAAAAAGTACATTCCATTAAACTCCAAACAAAATTGAGACCATTTTTATTTCTCCCATTCCGGTTAAGCAATCAATATATATTGTTTGGATTTCTCCTTCTGCGAAATTGTTTCCTTGGAAGTTCGGGTTTTTTCCTCCTCCGTTTATTCTTCTGCACAACGTGGCATATCACGCTTGTTCGATTGTGTGAGGAAGAAGTTTGATCAGAAAATGGGGTTGTGGAAGATAGACGTGGGCGGGTTAGTTTCCCCGACAATTCTATCTTTTTTTCCTGTAATTTTTTAAGTTTGTAATTCTCTTATTTATTGGGTTGTATTCTGATTACTTGCTGACAAAAATACCCTTGTGGATTATGAATCCATTTTTCACGGCATTTTTAATTTTTTTTTTGTTTGAGGGGTGTTTTAGTCTAGAAAATTTTGGTGAAGCCTTGAGACACCAAAGTTGATTGCTGGCTTTCTAATATTAAAGATTACAAATTAAAAATTCTTGATCTTGTTTATTTGTTTATTGTTTGAATTTTAAAAATTCGTACTCGAAATTTGTTAGGTATAATTTATCATATACAATTGTGTTATTATTGTTCAATTTGTTAGGTCCAACCGTTTGTTTAATGAAGAGGTTTAGAACTATCAATTCATTTTTTAGACAAAGAGATAAATTAGAGAGTGATACACTTTCTGCATCTATTGAAGAGGTCCTAAAGGTATTATTTGATTAATAAGTCAATTTTACTTGTATTGACTCTCCCCGTTTCTAGAGCAAGTACTAAACGAGTTTTTTTTAGTAATAAATCTTATTAAAACAAGACTTCGCAACAAGATAGATAGAGTTTTTAGCAGATTCAATGGTTGTCTACATTAAAAAAAAAAAGCTTGCCAAAGATGTTGATTCATATGAAATAACAAAGAATTTCAATTATATTAAGATTCGAAGGGCACAACTTGAATAGGTACTTTTTCTTCTTTTTATTTGTTAAGTTGAATAAGGTTGATGATATATTTTTCTTTTTATTGCAAATTGCAAATTTAAATGATTTCTTTGTTAAATCTAATTGAAACTTGAGTTATGCAGAGTTATAATTTATTTACTTCAAAATATTACGTTTAGTTGCGATTTACTTTCCTTATATCAACCCTACATTAAGTGTCTTACAATATAAGTAGGTTTTGATTGAGTCCTTAATAGTAATATAAGATTATGATAATTTACTTGAGAGCCAAGAAATGAGAGTTCTTAGCTTTCCCTTATGGATGGAATCTAAGACTTTTGGCTAGTATATAAGCACCGGTACCTGCCAACCCTAGACACGACAACTAAAGCTTCCCATAGAGCATTGTCATAAAGCTAGGAGTTTGAAGAAGAATCGGTGTTCTGTTCGATCACAACAACTGCATCAGACTTAGTGTTTACTAGCCACGCATAGTCTACATGGCTGCTGCATCTTCATCAAGTACTTCATATAAATTATATATATATAATTGTATATCTTGTGTTTTGATCATATAAACAATATGGATAACAATTGGTATCAGAGCCATTGTTTGTATGGTTAAAACCAATAAAGAATCAATACCTCATATGTTTTCGATTGATCAACCTGCATGTATAAATTTATAACCATATTTGATGATTGTCGAAAACATTCAGTGTTAAGATCTTGCATAGTTTTTAATTCATGTCAATTTTAACTGATCTGCATGATCATTAGTACTTCGGTACTTATAAGGTTGATATGGACAACATCTACATAATTCAGTTAATCATATATTCAAGCTACAACCATTTATCATGAGAGATTGAATCATGTAGTAAAGTTGTTGTTCATAAAATTGCATTCAATATATGATATAGAGACTGTTCTTCTTGCTCACAAGTGTTGATCATTGTTTCTGGATCATATATGAATGGTATGACATGATTTATGGGCTATATCAGTAATGAAGGTTCTCATCTTGCTCACAAGTGTTGGGAATCAGCATGAAGGTAACTGGTATAACACATAAATCAGTGTCAGAAGACATATTGATTCATCTTGCTCACAAGTGTTGGATCAATTTCGTTTCTATAAAGTTTTTGGGATTGGTTTAATCAATGCATGCATGTTATATATATATTCAATGATGAATGCTGTGAACACGGTTCAAACCTTAAGTGGAACAAACTACAAAAAGTGGAAACAAGACCTTGAAATTTTCCTGGGGTTAATGGATTTGGACATAGCAACGAGAGAGAATCCTCATCTAGAACTTGCTACAGATGATACAGCAAATGTCAAGGCAAGATATGAGAAGTGGCAGAAGGCTAATCGAATTGCTCTCTTGGTGATCAAGAGATCCATGTCCGACACAGTAAGAGGTGGCATTCCTGAGTCTGAGAGTGCCAAGGAATTCTTGGCATCCATTGATGAGAAGTTCAAAGAATCAGATAAGGCAGAAACTGGTAATCTCATGAACGAACTTATGACCAAAAAGTATAATGGTATGGGATGTGTTAGAGAACATATATTAGAACTACTAGATATTGGTGCTAAATTGAATGCTCTCAAAGTCCCTATGAGTGACCCTTTCTTAGTTCATGTGGCACTTAATTCACTGCCAAAAGAATACTCATAGTTAAAAAGCACATACAATGCACATAAGGAGAAGTGGAGTCTAAATGAATTGATTGCAATCTGTGTGCATGAGGAGCAACATATAAGGCAGGAAAATTTTGAAAAAAGGGTGAATATGGTGACTGATTATCGTAACAGTAGCACTGCAAGACAGGAGCACAACAAAAAAGCACTACATCACTTCAAAGTTGGTGCGAATAAAGGGTTCAAAGCTAAGGGAAAGTGTTTTTTCTGCAAGAAACCTGGGCACATGAAAAGACACTGCCATAAGTATAAAAAGTGGATCGACAGTGGCAAGGGAAAAGGTAATGTTATGATTTTTAAAGGTGAAGTTTTGGTTTGTTTTGAAACAAATAATGTTGAATTTGCAAGGGATTCTTGGTGGATTGACAGTGGTGCCTCAATACATGTGACAAATTCATTACAGGGATTCATAAACAAGAGAGTGCCAAGAAGGGACGAAGTTTCAGTGATTGTTGGGAATGGAGGAAGAGTTGCTGTTGAGTTCGTTGGAACAGTCAGAATAAAGTTAGAGTCTGGTTTTATCTTAGACCTTAAGGATGTGTGTTATGTACCTTCAATTCGAAGGAACTTAATATCAGTTAGTCAACTAGTTTTGAAAGATTTTGTATTTTCAATAAATAACAGTGGGTTTTCAATTTACAAAAAGTCTCAGATTATTGGAAATGGTTTGCATATTGGTGGGATGTTTAGGCTGAATTGCAAAGAATCATGTCGTGTAGCACATTTGATTGGACAGAAGAGATTGAATCAAAATAAGACTTCATCCACTCTTTGGCACAAAAGATTAGGGCATATTTCAATTGAGAGAATAAAGAACCTAAGTAAATGGGTATACTTCCACCACTTGAGTTTGATAATCCGGTTACATGTATTGAATGCATTAAAGGAAAAATGGTGAGTTCACACAAGAAAGCTGCAACCAGAAGTAATGGATTATTGGAGCTCATACACACTGACATGTGTGGCCCTTTTCCTATACCTACTTATGATGGTTATAAATACTTCATAACATTCATAGATGACCATTCGAGATATTGTTACTTGTATTTGCTTACTGAGAAGTCCAGTGCTCTGAATGCTTTTCAAATTTACAAGGCTGAAGTTGAAAAACAGTTGGATAAGAAAATCAAAACTGTGAGGTCTGATAGAGGCAGTGAATATTATGGGAGATACACTGAACCTGGAAGAAATCCAGGGCCTTTTGCATTTTATCTGCAAAGTGAGGGAATTGTAGCTCAATATACAAATCCTGGAACACCACAACAGAATGGTGTCTCTGAAAGAAAGAGTCGTACCTTGAAGGATATGGTAAGGAGCATGATGAGCACTACCAACTTGCCAATGTTTCTTTGGGGTGATGCAATTAAAACTGCAAATTATATCTGCAATAAGGCACCGAGCAAATCTGTCACTTCAACACCTTTTGAACTTTGGAATAACAGAAAGCCTAGCTTGTTACATTTGAGAATATGGGGATGTAAAACAGAAGCAAGGGCATATAATCCTCATGAAAAGAAGTTAGACCCCAAAACTGCAAGTTGTTATTTCATTGGTTATCCACCAAGAACAGAAGGATACAAATTTTATTGCCCTGGCAATTCTATGCGGTTTATTGAGACAAATAATGTCAAGTTCATAGAAGAAGTGTCAGAAGAGGTTTCGAATCAAAGTTTGGTCTTCGAAGAAGTAGATGAGCTCGACTCACAATAAAATGCAGAAGACAGTATTTCCTT
This sequence comes from Malus fusca, assembly GCA_035220775.1. Taxonomy (NCBI): domain Eukaryota; kingdom Viridiplantae; phylum Streptophyta; class Magnoliopsida; order Rosales; family Rosaceae; genus Malus; species Malus fusca. The sequence continues at coordinate 5,627,723 of CM069075.1, forward strand.
GCCACCAGTTACTGAAGTTGTTGAAAATGTTATACAGAATAATACAAGGGATGTAAATGATAATACCATAGGAAATATGGAAGAGCATGATACTGAAAATATTGTTCCACAAGAACCAGTGCAAGTCATAGAACCTATTCTTGAGGTTTTAGCTCCTGAACTTCGAAAGTCTACAAGAGTGATAAGACCAGCAATTTCAGACGATTTCATGGTATATTTAAGTGAAGCAGATATCAACATTGATGAGCCTTCTACATATAAGGAGGCTGTAAATGGACTGCAACGAGAAGAATGGATGAAAGCCATGGAGAGTGAGCTTGAATCCATGGAAAAGAATAAGGTTTGGGAACTTGCAGTATTACCACAGGGAGCAAAACCAATTGGTTGTAAATGGGTTTTTAAGACCAAGAAGGACTCTAAAGGGGAAATTGAGAGATATAAGGCTAGACTTGTAGCCAAGGGATACACTCAACAAGAGGGAATCGATTACACTGAGACATTATCACCAGTCTCAACAAAAGACTCATTCAGGTTCGTTATGGCCTTAGTAGCCCACTATGACCTTCATCTACATCAAATGGATGTAAAAACTGCATTCCTAAATGGTTTTCTGGAGGAAGAAATTTACATGAAGCAGCCTGAGGGATTCATTGACTCTAGTGGAAAGGAATTAATATGTAAACTCAGAAAATCGATTTATGGCTTAAAGCAAGCATCGAGGCAATGGTATTTGAGGTTCGATGAAGTCATGCAGTCACATGGTTTTGTTGAGAATTCTGAAGATGAGTGCATATATTTCAAATCCAGTGGGAGACACTTCACTATATTGGTGCTATATGTGGATGATATCCTCATAGCTAGCACTGATTTGACCTTACTACATGAAACAAAATTAATACTCAGTGATAACTTCGAGATGAAGGATATGGGTGAAGCATCTTATGTCTTAGGGATAGAAATCACTCGTGACAAAAGAGAGGTTTGCTTAGGCTATCACAGAAGGGATATATTGACAAGATACTCAAAAGGTTCAATATGTCAACATGCAGCGGATGCGATGTGCCAGTGACCAAATGAGATAAACTAAGCAAGCTGCAAAGTCCTAGAACTGAAACTGAAAAGCTTGAGATGAATGATAAACCTTATGCTTCAGTTGTAGGGAGCCTAATGTATGCACAAGTATGCACCAGACCTGACATTGCTTTTGCATTGAGTTTGCTGGGGAGATATCAGTCGAATCCTGGACATGCTCATTGGATTGCAGAAAAGAAGGTGCTCATATATTTGCAGAAAACCAAAGATTATAAATTGGTATACAAGAGAAGTGATAAGCTCGAATTGGTTGGCTACTGTGATTCAGATTTCGCAGGATGTCAAGACTCATTGAAATCAACCTCTAGCTATATCTTCATGATGGCAGGAGGTGCAATATCGTGGAAAAGTATGAAACAGAAGAACATAGCTACATCTACCATAATGGCAGAATACATGGCCTGTTTTGAAGCTACTTCCCAGGCCGTTTGGATTGGAAAATTCATAGAAGGAATGAGAGTTCTCAATATTGTCACAAATCCGTTACAGATATTCTGTGACAACACTGCTGCAGTTTTCTATTCGAAGAACAACAAGAGGTATTCTGGAACCAAACACATGCATATCAAGTACAAGTTGATCAGAGAAAAGATTAAGCAAGGGTTCATAAAGATCAGCTATATTGATACTGCATCAATGCTTGCAGATCCATTGAACAAGGCACTTTCAGTCATGTCTTTTAAGAAGCACGTAGAGAATATGGGATTGATCTCGAACTTTGATATGCTGAGTTAGTGGGAGTAGAAAGCTGTTTTCTTTCAGCTGCAGTAAAATAAGTGAATCAAACTCACTGAGTTTTGGGTTTGAGATGTGGTTTGTTTCCGAGGTTGGGTTTGAATAAAGATTGTTGTTTGTTTTAATTATTTGTGTTCACGTGTTGCATGCATATTTCATACATCTGGCATAAGTTCATCTTGGAACAATACAAGTTTGCGTTGGCAAACATGCAGAATGCTTGAAAAGTATAAGGTGGCATTTTGGAATGATAAAAAGTTTACATTGGTAAACATGTAGGCTACTTAAAAGCATAAGTGTGATTTTGGAATGATAAAAAGTTTACATTGGTAAACATGAAGGCTACTTAAAAGCATAAGTGCGACTTTGGAATGGTAAAAAGTTTGCATTGGCAAACATGTATATCGTTCAAAAGGCATAAGGTGTGGCTTAATAAAGTCACAATAAAGTGGACCTGAGATGATATAATGTAAGACAGTTCTTGAGTTAAGGTTCATCCTTAGATCATAATTTGATGGTTTTCATGTGAATGGTTGACACAATGTATGTGATTATGAAGGTTCTGAGATGAAATATCTTTACAACCTTGTTAGTCCTGCATTGAGAAGTCCATTTGACAGAAATTTGAATTAAGGATGGGATTGGATCGCAGTGATATGGCCATTAAAGAAACAATGATCTCCGACATATGTTTGAAGCATGATCATTACAATTAGTAGACCAAGTGGGAGAATGTTTTATTTATTCAATATAAATCAACCATAAATGGTCTACTATATGTAATAGGAATGTATAAGTTGGAAATTAGTTAAGTTGCGATTTACTTTCCTTATATCAACCCTACATTAAGTGTCTTAAAATATAAGTAGGTTTTGATTGAGTCCTTAATAGTAATATATGATTATGATAATTTACTTGAGAGCCAAGAAAGGAGAGTTCTTAGCTTTCCCTTATGGATGGAATCTAAGACTTTTGGCTAGTATATAAGCACCGGTCCCTGCCAACCCTAGACACGGCAACTAAAGCTTCCCATAGAGCATTGTCATAAAGATAGGAGTTTGCAGAAGAATCGGTGTTCTGTTCGATCGCAACAACTGCATCAGACTTGGTGTTTACTAGCCACGCATAGTCTACATGGCTGCTGCATCTTCATCAAGTAAGTACTTCATATAAATTATATATATATAATTGTATATCTTGTGTTTTGATCATATAAACAATATGGATAACAAAAATATGTACTTGTGACGTTTGAGTTGTGGTTTGCAGTTTGTGGCAAAGAAGCTTGACAGGAGACTTTTGGACCTTGGGGCAACCTTCATTGTCCAAAGAGGTTTGGGAGATGATCAGCCCCCGTCAGGGTACGATTATGATTCCTTTATTTCAAAATTAGTTAATGCAAACTTGCTATTATGCCTTTTGTTTCAAAGTGAAAAGTTTCATTTCATGTGTCAGCCTATTCCGTATGAAGTTGGTGACGTCCTTGAGGTTCTCCCCAGTCAAAATCCTGCTGCTGTGGATGCTTTCATACATCGTTGTATTTGGACCTTGAATAATTTTTCTGGTCATGAGTAATGTTTGCAACAGCTGATCATGAATAAGAAAGGACTGAGATCCGAGCCGGATCTCTTTTCTGCGGATCCCACGGACCCTTAAATCCTAGTTGTTCCAGCTAATCGAACGGCCAGAAATAAATCACAGAAAACGACGCAGCACCACCCTTTTCTTCGGTTCACTTATGCTCTCTCCTCTTTCTATCTCTGTTCACTGCCTCCATCTCCAACTTTCTTCCTGGATTTTGTTATCATTAATTCCATTTGAGTTCTTAAAAGAAAAAAAAAATGCAAAAACAGTTCTTGGGTTTTTTTGTTTAATTTTTCCAGAACCTGGACATGGAAGAAGGCAGGGAAAATTTATGGATCTCGTATCACTGAAACCAAGAATAGGAAAAAGTAAATTTTATTTGAACCGCACAACCTCTTTTTCCTCAACTTACTCTCTACACCAATATTACTTTTAATTAAACTATAAATATCTCTTTAAACTTAAATTTACTTCTTAAACTATTCTCACAAACCCAATTTAATATATAAATTTATCTTACACCCATTTAGAAATAAAAACCAAAATCAATCTCTCACATATTGTCTCTTGCTTAATCCTTCTGCTGATTTTACTTAATCTCATATATGTTTTTCTGGGTGAAAACATGGCCAAGAAACGGTGCTGCTCATGGTACCCAAGTTCATCTTTTCAGTATTATCGTTATGATTGTTATTATCTAAATTACTATTAATGAAACTTTCTTTTGTCAACAAAAAGATGATGAAAATACATTTTTGTCTTCTATCATAATAAAAAAGTTAAAGCCAGTAATGGAATTTCACAAAACAAAATTTTGCTGTTTTTTATTTAAGTCTCACCTACATGTAATTGTACCATGTTTAATTTTTTATTTTTTTTTAAAAAAAAACCTCTCTCTCTCTCTCTAATTTTGCTGTTTTTTATTTAAGTCTCACCTACATGTAATTGTATCATGTTTAATGTTTTAAAAAAAAAATAAACCTCTCTCTCTCTCTCTCTCTCAATTTTAAAAATAAAATAAACTATTTCATATACACTTTGTGTGTGGGCATGTACTAGTTATTAATAATCATAGGAGAAGGTCCTTTGTGGGCTCAGCACTCTGCAACTGCATGCACATTGTTGATGGCAGGGCCTGCATTCATGCTTGTTGTTCTCCTGATCAAGGCATGAGCGCTTATTATGTAATTTTCTTCTGAATGTTTCGTCAATATATGTTTTAATTAATTCGCTGAATCTTCTTAATCTCATATATATGAAGAAAAAAAATAAAAAAAAATTAAATTTGATATATGTTTGATCGTAGATAAAGATAGCGTGATAGTAGAGTTTGATGTGTTGTTTGGGTTTGATTATTTCGTCAGCACTGTTGCTGCAACTGCAACTGCATGCACATTGTTGATGGCAGGGCCTGCAGTCATGCTTGTTGTTCTCCTGATCAGGGCATGAGCGCTTATTATGTAATTTTCTTCTGAATGTTTCGTCAATATATGTTTTAATTAATTCGCTGAATCTTCTTAATCTCATATATATGAAGAAAAAAAACAAAAAAAAAATAAATTTGATATATGTTTGATCGTAGATAAAGATAGCGTGATAGTAGAGTTTGATGTGTTGTTTGGGTTTGATTATTTCGTTAGCACTGTTGCTGCAACTGCAACTGCATGCACATTGTTGATGGCAGGGCCTGCAGTCATGCTTGTTGTTCTCCTGATCAGGGCATGAGCGCTTATTATGTAATTTTCTTCTGAATGTTTCGTCAATATATGTTTTAATTAATTCGCTGAATCTTCTTAATCTCATATATATGAAAAAAAATTAATAAATTTGATAAATGTTTGATCTTAGATAAAGATAGCGTGATAGTAGAGTTTGATGTGTTGTTTGGGTTTGATTATTTTGTGTGGATTCATTGATAAATTTTAATTTTATTGTTAATTTTATCTTGTATTTGATGGTAATTACACAATGGGGTAAAAAAGATAATTCACCTTTAAAGTTTAAGTTGGGTGTAAAGAGAAGTTATATGAGGTCAAATAAAATTTCTCCGACTCCGACAGAGAGCTCAATGGCTAAAAACGGGTTGGGTTCCGGTTTAAGCTGACGAGCTAACAGAGCTTAGCTGGTTTGACATGACAACATTTAAAAATAACGAGTGTGACACAAAAACAAGACGAATAAGACAAACACAACCTAACATAAAAATCTGGCTTGAGAAGAATATTTCACTGAACTTATGATTGGGCTTGTTCTCTTATCTTTTGATAGGTATACACCATCAACAATGATAGTCCTATATATGTTTATCAAGGGCCTATCGCAGAACAAAATGAGAATGAAAGGCATCATCTCATTTCCTCAGGTAATTTACATGCCTAAAATCCAATTTGGTTTTCGTTAATGCAATGCCAGTGCTACTACAAAAATAGATATGAACATCTTTATTCCATATTTCCTACTTAGGGTTGTATTCATGATATCAGTAGATCGATAGAATGTTAAGCATAGAGTTTTCTCGGATTTCACCTTTATTTCACCCACAACCTTTCATTCTTCTCGGTCCAGCTTGGAAACAACCTTGATTCACCTTCATCCTCCCCAATCTTCCACATGCATACACAAACTGGAACTAAAATTCCAAATAGATAAATCGATCCCAAAACTTAAAAGCTTTGATTTTGGAAAAGCACTTACACTGGAGTACAGCCCACGAGGAGTGGATAATTTTTACCTCTTGGGTCGAGCTCCAATTCCGGCAGGTTTGGCCGGAAATCCCGCGGTCACTGTTTCTTAGATCTGAAATTGAGGAAATTCGGCTAAGAATTTGTAGAAACTATCTTTGGGGTTTGAAAAGAGGACGGAAAGAGGATTGTGAAGGTATAATTTGAAGGTCGTTGGTGACCGGTGGATGGCGGCGCTGTTTGTCTTTACTGGGTTGCCGTTGCAGCGTGAAGGAGAAGAAGACAGAGATAGAGTATATAGGAGGGAGGATAGAGAGAATGGGTTTCTAAAATTGAAACCTTAATTTAAGTCCTGTTGTAAACAGTGGGTATGTGTGACATCCCACATCGCCCAGGGGAGTGATCCTTAAATGTATATTCCCTTCCCTACTTAGCACGAGGCCTTTTAGGAGCTCATTGGCTTCGGGTTCCGTAGGAACTCTGAAGTTAAGCGAGAAGGAGGCTAGAGCACTCCCAGGATGGGTGACCCACTGGGAAGTTGCTCGTGAGTTCCCAAAAACAAAACTGTGAGGGAATGGTAAGCCCAAAACGGACAATATCGTGCTACAGTGGTGGAGCGGGCCAGGGAAGTGGTCTGCCCCGGGCCGGGATGTGACAAATGGTATCAGAGCCTAACCCTGGCTGTGGTGTGCCGACGAGGACGTCGGGCCCCTAAGGGGGTGGATTGTGACATCCCACATCGCCCAGGGGAGTGATCCTTAAATGTATATTCCCTTCCCTACCTAGCACGAGGCCTTTTGGGAGCTCACTGGCTTCGGGTTCCGTAGGAACTCTGAAGTTAAGCGAGAAGGAGGCTAGAGCACTCCCAGGATGGGTGACCCACTGGGAAGTTGCTCGTGAGTTCCCAAAAACAAAACCGTGAGGGAATGGTAAGCCCAAAGCGGACAATATCGTGCTACGATGGTGGAGTGGGCCAGGGAAGTGGTCCGCCCCGGGCCGGGATTGTGACATCCCACATCGCCCAGGGGAGTGATCCTTAAATGTATATTCCCTTCCCTACCTAGCACGAGGCCTTTTGGGAGCTCACTGGCTTCGGGTTCCGTAGGAACTCTGAAGTTAAGCGAGAATGAGGCTAGAGCATTCCCAGGATGAGTGACCCACTGGGAAGTTGCTCGTGAGTTCCCAAAAACAAAACCGTGAGGGAATGGTAAGCCCAAAGCGGACAATATCGTGCTACGGTGGTGGAGTGGGCCCGGGAAGTGATCCGCCCCAGGCCGGGATGTGACAGTATGTTTGCCCACATGTGTATAGTAATGTTTCACATGCTAATAGTAAATTTTGTAAGCTTTCGTTGAGGTGGCTCTATAAATAGAGCACTTCGGGTTGTTCAAAGTGTGAAAAACATCAAGAAGAGAAAAGGAAGAAATATAATACTCTCAGTATCCCTCATTTTCTAATATCTGCAATACTTTTGTCAGTGTGATATTTTGCACCACTTCGTCATCGCTCTTAGCAAAGGTTATTTGTCTACTTTTGCCTATTTATAACACGTTATCAGCATGACTCTCTAATCATTTCTCATTTCCCTTCACCGAAAGAAAAAAAAAATGTTTCCTCTAAGGTTTTTACTGTTCTTCTTCTTCCTCTGCCTCAATTGCTGGATATACTCTCGCGAAGAACTGTTTGCACCATGTTTACTTCTAGTTCTCAACCTAACAGTTACTTATATCTTTGATTTTTTGTTTGGTGTAACTCTTGACTACTAACCCAGTGTTTATTTATGCAATCCAAGATGGTGCGGTATCATCGCTTATCTTAGACTGCAGATCTAATTTTACTGCAAATTTTAAGTGGAGCGGTATAATCGCCCACCCTATCCTGCATATTTAAATTTACCTGCTATTTAATTTTATCGCAATTTTAGGTGGTGTGGAATAATCACCCACTCTGCTTTGCATATTTAAATTTTATCGCAATTTTAGGTGGTGCGGTATAATCGTCCACCCTGCTTTGCATATTTAAATTTTATCGCAATTTTAGGTGGTGCGGTATAATCATCCACCTTACTCTACATATTTAAATTTTCCTGCTGTTTAAAGTAGTGCGGAATAATCGCCCATCCTATACTTGTTTCGATGAGAATGGTGCGGTACAATTGCCCTTCTCATTAATCATGTAAATCTCGAGCCTGAAGTTTCGAGTACTTAACATTTTGGCCTGAAGATCAAAAATTTGTAAGAACTAGAAGTTCTAACAATATATTCCTCCAGAACATATATTATTGCAAGATCTTACACACCTCATTTTTTATTTCAGAAAAGAAAATGGCAAACTTGGCAAATCTTGATTTTGCTGCCCTGGACATTACTGGAAAGAATTACCTTACCTGGGTACTAGATACCAATATCCATCTGGAAGCAGCGAATCTTAGAGATACCATCAGGGAAGAGAGCAGCTCATCCTCTCAAGATCGGGCGAAGGCCATGATTTTTATTCGTCGCCATCTTGATGAAGCACTAAAGAGCGAGTACTTAACGGTTGAAGATCTGTTAGCCCTCTGGAAGGCCTTGAGAAACAGATACAATCACTAGACAACAGTGATTCTTCCAAGAGCTCACTATGATTGGACTCACCTAAGCATCCAGGATTTCAAGTCAGTGGCTGAGTACAATTCTGCGTTGTTCAGAATTACCTCTTAGATGAAGCTTTGTGGGGATACTATTACTGAGGAGATGTTACTGGAAAAGACTTTCAGCACATTTCATGCCTCTAACATGCTCCTGCAGCAGCAGTATAGAGCACGAGGCTTCAATGAGTACAACCAGCTGATATCTGTGCTCCTGGTAGCTGAACAGAACAATGAGCTCCTGATGAAAAACCATAATTCCCGACCTACTAGATCAGCACCGTTCCCAGAAGTGAATGCTGCTTCCCTTGAAAGGAATACCATATCCTCCCGTGGCAATAATTACAAACGAGGACGTGGCCACAAGCGAGGCCGGTAGAACGGGAAAAGCAAGAACCATGGTGTCCAGTTTCATAACCAGGTTCCAAGGCATAATCCAGGCCCGAGCTTTAAAAATGCAAATCGCCAGAAAGGAAAAGCTCATATGAACACTCCTAGAAATCCTGAAGGAGTTTTCCATAGGTGTGGTGGCAACGGACATTGGGCGCATACTTGTCGCACCCCAAAGCATCTGGTGGAGCTGTATCAAGCCTCCTTCAAGGAGAAGGGTGTCGAGATCAATTTCTTCGACCAGGCTCAACCAATGGAAACCCCTGATCCAGTGACCAATTTATCAGGACAGTTAAACACAACCTATCTGGATGTTACAGACTTTATTAATGAAAGAGGGAATGAAGTTTATGGGTCCAATTGAATTATTTATGTTTAATGTACTCTTGTTATTTGTACTTGTGGCTTAATGCTCGCATTTTCAATTCAATAAAAGTAGTATTCCAGTATGAATAAACTGCTTTTTCTTTACTCAGAGAACATGGATAAAAATTATGGTTATTCTCAAAACAAGAGCAATGGCGGAGACTTTTGTCTTGTAGACAGCGCAACCACGCATTCAATACTTCGAGATCGAAAGTATTTCTCGTATTTGGTACTTGCAAAAGTAAAGGTAACAACAATATCAGGGCAATCAGATGTAATTGAAGGCTCAGGAAAAGCCCAGATTATGTTACCAAATGGAACAATATTGTCTATAAATAATGCATTATATGCTACTCGATCCATTCGAAATTTGTTGAGTTTTAAAGACATATGTCTAAATGGATACCACATTGAAACGAAAAGTGTAGAAAATGTGGAATATTTATGCATTACCTCCAATGATACCCAGAAGCGTATATTGGAGAAGTTGCATGGTTTATCAAGTGGATTGTATTATACATACATAAAGACAGTTGAGGCATATACTGTCATGAACCAGAAGTTCATTGATTCAAAGGTTTACATGTTTTGGCATGACCGTCTAGGTCATCCAGGATCTACCATGATGCGTAGAATCATTACCAACTCTAATGGACATCCATTATTGAGTAGACACATTGATGTCTCAAATGATAACCCTTGCAAGGCTTGTTCCCAAGGGAAGTTGGTAATTAGACCATCACAACTAAAGGTTGATGATGAATCCCCATCATTTTTGCAAAGAATTCAAGGGGATATTTGTGGACCTATTCAACCACCTTGTGGACCATTTCAATATTTTATGGTTTTGGTTGATGCATCTACCCGATTGTCATATGTTTGCCTATTGTCTACTCGAAATGTAGCTTTTGCGAGACTTCTTGCTCAAATAATTAAGTTGCGAGCACAGTTCCCAGATCATCCCATTAAGTCAATTCGACTTGATAACGCTGGTGAATTTACGTCTCAAACCTTTGATGATTACTGCATGGCACTGGGCATTAATGTTGAACATCTTGTTCCTCATGTCCATACCCAAAATGGTTTAGCAGAGGCATTTATCAAGCGGCTTCAATTAATAGCCCGCACTCTGCTCATGAAAACGAAATTGACAGTCTCTGCATGGGGACATGCCATCTTACATGCAGCATCATTGGTTCGACTGAGACCCATAGCCAACCACCAATACCCATCAATACAACTCGTGTTTGGACATCAGCCAAACATTTCACATTTAGGAGTTTTTTATTGTGCTGTTTATGTGCCTATTGCACCACCACAACGAACTAAAATGGGACCTCAGCGCAGACTGGGAATTTATGTGGGTTTTGATTCACCATTTATCATTAGATATTTGGAACCTTTGACTGGTGATATGTTTACAGCTCCTTTTGCTGATTGTCATTTTGATGAGACAGTTTTCCCGTCGTTAGGGGGAGAAAAGACCGTTTTTGATCCACGAAGCACTCAATGTGAAAATGAAGTGAAAAAGATCGTTCATCTTCAAGGTATTGCTAATCAAATGCCAGATGCATTTAATGATGCTTCGAAAGTGACACAGTCACATATACCAGCTGCAAACGCGCCTGCAAGAATTGATGTCCATGTTGGACAAAATAAAGTGGCAGCGAATGATTCATCCAGTGCACGCCTGAAGCGTGGTAGACCCCCAGGTTCAAAAGATTCAGCCCCTCGAAAGAGAAAGATGAGGGCACAGTTGGACCCAAATGATATCATTCAAGAAAAGAAATTGAATGATAAATCCACAATTCGTGATTCTGTACTTCCAGAAAAAGAAAATGTCATTGATGAGACACCTGTCCCTGAAGAAACAGAAGTACATGAAAGCAAATAAATATCCATAAATTATGCATGTACTAATGAATTGTGGGATCGAAATGAAATAATCATCGACGACATGTTTGCATTTGCAATAGCCACTGAAATTATCTTAAGTGATGATATTGAGCCCCGCTCTGTTGATGAATGCAGACAGAGACAAGATTGGCCTAAGTGGAAAGATGCAATCTAGGCAGAATTAAATTCCTTGGAAAGACGAAGTGTTTTTGGACCAGTAGTCCAAACCCCTCCTGGTGTGAACCCCGTAGGTTACAAATGGGTATTCACAAGGAAACGCAACAAGAAAAACGAGATTGCAAGATATAAAGCACGACTCGTTGCACAAGGTTTTTCACAAAGACCTGGAATTGATTATGAAGAGACATACTCTCCTGTAATGGATGCAATTACGTTCCGTTACTTAATAAGTTTGGTGATTTCAGAAAAACTTGACATGCGACTTATGGATGTCATCACTGCTTATCTATATGGAGAATTAGATACAGACATATATATGAAAGTCCCAGAAGGACTTAAGTTGCCTGAAGCAACTAACAAACCACGAGGTATGTTTTCAATCAAATTAAGGCGATCACTATATGGGCTGAAACAATCTGGGCGAATGTGGTATAATCGTCTCAGTGAGTATTTGATTAAAAAAGGATATGCCAACAATGTCATCTACCCTTGTGTGTTCATTAAGAAATCAAATATTGGATTTGCTATAGTGGCAGTATACGTCGATGATATGAACCTAGTTAGAACCCCTGAAGAGCTCAACAAAACTGTTGAATATCTGAAAAGCGAACTTGAAATGAAAGACCTTGGGAAAACCAAATATTGTCTCGGCCTGCAGATCGAGCATTGTGTTAATGGAATTTTGGTCCATCAATCAGCTTACATTGAAAAAATACTGAAGCGATTTGGCATAGACAAGGCTTATCCATTTAGCACCCCAATGGTCGTTCGTTCTTTGGACATTAAGAAAGATCCATTCCGTCCAAAAGAAGATGATGAACTGGTCTTTGGTCCAGAAGTACCATATTTGAGCGCAATAGGTGCTTTATTGTATTTAGCACAATGTACTATACCAGATATAGCTTTTTCAGTTAACTTGTTAGCCAGGTACAGCTCTGCTCCAACAATTCGTCATTGGAAGGGAGTCAAAGATGTTCTACGATACCTTCGTGGGACAACAGATATGGGTCTCTTCTACTCAGACAAGCCCACAAATGAACAGATCCTTGTTGGATATGCAGATGCTGGTTTTCTCTCAAATCCGCATAAAGCCCGCTCACAAAATGGATATGTGTTCACTAATGGAGATACTGCAATTTCATGGCGATCAACGAAGCAAACGCTAGTTGCTACATCTTCCAATCACTCGGAAATAATTGCTTTACATGAAGCAAGTCGTGAATGTTCTTGGTTAAGATCAATGATCCATCACATCCGGAATTCATGTGGTCTACCTTCAAAGGCAGACACTCCAACTGTCATCCATGAAGATGATGCAGCCTGTGTCGCCCAGATAAAGGAAGGGTTCATCAAAGGTGATAAGACTAAACACATATCTCCAAGATTTTTCAGTGCACATGAGCTTCAGTGTGATATTTTGCACCACTTCGTCCTCGCTCTTAGCAAAGGTTATTTCTCTACTTTTGCCTATTTTAACAAGTCCGCCTTTATTACTCCTCTTGTTGTGAATAATATGTGGATGACCCACATGAATGGTTTGTTACTATTTATGCATAGTATTTTCACTATTTATTTGTGGAAAATTTGTAAAGTGAATATTGTTTTCTTTGCTTATAAAATGAATGAGAGGTGAAGAAGGAGGAGAGATACGAATGAGGATAGAAGCAACATGGCTGAGAAGAGAGGAATAATAGAGAGATAATATGGAGAGTTATCTTTGTACTCCTATTATTCCAAATTATAATGAAAGTACCACTGCTGCCCCGAGGACGTACTCCAATCAACCTCGTAAATTTTGTGTCTTGTTTCATTTATTCCACTGCACACACCGTCGATTTTACAACACATTATCAGCACGAGAAGCTCTCATGTCAGTGGAAAGCACAATGCCATAAATCTGGTGAAGCACTATCTACCTCTCACTTCTGTCAGCTAAAATCTCACAGAATAAAAGGTATGTCCATTTTTCATCTTTCCTAACGCGCCAGAAGCGCCCCACCGAATTCCGGTGAGAATTGAAATTTACAACGACCTGCAGTCGTCTTGAGATGATAAAACTCGTACTTGACAACTGGTTTCTAGAGATCCAGAATAATCTCATCAAACTTGAAAACCCAGATCGCGTCGTTTTCGACGGATCTCGAGAACTCACATGAATATTCGGTTGTCTGAGATGGTGATGGCAGGACTGACGCCACACCCGCCTCCCTCTCTTGTACCTCCGTCAACCCCGCTGTCATCTATGTCCCTGTAGGGAGGTTCTTGTTTGACGATGCCATGTTCTCTGGGTCATGCAAGAACAACGCCAGTCTCTAGTAGCCTTTTGATTAAATTGGATTTGCGCGACCTCCACAACAACCCAGTTGGCCCTGCGTTTCTAGACTGGCAGAGACAGAGAAGAAAGAAAAATAATAGAAAAGGGGGATTTATGGAATGATAAGACACATGTGAAAAAAGTTTGGAAATGTGTGGTTTTGGTTGCACCCTAAGAAAAAATAATAATAAAAATGTAAAGAGATTTGAATGGTGCACGACACCATTTGGTCAAAATAATAAATAAATAAAACAAATATAAAGGTTTCTGTTGGTGCATGGCACCAAGCTGTAGAAATAAGAAAAGTAATAATAACAAGGTTTGAATAAGTGCCGAAAAAATAAAGAAAAATAATAAATAAAAGGAGGTCTGATACTTCTTGTTATTTATGTGAATTGGTGTTGGTTTAAAACTCTTTCACAAGTTCTATTTACTTTAAAGCAATTTATTTATCATGAACGGTATTACAGCCTACTGCTTTAAGTTTTAATTTATGTGAAGGGTGTTGAATTAAAGCCTTTGTCACAATCTTTATTTACTTAAATGCAATTTATTTACTATGGCTGGAATTACCGCCTATTGCTTTAATTTATTTATTGTACTTATCTTTTGTTACGATGAGTATAACAAGGACCCGAAGTTCCTTGATCAGATCATAACCTGCAGTGTCTTGATCCTCATCATATAAAAATGATTGGACCTGAAGTTCCATCATACAAAAAGATCGGGCATGAAGTCCCTTGATCTCAAGATCAAGACATGAAATTCCTTGATGAGTACCGTAAGTTTGCAGTGCCGCAGTGCCTCAACTTAATTGTAATAAAAGTCATAAGAGTCTCAGTCTACAGACTATTAAATAAGGACCAGAAGTTCCTTATATCCATACTCAAAATGGTTTAGCAGAAGCATTTATTAAGCGGATGAAATTGATTACCTGCGCTCTACTCATGAAAACAAAATTGCCAGTTTTTACATGGGTTCATGTTATTTTGTATGATGCAGTACTATAGGAGAAAACCAGGGAAAATACCACTTATGCAAGGGGAACAGATAAGGCAAGCAAAAATGATACATTGAAGCATGTGGAGACAAGGGCAACAAACACATGCTGATTCATCCCCGACAAAGCCGAAGATCACTTGCCAAGTGAAGCTCATCATGGTCCAATTTCATTCGAGATCAAGCTTCGAAGGTCCTTGAAGAAATCACAAGTCTTATTCAAGATCAAGTGTCCACCACCCTTGAATCAAATTTAGCTCCAGATAAATGAAGTAAATTCAGACTTTTGGAGGAAATCAGAAGACCATTTAGCCCAGTTCAAGAACAAGCTTGTGGAAAGTTAACAACAAATAAAACACCATTTTCGGCAACTCTTCTTACTAAGAGACTGAAGCAGAATGATCAACGATTAGCCTAAATGATTTGAAATCATGGGGAGATACTTATCAGGGGAGCATCCAAAACAGATCAAGATTTTAACGAGTCAATCGAAGACTTGTGGCCATCCAAGAGGGAGTGTTGTGAATAATATGTGGATGGCCCACATGAATGGTTTGTTACTATTTATGCACAAAATTTTCACTATTCATTTGTGGAAAATTTGTAAAGTGAATAGTATTCTCTTTGCTTATAAAATGAATGAGAGGTGAAGAAGGAGGAGAGATACGAATGAGGATAGAAGCAACATGGCTGAGAAGAGAGGAAGAATAGAGAGATAATATGGAGAGTTATCTTTGTACTCCTATTATTCCAAATTATAATGAAAGTACCAATGCTGCCCCGAGGACGTACTCCAGTTGCACTGACTGTAGAGGAACCTCGTAAATTTTGTGTCTTGTTTCATTTATTCAACTGCACACACCGTCGATTTTACAACACTTCTCAAATAAAAAGCCCAAAAAGAAAAGGAAAAGAAGGAAATAAATTAAAATGGAAATGAAAAGTAAAGGTAATTAAACTGACAGCATAGTAGCATCTTCAAAAAAGATGTCAAAATATCTACATAAGCAATAACAGTAAAAATAGATAGCCACTAATTGTTTTCAACCAAAATGCCAAATCTTATGTGACAAGATATAGATTAGTAGCAAAGGGGGTTGCTGTCAAATTTGACAGCAGCTTCAAATATTTATTAATTAATTATTAATTTTTTTATTAGTTTAATTATTCATTGTATTAAATGTTGATTGTTGAACGGTAATCTGTCAAATCCTTGCCCACAAAAATGATAATTGGTCTTTTCACCTTCTTTTCATCTATCCCACCATGATGATTGTTTTTTCTTATGGCCTTTATAATTATATTAAGGAAAACTAATAAAAAGGGCTTGAAAACTTTGAGTTTTAACGATAAGGACAAAATAAAGAGTAAAGTGAATAGTACCAGGTTTGACTTTTTAGTGTAAAAATATTGTTTATCGTTAAAGTAAACAGTACCGTGGACTTTTCGTTAAAACTCCCATAATATTATGCTTGATGGGAAATCATTGATTGTTATCTCAAGCATTTTGATTGCCAATGTTCCAATTAGCTCGTTTATATGGATGCAATTTCCGTTGCTTGTTGAGTTATTTATTTCTACTTTTGGAGGGGGAGTATTTAATAGGAACCATAAAAATTTGTTTTGAATTCCCTTGTTTCCTTAGTTGGGTTTGGATTTTTTGCTACTTTTTAAGAAATTTGTAAAGAGAAGTCAAATTATACACTTTTTATTTGGCCAATAATGTATATGCTTTATATTTGGCAACTATGTATGCGCTTTTTATCCTTAAAGAAAATTTCAATTTCTACTTCAATAAAATGAATTTCAATTTCTAGTTTTCGGTCAATAAAATGAATTCATCAAAGCAATCCCAAATGGGAGAAAAGTACATTAATGTTATCTCAAGCAAGAAGAAACATAACCCAACAAGTAGAGACTAACAAAACGAAGCCATACACAGGCATACAAAAGGATGGCAATGAAGGCACTGCTGAGCCATAACAATTAAAATACCAGAGGACATGGTAATTCATTGCGTGACAGGACCAAAACCAAAGACATCATATTTCTGAAAACTACACTTACATCCAAAAATGTTTTAACTTAAAAAAAAAGATTCACTTGTTAGTAGCTTAAAAAGTATTTGGAACATGAGAAACCTTTCCAAGAGTTGGTGGAGTTAATGGATTACGGACACTTGGAAATAACAGACTTAAGTGGTTACACAGCTCTTTATGGTTTGATAATTCTGTTTCCAGAAAGGGTTGAAGTAGCTGAATGCGTAGTTAAAAAGAACCCCAATTTACTTACTATGTTACCGAGGTTGAAGCAGCTTCCAGTTGTGGTGGCCCAATGGATTACAAAAGGAGAACGAATGACTCACTATCTCCGTGATGAAAGCAGCAGCAACACTAACGATTTTCCTCTTGTCGCTGGCCCTAATTTCGATTAGGGTCGGTGGCAGCCCTTCCTTCTTCCTCTCTGCTTCCTCTTTCTTATTTTTCTGATGTTTTTCCTTGCTTTCCTTCTTATTTTGCTTTCCCTTTACACCCCAGTTTTCACAGGTATATGCTACTGCCCTCAGATCAAATCATCCATCCATCCATATACATGTTCTTATTTTGGCTTCCACCGATTCCATCTCCGCTCAATCAATTTTAACCGCAAAGTGATGCGGTCTTCAACTGAGAAGGCGCATAGAGTTCCGGCATTCACACCAGCTTGAGTGGCAACACCACCTCCTTCTCTATGTTTGCCATTTCTGGCAGTGTTGCTTGTGGCGATCCCACAGGCTTCTTTGGTTTCTCTTAATCTGTGGCTGCGATCAGTGAGATGTTTTCTGGTGGAAGGCGAAATTCATCTTCTTTTCATCTCTAAGGTGTGGGTTCCTAGCGAAAGTTGGTTCGTGACCGTCGTGGAGTGCAATTCCGGTGCTTGCGACGGTGTCGTTGGAAGGAAGCAGCTAGGTTTAGTTTATGTGTTTTTTTTTTTTTTTTTGAGCCCAAAACTTTGTTTTGGGCATTTGGGTTACTATTGAGGTCCATTCTTTTGCTTGAGTGGTTATTGTATTTGGGTCTCAATTTGTGTAATTAGTTGTGTTGTGTTAATGAAATAACCTTTACCAAAAAAAATATATATATACTGCAATTCATGATACTTCAAAATCATCTACACGTGGACAAGGTAGTTAGAAATTTGACAACTCTCCATTTTATAATAGGCATATTTGTCGATTTACCTCCTGAACTTGTATAGAGATGCCAATTCCCCCCTTGAACTTTAATTTTAGCTTATTACCCCCCTGAACTTTTATAATTAGCCAATTTTCCCCTTGAACTTTAATTTTAGCCGATTACCCCCTGAACTTTTATAAATAGCCAATTCCCCCCCTAACGCTAGATTTAAAAAAAAAGTTCATCCATCCAATTTTTTATCCATTTTGATCACGCAGACAACACATGACAATGTATTGGGGCAAAAAAAAAAAGGAAAATTAGATGGATGATAAATTTAAAATCTAACGCTAAGGGGGGTAAATTGGCTATTTATAATATTTTAGGAGGTAATCGGTTAAAGTTAAAGTTCATGGGGGGAAATTGACTAAGTATAAAAGTTCAGGGGGTAATCAGCTAAAATTAAAGTTTAGTGGGGAAATTGACACTTCTATCCAAGTTCAAGGGCCAAATCGACAAATATCACTTTATGATATGAAAAATTCAACAATATGGAGATTAAGTTTGTTTAGTCCAAGTTTATCGTAGTTATAGATGAGATGGTGAAGTTTAAGTATTTATTTTACTTTGCTAGTGTTAAACTTTGCAATTTTTTGAAATTAGTTTATACCACTGTTGTAAAAATTTCCAGTGCTAGGCGGCTGGCCACCGCCTCGATTAATCCCTAAGCATTTGAAAATTAAGGGCGCCTAGACCTGCTTAGCCACTCTCCTAGATCGCTTTGGCGCCCGCCTAATCTGCCCAAACCCTCCTAGGCATTAGCCTAGGTCGCGACTTCCACTTAGACAGAAAATAAAACCTCAATTTGTACAACTATTTCTTGTAATTCTATTTAGTTTGAAACTTTGAAGAGCATTGTGATTATGTGAAATCTCAACGGCACATTATTTCAATTGCCAAACATGTACCCTAGGGCACGTTTGAGAAGTGCTTTCAAAGCATTTAAAAGCATTTTTCAAACAAACTCCTACAATCTAATATAATATTTGGGCCACAGTTATCGATCATGATCACATTTTTAATAAGTGGGAGACCGACCGAAATATTTTTTTATTCAAACCCAATCAAGAAACCCAAAAAAAATTACCGACCGACCAATAGCCCAATTTTGATCAAATTCAATTAATTGCAGGCAAAGAAATCAATCTGCCCTAACTCTGCGATTTTCCTCTTTCGCGAGCTTTTCCGTATCAATCAGGTAATCAATCTTTTCTGCATCGAATTTTCTTCAATTTTTGAAATTATTATACGAATTTGTTTTCTTCTAATTCGGTTTGGATTTAGGGTTTGCCTTTTAGTATTTTCCTTGTCCGAATTGGTTTCCTTCCTGTGGATTGTGTTGGTCTGAATTGTATGTAATTCAGGACACTGAGTAATTTTTTGTGTGTTTTGTGAATTCAACTTCAGAGAAGTATTATTGTTATGGATGGAATTGGGATGTTGATGAACCCAATTCTATAAAGACGTGGACTCTTGAGGGAGAATCCGATGATGAAGAGACGGGTATGGACGTTGACGGAGAAGCCTATCGCACTGACAAAGAGGATGGAGCTGTCTTGGAGGTTGATTCCGAGAATCAAACAGCTGCACCTGCTATGCAGGATGATGAAATTGATCCATTAGACGCTTTTATGAATTCTACGGTGCCGTCTGAAGTTGAGAAGCTGGCCAATGTTGCGGAACAAACAATACTTTCTGTTGAAAAAGATTCAAATAAATCTTTAGGCAGAATAATTCCTGGGAGGATTCAGACTCGGGTTATGGGGACATTGGGAATAATGACAATCCCTTAGAAGACGAAGACGATGATGAGTCCACTCAAAGATAGTTATGAACCATTCCGAAAAATTTTATACATTGAGGTGAAGGAGATCTCAAAAATGACCCCAGGAGATGTGGGTGCATACCGAAAACAGTTGGGATTGAAGATACATGGTAAGGATGTCCCCAAGCCCATTAAGACCTGGCACCAAACTGGACTTACAAATAAAATCTTCGAAATGATAAAGAGGCTCGGCTATGAAAAGCCAATGCCAATTCAGGCTCAGGCATTGCCTATAATTATGAGCGGTCGAGACTGCATTGGCATTGCAAAAACTGGCTCAGGCAAAACCCTTGTATATGTGCTGCCAATGCTGAGGCATATCAGGGACCATCCACCTGTGGTAGCTGGATGGGCCTATTGGTCTTGTAATGGCACCGACAAGGGAGCTTGTGCAGCAGATTCAGTGTTATTAACAAGTTTGCCAGGGCACTTAGTCTCAGGTGTGTGCCTGTATATGGAGGTTCTGGTATTGCCCTACAGACCGGGGAGTGGAAGGTTACCCACAAGGAAACTTTGGGCCCTATATCAGAGTTGACTGGAGCTGCCATTACTATCAGGGGTCAATATTTCCCGCCAGGCAAGGTTGCAGGGCCAGGAGATTGCAAGGTGTTCCTGTTTATTGAGGGTCTTACTGAACAATCTGTCAAGAGAGGTAAAGCAGAAATAAAACGCAAGTCGGAAGAAATCATGAATCAGGCATTACCACTCCGGGCGGTGCTCAGCAACGCAGATATCAAGCTATATAAGTGAGAACGTGATTCCTACCTACTTTTTGCATAATTTTATCTGCGTTTGCTGAACTTAATCTGCCTCTCAGTTCTTGGTTTATTATTTCTCAGTCACCTAATGAGTTTTCTTTTTGAATTTTTCTATTTACTATAATATTTTTGTCATTCCACATGTCCTATCTATCCTACTGATCTTCAATATTCAACTTACCATACAAGTTTTATTAAGGAGTCATTTTATTTTGGGGTGTGTTATCCACACACCCCTTTTTACTTCTCCTACACCCTGTTAATTTCTGTCATTTGATCTTCTTCAATTCATCCGATCCGACGGCCGGAAATTAAAAGGGTGTGAGAGAAGTAAAAAGAGGTGTGTGGACTAGAAGATTCTAGAACACTTACATCCCTTTTTACGACCAAAAATATTGTCGGTCACACGAGCATATGTTCGGCCGAACATATGCTCGCATGCTCAATATTTTCTTTGCCTTTACGAAGTTGTGCATGAGATACGATCATGGTGCGATTCTTCAGTTTAAAGGGATGTAAGTGTTCTAGAATCTTCTAGTCCATGTTTCTTTCTTCTTCATGAGTTGTAGGACCTGTGAATTCATTCATTTGGGTTCTTTCTTTGGTGCTTACCCAGGTTTTGTTTGGGAATTGCTGGAGCCGATCAGCTGCCCTCCAAAATGGATTTGCTTTTGTGGCGTTGTTAGCTATAACGGGTTATTGAATTCTGCAGAGATAACTAACCCTGTCACGCCCCGATCCCGACATATGTCCAGAATTGACGCGTGACAGTAGACTGTAGGGGGATGCTAGGAAATACCAACTGAAATACTGAACTGAAAACAACTATAATTACAACTGTGTAAGGAAAAGTATAGGGGTAACCTAACACTCCAAGCCTTCTGAACTCTATCTACTACCCCAAAGCTCCTCGTATCTACTAACACCTGCACAATCGCCCCTACACCATGGGAATGGTGCACCGGGCAAACAACGACCCGGATAAGCCACGAAGCTCGTGTGCCTGACAATAATTCTACGTATGTGATACTATTAAAAACCAACCATCGATTACGGTTTTTAAACCTTAAATATCAAATCATATTTATGAAATCGAAGTCATGCCATTGAAATCTCTCGAAGAAGTCACTCAGACATCCAACGGCTCGTCTGAAACAAATCAGAACAGCTCACAACCATAAACTCATACAACACAATGAAAAGTAGGGCTAGAGCGACACAGTTCAATCAAAGCCTACATCTCTAAAGCTATTTCAATCCAAACTCAATCCGAAGAATCAACAAAGCAATAATCGGGTTCCAGACCTCTCAACGGAACCATAATACCAAACGGGATTCCGGACCACTCAACGGAATCCAAACCAGGATATGATTCCAAACCACTCAAAGGAATCACGGAGTATAAGGGATTTCAAACCTCTCAACGAAATCCGAGTGGATACTATTCTGGACCACTCAACGGAATCGTGGAGTACAATGGATATCAGACCACTCAATGAAATCCACAGCGAGATACGATTTCGGACCACTCAACGAAATCGTGGAGTACAATGGATATCGAACCATTCAACGAAATCCACAGCGGGATACGATTCCGGACCACTCAACTGAATCGTGGAGCTTGAGGGATTCCGAACCACTCGACGGAATCCAGACGGAGCAGGATCCGGACCACTCAACGGAACCCCAGTAGAAACCCAGTTCCGGATCACTCAACGGAATCGAGCAAAAGTCCAAGAAATATAACAACGCTCGAAGAACAAGACATGAAACAAGTACTCAAATTAAGAAAGCTCAACGAAACAAGAAATGGAACCAAGCACGAGTATTAAGTTTAGAACGGCTCAACGAAACAATGAAATGAGATGTGAAACATGCTTTGAAGCAACAAACCCCATGACAATGGGTTAACGGTCCACTATTAGCCCCCACATTTCATCACATCAAGCCAATCATACAGAACAAACCACATTTCAAATATGTACTTCAAATCACATTTAATAAAAATAAATCAATGGCTAAATATTAAAAAAATAAAAATTCTATAAAAACATAATTATAAAACCAAGATATATCCACACAGGATAATAGTTACGAAAACAGGGTAATCACCAATATCACATATATTAAAGTCACTCACCTAGAGTCCGCGCTACAACTTCCTCGCACGAATCTCGAGGCGTCCACGTCCATTCGTCGCCTAGAACAAACATCAAATCTCGTCTCAGAACCCAAGTGATAAACCACATAGTTTTACATAGAACACGTCCCCAAGGACATTCTAGGTGGATTTGGAACGTGTTGACCAAAAGTCAACCGTCGGTCAAAGGTCAACGAAAGGGTCCACAACCCTAGCAACTCAATACGGGTGATCTGTACATCGGATTTTGAATCCGTAACTTTCTAAGGTCCAAATTATGCTAATAGAACATCATACTAAAATCTCACCACGATCCGATGGTCGGATCTCCGCCAATCACAAACGCCATGGGAGGTCAACGTTTGATTTTACGAACTTAGAAATCCAATTCGGGAAGATTTGTACGTCGGATTCTTGATCCGTAAGTTCCTATTGTCCTCAAATATTACGTACTATAACGTATTAAAGTTTGGTGACGATCCAATGGTTAGATCGTCGAATCATATAATGACCAAGTGGCAGACCTTAACGAAAATATGCACAAACGATGGAATTTCGTCAATCGGATGTCACATATGGAATCAGGGTATCCAAATTAGTCTAGAAAGAGCAGGTGGGGTCTCAGCCCACCCACTGGCCGGCCGTCCTGACTTGCTTGAAAATTCAACTTTTTCTAAAAATTACCAAATTTTACAGAAATGAGGATCTCAGTGAGTAGAGCAAACTTTATACCTGTGACTAAGGCCAATTTGGTCGGGAAAAGCTCCAATTTCACTCAAACCCGCCGGAAACCCTAGAATGGGTGTTCTTCGATTCGACTTTCTCGGTGTTCCAACACCCCTACCACTGGTTGAGTCTTGTTCCTAGGTCCAAGGGGAGTTGATTAAGGGTGGTGGTGGGTGATGAAACTTGCCGGAACGGAGGAATCGCCGTCAAACACCTCCGGCTCCTCTGCACGGTTCTCGCGATTTTGGACCTAAAAGCTCAAGAATTTGGGTGAAAATGGTAGAGGAGAGGTTGTGGAAGAGGTTGCAGGTGATGGGTGGGTGTAGTTGGCCTGAAAAAATGGTGGAGGTGGCCGGAATTCACACCGGTTCGAACGGGTTGGTCACTGGTGCACGGGTCACAGAACAGAAAGGGGGTTTCGGTTCCCTCTTTTTCTTTCTCTCCTTTCCCCTCCCTTCTCTTGTTTCTGAATGGCCTCACACTTCCTCCTTCTTTTATCTGATTTGTTCTCTCTATCCTTTATTTAATTGGCACCTTGCCTTCCACTCTCTTCTCCTGATTGGCCTCTTTCACACAAAGTGGGAGTTTAATTAAAAACCTAAAAATTAACTAAAAAAAATATAACCCAAAATACGAAATTTAATAACGAAAATACGTAGTCAATAGTGAAATTCCGAGGATAGTATTTCACAAACCCTGTACAATTTGCTTTAGTTTTGCTGCTATCGACTCTGTTCACTTTTTGATTGTCGTGATAATTTTATTTGTTGCAAAAGCGTTTTATGTTCTAAATTCTGAATAGCAGGCATTGGTTTTGCTTTCTAGTTAAGATTTTGGCTTGTTTACGTTCTTTTGCTTCTCATTAGCAGATTTAATTTGTCCTCTTTCTTTTGGAGACGATCTTATAATGTAGACAGTAGTTAACTAACACAGTGATGATATACTGATATTTTTTGTTCGTTTCAGCTTCAGCTATCAATAGAACATAAGCCAATCGAAATGATTTCTTGCCAAAGGTCAGAAAATCCCGCTTCATTAAGTATGCTATCTGTAGATTGTTATAATCAATAATAAAAAAAAAACAATCAAGAGGCTAAAAATTATAATATAATTGTCAAGAGATGCAAACGTGGTGCGATCCTTCCGTTTGAAGGTATGCAAATGTGGTCCATGTTTTGTCCTTTTTTTTTTTTTTGTTCCCTGAGTTGTGGGACCTGTGAATTCATTCATTTGGGTTCTTTCCTTGTGTCCAGGTTTTGTTTGGGATTTGGCGGAGCCGATGAGCTGCCTTAAAAAAGAATTTGCTTTTGTTGGAGTTGTTATAACGGGTTATTGAGTTCCTTAGGAGATAACTAACCCTCTCCACTTTGCTTTAGTTTTGCTACTTTTGACTTTTTCACTTTTTGATTATCTTGGTCATTTTATATGTTGCAAATGCGTTTTATGATCTAAATTCTAAGAAATTTTTTAATGTGTTCGGAACATGAGCACATATGCCATATATTTAAATCGCAATCTCTGCTTTTGCTTTCTAGGAAGGAGACCGGTGGCTTTGTGTGTTCCCTCTCATTCAATTTTTACTAGCCTAATCTTACACTCTTTGTATAAAATTATTAGTATTTTTTAAATGTAAGTAAATATATTTCTTAATAGAAAGTGACTCAGATTGTAAAGGTTGGAAAACACAATGTCCATTTTGACTAAATAAAAAACATAGTAATTAAAATAGATTTTAAACATACACGGTGACCAAAAAGGGTTTAGCCTATAAAAAGTGAAAAAGTGTTGTGGGTCCGATTTCCCTACTTGTAGTGTAGTAAAAAATAAAGAAATTGTAAACACTCGTTTTAGCCTCTCACATACTTGTTTAATCCTTATTATTGTTCTTGTTTGACTTTTTTAATTTGACCATCAGAAATATAGAGTGATGTGCGAGAAATTA
This sequence comes from Malus fusca, assembly GCA_035220775.1. Classification (NCBI taxonomy): domain Eukaryota; kingdom Viridiplantae; phylum Streptophyta; class Magnoliopsida; order Rosales; family Rosaceae; genus Malus; species Malus fusca. The sequence continues at coordinate 5,653,192 of CM069075.1, forward strand.
AAAATTGTGGGTGAAAATATAAAATATTGCCTACTTTTGAGAAGTAGGCATCAATTGCCTATACCATTGAAGTTAATTTTAACCTACATGACTCATCAAAATGAATTTGCCTATTCAATTGCCTACACTATTAGAGTTGCTCTTACTGAAAAGAAGAAAATCAACCGGCCGTATGCATGATGGGAGGAGCAAAGAACACTTCACTTATCAAATGTGTTCAAGAAGCCGCACATATATTTCACACACCTACCACCAGTTTCACGTGAAATATAATTTTTTAAATTATTTTATTTTATTTTATTAAATTCGGGGATGGTGAGCAATTTTTGTATTTATATATTTTTATATGTTTTTGGAGTTTTCATACTTGACTCGTGGACGTTGCAGATCCACTTGAGCTTGACATTGCAAGTAGCTTTGGCTGGAGTGTCCTAATCCTACGTTGGAATGAGCCGACAAGTGATTTCCTTCGTGAAGTAGTTAAGTTGAGTTTCGTTGTCTCGCCTGTTGGATTTCTCTACAGCATTGGTTGGATGTAGTTTTCGCCTTGAGTTATATGATCTCGTCAACCAACGATAAATTTACGTGGTGTCACTCTTCCGCAATGACTTTATATGGCCGGCAATGACTTGTTGTAGTCCCTGATACAAATATGTTTTATCTATTATTTTGTGGTATGGGTGGCGTCTCGCCGTTCGACAATGACTTGTGGTCACTAATAGAAATCTGTTGCGTTTATCGTTTTGATACATATTAGTATAGTGGCGTGTGTAGTTTTGGTACATGTAGTAGTCGTTTAGGGGTTTACTATGGTTCCCTTATCTGAGAAAATTCACAATAGATCATTTTTCTTGTCACTGGAGCATTGCCCTCAATCAGCACCTTTGTATTAGTTCGCAATGTTAAATAAAAGGATAATGATAGGGATACTAAAATTTTAAACGAAATGATGTGTCACCAATATGAAATAAGCACATTAATCAACACTTAAGTAATAATTTAATCATTAACATCCACATCAGTTTTATCTCCCTAGCATTACTCTAAATGAAATATCAACCTATCGTTTCTTGTAAAAAAAGAATTTGTAAAAAGAGAAAAGAGAAGAGTACAAGTAGACCAAAAAAGGAATGATAAAGAAAATGAAATGCTGAGGTTAAAAATAAATGATCTAAATCACTGTGGAAATAAAAGCTAACAGCTGAAACACCCGTAAATTGAATGATACATAGCATTGAAGCCTCACCCGATTTTATACTTTACTTTGGTCCTTTTCTTTTGTGAGAATGATATTCTTACTTGTCTTAATGGTTCAAATTTCTCATCTCACGTCAGAATGAGATTCTTTCGAATTTCTATAAATTTCTCTCCACTTCTCTCATTTGATTTCATTCTCTCTTTTCATCTTCCAAATCTTGTAACCAGGTTGGAGACTTATATTTTAAAAATTGTTTATATTTTGGATTGCAGGTTCTTCCTTGTCAAATCGGGACTTTGGTTTGTTTTTGTTCCTTGATCTCGTTGATTGCCTTGTTTTCGAAATACAAACACACATACTATGATTTCTTCTCTTGTTCTTAGCATTTATAGAGTAGTGTCGTTTTTTTTTTTTTTTTTTGTGTCACTAGTTAGGTGGAGTTATGAGGAGAAAAGGGAGCCTTGAATTTGGATGAGGAGGGCCACAAGGGTGCTTGATTTCCACTATAGCACTTACCCTCCTCAAGTGGTGTTAGACAGCTGACTTTGTTTGATTTTTTTTTCTTTCACATATGCCCTATTAACATAAAATATCATTGAATAAATGGGCAGGTTGAATATGACTGCTACAGTTGTTTCTACGGTTCTTAACCATGAAAACTATGCGGATTGGAGTTTTCGGATGAAGACTTACTTTAAGGCCGAAGATCTTTGGGGCATCGTCAAAGGCACCGTTGATAAACCTCCTGCTGGAGAAGAACGTAAGGCTTGGAAGAAGAAGGATGCCAAGGCCTTATATGCAATCCAGAATTCTTGCGGGGATGATATTTATCCATTAATCAAGGACAAAACCACGGCCGAAAAAGCATGGGATACTTTGTCATGGAGGTTGAGATATGAATCACCAGATGAAAGACGATATGAAAATGGTACGCATTTGTATATATGAAGGGAAAAGAAAAAAGAAATTGAGAATTGAATGATATATCAAAATTTTCATTTTCAGCACACAAACCAGTTGGTGAAGCGTATCCAAATACGGCAGAGTCGGCATTGGAAGGAGGTCCTAGTGTCACTAGAGGTATCCTCACAAATTAATACTTTGTGTACATAATTCCATTTAATAGTAATTAATGATGACCGTTTAAGTTCATTATCGGTGATATTAATTAGGAGTGGAATCTCCCTCTTATATATTATTTTGTTATATTATCCGTAGAATTTCCCATTTGTTTATTTCAAGAGGAATTGTTTGATGCAAGTATGGGAAAATTAGCAATTAATAAACATGGGATGCAGGAGCAGGACATGATGAGAGCATCCAAGAAACTTTCGTGAAATATGTCAAGTCTAATGATTGGGATAATGCGATCAACTTTCTTCGCCAACATCCCCAGGCAGCTACTGCAAGAGTTTCATCGAATGGTACAGCTCTTCACTACGCAATCGAGAAGAGTTGCAGCGTGCGCATTATACAAGAGTTGGTGGATTTAATGGCAATGGAACACTTGGAAATACAAAACTGGATTGGTTTCACGGCTTTTCGTTGTTTGATAATTCTGTTTCCAGAAAGGGTTGAAGTAGCTGAATGCATGGTTAAAAAGAACCCCGATTTATCATTGAAGTCGGAAATGGCTCTAGTTGTGGTGGCCCAAGGGCATACAAAAGGAGAACGAATGGCTCGCTATCTCTATTCCCTCACTCGACCCGAAACGATCAAAGTTATCGATGCCGCTCAACTTATTTTTGACGGTTTTCGTCTTCATAGATTTGGTACAACTCTTCCCCGTTTGATTTTTTTTTTGTTACAAATTTTGTCTATATATGTACTTACAATGTTTTCTTTTCGCACTTGTATTATATATAGATCTTGCGTGGGATTTGATTCAACGTTATCCAAAATTGGCCATCGCTACAGACAAAAACGATAATATCCCCTTAGTAACATTGGCCAGTAACCGTTTTGCATTCAAAAGCGGAAGGCCGCTCCATTTATGGGAAAAATTGATCTATCATGGTTAGTACATAATTGCTTTTCCACTTACTTGAAATTGGTCCAAAGTCTAGAATTACACATCATCATATTTTTATTTTCCTACCAATATCAATATACCACTAAGAATGTAAATATGTAAATGCACAAAATCCGTTAATTATAGGATTGCTAGTTGAACGAACTCGTTGAACTAATCCCTTATTAACTTCAACTCCCCTGTAGAAAAATATGGTATCTCTGTCTTCTTCTATCATTTGTTTGTTTGTTTGTTTTCATCTTGTGTTCATGTTTTTGTTTCCACAACAAAAAACTTCAACTCACCCCACATGTCATCTCCATGTTCTCTCTCTCTCCTCCCTCTCCCTCTCTCCCTCAAAAATAAAAACAACTTAATCATGCATGAGACCCACTTATGTTCAACTGTAAGCCACGGGAACCCAAAAAATAATAAAAAGATGTTGGACATTCGATCTAAGGTTGGAAAGGCTCTCACTCCAACAGAGAGCTCAATAGGTACAACAGGTTGGGTTTGGGCTTAAATTTTCAAACTCATTAAGCTAGCGGAGCTTAACTGTGGTTTGACATGACACAACTCATTAAAATAACGGATTTCACACAAAAACAACACAAACATAACTTAACATAAAAATCTTGCTTGAGAGGAATATTTCATTGAATTAATGATTGGGCTTGTATTCTTATCTTGATAGGTATCCGCATAAAACCACTTCCTACCATCAACACGGACAGTCGTATAAATGTTGATCAAGGGCCTCACGCAGAACAAAAAGAGAATAAAAGGCATCATCTCATCTACTCAGGTAAATTACATGTCTGCAATCCAATTTGGTTTTTGTTAATGCCTTGCCAATGCTACGACAAAAATATATCAACATCTTTATTCCATATTTCCTACTTAGGATTGTATTGACTTAGCAAAACACATCGCACTCAAAAAAAAAAAAACTTAAACACACAAAACATAAACAAAATGGGCAGATTAAAACCGAAAAAAGAATAAGGGTTTTCTCGGATTTCACCTTAATTTCACCCACAACCTTTCATTCTTCTTGGTCGAGCTTGGAAACAACCTTGATTCACCTTCCTCCTCATCTTCCACATGCATACACAAACTGGAATTAAAATTCCAAATATAGAAATCGATCCCAAAACTTAAAGCTTTGATTTTGGGATTAAAAACACTTACACTGGAGGACAGCCCACGAGGAGTGGATCATTTTTACCTCTTGGGTCGAGCTCCAATTCAAGCAGGTTTCGCCGGAAATCTTGCAGTCGCCGTTTCTTAGATCTGAAATTAAGGAAATTCGGCTACGAATTTGTAGAAACTATCGTGGGGTTTGAAAAGAGGACGGAAAGAGGATTGTGAAGGTACAATTTGACGGTCGTTGGTGACCGGTGGACTGCGGCGCTGTTTGTCTTTACTGGGTTGCTGTTGCAGCGTGAATGGGAAGAGGGAGAGAGAGTATACGGGACGGAGGAGAGAGAGAGAGAATGGGTTTCTAAAATGGACAAGGATTGTCTGCCCTCCTTGTTCTCGTACCCTCCCATGCCCTTCTGTTTGTGTGGTCACGGTTAAGCTACGTCAACATTTTATATTACTACTCATTTTTGTCTTATTATCTCTAATAAAAAACAATATAAAATGTTGACGTGGCTTAACCGTGACCACACAAAACAGGAGGGCACGGGAAGACACAGGAACAAGGAGGGCAGACAGTCCTTGTCCTTCTAAAATTAAAAACCTTATTTAATACTCCTCCCAAATAAAAAGCGCCAAAAAGAAAAGAAAAGGAAGGGAAATAAATTAAAATGGAAATGAAAAATAGAGGTAATTAAACTTACATCATAAGGTAAAATTCAACTAATGGTAAAAAATAAGTATATATCTTTCAGCTAATGGAAAAATAACTGATACGACGGAAATGGTGTTAGTGATAAATAAAATGTTTTTGTTTTGTTTTTCATCAAATTTGACTTGTAATGCAGGAATGAGTTTATTCCGAAGGCTAGTGGCAAATCTTCAAACACTTTTGGGTGGGCCACATACACATTCGTATTGCTAATTGATTTTTTTTTTTATAGTTTTATTAATAGTCAATATTATTTTTAAATGATTCTGTTTTTAATGAACCTAGGAATCAATCGTATATATCAGATAAAATTGGTGCATGAGCGGGTCCAGCAGTTTCTACCTCTCATGTGTAAAGCAGTGAGTGAAGTGAGTGAAGGAGATATGAATGTTTATAAAGAAAAGAAATTGAAAGAAGCACTGTGCGTGGCAACAGAACGAGGGCATGTGGAGTATATTACAAATTTTTTTGGACATTCCTCATATCCCGTACTTGATGTTAGGAACAAACAAAATCAGAGCCTGTTCCAAATTGCCGCTGAATGTCGTCACTACAATGTTTATAATATTATATGTGAGTTTCTCCGAAAACGAGATAAAGATGCCCTTGATAAATCCGAATATGGCCTTCATTCTGATGAACTAAAGAAAGCAATGGAGTATAAAGATAACCTCGGCAATAACATGCTACATACAGTAGCAAGGATTACCCCATTGTCACAAATTGATCACATTCAAGGTGCAACTTTGCAAATGCAAAGAGAACTACAATGGTTCAAGGTGACTATTTATCTATTTATCTATCTATATATGCTTATATTTATGAAATATTTTCACTATATGTTGGTTATATATATTTTGTGGCTATAAATTTACTCTCATTTTCTCCTACTTCTTCACATATTTTTGTTATTTTATTTATCCAATTTCAAAAAATATATATATATATATAATGTAGAAGTTACTTCTCTTTAAAAATCAAAAATCAAAAATCAAAACAAAAAGTTTGTCGACATGTACAAGCATAACAGGAAAAAATTGAAATTAAAAAGGAAAACATTATTATTTAACTACGTACTATACTATCATCCTATGTGCTTAACTATTGATTTTTGGTTATGTGGTGTCTCAAACGACAAAAGTTAAAGGATTTATATGAAGAGATAAAGAATTCAAAGTCACATCCATAAATAATTTGGTCTCCCAAAATGCAGGAGGTGGAGAGCATTGCAGAACCCAAGGATTGCGAATCTGGAAACAATGATAATAAGACACCACGAAAAGTGTTCAAGGAGAATCACAAAGAATTGGGGAAAGAGGCAGAAAAGTCAATGAAGGAAACAGCAACTTCTTGTACAGTTGTAGGTGCTCTTATTGTCACCATAATGTTTGCTGCAGCATTCACAGCTCCTGGTGAAAATGATAAGAATGATGAAAAGATAGATCTTCCCATATTCTTAACTAATAAGGTATTCACAACTTTTATAGTTTCAGATACAATCTCGCTCTTTTCTTCAACAACCTCGGTTATCATGTTTTTGGGCATTTTCACATCACGTTATTCTGAAGATGATTTTTACAAATCCTTGCCCACAAAAATGATAATTGGCCTTTTTACCCTCTTTTTATCTATCGCCACCATGATGATTGTCTTTTCTTGTGGCCTTTACATTATGCTTGGCGGGAAATCATCAATTGTTATTCCAAGCATTTTGCTTGCCAGTGTTCCAGTTACCTCATTCATATGGATGCAATTTCCGTTGCTTGTTGAGTTATTCATTTCTACTTTTGGACCGGGTATAGGAAGCAGAAAAATTTGTTTTGAATTCCTATGTTATCCTTAGTTGGGTTTGGATTTGCTACTTTTTAAGAAACATGTACAGAGAAGCCGCGGCCTTACTTCTTAGTCAGATTTTGATAAAAAAAATGGTGGGGGTTTCCCTGAATCGCCAATATATGCGCTTTTATTTGGCCAATTATGTATTCGCTTTCTATTTGACAATTATGTATGTACTTTATATTTGACAACTATGTATGCGCTTTCTATCCTTAAAGAAAATTTCAACTTCAATTTATATTTTTGAGTTTTCTTTTTTGGTGAATTTCTATTTTGAGTTAGTTACTAAGACAAGCTCTATATAGGCTCTAGTTTTTGGTTGATAAAATGAATTCAAATCAACCTCAAAAGGAGGAAAAGTACATCAATGTTATCTCAAGCAGGGAAAAACATAACCCAGCAAGTAGAAACTAACAAAACTAAGCCATACATGCATACAAATAGAGGGCAATAAAAGGCACTGCCGAGCCATAACTATTAAAATACCAGAGGACATGGTAATTCATCACGTGACAAGACCAAAATCAAAGACATCATATTTTTGAAAATACACATACATCCAAAAATGTTTCAACTTTGAGAAGACGATTTACGTGTTAATAGCTTAAAAAGTATTAGAACATGAGAAACCTTTTTCACAAATGTTATCAACATTGACAACAGTGAATGCATCATAAAACTTAGTGTATCAGCTCATATTTTAGATACGCTGAGAAGCCTCTCCCACAATTGCCACAATACATGCATTAACCACCATCCATAATTGGACCTAGGAAGACATTTAAAATTCCTTGGTAGAATTCTCTACCAACTTCCAATTTCAATGTCTGCAGACTGCATGCACCACCCAACTAAGCATTCAACCATACATAATACATTAACCAATGCGTGTAAATATCACATGCATTCACCTTATGAGAATTACCTTGTGGGAATTTCAAAAGCCATGCACCTCCACTTAGGAGGGACGTGTCATTCTCAATAGGAAGAGATTTTTTCAGCGTGCCTAAAGCATTTCACAACATAAGCATATGGACATTGAAAAATTTATTTCTCCCTCCACTTATATCATACTTCTCTTTGTTCGTGGGTTCTCCGTGTGAATTTGTTCGATCTTGTTTCCTTCATTTAGTATCCACAATAAATAGACTTGCTTAATTCTTATCTCCTTCACGTAGGACTAGGGAGATGCTGAGGACCATAGACAGACTTGCTTAATTCTTATTGCTTAAGTAAGAGTTATGTATCGGCATACGGAAAATGCATTGGCTGATCATGATTGCTTTCTCTTCTGATCTTGGAAATGCATAAAAAAACTTCTACTTTCGGAAAGGAAGAGTTCGGAAAGGATCATTAACCATCCAACATGTTTCTTCAGTAACAAAAGATAACCAAATTGATATATGGCTGTTGAAGAGTTATTATATATGATACGAAGAAACTCATGGGGAAAAGACTACAGCATATACACATCAAGGTGAGTCCTAGTGTGATAAAAACTTTCATACTCCTCTTTGTATCGTGGGTACTCTGAGCGATCTGTCGAGGTGCTTGGGAGCATGGCATATACTTCAAAGGGTACTACTCCAAATTCGAAAGTACTGTTTTCTTTTTCTATCTAAACAGTGGAAAGGAAACATTAGAATTGTAAAAGTTGGAACTTCGAATGGGAATTGCAATGTTATACCACTCGATATGTTCAGTTATACCACAAGCTTGATTTCTTTGCGGAAATATGGTAATTAATTTGATCCAAGGAGATGTAGGCCAGATAAATCTCTTTGACATGGGAAAATTACAGAAGTCTAGTAGTGTGCCGCGGTATTTAAAAAACAAATTAATAGTAATCATCATTTAAGTCTTTGACACAAAAAATCCCGACTAATTTTGTTCCTTGGTTCGTTATTGGTTAATTCAATCTTGTTGTGAATACGATACTTTCTGCCACCAATAGCCTTCGAAATCAATGTCATCCTCTGGACTCCATTGTCGCATCTCATGTTGTAGCTCCAATGGAAAATAAAGAATACCTTCAAATAGACATTCTACATTTTTTTTGTTCGCTGAAAAACTCTCAAATAAATGAAATGTAATATACTCATCTTGATCTAGAAGTGTAAATAAAAAGGTAAATTTACCTCTTTTCCTTTACTACTTTATGAGGTCCTACTGGTTAAAGATAGAAAAGTAAATAGCATCTCAAAATTACATATTTTATGGTAATTACCCACAAAAAAGGAAATATTAAAAAACATAGTTTCTAATTGTTTGATGTAGTGGAGTTTCAATAATTGTAAAACGTGCCTTATAAAAAATTTATAGTATTCAACACTGTTCTAGTCTTAGTTTTTGAGGTCTTTAATTTCCTATTAGGATGATGTTGGACCACCTTGGTTTAGGATAGAATCAAACTCTCTCTCCCTCTGGACTATGGAGACGCCGAGTACCACTGGACTGTCTTTTGAGGTCTTTTATTAAATACATCTAATTAAGTTTTCTTCTTGACTGTCTTTTGTTTCGCTAACCACTGGACTATGGAGACGCCGAGTACCACCAAAAGCATCATGAGGCAGTACTACAATAGCAAGAGCGCAACATAGTTGGTGGACGTGCCTTCGGCCAAACTTCTATAGCGTAATTAGCCCAAACGCGTCCCTTATGCTTCCAATTCTTGTTTCTGAGCTGTATATGGTATAGTTTCGGAACCTCAGCTTGGGTGCAGGACCAAAGCTGAACACTCATCTAATTACGGCTGCTTGGCCACTATGTCGTTGGAATACTAGTATACGAGCTATGATCAAGGGACATCAAATAATGACTATCTTCAACAATGCATAATTTTTAACCTAATTGTGGGTAGACCTATAAACGGGTCGGGTTTATTGAGTTTTGATCGGTTTTAACCCGACCCGTTAAATTAACGGTCACCCGAACACAACCCGTTAATCTAATTAGGTCACCTGTTTAATCCATTAACAATTTTGTTTTTGTTTTTTTTTTGTTTTTAATTTTGCATTCCAATACAAATTACAAGTATTAACTTCCACAGCTTCGTTTTAAAACTTTTATCATGGTTTTCTGATGACTATCACTTTTGCACCATCAGTATATGGTATGTAATGGTTGAGAAGAAATTTACTTCGAATGCAAACAAATTCATTACTCAACATCAGATGCACCTCAGTCAGGTCATCTAAGATTTTAGCCTAAAACTATTAAGCATCCAAACAAATATACGAACTCATATACACAATGATTTGGAGAAAGGACATAAAAAAACTGGTTCTTTTCATTTAAACCACTGCCATATATGTATGTATCCTTATTTACATTTTCCTTGCTGTGTGGAGTGCAGTGTAACTAATCTAACAGACACATTGTTCAATGGTACGATTACTTTTACGGCCTTACTTGGACCGGATCTGTTTTATAGGATCGTAGCTGTGTATTATTGATTAATGTAGTTGTTTTAGGCACATAATATGTACTAAGATTTCTTTAAACAGGTGGTGATCAAGTACGCGAAAGATAGACCGATCCTGCTTTCGAGCTTTCAGCCTGAGAAAATTGCGATCACATACCCTGTTAATATTTGTAAAAGGTATCTTGAGAAATCCAGGGGCAGTGACCAAGATTAAACAGGCCAAACTTTGCATTATAACCTATGGACAATTAAAGTAAGCCATCAATTTGTTTGGTAAAAGCAATTTCCAGATCAGAAGCACTTATTCAGCTAATAATATGATCATGTCCTTTGTCAGCTAATAATATGATCATATCCTTTGTCACCACCGTATGCTTTAAAGTTCAAAGAACCAGTTCCTAACTTCCTAAAGCAGCACAAACAAAACCCAAAAAACCCCAAAATCTCCAATCCAATCACACAAGAAAGCATCATTTGCACAACAAAACAACAATCACAATCGAAATTCTCAAACACAAATCAACTACTTACAAATTAATTCGAAGCTGTTGTGAAGAGCACCACCTAAAACCAAGCTCAAGTAAAAAACTGAGAAAAAATAGACCAAAAGTCTAATCTTCAGAAACGTAAATAATCACCATGGAAGAAGATGTGGAAGGGAATCGGTGTTGACCGGAGAGAGGTGGAGAGTTCAGCAAAACCTTGATTTTTGAGGAAGAAGATGAGGGAGAGAATGGGAGCCAGAAGCAAAGAGAGCCAGAGAGCAAACGGCGCGAGACATAGAGAGCGATGGTTTCTCGATTACGTCTTTTGAAATTACGCAAAAGCCCTCAATGACGGGTGTTAACGGATTTCGTGGGTTAATGCTAAAGATGAAGGTGAGACATAACAGCTAAGCTGAACGTTATCGGCTAGTGTGTAAGTCATCACATTTTCCACTAGTGTGTATACACTCAACTGTAACTCTTATCCTTTCAGTGGAGAAATATACAAGATATTCCTTATATGGTATCACCCGCCTCTCTGAATAACCGCTTCTCTTCGATCCTGAGCTGCTTCCTGCAATTTTCTTTAATCACCCAAAGCTGAATTGTCATCTTCTCTTATCTTCTTTGATCTTTCTCTTCTCTGATATTGCTCAGCAATTCCATGCGGTCTTCAAGTTCTTTGCCTGTGATCCATCCAGAGTTCATCGTTCCCAATTCTACTCCGATGAATCCCAAGTCTTCAGTTTCTTCAATTGTAATATTAGTTGTATGGTTCCTGCGACGCTTAAGCGAGACAATTATCTCATTTGGAATGCATTTTTTGATCCTATCTTTTGTCGTTACAAGCTCATCGAAATTGTCAACGGCTTTGAGACCTGTCCGCCACAATTCCTTCTTGATCAATCTGGTAACTGCACTGGAATTCTTATTCCAGCATTTGAAGTCTGGTATGAAAAGGATCAAAATATCCTCATACAAGATATTTCTTATAGTTTCTTCAGTAAAAGAAGATAACCAATTAGATATATGGTTTTTGAAGAATTATTATGATAGGAAGAAACTCGTGGGAAAAAGCACTACAACATACACATCAAGGTGAGTCCTAGTATGATGAAAAAATTTATACTCCTCTTTGTTAGGGTACTCTGCGCGATCTGTCGTAGGTTCTTGGAAGCATGGCAGTTGGAAGACTGAGAAATAGAACAAGGGTTTGCTTATAACTTCTCTTGAATCTTTGATTATGTACATGTACTTAACCATCTATCTTGCTTTTACTTGTTTTTACTTCTTTCTGTTTGTGTATATTTCACTTTGGTGGATTGAGCTTTGGCTCTGCAGGTTGAAGCTAGCTAGCAGCTGTTAGCATGACTACTTGGCCACACCCTTGCTTCTGAAGCAAGTTGTCATCTCAATTACCGTTTAGCCCCTGAAAAACATCTCGCCAGGTCTGCTGCTTATGATGATAGATTATTAGTTCGTGTGGACGAGTGACTTTAAACGAGTGTATTAACTTGAGATTTTGAAAGATTTTATGAGAAAAATAAATTCACGGAGTTCCATTAGTGTGTCCGCCCTTTTGAATCCAAGTTCGAAGCCCCCTCCCAAAACTATCACCGAGTTATGTTCCATCTTGAGTCGGGTTTGAATTGGGCTAGCCAGCTAAATTTAATCTGGACCTTTCAATCTTGGGCCTGGGCTACCAAACCAGCCCAAAGAACCAGAAACAAACAAGGGGAGAGAGGGAGGGAGGGAGGGGGAGAGAGGGAGGGAGGGAGGGGGAGAGAGAGAGAGAGAGAGAGAGAGAGAGAGAGAGAGAGAGAGAGAGAGAGGTGGCATTTTATCCCCTCACAGTCTCTTCACCATAAACAGATACATCTCCGTCTCCGAGTCTCCACTCAAAGCGGAAGATAAGATCTTAAACAGAAGAAGAAGAAGAAGAAGATGTTATCTGTGGGAATGGGAATCGACTGCCAGGCAAACCTGAACGCCGCCGTATTGCGGCTGAAGCTGCCGCAGCAAAATCTTCTATTTGTCAAGAGTGTTAATATACGAGCATTGAATTTGAAGCCGAAGACTTCTTCTTTCTCTGTTTCTCACTCGATGCCGGAGCTGAGGCTCGGACATACTCGTGCCGCAAGAAACGTCAGGCTCTCCGCCGCCGCCGAGTCTCTGGTCGCCGAAGAAATGGCGACCGACGACGATACCGCCCAGGAAAAATAGGTATGTTTTTTCTCGTACTCAGTATCTCTGTTGGGTTTTTGTGTTCCTTGCCTGTCTTGTTCTATAATTTAGAATTGTTCTGCTTTTCTTCCTGGGTTCTGTTTGGTTGCCGAGAAAGTGGAAACTCAGAAAACTGTGACATTGTAATATTCCTTAACATTAAGGTTAATTCATAATTGGGTTTATGCTGAGCTGAGTTGAATGGATTTGTTTTTATTTCTTCTCTGGATTTTTTCTGAGTTTGAGTTTGTAGAATTTGAAATTTATCTTACTCAGTTATAACTTATAAGCATGAAACTATAAGTATGGATTGTTCTAAAGGGCTAAAAGTGTTTCTGACAACTAAAAACGTTCCTGCCAATGTTTGCAGAAAAATTTAGGGTAAAAGACTGTTTACTACCCTCATGTTTCGTGGTTTTCAACATTTAGTACATCATATTTTTTTCGTCTCAGAGTCATACCTAAAGTGCAAATTTTAGGACAGTCTCGTACATCCGTTAGTCAAACTGTTAAGTTTTTCGTTAACTGTGACGTGGTGCACTGACTGGGCGCCACGTGTCATCCACGTTTTTTTTTTTTTCTCTCTTCTTCTTCTTCTTCTTTCTCTTTCCTCCTTCCTTCTTCTTCTTCTTCCTCCGAATCTGCCCAGATTCAAGTTTTTTTTTTTTTCTTCCTCCTTCTTCTCCTTCTTCCTTCCCCTTCTTCGTTCTTCTTCTTCTTCCTCCGAATTTGGGGGAAGATGAAAGTGTGTTTTTTTTTTTTTTTTTTTGAGGAAGAAGAAGAGGAAGAAGGAGGAAGAAGGGGAAGGAAGAAGGAGAAGGAGGAAGAAAAAATTGCAGTCGGAGGAAGAAGAAGAAAAAAAAAAAAAAAAAAAAAAAAAAAAACTTCCCCAGATTTCGGAGGAAGAAGAAGAAGGAGAAGGAAGAAGGAGGAAGAAAAAGAAAGGAAAAAAAAAAACAAACTTCCCCAGATTTCGGAGGAAGAAGAAGGAGAATGAGAAGGAAGAAGAAGGAAGAAAGGGAAAGGAATGAGGAAGGAAGGAAGAAGGAGAAGGAAGAAGCAAAAAAAAAAAAAAAAAAAAAATAGAAAGTTGCAGTCGGAGGAAGAAGAATGAAGAAGAAAAGAAAAGAAAAAAAAAACGTGGATGACACGTGGCGCCCAGTCAGTGCGCCACGTCACAGTTTGACTAACGGATGAATGAGACTGTCCCAAAATTTACACTTTAGGTATGACTCTAAGACAAAAAAAACTTGATGTACTAAATGTTGAAAACCATGAAACATTAGGGTAGTAAACAGTCTTTTACCCAAAAATTTAAAAGTGTTTATGCATCAGAAAACTCTCTTTAGTTCTAGGTGGTGCTTCTGAAGCACTTGGTTTAAAAAAGAAAAATATTTCGACTTTTCTTATGATAAAAGTGCTTCTATAAAAAGTGCTTATGAACATAAGTGCTTGCTTGAAATACCTTTTGTTTCACACATTTTTCCAATTACAAAATACAATTATTAGTTCTAAAAAACGCTGATGTTGCCACTTATTACTATGATCAAGAAGTATTCCTCTTCACTAGTAAGTGAGAGGTCTTAAGTTCGATTTTCGCCAAAGGCGAATTTAAACCAAATTATTACTAGCTCATTGTGAGGCTTAGCCAACTCCCTCACCTCCTTAGTGTAGATAATTTCGTTTTGTTAAAAAAAAAAAAAACGCTGCTGTTACAGTGAAACTTAAGTTTCTGTTTTTGGATGACATAGAAGCTCGGAGTGGTGGTGAAGCCATTTGAGAAACCGAGGCTCGTATTGAAGTTTATTTGGATGGAAAAGAACATCGGCATTGCACTCGACCAGATGATATGTCACGTCCCGATCCCGACATACGTCCAAGATCGACACGTGACGTCCCTAAATGCTCGTAACTCAACATACTCAGCCCTTTTATTTATTTTTTATATGAACAACATATAATTCAAGATCCAGATGCATAATCATTTTGCATATACTTTACGGTTGCATATAACCTCCTCATTAGACTGCCTACGTACCCTAAACAGAGATTAAGCCATTCGTAGTTCGTCGTTTCAATACACTCGAACTTTTATCACATAAACCATTAAGTCCACACAAAACCACAATTCAGGCATGCAACATCCCAAGAACATTCGACGAAGCCCAATAATATTCTTTAGTCACAATGGCCAACATTTCTAATCATAATTACAATAATCATAACAAACATCATTCCAAACCATATCAATCAATAACCCATCCAATGCACTGAAATGCGCGGCTAGAGTGACGCCGTTCGGCCGAAGTCTACATCTCTGGAAAATAGAAAACATTATGGAAGAAATTAAAACTGAAAAATCAATAAAAAAAAAAGAAAAATGAATAAAAAATATAAAAGCAGTGTAATTTTTTCCTACATTTTGATGGTGCCCTTGGGGCCGAGGTTGGTCTTGAGGACATCCTGCAAGCCCTTGGCGGCGTTGATGTTCATGTGCAGCGCCGCCGATTTGTTCAGCACCTCCTCCGCATTCGGATTCAGCACTCGAATCGACATCCCTTTACTTCTTCTTCTTCTTCTCCTTCTTGTTCTTCTTGTTCTTCTACTCAGATGAAATCCAAGTGAGAGCGTGCGAGTTTTTGAAAACTTTTGAGAGTTGGAGAACAAGTAGAAGCTCCAAAACAGTGTAGTTTTATGAATCTCAGAGCGTGGGGTTTGTTAGGGCTTTCTGGAGGGGACTCGGAAAGCTCCGAAACTGTACCTGCAAACGTCGTCGTGTTGGTTTTACTGACCGACTAAATGGGCCGATTCAAAAGTCTAAAGTCCAAAGAGGAAATGGGCTCATTGATGATGAATACTATAGATCAATATTATTGGGCCACAATAAAAACTCAGTTCTCTTTTTCTTTTTCTTTTCTACTTTTCTCTTTTGGAGTGTCCTCCTAGAGAAGTAATGGATAGTCGAACTGTCACGTGATATTACTTCACTCATGCTATAAACATAAAGTACTCGTTTTTATTCCTCCTAAATTGAAAAATTATTCTCACTATTTTAGACAATGTAAAATGAATTTTAGACAATGTAAAACGGGGATATTTGCAACCTTCTCATTATTTTAGACATTCTCAATATTTTTATAGAATCCTACGATATTGCTTGATGGTCAGAAATTTTGTTCTAATAATATAGTTCATTGGTATATAGAATTTATCGGTATCCAGACCCTTCCATTGCTTGAGCAATGGTGGGATGGTCAAAAAGGAGGAGAAGAAGTGAAAGAATAATTTTAAAGAAAAAGATGATGGCAGTGGCTCATCCATTCCTTCCTTCAACCTTCCTGCATGAAAGAATCTGAAACTTTAACTAACCGTGACTAATAATGCATGTGACTTATGAACAATGAGAATATATATGACCAGTCGTGCGGGATCCGTGTCCATGGATTTGCTGAGGTATCTGGTTTTATGACGACTTAGTTCAATGGACTGGAAGATATGCAGGTTTAAATTATATATTATACATCGAAGGTTAGATTTTTCTCGTATAAAGTCTTCCCAGCTAGTAACCGAGTTAACGTTGAATTTTTAAGACAAGGTTCATCTTGCTCGAAAATTCTAGAATGGATACCAACCCTTAACATAGATCAGATGCATGAACGGCAGAATGTGCGGTCTGTTGAGAGTCCATATCACATCAAGAAAAAAGAGATTTTGGATGTGTTTACGAAAGTTTGGATCACTTTCTATATTGCTAATTAATTTTATAATGAAATTTCAACTTTCTTTCATGATGAATGATCCAACTGGTAAGAATCCCAATACATTCCATGCTCCGGTCTATAAGAAAATTTTCAGATTTCTGGCCTTTGAATTTTTTACTTCAATACAACCCAATACATTGAATGATATATGCATCTGCCGAAATTAATTTATATTAGCCAAAAACTAAGGTATCCTTTTAAAATATGAAAAGGCCTGTTAGTGCCAATCTGCGGTAAAGATCACAACTTGAATGTAGGAAAATGAATGTACAATCCCTTAACCAAGGTTCTTACGTAGGCACTAGTTGGGGGGGTTCCTCGCCTAGGCGGATTAGGTTGATTTAAGTAAATTTATTATATATTGTATGAATAAGTGTCTAATTATACTTAAAAAGCACATAATTATATTGGAATATATAAATTACAAAATAAAATGATATATAGATTATAAAGTATTAGAACATATTGAAAATGTGTGGAACAAGTATATATGAGTGTTCATCAAAGTATTTAACAAGTCTCTTACAATTTATTGAAAATAAAATGCAAAATGAAAGTTATCGATTTTTGTCTACATGAAAGTTGCGACCTAAGCAGGTGCTTAAACGGGCTAGGCGGACGCCTAAGCGGGTCTTGACACATTTTCTTAATTTTTAAACTCTTAAGGACTAATCCGGGTGGTGGCCAACCGTATAGTGCCTAAGCGGCGTTAGATAGAGATTTTTAGAACAGTGACCTTAACAAATTTAACTAACTAACTTAACTCAAGCTTGCAAAAGTAAAGTATCTTTAATTTGAAAAGAAAATTACCGATCGACAACTTTTCAAATTTTCTATTATTTTCTTTGTAAACCACAGTCTAGCACCATGCATGAACTTTATATGAAAGTGTAACAGTACTGTGGAAGAATAATGACGTGCATGCAAAAAGATGGACGAACGGCATATATTCCCGAGGCAAGTACAGTATTAAGAACAAAATCTAATGTTTTTTGGGACAACTTGTACAGGAAAGGTACAACTGTACGTGTTGTTGCAAAAACTACAAATAGTCAACCAACGTTCGATTTCCAAATTTGATTAGTTGACCTTTTATTTCAGTTTTTAGATTATGTTCCAAGAAAGAGAACCTGGTGAGGGAAGTTATGATAACGCTTTAATCAAATCAACAAAAAAGAAGATGGCAACGGAATAATTGGACAGCATAAATTAGAAGGCAGGAACAACCTTGGTCATATGGTTCATCCGTTGACTCCAATCTCATTATCTTCTCGGTGCTTGATATCAATCATCAATTTAAGTCAGACTTGAGTTAGACTAGTTGTTCATTATAGTGTGCTCGCCTCTACAAGTACGAATTTGAATCTCCCTCTTAATTTGTAAATCAAACAGAATAAGAAACTTTTGATTTGGAGGGCTGCCTAATTCTAGCTCAGATTATATGAGAATAATCTGCATGACAGCATATGCTGAGTTGGAATCCCACCTTTCAGATAACTTTAATTCTTTCAGAATGAGCCTAATGTTTCTCATTTTGTATATAAAGACTTTGTACGTGCCGAAGGAAACCACATTAACATCCACTGATCCACAAACATTGTATGAAATTTAGAAGAAACATGGCAGCCATATCTCTTGATCCAAGGCTTAACCTCCAAGCAACTAAAAAATCTAACCAACATGGAGTTGTACTCGAAGAAATCGAAGGTCTCATCCGAGTTCACAAAGACGGACACGTTGAAAGGCCCCCGATGATCCCAAGTGTCCCCAGCACTCTAGCTCTACCACCTGCTGTCGCGGCCAAAGACGTTGTCATTGACAAATTTACCAACTTATGGGCACGTATTTATGTTCCAAACCACCCCGGAAACCTCCCTGTGATTGTTTACTTCCACGGCGGTGGTTTCTGTGTTGGATCTGCTGCTTGGAGCTGTTACCATGAGTTTCTGGCCAAACTTGCTTCACAAGCAAGTTGTGTCATCATCTCTGTGAATTACCGTTTAGCCCCCGAAAGCCGCCTCCCTGCTGCTTATGATGACGGATTCAAAGCCCTTATGTGGGTAAAACAACAAGCTTTGAATGAGTCTAGTGAGCAAAAATGGTGGTTAAGTAAGTGCAACTTGTCCAGCTTGTTCATAGGTGGTGACAGTGCAGGGGCTAACATAGCCTACAATGTCACCACACAGTTTGGTTCATGGGAACCCTCCATTTTAAGGCCATTGAGTCTCAAAGGCACCGTTTTGATCCAACCCTTTTTTGGAGGAGAGGCTCGAACTTGGTCCGAAAAGTGCACAACTCAGCCTCCATACTCCGCCCTAACTCTGTCAAATTCGGACGCGTATTGGCGGTTGTCTCTTCCCTTAGGGGCCAGCAGAGACCATCCGTGGTGCAACCCTCTAGCGAACTCCAGCATGGCCAAATTGCGGGATTTAAGGCTCCCGAGCATGATGGTATGCGTATCAGAACTGGATATATTGAAGGATAGGAATTTCGAGTTGTGCAACGGGTTGAGTAGCATGGGGAAAAGGGTGGAAACTACAATGCACAAGGGAGTTGGACATGCATTCCAAGTTCTGCATAACTATCAGCTCTCTTATTCCCGGACCCAAGAATTGATATCTCACGTCAAGGCCTTCATGATCGAGCAATAATAGCTATTTCATGGATTTCTTTTTCTAGTTTGATATTTTATTAGGGTATTATGTATATATTGTGCTGAAATTAACTTAATTTGAAACTTGTTAATTACTTGTTATGTATAAATTATATAATTTTCTTTTCATGCTATGAATTTCATTCACATTGTAATCCATTGTTTGAGTTCGAGAACGTCATATTTGATGGAATCAACAACCAACAATAAACTCTTGTTGATCCATCGAATGAAGGATCCATATGTGGACGATTGTCAAACCTCTACAACAACCTGTGATTTTTTTAGTTTAAAAGATTGATCCGGAGAATGGCGGCAACTTTCTCAAGGTACAGAGTTTGATGATTCCCTTTCTTTTGGATATATATAGTAGACCAGATATGAGCCGTGTCTTCAATACTTTTTTTTAGTACATTGATATTTTTACATTAAAAGAAGGAGAAGTTCGGCTAAGCCACACAATAATTAGCCTAATTTGGTATCAAATTCGCCATTCACGAGATTTGAACCTAAAACCTCTCACTTCCAAGTGAAGAAGAGTACCACCAGACCATAGTACTGAGTGGCTCTTCAATACTTAGATGGTCGAAAATTTGGAAAATATACTACAATTCATGATACTTCAAAATCATCTACGCGTGGACAAGATGGACAGCTCTCCATTTTATGATACTAAAAATTCAAAAATATGGAGATTGAGCTGGTGCAATCCAAGTTTATAGTAGTTATAGATGAGATGGTGAAGTTTATCTGCTTGCTTGAGGATTAATTATTTATTTTACTTTGCCAGTGTTAAACTTTGTAGTTTTTTGAAATTAGTTTATACCACTGTTCTAAAAATTCCTATCGCCAGACGGCTAACTCCCATCCCGACTAATTTTTAGACGTTTAAAATTAAGAAAGAACACCTAAACTTGCTTAGGCACCTGCCTAGACCGCTTTGATACAACACCTAAACTTGCTTAGGCACCTGCCTAGACCGATTTGATACCTGCCTACTGCCTAGCCCATCCAAACCCTCCTAAGGGCTGATTTGGTATTGCTGTGCTTTGAAAAAAAACTGCTGTGAGAATAAGCGGCTGTGCTATGAGAATAAGCAGCTGTGAAATAAACTTTTTTGTAAAAGTGCTTTTGGAAAAAAAAGCAGTCTGATAGTGTGTCTTTTCATTAAAGGAGCACTGAAGCTCTCCGTGTGCTTTGAAAAAAAGCCATTTTTCCAAAGCTGCAAATAGCAGCTTCAACTTTTTCCTTTGATTTCAGCTTATTCTCACAGCAGCTTCCAAAATAAGTCATTTTTTCTCAGTTTACCAAACACCTAAAACTCTCACAGCTTTTTTTCATGGGTGCACCTCACTCCCAAACCCAACCTAAACACCTACTAGATCGCGATTCCCACTTAAACAGAAAATAGAACCTTGATTTACAACTATTTCTTGTAATTCTTTTTGTTATTAAAACCCAATGTTTTCATTCATTTGCTAACTTTTAGGCCCAATTACGAAACCCAACAACATTACCGACCGATCATGATCCCAATTTTGATCAAATTCAAATAATTGGAGGCAAAGAATTCAGTCTGCCCTACCTCTGCGTTTTTCCCCTTTTGCGAGCTTTTCTGTATCAATCAGGTAATCAATATTTTCTGCATCGAATTTTCTTAAAATTTTGAAATTATTATACGAATTTGTTTTCTTCTAATTCGGTTTGTATTTAGGGTTTGCCTTATAGTGTTTTCCTTGTCTTAATTGGTTTCCTTCCTGTTGATTGTCTTGGTCTGAATTTTATATAATTCAGGAAAATGAATATATATATATTTGGTTTGTTTGTGTGTTTTGTGAATTCGATTGCAGAGAAATATTATTGTTACAGAGGGAACTAAAAGCAATGGTAGAGGGGGGGGGGGGGGGAAACATAAACCTAGGAAGGAGCGAGAATCGAAAAGGATTAGCGGTTGTCGGGATGGGGAAAGGGGGGGAATGGAGAGAGGAGACATAGGTGAAAAGATAGAGATAAGAGAGATTGTGATCTAGTCATTCCGCAAGAGACGGGTTTTGTGATTCTGAGGACGAGAGGGACGATGTAGAGAAGGGCATTGAGGAGATAGGGAGAGTGGTAGTCATAGGAGGACTAGAGATAGAGAGAGGGAAAGGGAGAAAGAGAAAGAGAGGGGGAAGAGAGAGAGGGCTTGGTGGAAGGAAAGGGACAAAGGTCGAAAGAGAAGGGTGCGGAGTGATGATATAGGTGAGGAGGAGGTTGATGATGCTATGGAGAGTGATAGGAAGCCACGTACGAAAGATGACAAGGAGAATGTGGAGAGAGATGGGGAAATGAGTAGAAGTAGGTCAGATAGACATTGGGATGGTCAAGTTGATAGCCCGGTAAAGAAGAGTGATGAAGATGATTTATTTATGAAAGAGAAGAAGCCAACCTAGGAGTTAGAGGATGAACAGAAGAAATTGGATGAGGAAATGGAAAAGCGGAGGAGGAGAGTTCAGCAGTGGCTGGAGTTCAGAAGAAAGAAGAAAGAAGCTGAGGGAGAGAAGGCACGGGGAAGTAGATGTTGATGAACCCAATTCTGTAAAGACCTGGACTCTTGAGGGAGAATCTGTTGATGAAGAGACGGGTATGGACGTTGACGGAGAAGCCTATCGCACTGACAAAGAGGATGGAGCTGTTTTGGAGGTTGATTCCGAGAATGAAACAGCTGCACCTGCTTTGCAGGATGATGAAATTGATCCATTAGACGCTTTTATGAATTCTACAGTGCTGCTTGAAGTTGAGAAGCTGGCCAATGCTGCGGAACAATCAATAGTTTCTGTTGAAAAAGGTTCAAATAAATCTTTAGGCAGAATAATTCCTGGGGAGGATTCAGACTCGGATTATGGGGACATTGAGAATAATGACGATCCCTTAGAAGACAAAGATGATGATGAGTTCACAAAAAAGGTGACAAACAAAAATGGGGAGAAACTTTCTCTAGTGGACCACTCAATGATAGATTATGAACCATTCAGGAAAAATTTCTACATTGAGATGAAGGAGATCTAAAAAATGACCCCAGAAGGTGTGGGTGCATACCGAAAACAATTGGAATTGAAGATACATGGTAAGGATGTCCCGAAGGCCATTAAGACATGGCACCAAACTGGAATTGCAAATAAAATCTTGGAAATGATAAAGAAGCTCGACTATGAAAAGCCAATGCCAATTCAGGCTCAGGCATTGCCCATAATTATGAGCGGTCGAGACTGCATTGGCATTGCAAAAACTGGCTCAGGCAAAACCCTTGCATAAATGCTGCCAATGCTGAGGCATATCAAGGACCATCCACCTGCTGTAGCTGGATGGGCCTACTGATCTTGTAATGGCACCAACAAGGGAGCTTGTGTAGCAGATTCACAGTGTTATTAACAAATTTGCCAAGGCACTGGGTCTCAAGTGTGTGCCTGTATATGGATGTCCTGGTATTGCCCAACAGACTTGGGAGTTGGAGCGGGTTGCTGCATTTGTCGTTTGTACCCCTGGTAGGATGATTGGCATACTTTGTACAAATGGAAGGAGGATAACAAATCTGTAGAGAGTAACTTACATGGTTGTGGATGAAGCTGATAGAATGTTTGACTTGGGTTTTGAGCTTCAAATCAATCGAATTGTTTAAAATATTCAGTCAGATCATCAGACTATTGTTTTCTGCCACGTTCCCTCACCAGGTTGAAGTCTTGGCACGTAAAGTCTTAAACAGATCCCTGTCTCTGCTGCCCAACTGCTTCCCAATGGTGGATTACCTGTTTCTTTTCCAGGTGTCCTTGGTGGTGTAATTTTACCAGGAACAACAGCCATTGTGCCTGGGATGGTTCTGGCACTTTTTGGACACGAGGGGGCAGCTCGGGCAACAGTAATTGCAGCTGCCATGAATTTGCAGCATAACCTGGCAAAAATTCAAGCTGATGCAATGCCCGAGCACTTTGAAGCAGAGTTCGAAAGTAATGATATTCCCTAGAATGCCCCGATGGAAGGTTACCCACAAGGAAACTTTGGGCCCTATATCAGAGTTGACTGGAGCTGCCGTTACTATCAGGGATCAATATTTCCCGCCAGGCAAGGTTCCAGGGCCAGGAGATTGCAAGGTGTTCCTGTTTATCGAGGTCCTACTGAAAAATCTGTCAAGAGAGGTAAAGCAGAACTAAAACGCAAGTTGGAAGAAATCATGAATCAGGCATTATCACTTCCTGGCAGCGCTCAGCAACGCAGATATCAAGTTATAAGTGAGAACATGATTCCTACTTTTTGCATAATTTTATCTGCGTTTGCTGAACTTAATCTGCAACTCAGTTCTTGGTTTATTGTTTCTCAGTCACCTAATGAGTTTTCTTTTTGAATTTTTCTATTTAATAGAATATTTTTGTCATTCCACATGTCCTGTCTATCCTGCTGATCTTCAATATTCAACTTACTTTACGATTTTTATTTAGGAGTGGATTTTATTGTGTGAATAGCTATGAATTTGTTTTGTCTTGCTTTGCACAATTTTCAATCCCACTTTTGATCTTTTTTTCCTTCTTTTGTTTGTCATTTCCCCTGGCGCGAGGGACATTATGTGCATATGCTCGCATGCTCAATATTTCCTTTGCCGTTACGAAGCTGTGCAAGAGATGCGATCATGGCGCGATTCTTCAGTTTAAAGGGATGTAAGTGTTTTAGAATCTTCTAGGCCATGTTTTTTTCTTGTTCATGAGTTGTAGTACCTGTGAATTCATTCATTTGGGTTCTTTCCTTGGTGCTTACCCAGGTTTTGTTTGGGAATTGCTGGAGCCGATCAGCTGCCCTCCAAAATGGATTTGCTTTTGTGGCGTTGTTCGCTATAACAGGTTACCGAGTTCTGCAGAGATAACTAACCCTGTACAATTTGCTTTAGTTTTGCTGCTTTCGACTCTGTTCACTTTTTGATTGTCGTGATCATTTTATTTGTTGCAAATGCGTTTTATGACCTAAATTCTGAATAGCAAGCTTTGGTTTTGCTTTCTAGTTTAGATTATCAGTTTTGGATTGTTTACGTTCTTTTGCTTCTCATTAGCAGATTTAATTTGTCCTCTTTCTTGTGGAGACGATCTTATAATGTAGACAGTAGTTAACCAACACAGTGATGATATACTGATGTCTTTTGTTTGTTTCAGCTTCAGCTATCAACAGAACATAAGCCAATCAGAATGATTTTTTGACAAAGGTCAGAAAATCCCCGCTTCATTAAGTATGCTATCAGTAGATTTTTATAATGAATAAATAAATAAAAAAACAATCAAGAGTGGATTCTCTCATTATAATTTTGATTCTTACACATTACATCTCTCTCTTACAAACTGATATAGCATTGATGATGATGACGATGACGATGACGATGACGACGGTGATGTTGAACGTGGTGTGATTTTTCAGTTTGAAGGCATGTATGTGCTTTAGAATCAAGAGATGCGAACGTGGTGCGCTTCTTCCGTTTGAAGGGATGTATGTGCTTTTACAATCTTCTGGTCGATGTTTTGTCTTTTTTGTTTTTGTTTTTGTTCCCTGAGTTGTGGGACCTGTGAATTCATTCATATGGGTTCTTTCCTTGGTGTCCAGATTTTGTTTTTGTTCCCTGAGCCGATGAGCTGCCTTAAAAAAAGAATTTGCTTTTGTTGGAGTTGTTTGCTATAACGGGTTACTGAGTTCTTTCAGAGATAACTAACCCTCCGCCCTTTGCTTTAGTTTTGCTACTTTTGACTTTTTCAGTTTTTGATTATTGTAGTCATTTTATTTGTTGCGAATGCGTTTTATGATCTAAATTCTCAGAAATTTTTTAGTGTGCTTGGAACATGGACACATACACCATATAGTTAAATCGCAGTTTCTGCTTTTGCTTTCTAGGGAGGAGACCGGTGGCTTTGTGTGTTCCCTTTCATTCAATTTTTACTGGCCTAATCTTACACTCTCTGTATAAAATTATTAGTATTTTTTAATTCATTTTTAATATGTAAGTAAATATATTTCTTAATAGAAAGTGACTTAGATTGTAAAGGTTGGAAAACACAATGGCCATTTTGACTAAATAAAAAGAGTAAATTGTAGCTATGGTCCCATAACTTTAACTCAATTGGAGCAATGATCCCTCAATTAAAAATTCATTACCATTGGTCCCTCAACTTTAATTCAACTGGAGAAATGATCCTTTAACTTTAACCTAATTGTAGCAATGGTCCTTCCAATATAACTCGTTTTGACAAAAATTTTGACGTTGTTGACGAAAAGGACCATAATTACACACTTTGATGAATTGTGGGACCTTAATTATATAAATGGTTATTTTAACATAACTTATTTTGACAAAATTTTGACGAAATTGATGAAAAAGACTATAGCTACACATTTTGATAAGTTGAGGGACCAATGGTAATGATTTTTTAGTTGAGGGACCATTGCTATAATTTACTCAAATAAAAAACATGGTAATAAAAATAGATTTTAAACGTACACGGTGACCAAAACGGTTTTAGGAAAGAGATTCTCTCCGGATCTCTTCCATCAAGGCCACCGGATCAAGTGATCCGGGCTTTTGAAAATTTATTCAACGGCCCATCTGTTTTGATCCCTTAAAATGTGTAATAATTTTTTGTCGTTGGATGAAATTTCAGAGGTCTGGATCACTTGATTCGATGGTTTTGATGGAAGAGATCCGGAGATGATCTCTTTCCAACGGTTTTAGCCTATAAAAAGGTGTTGTGGGCCCGATACCCCCACTTGTAATGTAGTAAAAAATAAAGAAATTATGAACATTCGTTTTAGCCTCTCACATATTTGTTTAATCCTTATTGTTATTTTTGTTTGATTTTTTCAATTGGATTATAAAAAATATAGAATGATGTGTGAGAAGCTAAAAATTATAGGTGAAAATAGAAAATATTGCCTACTTTTGAGGAGTAGGCATCAATTGCCGATACTATTGAAGTTAATTTTGACCTACACTATTAGAGATGCTCATACTGAAAAGAAGAAAATCAAACCGGGCGTATGCATGATGGGAGGAGCAAAGAACACTTATCAAATGTGTTCAAGAAGGCTGTACATATATGTATATCATATTTTTCACAGTTTCACGTGGAATATAATTTTCTATTTTTTATTTTTTATTTTTATTTTTATTATTAAATTCGGGGATGGTGAGCAATTTTTGTATTTTTATATGTTTTCGTGGACGTTGCAGATCCACTTGAGCTTTACATTACAAGTAGCTTTGGCTGGAGTGTCCTAATTCTGCATTGGAATGAGCCGACAAGTGATTTGCTTCGTGAAGTAGTTAAGTTGAGTTTCGTTGTCTCGCCTGTTGAATTTCTCTACAGCATTGGCTGGATGTAGTTTTCACCTAGAGCGAGAATTATATGATCTCATCAACCAACGATAAATTTACGGGGTATCACTCATCCGCGATGATTTTATAGCCTCGTTATTTGGCAATGACTTGTTGTAGTTACTAATACAAATATGTTGCATCTATCGTTTTGTGGTATGGGTGGCGCCTCGTTGTTCGACGATGACCTGTGGTCACTAATAGAAATCTGTTGCGTCTATCGTTTTGCGACATATTAGTATAGTGGCATGTGTAGTTTTGTTACATGTGGTAGCCGTTTGGGAGTTTACTATGGTTCCCTTGTCTGAGAAAATTCACACTAGATCATTTTTCTTGTCACTGGAGCATTGTCCCCAATCAACACATTTGTATTAGTTTGCAATGTTAAATAAAAGGATAATGATATGGATACTAAATTTTTAAACCAAATGATTTGTCACCAATATGAAATAAACACGTTAATCAACACTTAAGTAATAATCCAATTATCAACATCCACATCAGTTAGCTTACAAAATTTGATTTAGAAGTTTGTTCTCCCTAGCATTACTTACTGAAATATCAACCTATCGTTTCTTGTAAAAAAGAATTTGTAAAAAGAGAAAAGATAAGAGTACAAGTACACCAAAAAAGGAAAGATAAAGAAAATGAATGGTAAAGAAAATGAAATGCTGAGATTAAAAATAAAATATCTAAATAACTGTGGAAATCAAAGCTAACGGCTGAAACACCCATAAATTGAATGATACATAGCATTGAAGCCTTACCCAATTTTATACTTTACTTTGGTCTTTTTCTTTTGTGAGAATGATATTCTTACTTGTCTTAGTGGTAGTTCAAATTTCTCATCTCACGTCAGAATGAGATTCTTTTGAGTTTCTATAAATTTCTCTCCACTTCTCTCATTTGATTTCATTCTCTCTTTTCATCTTCCAAATCTTGTAACCATTTTGGAGACTTATATTTTAAAGATTGTTTATATTTTGAATTGCAGGTTCTTCCTTGTCAAATCGGGAATTTGGTTTGTTTTTGTTCCTGGATCTTGTTGATTGCCTTGCTTTCGAAATATATACACACATACTATGATTTCTTCTCTTGTTCTTAGCATTTATATAGAGTAGTGTCTTTTTTTTTTTTTTTTTTGTGTGTCAATAGTTCAGAAAAGAGAGCCTCGAATTTGGATGAGGAGGGTGACAAGGTGCTTGATTTCCACTATAGCACTTGCCCTCCTCAAGTGGTGTTCGACAGCTGACTTTGTTTCATCTTTTTTATTTCATATATGCTCTATTAACATAAAATCTCGTTGAATAAATGGGCAGGTTGAATATGACTGCTACAATTGTTTCTATAGTTCTTAACCGTGAGAACTATAGGGATTGGAGTTTTCGGATGAAGACTTACTTTAAGGCTGAAGATCTTTGGGACATCGTCAAAGGCACCGTTGATAAACCTCCTGTTGGAGAAGAACGTAAGGCTTGGAAGAAGAAGGATGCCAAGGCCTTATATGCAATCCAGAATTCTTGCGGGGATGATATTTATCCATTAATCAAGGACAAAACCACGGCCAGAGTAGCATGGCAAGGTTTGTCAGTGATATTCGAGCGAGATGAAAGAGCACGAGATGAAAGAGCACAAGATGAAAGTGGTACGTACATGCAAGAAAAATTGATGAGGAATATTTTGTAATTATTTTCACACGTACGTGTAGGCATTTGTATATAGGAAGGGAAAAGAAAAAGAAAATTAAGAATTGAATGATAAATCAAAACTTTCATTTTCAGCATACAAGCCAGTTGGTGAAGCGTATCCAAACAGGCCAGAGTCGGTATTACAAGGTATCAATGTCACTGAAGGTATCCTCACAAATGACTACTTTTTGTACATAATTCTATTTAATAATTAATGATAAACGTTTAGGTTTATTATTGGTGATATTAATTAGGAGTGGAATCTCCCTCTTATATTATTATTATTATTATTATTTTGTTATATTTTCAGTAGAATTTCCCATTTGTTTATTTCAAGAGGAATTGTATTAATTAATTATTATGATGCAAGTATGGGAAATTTAGCAATTAAGAAACATGGGATGCAGGAGCAGGACATGATGAGAGCATCCAAGAAACTTTCGCCAAATATGTCAAGTCTAATGATTGGGATAATGCGATCAACTTTCTTCGCCAACATCCCCAGGCAGCTACTGCAAGGATACCAGATTGGCCATATACAACAGCTCTTCACTACGCAATCAGGAAGAGGTACAGCGTGCGCATTATACAAGAGTTGGTGGATTTAATGGAAAACGCATACTTGGAAACAGCAGACAGCTTCGGATCAGCTCTTGATTGTTTAATAAATGATTGTCCAGAATGGGTTGAAGTAGCTGAATGCATGGTTAAAAAGAACCCCAATTTACTTACTCTTTCACCGTACAGTGCTAAGAAGGCTCTAGTTGCCATCGCCCAAGCGAATACAGAAGGGGAAAGAATGGCTCGCTATCTCTATTCCCTTGCTCCACCCGAAACGATAAAAGTTATTGATGCCGCTCAACTTATTTCTGACGGTTTTCGTCTCCAAAGATTTGGTACTTTTCCCCGTTTGTTTTTTTTTTTTTTTTTTTTGGGTTACAAATTTTGTCTACATACATACTTACAATGTTTTCTTTTTACATTTCTATTATATATAGATATTGCATGGGATTTGATTCAACGTTACCCAAAATTGGCCATGAATACAGACCACAACGGGAATATCCCCTTAACAGCATTGGCCAGTAACCGTTTTGCATTTAAAAGTGGAAGCCCGCTCAATTTATGGGAAAAATTGATCTATATTGGTTAGAACACAATTGCTTTTTGGTTTCTCATTGTATTTTTTTCTTTCTATAAGATAAAGCTTGATATAAGTCCAATTTTGTTAAGTCACTATTAGTATTAGTCCACTTACGTGAAATTGGTCCAATGTCTAGAATTACACATCATCATATTTTATTTTCGTACCAATATCAATATACCACTAAGATCATAAATATGTAAATGCACAAAATCCCTTAATAATTTCAACTCCCCCGTAGAAAAATATGGCATCTCTGTCTTCTTCTATATGGTTCCCTTAATAATTTTGTGTTCAACTTTATCATTTGTTTTTTTCATTTTGCGTTCATGTTTCTGTTTCCACAACAAAAATTTTCTTTTACTGTTTTTTCACTTCCCTCACCCACATGTCATCTCCACGTTTTGTCCTTCTCCCACAAAAATAAAAACAACTTAATCATTCATGAGCCCTACTTATGTTGAACTGTAAGCCACGGGGACCAAAAATTAATATAAAGATTAGTTTTTAAAAAATGTTAGACATTTGATCTAAGATTGGAAAAGTCTCTCACTCCGACAGAAAGCTCAATGGGTACAAACAGGTTTTGGGCTTAAAATTTTAAACTCATTAAGCTAGCTGAGCTTAACTGATTTGACATGACACAAGGGTTTCACACAAACACAACGCAAACATAACTTAACATACAAATCTTGCTTGAGAGGAATATTCCATTGAATTAATGATTGGGCTTGTATTCTTATCTTGATAGGTATCCGCATAAAACCCCTTCCTTCCATCAACAAGGATAGTCACATAAATGTTGATCAAGGGCCTCTCGCAGAACACAAAGAGAATAAAAGGCATCATCTCATTTCCTCAGGTAATTTACATGTCCCCAGTCCAATTTGGTTTTTGTTAATGCCATGCCAATGCTACTACAAAAATATATCAACATCTTCATTCCATATTTCCTACTTAGGATTGTATTGACTTAGCAAAACACTTGAATTTTACCCACAACCTCCTCCTCCCATTCTTCTCGGTCGAGCTTGGAAACAACCTTGATTCACCTTCCTCCTCCCCAATCTTCCACATGCATACACAAAATGGAATTAAAATCTCAAATATAGAAATCGATCCCAAAACTTAAAGCTTTGATTTTGGAAAAGCACTTACACTGGAGGACAGCCCACGAGGAGTGGATCGTTTTTGCCTCTTGGATCGAGGTCCAATTCCGGCAGGTTTGGCCGGAAATCCCGCTCTCACCGTTTATTAGATCTGAAATTTAGGAAATTCGGCTACGAATTTGTAGAAACTGTTCGCGTCAGGAATTTCCGCCGGGGACGTTTCCTGGCCGTTGAGGGCTGCTGTCGGGCTCCTGCTTCACTGTTGGGCTTTGTCGGGCAAGACTCGTCGGGCAAGGCTGGAAGAGAAGGACATCGTTAACTTTGATAGGTGCCTTTATGGGGCCTTAGGTGTAGGCCTTGAGGCTCACAATCAAGATTAACTTCTAAGTACTCAGGCGTGCCACTGCCATCTTTAGCATGGCAGATGTGAAATGGATGTCGAGTTTTAGTTGTATGTATATATATATGCCCGAGAAACCGTGGTAGTTATGACATGTGCCTTTGTGGGGCCTTAGGTGTAGGCCTTGAGGCTTCCCATCGAGAACTAAACCAGTGCTCGAACACATAATATTTGTTCCATTGATTGCAGGAGTCCACTTCCCTTGTGGTTTTTTCTTTTCCCTTTTCAGCCCATGCCATACTGATCATATTTATAGGGGCCTCTGAGAAGGGAACTGCAGGTTTGTCCCCCACCACCTTTTCTGGCTGGCTGGTTTTAAGTCTCTTTCCCTCAGGAGGAACCAAGCCTGTTTCTTTTCTAGAGCCTGTGGAGGCTTTCTCCAATCTTTGCAACATCTGCAACAATGTGGTTTGCAAATCTTCTGGCATTTTTGACATATATCTTCTGATCAAATGTATCCCACCGGGCGTGCCAAAACTATGTTCGCGTCAGGAATTTCCGCCGGGGACGTTTCCTGGCCGACGAGCGCACAGCTCCCCGGGAGGTTGGCGCCGGTTGAGGGCTGCTGTCGGGCTCCTGCTTCACTGTTGGGCTTTGTCCGGCAAGACTCGTCGGGCAAGGCTTGTCGGGCAAGCCTGATCGTCTTGCTGGTCCCTATCTTTGTGGCTTATCAAGGGTCTGAGAGCTTTAGAAGGAGGTAAGGAGAAGAGTTTACAAAGAGAAATCGATACTACAGCAAGGTTGAACAAGGTAGCAGAGCTATTACAAAGGTTTGAGTGAAGGCTTGTCCCGAGAGGGATGAAGGCTTGGGCTGACTACAGCTTCGTTTTGAAGGCAAATCTGGCTTTGAGCAGAGTTTGTGCTTGCATTTGTTTGTTTGATTGAGTGTCCTTATTCCTGATTTCTCTTTCTTCTTTTATAGACAACTCAGCTTGGCCTCTTGTAGCAGCAGCCTTGCCCGAATGTAACTTGAGGGGCAGTGACTCATCAGTTATTTTACTTGTTCTGCCATTATAAAGTACTTTATGGGCTGTATAGCTGGTCAGTCTACACCACTTGGCCTTTGGGTAGGTGAGCAAGTGGTCTTCATGAGCTGCACCAAGTCAGAAAAGCCATTTTCTGCTTTCTGTGTTTTGGCTGGGCTTCGGCCAATTTGCTGGGCTTCGGCCGACTCTTCCTTTAGGCATCCTTTTGGGCCAGCCCCTTTCTTGAGCCCAAAGTTCAAGTTTTGATCCAAACAGAAACTATCTTGAGGTTTTAAAAGAGAACGGAAGAGGATTGTGAAGGTATATTTTGACGGTCGTTGGTGACCCGTGGACGCCGGCGCTGTTTGTCTAACTGGGTTGCTGTTGCAGCGTAAAAGGGACGAGGCAGTGAGAGGCACGAGAGGGAGGAGAAAGAGGGAGAATAATGGATTTCTAAAATTGAAAACCATAATTAGGGAAAGGAAGGGAAATAAATTGCGACAAAAATAAAAGGAAAGGAAGGGAAATAAATTAAAATGGAAATGAAAAATAAAGGTAATTAAACGACCGCATAAGGTAAAATTCAACTAATGGTGAAAAATAAGTCTATATTTTTCAGCCAATGGAAAAATAACTGATACGAGGGAAATGGTGTTAGTAGTAAATACAATGTTTTTGTTTTGTTTTTCCTCTAATTTGTTTTGTAATGCAGGAATGGATTTATTCCGAAGACTAGTGGCAAATCTCCAAACACTTTTGGGTGGGTCACATACACATTTATATTGTTAATTGATTTTTTTATGATAGTTTTATTAATAGTCAATATTATTTTTAAATGATTTTTTTAATGAACTTAGGAATCGATCGTATATACGAGATGAAATTGGTGCATGAGCGGGTACGGCAGTTTCTATCTCTCATATTTAAAGATGTGAGAATAGAACAAATGAGTGATTATAAAATAAGAAAATTTAACGAAGCACTGTGCGTGGCAACAGAACGAGGACATGTGGAGTATATTACTCATTTTCTTAGATATTTCTCATATTACCCACTTGGAGTTACGAACAAAGAAAATCAAAGTCTGTTCCATATTGCCGCGGAATGTCGTCAGTACAATGTTTATAATATTTTATGTGAGTTTGTCACAAAACTACATAAAGATGTACTAAAACAAATAATGAAGGATACAGATATCCTCGGCAATAATATGCTACATACGGTAGCAAGGATTACCCCATTGTCACAAATTGATCACATTAAAGGTGCAACTTTGCAAATGCAAAGAGAACAACAATGGTTCAAGGTGACTATTTATCTATTTATATATGCTTATATTTATGAAATTTTTTTCCCTATATGTTGTTTATATATATTTTGTGGCTATAATTTTACTCTCATTTTCTCCTACTCCTTTACATATTTTTGATATTTTATTTATTCAATTTCAAAGAGAAAAAAAAAAAAAGAGAATGTAGAAATTACTTCTCTTAAAAAATAAAAATTCAAAACAAAAAGTTTGTTGACATGCACAAGCACAACAGGAAAGAATTGAAATTAAAAAGGAAAACATTATTATGATTTGACTACGTACCATATTATCATCCTACGTGCTTAACTAATGATTTTGGGTTATGTGGTGTACGTGCTTAACTAATGACTTTGGGTTCTGTGGTGTCTCAAATGACAAAAGTTCAAGCATTTATATGAAGAGATAAAGATTTCAGAGTCACATCCATAAATAATTTTGTTGCCAAAAATGCAGAAGGTGGAGAGCATTGCAGATGTCAAGGATTGTGAATCTGTAAACAATGATAATAAGACACCACGAGAAGTATTTGCGGAGAATCACAAAGAAATGTGGAAAGAGGCAAAAAATTCAATGAAGGAAACAGCAAATTCTTGTACAGTTGTAGGTGCTCTTATTATCACCATAATGTTCGCTGCAATATTCACAGTTCCTGGTGGATATGATGGAGGTACAGGTCTTCCTATATTCTTAACTAAAAAGGTATTCATAGCATTTATGGTTTCAGACGCACTCTCACTTTTT
The DNA here is from genome assembly GCA_035220775.1 of Malus fusca. Lineage (NCBI taxonomy): Eukaryota > Viridiplantae > Streptophyta > Magnoliopsida > Rosales > Rosaceae > Malus > Malus fusca. The sequence continues at coordinate 5,687,375 of CM069075.1, forward strand.
TCTTCCACAACTGCGGTTATCATGTTTTTGGGCGTTATCACGTCACGCTATAATGAAGATGATTTCCACGGATCCTTGCCCAGAAAAATGATAATAGGCCTTTTCACCCTCTTTTTATCTATTGCCATCATGATGATTGTCTTTTCTTGTGCCCTTTACATTATACTTGACGGAAAATCATCGATTGTTATTCCAACCGTTTTGCTAGCCAGTGTTCCACTTACCTCGTACCTATGGATGCAATTTCCGTTGCTCGTTGAGTCTTTTCTACTTTTGGACTGTGAGCTTTCGAATTCTGTGGTTCTTATGCTTTAAGAAATTTGTAAAGAGAAGCCAATGTACGTGCTTTTTATTTGGTCAATTATGTATGCGCTTTCCATTCTAATCCTACATTTGGATAAAGAAAATGCAAATTATTAGAAATTGTAAAATGACAGAATTTAAATTCTCATCAAATAAAATTTCGTCAATTGCAAATTTTATTGTTTGGAGATTATGTATGTGGAATTTCAAAAGGACAAATTATAAGACAAAGAAAGTGAAAACCATATACGGCAAAAGAGAGTGAAACAAGAGAAATATGAAATATATAAAACCCAAAATTCATAGGCACCAAATAAACTCGCGGTAAAATGAAATTTGCAGAGAAGCCATAAACCCACAGCCCAGCCGCTCTCCTCTCTTTTTCTCAACCCTGATTTCCAGAGTCCGCAGGATTTACAGCCCCCCACCCCGCAACCCTAATTTTGTTATGCAGCACGTTCGCATCATACGACAACACAGAGGGAGCAGTCTAACGAAGCAATCTCACCGTCCGAATCGCGAATAGAGCATTAATTAGCACCTCCGTCGAGGAGTTGTAGAAAGAAATCGAGAACAGCAGAGCTTCTGGGAACAGCACGAATATCAGCTTTATAAAACTCATGTTGAGCTCAGAAAATTGGAATTGCGAAATGACGACGATTTTTGAGGAATTTGAACTCGGACAATTGGACCCCCAATTTCTGTGTTTTTATTTCAGCTCGGCAATTATCGATTTCTTTCTTCCAATTAGCCAAACGTGGAAAATCCAAATTCTTGTCGTCAATTCCCCGGCTTTTAGTTAATTCTCAAGATTGTTTTTCTTATCCAAACAGTGTAAAAGAAAATTCCAATTCAATAGATATTTTTGGGTTAGTTACTAAGACAACCTCTCTATATGGCTCTATTTTTTGGTTGATAAAATGAATTCATTGAAGCAAGCGCAAAAGGGTGAAAATTGCAGCAATGTTTGTTTGGCCTAGATTTGTAATCTCGCGTTCAAGTCGAGGGGACGCGCTTCCAAGTTGGCGCGAGTAACTCCTTTTTTTTTTCTAATTTATAAAGTATTTTTATTTTTCTCGTTTTTAACGTAATTTCATGTGTAATTCTTATTTTCTCGCACTTTATTTTCTTGCAATAGGATTATTGAAATTTAGTTACTTATCGCTTCGATCTATTCAACCAATTCATTTGGGTTGATACGATTTCCCTTCCCGTGCATCCCATCCTACCATATCAACCACTAAATCCATTCCACATCACTTTCACGAACAACCTCCAATCTAAAGTTCTTTCTGTAAAACTTAGGAACTCAGGTGTTTCACTTTAGTTGCATACCCAAACAACTGTGGGTTGCATGTATTTATAATACTTTGAAGATTACATCGTGGGTTTGAAAACCCAAATTACAAGGAACTTTGAATTTGAAAAATACAAACAGAAAGATGAAAAGATTACAAACAAATTACAAATAAAATACATTTGAAAAACAGATCCTACAAACATGGAAAAACCAACGGGATAAGAGTTTGAAATACACCCAAACTCCTCAAGTTGCACAGAGATTAGCTAAGTGTTGACTTCGTCTAACATCCCCCCGCAAGCTAACAGGCGGTGGAACGACGGAAAGCTTGGACACCAGCAATTTAAAACGAGATGAAGACAACCCTTTGGTAAACACATCAGCAATATGATCCTGGGAACAAATGTAATTAACCAACAATTGACCACGCACCACCTTCTCTCTCACATAGTGATAGTCAACCTCTAAATGTTTCGTCTGAACTCTGAACTGTGTCACTCTAGCCCTGCATGTCAGTGTGTTGTATGGGTTATTATTTGGTGTGATTATTGGATGTTGTTGGATGTAATTGTTATGATTATGATATACCGTTGACCCATATGGCTATAGATTATTATTGCACCTCGTCGATTGTTCCTTGAGATGTTGCACGCTCTGAATTGTGCATTATGTTGAAATATGGCAGTTTATGTGATGAATATTCGAGTGTAGTGAAAAGTGGAACTACGAATGGCTTGATCCCTATTGAGGGTACGTAGGCAGTCTAACAAGGAGGTTAGATGCAGCCATAAAGTAAACGAAAAATTACTTTGCAATTTGATTCTCGAGTTGTGATTTGCCATTTTCCGGAGATGGGGTATGTAAGATATACGAGTATTTGGTGACATCACGTGTCGATCTTGGACGTATGTCGGGATCGGGGCGTGACAATCATAACTCGATTCGGAGTCCAAGTAGACATTTCGGGTCGGGGTGTGTCATCATTAGTGTCTACGTCATCACATCTTCCACTAATTTCGTCACAGAGTTTATTGGTATGACTATAATGACAACAACTAAATGTTAAGGTGTACTGCCATTTAACATTTTGTGTCAATAAAACAACGACATTAAAATAAAAATTTACACGTATTTTTATTATATTAGCACACAATGTCACCATGATATACCGTGTCATACGAGAAATTTTTTATGTGCTTAGTATTCAGGTAGGTACTCTACGTGTTGTAAAACAAGTCGAGGGATACCAAAAAATATATTATTCTCTACTTGTATTATGACATGTGAAGAAATGCTTGAACACCTTATACTTAAAAAAATTCTCTCGTATTAAATAAATCGTTCTCTACTTAAACACCATCCCGTGATTATTATTTTATTTACATAATAATATGTGGATTTGTTTTTTTTTTTCGAAGAATAAAAATAGGATTTAACTTGGCTGCTGAAAGAATCAGCAGCCCCTCCTGCTGAAAGCCTATCACGATGCGACATGTGTCCAAGTTGTGACTAAAAAATCACACATGTCCAACCGTGATTGGCTCTTAGCAAAAGGGTTACTAATTCGCAGCCTAGTCTTGTTCATAAAAATAATATATCCTAAAAGTGTGCAATTTGTTCTTTTTTTAATATTTTTAAAATAAAATATCTCAACTATATTTCTTGCTCCACATAAAATGATAAAAAAAAAATCACAAGGGATACAATTTTTAATGTTTATAACTCAGATGATAGTGACCAATTTTCGTGTTTTGGAATTTTTGGCTTAAAGATAAGGTTCTAATTTTTCAATAAAGGAATAGTACATGTGGACCAATAAAGAAGGACAACGCATTGTTAAAATTTTAACTATTTTAAAATCTCACTATAAAGTAATGAAACTTTTAGCTGTACTAGTAGAATGTATGTAACATGAATAAAAATGAGAAGACTGAAATGAAAAAATAAGTGGTCTGAATGTGGACAAATGGCCACGAGTCCAAGATTTCCAGAAAACTGGAATTTCTTCCCGGACAAGGATTGTTTGCCCTCCACTTTCGGTGCCCTCCCGTGCCTTCCTATTTGTGTAATCACGGTTAAACCACGTCAACATTTTATATTACTATTCATTTTGATCTTATTATATCTATAAAAAATATATATATAAAATGTTGACGTGGCTTAACCGTGACTTCACAAAACAGGAGAGCACGAGGAGGGCACCGGAAGTGGAGGCAGACAATCCTTGTCCTTTCTTCCCAACCTCCCTAGCTAGTTTCTAGTTTGATACTTAACCAAACTTGATTATTCAAAAGCCATAATGAAGCTAGAAACGTAGAGAAGAGAGTCATACCCTTAGGAGGCCCAACGGAGATCGAAGTTAGCCGGAAATTTAGTCTGAAAATGGCCAAATGGCCACGGGTCTTGTTTTCCAGAAATCTGGGAAATTTTTCCCAGATTGCTTCCTACATTAATTCATCATCAAGTCACCATGTAAAGTTTACCAACACTAAAAGGACTTCGAAACGTAAAGAATTTGAGGGTCTCAAGACTCACCATGGTTACACAGTGCTGTGCACAGAGAATAGAGGGAGAAGGTCCCTTAGCATTTCCCTTGAAAATAAACATTCAGTCATCAGTTCATCATCATCCACATCACCGGTACCAGCCTTTGAATCCATATCCTTGAGGAATCATTGCCAGTGCAATTAACCACTAGGCTAAGAAGAAAGCCGGTGATGGTGTTTTGGGTTAAACAGGCAGAGAGGGAGAGCTAACAGAGATGAGAGAGGAGAGACGAGAGACGAGAGAGTTCTCGAGGGTGAGATCACGAAAGGGGAGAGAAAATGGCACCAGAAATAGGCTGCCACGTGTCAGTCATGTGGTGTCCAAAGTGGAGAAATACGTCCATTTGTGAACTTACCAAAATACCCCTACATTTCAAATTCCATAATATCCCCGTTTTTGCTCCAAACTCAAATCCACTTGTGCCCACGTGTTCATATCGTCGAGTACTACCCAATTACGCTAAAAGAATAAGTTATATGTTTCTCTAGAAGATGATCAACGAAAATCAAAGTCCTTGCCTCTAAAGGCATTTTTGTCAATTTCTTCGATTAAAATAAATAAATAAAACATAAATTTCAGGGACTGGTTGTCACAAAAAGTGGACACAAAATTAAGGCACATAAGTCACCAAAAGCAAACTGCTCTAATGTCAAGTTGAATTAAATATGGAAAATATCAAATATATAAAACAATATTTGGGGAATTTCTGATATATTCATTAATGTCCAAAGTAGAGTATATATAAGAGTTACTAGTGGTATTATATACGTAGGTCTGATGTGGGAAAAAAATTACTATTTTTGCGCTAATTCTTACTCATATAACTCGCAACAAATTTTGGTTATAAGTGGTATTACATATGTATTTCTGTCTGGACCCAAAATTACATCATCGGCCTGTGCAATCGAAGCCGTTGAGTAAGCATAGCTCCCAACCGTAGGATGGAAAAATGAAGATAATTTTGTTAAAGAATAATATTATAGTTTTTATCATAATAATTATCTTTTAATATGAATTATCTTGACATATTCTTAAGCGGGATAAATAGAATGCGAATTATATCCCTAAGGTACGGTTCAAATTGGGCTCCAGATCTGCTGTTCCGGACTCTCTGTCTCATTTGTGTCTTTTTTTATATTTTTTGACACGTGTCTCTTACTTAACGCCAACATCTAACACTGTTAAGTTTTAATAAAACTAATTAATAAATAAATAAAAACTAAAAACCCAGGCATGGAGAGAGCCATTCGGCTTCTGTGCTCGTCCACCTCGCCATCGCAAACCCTGCAAAGAGCAAAGTAGAAAAATTCGAAAATCAAGCTGAAGAAGAAGATGACGACGATGTGTTGGTGAATAAAGAGACCGGAAAGATCGGTGGCCAGAGCCCACGTGTTTCTGCAATTGGGAGCTAAACGGCCGGTGCTCTTATTTTTTAGTTTGCTTTTTTTTTTTTCAGATCTGATCAAATCATGATAGCAATGTTATGCAATTTTCAAGAGGGAGAGATGCACCTGGGAGAGAAACGGTACGATGACTTCTAAATCACCGTCCAACAGAACAATTCTCAGTAGAGAGAGATGCACCTCACCAGTGAAAAGTTTAACTGCAAAAATTCTGGGTATCGGGAGTTTTGGGTTGGGTCTCGGCAGTTTTCTTATTTCTTTGAATTTTTTATAATTTATTTTATAAAAAGTAACAGTGTTTTGTGGGGTTAAATTGTAAAACACGTGTCATCAAACTAAACAAAGAGACACCAAGGAGACATGGAATCCGGGACAGCAGACCCACAGCCTTCAATTTGAGTTGGGATGTGTGTGGACTTGTGGATTGGATATGCTGCAAACTGATATTCAAGAAAGGGGATCATGCATGCATGGATGGGTATAAAGGTGATGAGATAAGAAGCCTAGGTAGGCTAGGCCTTTGGTCATGATGTGATAATTCCACTAAGGGTGATGGGATAGGATGCCTAGGTCGGCTAGACTTTTGGTCATGATGTGATAATCTTTGATATGTTTTTTATTTTGTTTGAAAAGTCACGGATTGCATTTGGAAGATAGTCTTTAGCTTATGTCAGTCTTTCATTCCACTAGTTGAGTCGCAGTTGTATTATGACATGTGAAGAAATGTTTGAACACCTTATACTTAAAAAAAATCTCTTGTATTAAATAAATCATTCCCGACTTAAACACCATCCCCTGATTATTATTTTATTTACATAATAATATGTGGATTTGTTTTTTTTTTCGAAGAATAAAAATAATATATCCTAAAAGTGTGGGCAATTTGTTCTTTTTTTAATATTTTTGAAATAAAATATCTCAACCATATTTCTTGCTCCACATAAAATTAGACCTGGCAGTTTTTGACACGACACGGTGACACGACACGAAAACGACACGAAAATAACGGGTTTCGGGTCAACACGATAACTTATCGGGTCACTATCGGGTGACCCAACGGGTTCTTAACAGGTATACACGCGGGTAACACGTGGGTAACCCGTTTCGACCCGTTAAGAAAAAAATTATTTTAATAATTTTAAAGTTTAATTACTAAAAGATTTATTATAAAATACAATAGTCATATTAATATATACAATATATTCTATATTAAATATATAGTTTTGTATTATTGTTCTATATAAATTAAAAAAAAATTAAAAAAAAAATTTAGTCATTATTTATTTTTATTATGAGAGTTCCTTATTATCATTACTAGGATAAATTTTACATAACATATTCTTGTCCAAAATTAAAATATACTAGTATAGTATTTGTATATGCAAGAACTAAGAAGACATACATACAAGTATGAAAAATGTGAAAGAATATATAAACACTCGTGATTTATCATTATTCCTCCACGAATAGATAATTGTTACACTTATATTATCGTTTAGATTTTTAAAATCCTTCAAACCCTCATGAATAATGTTTTTTATTTGAGGGCAAAATTAATAAAATTAATAATAATTATTGTAGAAGTGTAAAAAATGTAAAAAAATATATATACAATCACTCATATATAAAAATGTAAATACTTTAAATTAAAGATCAAATTTATTCATTACATTCTTATAGGGTCGAGGAGTGTATATGTACAAAATCATCAAAATCGGAGCTAAAATAACCGTTAAATTGTGATTTTTCGTTTATAACCGTCGAAAACTTTTGTTCCGTTACGTAATCTCTTAATGTTTGTTTTTTACGATTTTTTACGTTTGCAATCTTGGAATGTGTACAAATAAGTTTGACGGTTGAATCGTTGAAAAAAGTTTCGTAGAATGCATATTGCATCAAAACGGTAGATTAAACAAACACTTAGAGTTAATATTATACTTCTATTAAGTATAAAATAAGTTTTTGTGGTATCCACTAGTGTAAATACTTTAAATTAAAGATCAAATTTATTCATTACATTCTTATAGGGTCGAGGAGTGTATCTGTAAAAAATCATCAAAATCGAAGCTAAAATAACCGTTAAATTTTGATTTTTCGTTTATAACCGTTGATAACTTTTGTTCCGTTACGTAATCTCTGAATGTTTTTTTTTTACGATTTTTTATGTATGCAATCTTGGAGTGTGTACAAATAAGTTTGACGGTTGGATCGTTAAAAAAAGTTTTGTAGAATGCATATTGCGTCAAAATAGTAGATTAAACAAACACTTAAAGTTAATATTATACTTCTATTAAGTATAAAAAAAGATTTTGTGGTATCTACTAGTGTAAATACTTTAAATTAAAGATCAAATTTATTCATTACATTCTTATAGGGTCGAGGAGTGTATCTGTAAAAAATCATCAAAATCGGAGCTAAAATAACCGTTAAATTGTGATTTTTTGTTTATAACCGTCGAAAACTTTTGTTCTGTTACGTAATCTCTGGATGTTTGTTTTTTACGATTTTTTACGTATGCGATCTCGGAATGTGTACAAATAAGTTTGACAGTTGGATCATTGAAAAAAGTTTCGTAGAATGCATATTGCGTCAAAACAGTAGATTAAACAAACACTTAGAGTTAATATTATACTTCTATCAAGTATAAAATAAGTTTTTGTGGTATCCACTAGTGTAAATACTTTAAATTAAAGATCAAATTTATTCATTACATTATTATAGGGTCGAGAAGTGTATTTGTAAAAAATCATCAAAATCGGAGCTAAAATAACCGTTAAATTGTGATTTTTCGTTTATAACCGTCGATAACTTTTGTTCCGTTACGTAATCTCTGAATGTTTTTTTTTTACGATTTTTTATGCATGCGATCTCGGAATGTGTACAAATAAGTTTGACGGTTGGATCGTTGAAAAAAGTTTCGTAGAATGCATTTTGCGTCAAAATAGTAGATTAAACAAACACTTAGAGTTAATATTATACTTCTATTAAGTATAAAATAAGTTTTTGTGGTATCCACTAGTGTAAATACTTTAAATTAAAGATCAAATTTATTCATTACATTCTTATAGGGTCGAGGAGTGTATATGTAAAAAATCATCAAAATCAGAGCTAAAATAACCGTTAAATTGTGATTTTTTGTTTATAACCGTCGATAACTTTTGTTCCGTTACGTAATCTCTGAATGTTTGTTTTTTACGATTTTTTACGTATGCAATCTTGGAATGTGTACAAATACGTTTGACGGTTGGATCGTTAAAAAAAGTTTAGTAGAATGCATATTGTGTCAAAATAGTAGATTAAACAAACACTTAAAGTTAATATTATACTTCTATTAAGTATAAAAAAAGATTTTGTGGTATCCACTAGTGTAAATACTTGAAATTAAAGATCAAATTTATTCATTACATTCTTATAGGATCGAGGAGTGTATCTGTAAAAAATCATCAAAATCGGAGCTAAAATAACCGTTAAATTGTGATTTTTCGTTTATAACCGTTGAAAACTTTTGTTCCGTTACGTAATCTCTGAATGTTTGTTTTTTACGATTTTTTATGTATGCGATCTCGGAATGTGTACAAATAAGTTTGACGGTTGGATCGTTGAAAAACGTTTCGTAGAATGCATATTGTGTCAAAACAGTAGATTAAACAAACACTTGGAGTTAATATTATACTTCTATTAAGTATAAAATAAGTTTTTGTTGTATCTACTAGTGTAAATACTTTAAATTAAAGATCAAATTTATTCATTACATTCTTATAGGGTCGAGGAGTGTATCTGTAAAAAATCATCAAAATCGGAGTTAAAATAACCGTTAAATTGTGATTTTTCGTTTATAACCGTCGATAACTTTTGTTCCGTTACGTAATCTCTGAATGTTTGTTTTTTTTACAATTTTTTACGTATGCAATCTTGGAATGTGTACAAATAAGTTTGACGGTTGGATCGTTGAAAAAAGCTTGTCATTACGAGTGTTTATATATTTTTTCTATATTTTTTTTACACTTCTACATTAATTAAAAAACTATTAAAGACTTTAGGTAAGCGAAAATATACTTAAAACGAAATTGCGTTTTTATGTTTTGGATGTGATAATATGGAATATATATACTTATTTAGTATTATGTTTTTCATTTGATTATTTATTGATTTAAAATATATTTTCCTTAACGGGTCGGGTCATATTACCTGTTAATATTATCGGGTCGATTTCGGGTCGGGTCACTTTACCCGTTTATTTTAACGGGTGTTACACGACACGACCCGTTAAGATATCGGGTATGACACGAAAACGACACGAACACGGAAAACACGACACGAATGCCAGGTCTACATAAAATGATAACAAAAAAATTCACATGGGATATAATTTTTAATGTTTATAACTCGGATGATAGTGACCAATTTTCGTGTTTTGGACTTTTTGGCTTAAAGATAAGGTTCAAATTTTTCAATAAAGGAATAGTACATGTGGACCAATAAAGAAGGACAACGCATTATTAAAATTTTAACTATTTTAAACTTTCACTATAAAGTAATTAAACTTTTAGTTGTACTAGTAGAATGTACGTGACATGAATAAAATGAGAAGACCGAAATGAAAAAATAAGTGTGAAGGTTACTAGCATTTTTCTAAACTATATATACAAACATACAAAATAAAAAAAAATCGCATTATTGTTTATCTATAAATGAAAAGTTTGGCTACTCTATGTGCACATGCGGGGGAATTAGCAATTAGAAAGCTCATAGCGCTGCTGCCTCCTTTGAAGATTGCCCCAACTCAATTTGTGAGTGTGCTAGTTAGACTGACTTTGTTTCTTTTCTTCATTTTCGTTGTTTTCTTCACAAATGCTCAATTAACATAAAATATCGTTGAATAAATAGGCAAATTGAACATGACAACTGCAATTGTTCGTACAATTCTTAACTATAAGAATTATGACGATTGGAAATCTCAGATCAAGACATACTTGTTGGCCGAAGATCTTTGGGACATTATAGATGAAGGCACTGATGAATGTCCTAAAACAGAAGATGAAGAAAAAGCTCAAAGTAAGGGTTGGAAGAAGGATGCCAAGGCATTATATGCAATCCAGAATTCTTGCGGAGATGATACTTATCAACTTATCAAGAACAAAACCACGGCCAAACAAGCATGGGATACTTTGTCAAAAAGACTGGAGAAGCCAGGTGGACCATCAAATGAAAAAGGTACGTACACACATGAGCAATTGAAGGAAAAAAGAAAAGCTGATAAACATATGGCAATGGTTTTCCGGTTGTACCTTGTGGGTGATCTATGATTCTATATATTCTAATTTGATGAAGAATATTTTCACACATAGGCATTTGTGTGAAGGGAAAAGAAAAAAGAAAATGAAGAATTAAATGATAACATCTGTCATCTTAACATCAAAATTTTCATTTTCAGAATACATGTCAGTTGGTGAAGCGTATCAGCCAGAGGTTGTAATAGAAGAAAGGCGCACACCAGGAGCAGGACATGAGAACCAAGAAACTTTCGTGAAATATGTCAAGTCTAATGATTGGGATAGAGCGATCAACTTACTTAGCCAACATTCCCAACTAGGAAGTGCAATTGTTAAATGGGGTGGTACAGCTCTTCACTACGCAATCAGGAAGAGGTGCAGCGTGCGCATTATACAACAGTTGGTGGAGTTAATGGAAAAGGAACACTTGGTAATACCAGCCGCATTTGGTTACACAGCTCTTTATTATTTGATACGTTGGTTTCCAGAAAGGGTTGAAGTAGCTAAATGCATGGCTGAAAAGAACCCCAATTTACTTACTATTTTACCGCGCCAGGATAAGAAGGCTCTAGTTGCGATCGCCCAAGCGAAAACACAAGGGGAAAGAATGGCTCGCTATTTCTATTCCCTCACTCAACCCGAAACGATAAAAGTTGTTGATGCCGCTCACCTTATTTCTCACGGTTTTCGTCTCCAAAGATTTGGTACAACTTTTCCCCAACTAATTTTTTTTTTTTGTTACAAATTTCGTCTACATACATACTTACAATGTTTTCTTTTCACATTTGTATTATATATAGATATTGCGTGGGATTTGATTCAACGTTACCCCAAATTGGCCATGAATACAGACCACGACGGGAATATCCCCTTAGCAGCATTGGCCAGTAACCATTTTGCATTCAAAAGTGGAAGGCCGCTCAATTTATGGGAAAAATTGATCTATATTGGTTAGAACACAATTGCTTTTTGGTTTCTCATTGTATTTTTTTCTTTCTAAAAGATAAAGGTTGATATGAGTCCAATTTTGTTAAGTCACTATTAGTATTAGTCCACTTACGTGAAATTGGTCCAATGTCTAGAATTACACATCATCATATTTTATTTTCGTACCAATATCAATATACCACTAAGATCATAAATATGTAAATGCACAAAATCCCTTAATAACTCCAACTCCCCCGTAGAAAAATATGGCATCTCTGTCTTCTTCTATATAGTTCCCTTAATAATTTTGTGTTCAACTTTATCATTTGTTTTTTTCATTTTGCGTTCATGTTTCTGTTTCCACAACAAAAATTTTCTTTTACTGTTTTTTCACTCCCCTCACCCACATGTCATCTCCACGTTCTCTCCCTACTCCCTCCCTCTCCCACAAAAATAAAAACAACTTAATCATTCATGAGACCTACTTATGTTGAATTGTAAGCCACGGGGACCAAAAATTAATATAAAGATTAGTTTTTAAAAAATGTTAGACATTTGATCTAAGATTGGAAAAGGCTCTCGCTCCGACAGAAAGCTCAATGGGTACAAACAGGTTGGGTTTGGGCTTAAATTTTTAAATTCACTAAGCTAGCGGACCTTAACTAGTTGAGTAAATTGTAGCTATGGTCCCTGAACTTTAACTCAATTTGAGCAATGGTCCCTCAACTAAAAATCCATTACCATTGGTCCTTCAACTCATCAAAACGTGCAGCTATGGTCCCTCAACTAAAAATCCATTACCATTGATCCCTCAACTTTAATTCAACTGGAGAAATGGTCCCTTAACTTTAACCCAATTGTAGCAATGGTCCTTCCAACATAACTCGTTTTGACAAAATTTTTGACGTAGTTGACGAAAATGATCATAATTACACACTTTGATAAGTTAAGGGACCCTAATTATATAAATGGTTATTCCAACATAACTTATTTTGACAAAATTTTGACTAAATTGATGAAAAGGACTATAGCTACACATTTTGATAAGTTGAGGGACCAATGGTAATGAATTTTTAGTTGAGGGACCATTGCTCCAATTTGATTAAAGTTGAGGGACCATTGCTACAATTTTCTCTAACTAGTTTAACATGACAAAACTTATTAAAATAACAGATTTCAAACAAAACAACACAAACACGACAAACACAGCTTCACATAAAAATCTTGGTTGAGAAGAATATTTCATTGAATTAATGATTGGGCTTGTATTCGAATCTTGATAGGTATACGCATAAAACCTCTTCCTCCCCTCGACAAGGAAAAAAAACATGAAAGTGATGAAGAGCATCTGTCAGACCAAAAAGAGAATCAAAGTCATCGTCTCATTTCCTCAGGTATTTTACATGTCTGCAATCCAATTTGGTGTTTATTAATGCCATGCCAATGCTACTACAACTTAGGTTTGTATTCATGATATCAGTAGATAAACAGAATGTTTAGCAAAATACTTCAAACACACAAAACATAAACAAAATGGGCAGATTATAGTACCCTTTAAAACCGAAATAGAATAAGGGTTTTCTCGGATTTCACCTTTATTTCAGCCACAACCTTCCATTCTTCTTGGTCGAGCTTGGAAACAACCTTGATTCACCTTCCTCCTCCTCAATCGTCCACATGCATACATGAAGAGTGGATCATTTTTACCTCTTGGGTCGAGCTCCAATTCCGGCAGGTTTGGCCGGAAATCCCGCGGTCACCGTTTATTAGATCTAAAATTGAGGAAATTCGGCTACGAATTTGTAGAAACTATCTTGGGGTCTGGAAAGAGGACGGAAAGAGGATTGTGAAGGTATAATTTGACGGTCGTTGGTGACCGGCGGACGGGAGGGAGGAGAGAGAGAGAGAGAGAGAGAGAATGGGTTTCTAAAATTGAAAACCATAGTTAGGTTCACCTTTAATATTCCTCCCAAATAAAAAGCCACAAAAAGAAAAGGAAAGGAAGGGAAATAAATTAAAATGGAAATGAAAAATAAAGGTAATTAAACTGGCAGCATAAGGTAAAATTCAGCTAATGGAAAAATAACTGATAGGAGGGAAATGGTGTTAGTTGTAAATAAAATGTTTTTGTTTTGCTTTTCATCAAATTTGACTTGTAATGCAGGAATGGGTTTTTTCCGAAGACAAGTGGCGAATCTCCGCACACTTTTAGGTGGGCCACATTCGTATTCATATTGTTAATTAATTTTTCTTTTTTAATGATAGTTTTATTAATAGTCAATATTATTTTTAAATGATTTTTTTTTAATGAACATAGGAATTAATCGTATATATCAGATAAAATTAGTGCATGAGCCGGTCCAGCAGTTTTTATATCTCATGTGTAAAGCAGTGAGGAAGGAAGATATGAGTTATTATCAACGAAGGAAATTGAACGAAACACTGTGCGTGGCAGCAGAACGAGGACATGTGGAGTATATTACTCATTTTTGTAGATCCACATATCCCGTACTTGAAGTTACAAACGAAAAAAATCAGAGCCTGCTCCATATTGCCGCTGAAAGTCGTCACTACAATGTTTATAATATTATATGTGAGTTTCTCAGAAAACAAGATAAAGATGACCTCGTTAGATCCAAATATGGCCTTTTTCAGTCCGAAGGACTAAAGGAAAAAGTGAGGTTTAAAGATTACCTTGGCAATAATGTGCTACATACGGTAGCAAGGATTACCCCATTGTCACAAATTGATCGCATTCAAGGTGCAGTTTTGCAAATGCAAAGAGAACTACAATGGTTCAAGGTGACTATTTATCTGTTTAGAACGGATTTTTGTGACTATAATTTCTCTCATTTTCTCCTGCTCCTTCACATATTTTTGTTACTTTATTTACTCAATTTCAAAGAAAACAAAAAGAGTGCATAAATTACTCTTTAAAAATAAAAAATCAAAACAGAATTTTGTCGATATGCACAAGCATAAAGGGAAAAAATTGAAATTAAAAAAGAAAATATTATTATTTAAAGGTGTACTATAATGTCATCTTATGTGCTTAACTATTGACTTTGGATTATGTGGTGTCTCAAAAGACAAAAGTTCAAGGATTTATATGAAGAGATAAAGATTTCAAAGTCACATCCATAAATAATTTTGTCGTAAAAATGCAGGAGGTGGAGAGCATTGCAGATCCCATAGATTGTGAATCCATAAACATAGATAATAAGACACCAAGAAAAATATTTACAGAGAATCACAAAGAATTGGGGAAAGAGGCAGAAAAGTCAATGAAGGAAACATCAACTTCTTGTACAGTTGTAGGTGCTCTTATTGTCACCATAATGTTTGCTGCAGCATTCACAGTTCCTGGTGGAAATGAGGAAAAGACAGGTCTTCCTCAGGTATTCACAACTTTTATAGTTTCAGATGCAATCTCTCTCTTTTCTTCAACAACCTCGGTTATCATGTTTTTGGGCATTCTCACCTCACGTTATTCTCAAGATGATTTCCACAAATCATTGCCCACAAAAATGATAATAGGCCTTTTCACCCTCTTTTTATCTATTGCCACTATGATGATTGTCTTTTCTTGTGGCCTTTACATTATTCTTGACGGGAAATCATCAATTGTCATTCCAAGCATTTTGCTTGCCGGTGTTCCAGTTGCCTCGTTCATATGGATGCAATTTCCATTGCTTGTAGATTTATCCATTTCTACTTTTGGACGGGGAATATTTGATAGGAAGCAGAAATTTTTTTTTTGAATTGCTATGATATCTTTAGTTAGGTTTGAATTTGCTACTTTTTAAGAAACTTGTAAAGTGAAGTAAATGTATGTGTTTTCTATTTGGCCAGTTATGTATGCGCTTTTGATTTGATAATGATCTATGTGCATTCCATGCTAAAAGAAAATTCCAACTTCAATTTATATTTTTGAGTTTTCTTTTTTGGTGAATTTCTAGTTTGAGTTAGTTACTAAGAAACAATGTTTGTTTGTGTGATATTCCGTCCCGATATTTATTATTTATTTATTTATTTTATACTTAGAACTTGATAATTACTTGAATATGAAAGAATTGTATTCTCCATCGTCAAAATATACAAACCCGTCAAAAGATACAACCCCGCAATTCTTTCACCACAACTAATTATCTTCTAAGTTTTAAGGTCTTGAAAATAACAATACATGGGGTAGAAGTGTGTGGAACAATGGAAGATATCAAATAATTTTTCTACTGACAAAAGATTGCACTTAGCATCATGGACAAATAGAGCATAAACTAGTGATAAAGTCGGAATACTGCAGCATAATTCTTGTTCATTTGGCACTATAGCAGATCACTGTTCATTGGTAGTATCGTAATTTTATTTTGTGGCTTTTTTTTTGTGTGTAAATCTTGAACAAAACAATTCACGACAACACAAACCCTAATTGAACAATTAAGGCACGACACTAAGAAGAAAAAGTGACACACCCCGACCCGAAATATCCATTAGGACTCCGAATCGAGCTGTGCTGGCCGACACCTGGAAGGTGACGAAGCCATAAAGTGTAGTGATGTGGAAAATGTGAGTGAATTTAAACCTAAAAGTGCCTAAATATAAGAGTGCGTTGGGAAGCGGGTATAAACCCATTCCACATGTGACATCAGAGCATAAATAAAGTACAATAGAGTGGGTAAGGATTATACCCTCAGAGGTAGCCACCTATATTGAGATTCGCCTAGAATCCTCATCGATACAATTTTTAGCAGCTAAAACCTGGAGGGGTGCAAAATAGAAAATGTGAGTGGGCAAAAACAAAGTTTTTGAAAACATTTTTCTCTTTAGAAATATAATAACTCCTCACCGTAAAACCCGTAGAATTTCTTAGAAAATAATACTACATACATATATAGAAATCATTCTCGAAAGCATTGAAAACAAAGTATATGCCATGCCAACTACCGCATCGATAAATATGTAAGACAAGGTGAAATAAATCAACGTAAAATGATATGTCAGCCGGAATCACTTAATATGAGCTGTACAAGGATAGTCATATAAATGTTGATCAAGGGCCTCTCGCAGAACAAAAAGAGAATAAAAGGCATCATCTCATCTACTCAGGTAATTTACATGTCTGCAATCCAATTTGGTTTTTGTTAATGCCATGCCAATGCTACTACAACTTAGGTTTGTATTCATGATATCAGTACATCAATAGACTGTTAAGCAAAATACGTAAACACACAAAACATAAACAAAATGTGCAGATTATAGTACCCTTTAAAACCGAAAAAGAATAAGGGTTTTCTCGGATTTCACCTTAATTTCAGCCACAACCTTCCATTCTTCTTGGTCGAGCTTGGAAACAACCTTGATTCACCTTCCTCCTCCCCGATCTTCCACATGCATACACAAACTGGAATTAAAATTTCAAATATAGAAATCGTTCCCAAAACTTAAAGCTTTGACTTTGGGAAAGCACTTACACTGGAGGACAGCCCACAAGAAGTGGATAATTTTTACCTCTTAGGTCGAGCTCCGATTCTGGCAGGTTTGGCCGGAAATCCCACGGTCACCGTTTCTTAGATCTGAAATTGAGGAAATTCGGCTATGAATTTGTAGAAACTATCTTGGGGTTTGAAAAGAGGACAGAAAGAGGATTGTGAAGGTATAATTTGACGGTCGTTGGTGACCGGTGGACGGGGCGCTGTTTGTCTTTACTGGGTTGCTGAAGCAGCGTGAAAGGGAAGAGAAGTGGGAGTGAGAGGTACGGGAGGGAAGAGAGAGAGAGAGAGGGAGAGAGGCAAAAAGAAAAGGAAGGGGAGGGAAATAAATTAAAATGGAAATGAAAAATAGAAGTAATTAAACTGACAGCATAAGCTAAAATTCAACTAATGGTGAAAAATAAGTATATACCCTTCAGCTAATAAATAACTGATAAGAGGGAAATGATGTTAGTGATAAATAAAATGTTTTTGTTTTGTTTCTCATCAAATTTGACTTGTAATGCAGGAATGAGTTTATTCCGAAGACTAGTGGCGAATCTCCAAACATTTTTGCGTGGGTCACATACACATTTATATTGTTGATTGATTTTTTTTTTATGATAATTTTATTAATGGTCAATATTATTTTTAAATGATTTTTTTTTTTTAGTGAACCTAGGAACCGATCGTATATACCAGATGAAATTGGTACATGAGTGGGTCCAACAGTTTCTACCTCTCATGTGTAAAATAGTGAGGGAAGAAGGTATGAGTTATTATCAAGGAAGGAAATTGGAATAAGCACTGTGCGTGGCAGCAGAACGAGGGCATGTGGAGTATATTACTTATTTTATTAGATATTCCTCATATCCCATATTTAGAGTTACGAACGAAAAATATCAGAGTCTATTCCAAATTGCCGCTGAATGTCGCCAGTACAATGTTTATAATATTATATGTGAGTTTTTAAAAAAACTAGATAAATATGGCCTCGATAGATCCAAATATGGCATTCCTCAGTCCAACGGTCTAAAGGAAGCACTGAAGGATAAAGATGACCTTGGTGATAATATGCTACATACGGTAGCAAAGATTACCCAATTGTCACAAATTGATCACATTCAAGGCGCAACTTTGCAAATGCAAAGAGAACTACAATGGTTCAAGGTGACTATTTATCTATTTATATATGCTTTTATATATATGGAATATTTTCCCTATAGTTGTTTATATATATTTTGTGGCAATAATTTTATTCAAATTTTCTCCTACTCCTTCACATATTTTTATTATTTTATTATTCAATTTCAAAGGAAAGAAAAAAGAGAATGTAGAAGTTACTTCTCTTTAAAAATAAAAAATAAAAACAAAAAGTTAGTCGGCATGCACAAGCATAACAGGAACAAATTGAAATTAAAAAGAAAAAAATTAATATTTAACTACGTGCTCTGTTATCATCCTACGTGTTTAACTATTGATTTTAGGTTATGTGGTGTCGCAAACGACATAAGTTTTAAGATTTATATGAAGAGATAAAGATTTCAAAGTCACATCCATAAATAATTTTGTCTCCAAAAATGCAGGAGGTGGAGAGCATTAATTGTAGATCCCAAGGATTGTGAATCTATAAACAATGATAATAAGACACCAAGAAAAGTATTTACGGAGAATCACAAAGAATTGGGGAAAGAGGCAGAAAAGTCAATGAAGGAAACATCAACTTCTTGTACAGTTGTAGGTGCTCTTATTGTCACCATAATGTTTACTGCAGCATTCACAGTTCCTGGTGAAAATGATCAAAATGATGAAAAGATAGTTCTTCTTGTTGTAAAATCGACGGTGGGTGCAGTGGAATAAATGGAACAAGACACAAAATTTACGAGGTTCCTCTACAGTCAGTGTGACTGGAGTACGTCCTCGGGGCTGCAGTGGTGCTTTCATTATAATCTGAAAATAATAAGAGTACAAAGATAACTCTCTCTGTTATCTCTTCTCCTCTTCCTCTCTTTTCTCTCTTCCTCTTCCTTCCTCTCTCTTCTTTCTTTCTTTTCCTTCCTCTCTTTCCCGTGAACTCTCCTCACTTCATTTCCTCTTCTTCCTTTATATAAACAAAAGAAAACACTATTCACTTTACAAATTTTCCACAAATGAATAGTGAAAATACTGTGCATAAATAGTAACAAACTATTCATGTGGACCATCCACATAATATTTACAACACTCCCCCTTGGATGGCCACAAGTCTTCGATTGACTCATTAAAATCTTGATCTGTCTTGGATGCTCCCCCTGATGAGTATCTCCCCCTGATTTCAAATCATTTAGGTTGATCGTTGATCGTTCTGCTTTAGTCTCTTGGCGGGGAGAGTTGCCGAAATAGGTGTTTTACTTGTTGTTAACTTTCCACAGGCTTTTTCTTGAACTGGGCTAGAGGGCCTTCTGCTAGACTAGCATCGAAGATCTGAATTTACTCCTTTTATCTGGAGCGGAATTTGATTCAAAAGTGGTGGACACTTGATCTTGAATCGGACTTGTAATTTCTTCAAGGGCCGTCGAAGCTTGATCTTGAATGAAATTGGACCATGAGAAGCTTCACATGGCAAGTGATCTTCGGCTTTGTCGGGGATGAATCAACACGTGTTTGTTGCACTTGTCTCCACATGCTTCAAGTATCAGTTTCACTTGCCTTACTTGCTCCCCTTACTTAAGTAGTATTTTCCCTGGTTTTCCCCCATGCATGTGTGACATCTTCTCCTGCAGTATTTGCCTTTTGATGCAGGAGTGGAATGCAACCCTTGCATTTGGATGGTCCTTCAGAACATTCCCTCACAACGACTCATCTATGCTTGGCAGCTTCAGTGTAAAGAGCCACTATCTGATCAACTGTCATGAGGTATTTGCCGGTGGAATTCATGACCTTGACAGCAGTTGAGGATGAGGACTCGAGAGCAATACTAGGTAAGCAATCAGGAAAGGTTTCAGGCAGTCGGTTCCTTACCGGGAGTTTGAGTGGAGGTTCCGACATATGGCTTTCTTTATCCTTGTCTTTGCAGGTAAGAACAAGGACAAAGGAAAGGACAGAGAGATTGCATGATATGAGATAATCTTGCTCTGGTCCCTGAAGATATGTGATAATCTTGCTCTGGTGTGACATGTTTGAAGAGGTATTCTCGGAGATGAAGAAAACTGAGTATTTCGAGATGCTATGTTGAAGATGCATTCTCGGAGATGAGGAAGAGTTAGGTATTCTTGCAGAGTTGTAGGTCTGCCTTGTTATGGAGAACAGAGGTCGACATATATAGAGATTTCCCAATAGCAAGTGGTGGTGCTGTGCTTTTACTCTTGTCAGCAATTGTGGTGTAAATAGAACAGTAAGATTTACGCGTTTTCAACTTTGTCAGAGATCTTTGACAAAGTTGCACGCGATATCTGAAAAAGCTGAGATTGCGTCTGAAAAATGCCAACGAACTTTATTCAGGAAAATCTGGCTTTTGAAATTCAGAGAGCGGTGCCTTTTCGATCTCTGAATGAGTGGCTCTGTTGCCTCTTCTTTTATAGCGACATCGATTGTGTTCAAGAGTATGCTCAGAAAGTTGCTGCATGTAGAAATTTCCCCCATCTTGCACTTCTGAAATTTTAT
This sequence comes from Malus fusca, assembly GCA_035220775.1. Lineage (NCBI taxonomy): Eukaryota > Viridiplantae > Streptophyta > Magnoliopsida > Rosales > Rosaceae > Malus > Malus fusca. The sequence goes on from CM069075.1 coordinate 5,708,238, forward strand.
TGGACCTCCATTTTCCTTCATCATTTCTGAAAATGACTTGCCCATCTAACATTTGCTTAGATTTGAGTCTTATGAGTGATACAGATGAGCAACATCAAGATAATATATGGCGCCCGTCCTTCTTATCTTCTAATGGTCCTCTTACAGTTGGGGACTCTGTGATGAAGAATAACATAACCGCTATTGTGGTAGCTAGGAATCTTCTCACTCCAAGGGATAACAAGATCCTTTCAGAACGGCCTGAAGAGTCGGCCGTTCAAGACTCCTTGGCTCTTAGTGTTCAGTGTGCTGGCTCTGTTTCCAATATGGGTCAACGCCTACTTGCTCAAACTCGCCAAGTTGAATCATTGATGGCGGAGGTGGCAAGTCTTAAACAAGAGATCAGAGAGCTCAAGCACGAGAATAGAGTGTTGCACGTGCTTGCAAATAATTACTCGACGAGCATGAGAAGAAAGCTCGACCAACTGCAGGAATCCGAAAGTCGGATTCAAAGTGATCACCAGAGGTTCGTTGCTAGATTCCGAAAGCAACTAATGCCTTCCTCTTCTGGTGTTTTGCCAAGTACTGGGGTGCCACATGATCAATCTCCAGTGCCTCCCCCTTCTGGGGTACTTCCGAGTACTGAGGTTTCACATGAGCAACCTTTGTGAAGGCTCTATCCTCATGTGTATGTACATATCTGTAATTTCTTGGAGATATTAATAGATAAACTTTATTTCATTCAATGTATTGTGCCAAATACAATAAAGCATATACTTCACTAAGATGTGGTACTTCTGGACCAGATATTAATTTATCTTTACCCTCACGAAGATAAATGATTATTCTTAGTGTCTTCATCATTTGAGTATTCAACTCATAATCTTCAATCCATATGGTTCTTTTAATATCATAAATATCATGGATAATATTCGTGTTGGTAGATTGTTCGATCTGCAGCTCGAGACAATAATTCCTTCAACACTTTTTCTAATTTAATGTCATTGACTCTTGCAAGAGATTTTAGTATGTTGCAACAATATCATAATGATAGTACTCACTAAGGCAATTTATATCATCCATTGGTATTGAATACATATTTTATGCTTTACCCTTCGGGGGCTTGCTTCAAGCAATTTGAATCCTTCAGGGATTTTCTACACATCATGACACATTTTCCTTTGAAATTTATACAGAGCAATTTGCTCCCATGTATACTTGAGGGATTTACTTATGGAGATAAGATGTGGGCGACTCATAATCCTTTATATATAATTCTCCATTCATATGAACTCGTTTACAAGAACATAATTTCAGGTTTCAATTAGTAACCTTGTGTCATATCATGTGAGTGTATGTATTACAAATGCCCATATGTAACCTCCTTGGTTCAACATCTTTTGGCTATTTGTATTGTATTCAAATATATATAGGTCCATTTTTCCACGTTCTTACAAAATTGTAATGGAATTGCCTTTCTCCATTTTGGCCAATAATTTTCCTTTTGTCGACGAACAAAAGAACGTGACTCAATATTAACACAGCTCATTGATGAATTTAGTAGCTACTTGTAAAAACCAAAATTACCATTGGTTATCATCAATTTGTGATCTCATATTCTCATGTGCATGCGCATGCATAAAAGTTTTCATTTCTTTGGATATCCATTGCCTCTTCAAGGGCATGACGTTATCTCTTCCAGGATAGTCATAATTTAGAGAATGTGGATCATAACCTCCTTTTGAGCATTATAGAGCTTGAATTTTAATCTCCACTTCCAAGAGTTGAGTCATTTAGAACCTATACGTCAATCATGCTTCATGCATGAGACATCATCATTCCCATGTCTGCGGATTGTCCTTTCTGGGACGTGTATCCATGCAACGACTGTCATGCTTCTGGCATGCAACAGTTATGCTTCGGGAATGCAATAGTTCAGTAGTGCCATATTCTTCTTCTTTCGAATAACTGAACCTTTTGAGTCTAAAAATCTGCCACGCTTCAGGCATGCAACAGATAAATCATTTACTGTCTCATTATTTTGTCCAACAGGGACATCAATTCTTGTAGGCACTTTCATTGCATCATTCAATTATTCCTATTTCATTTTCTCATTGATTGCTTCGTGAATCAAAATAAAACAAATTCTCTTCGTTCTTCTGGAACGGTCTTTTCTTATCATTCTTCTGGAATGATATTTTCTCATTGTTCTTCTGGAACGATGTTATTTTCTCCCCTAATGGCGGGAAAACTGTCTTATCAAAATCATAGTCCGTAAATCATGCGGTAGACATATCCCCAGTCAAGGGTTCCAAATATTGAATGATAGATAGTGTTCAACATCAATGCCCAATCAGCGATGATGTCTCATTTCAGTACGTTGTGGCAGTGTAATAGGCACATAGATAACACAACCAAAAACTCGTAGATGTATAATGCTTGGCTGGTTCCCAAACACGAGTTGTACTAAGAAGTATTGATGGTTGGTAATATGTTTCAACCGAATTAATAATGCATCATGTAAAGTTTACATGTTCCCATGTAGAAAATTGGCAATTTCGTTTTCATGAGCACAGCGTTGGTAATTAATTTCACCCACTTAATAAATGCTTCTGCTAAACCATTTTGAGTATGGACATGAGGAACTTCTGGTCCTTGTTTAATAGTCTGTGAACTGAGACTCTTATGTCCTTTATCATGGTTAAGTTGAGGCACTGCGGCACTTTAAACTTACGGTACTCATCAAGGAATTTCATGTCCTGATCTTCAGGATCAAAGGACTTCATGCCTGATCTTTTTGTATGATGGAACTTCGGGTCCAATCATTTTATATGATGAGGATCAAGAAACTGCAGGTTCTGATCTGATCAAGGAACTTCAGGTCCTGTATATACTCATAGTAACAAAAGATAAATAAATTAAAACAATAGGTGGTAATTCCAGCCATAGTAAATAAATTGCACAATAAATAAATTAAAGCTTGTGACAAGGGCTTTAATTCAGCACCATTCACATAAATCAAAACTTAAAGCAGTAGGCGGTAAAACCGTCCATGATAAATAAATTGCTTTAAAGTAAATAGAACTTGTGACATGGGCTTTAAACCAACACCATGCACATAAATATCAAAGCTTTAAAGCAAAGGGTAATAATTCTACCCACTGTAAATAAATTGCTTTAAATAAATAGAGCTTGTGAAAGTGTTTTAAGCCAACACCATTCACATAAATAAATATATATTTTTTGTTTCTTATTCATTCACAAGGTCCAATAATCTTTGTTCTCATTTCCTTTTTATTTTATTTTATTATTTTCTCTTATACATTCACATGCTGCATGATTCCAAAACTTTGGTTTTTGTTTTCTTTCACATAGTACAACCGACACACCATCCATGTGCTCCCTTTTCAATTTATATATATATATATATATATATTTTCTTTCTTTGTCTGCTACTTATAAGAAGATCAAACAGTTAGATTTAACTCAAAATTTAGTATGATATGGATTAGAAGATACCAAACAACTTTCGTGAAGAAACAGTTTCGAGCCGTGCTTCTGAAAATGAAGGTTTGGTACTCATAAGATGGCTGTCCAGTTTTCTGCGGAAATGGAAGCTGAGTTGAAGTTTCAGTCATCTGCGACGATCGAACCGTTGACAATTTCTGAAATTTGGATATGTTCTAGGTACTAGGCGGACGAACAACTTTCAAGAAGAAAGTATTTCAATCGGATGTCAGGAAGTTGGAGTTCAGAGGCTATTTACATGGCTGCCCGATTTTCTACGGATTTTGAGTATGTAGTATTATTTCTAAGATCTTGAATGATTTAACCGTTGGATGGTTCTGGAATTTTGGTATGTTATGGGAGAGAGGATAAGGAACAACTTTTATGAAGGAATGGTTTCTGTATGAGCACTGGAAGTTGAAGTTTCAAAGCTCATATGACTGGCGGATTTTCTGCCAATAATAATGACAATAGTTATATAACCACATGTATATTTACTTTAAGAAAATTAGTCATTTAGAGATATGAGAATGGAATGAAAAGATTTTCTTATCTGTGAGATTCCAGTCGATAGAGGTGAAAGGTAGGTAGTGCTTCACCAGATTTATGGCGTTGTGCTTTCCACCGACATGAGAGGTTCTCGTGCTGATAACGTGTTGTAAAATCGACGGTGGGTGCAGTGGAATAAATGGAACAAGACACAAAATTTACGAGGTTCCTCTACATTCAGTGTGACTGGAGTACGTCCTCGGGGCTGCAGTGGTGCTTTCATTATAATCTGAAAATAATAAGAGTACAAAGATAACTCTCTCTGTTATCTCTTCTCCTCTTCCTCTCTTTTCTCTCTTCCTCTTCCTTCCTCTCTCTTCTTTCTTTCTTTTCCTTCCTCTCTTTCCCGTGAACTCTCCTCACTTCATTTCCTCTTCTTCCTTTATATAAACAAAAGAAAACACTATTCACTTTACAAATTTTCCACAAATGAATAGTGAAAATACTGTGCATAAATAGTAACAAACTATTCATGTGAACCATCCACATAATATTTACAACACTTCTTACATTATTAACTAATAAGGTATTCATAACTTTTATAGTTTCAGATATAATCTCACTATTTTCTTCAACAACCTCAGTTATCATGTTTTTGGGTATTCTCACATCACGTTATTCTAAAGAACACAAGTCACCAAAAGCGAACTGCTCTAATGTCAAGTTGAATTAAATATGGAAAATATCAAATATATAAAACAATATTTGGGGAATTTCTGATATATTCATTAATATGTATGTAGTTCGTCGATGTGGGACAAAAACTACTATTTTTGCACTAATTTTTACGCATATAACTTGCAACAAATTTTGGTTACAAGTGGTATTACATATGTATTTCATATGTTAAGTTGGAGAGACATTAGCAGAAACGTAAAAAGTAACAATTTACCCCTTATGTTGTGCTACTTCTTAATTATAAATTCCTAATTGGTTTAGAAGTGAGATTTAGCAATCAAATCCACTCCGGGTTCGTTAACTCAAATTCAAGTAGTAAAGGCAAAGTCCTATTCCATGTAGTAAAAGATATCATCATAAGTCTCTGTAGACTCCACATAAAGGCAACTCTTCAATCCTGCAATACACATGCCTGCCTCCTTCTCTTGTTTAGTTTCGGTGTACTTAATCATACGTACGCGTGAGGTTGGGAGTTGAATCTTTAATTTCTTTTGATTAAGCAGGTAATCTAGAACCCATCGGGATGCCGAGGACCAAGAGAACGAAGCGCTGGACTATGGAGACACGGAGGACCAAGAGAACCACAATGCAGAACCACACAAAAAATACAACGCAGTTGATGGATTTCCCAAAAGAAATCCTCCCCCAAAATCCTTCTGAGAGTGCCCGTAAAATCACCGTTCAACGTGCAAAGTGTCCTACAAACATAGAGGCTCAGATTATTGTTTATAACAGTTATAGATTAATTATGTTGCCAACGTTTGAAGACATATACGATCTATAGTTTGTTTCTTGCGGTATGCTTTGCTTTAAAAAGTCGAGACCATTAGGAATTTAGGAGGCCCAGCCCTCCTCGTAGCCAATCATATTAGGGGAGAAACCCTAAAACTCCCACCATGTCAAGAAGATCGATCGCCGCAGTCCAAGCGTAAGTATGGGTGTTATGGTTTACTGGCACTCAGGTAGCGTTTGGTACGCAGACGGGACGAAATGGAATGAGACGGGACGGGACAGGACGGGACGGAATAGTGGTTCCATGTTCTGTTTGGTATGCACAGGACAGAACAGGAGAGTTGTTCCGTTCTGCACTTGGTGCGCAAATGACTAACTTACCCCTGTTCCGTCTGTTGTTTGGTAAGCTTGGGACAGGACGGAACAAATATTTTTTTTTTTCATTCTTGCTGCTGCTTACCTAGGATATATTTTGTACGCTATACTTGGACTTTCATGTGTTCATATATTCGTACTGTGTATAACAGAAAACAAGAGACATGTATTTGTACTTTATGTTGCTCATATAATTAAGGGTAAATTACATAATAACCCCTCAGGTTTGAGGTCTATTACAACCCTATACAATGTCTTTAAAACATTTCACTTTCATACATCATGTACCATTTTATTTCAAAATAATACATCCGTTAGATTTTCCGTCCTTTAATCTGTTAAATGCTGACGTGGCTACCACATTTGTGCTAATGTGGCTGTCACGTGGTAAAAAAAATATTTTTTTATACATTAAAAATATTATAATATTAACCCAAAAAAAAAAACATAAAAACCCTAACCCATATCCCCTTTCTTCCCCCTCTCCTCTCTGCAATCCTTTCCCACTATCCCTCACCAACCCCCCAACGACCTCCCCCCAAGCGACCCACATCCTTATCCCTAACCTAGAACCCAAAAACCTGCAACAAGAAGAAGAAGAAGAAGAAGAGGAAGGAGGAAAAAAAAAAAACCCCAGGTTCGTCCCCCCCAAAACCTGCAAGAAGAAGAAGAAGACGAAGAAAAAAAAAGAGAAAAAAAGCCCAGTTCGCAGGAAGGTCGCGCGGGGGGGGGGGGTGTTGGGGGAAGGGAAGTGGGTCGCGGCGGGGCGGGGGGAAGGGAGGTGGGTAGCGGGTCGTGGCAGGGCCGGGGGGGGTTTCTTTTTTTTCTTCTTCCTCCCTCTTATTCTTTTTTTTGTTGTTGTTGCAGGTATGTGGGTCGCTTAGGGGGGGGTGGGTGAGGGATAGTGGGAAGGGATTGCAGAGAGGAGAGGGGGAAGAAATGGGTTCTGAGTTCGGGTTTTTATGTTTTTTTTTAATTGGGTTAATATTATAATATTTTTAATGTATAAAAAAATAATTTTTTTACCACGTGGCAGCCACATTAGCACAAATGTGGCAGCCACGTCAGCATTTAACAGATTAATGGACGGAAAATCTAACGGATATATTATTTTGAAATAAAATGGTACATGGTGTATGAAAGTGAAATGTTTTAAAGACGTTGTATGAGGTTGTAATAGACCTCAAACTTGAGGGGCTACTATGTAATTTACCCTATAATTAATTTAGTGGGATAATACGTCAATTAATTTTAAGTGATTTAAAAAAATAATAGGGTGAGAGCATGCCATTGGCTTGGCACATGGCAGTGTACCAACAAGTAGAAATGCGTAAGCATTCATGCCAACCTTAATCAAGCTAACTAATCTTTGTTGATTAAAAGTTTATTCTGATTTTTCCCACAATATTTATGTGGTTATGTATATGTGATGAATTATATATGAAGAGGTTAGTGTGGTAGAGCAACCGTTGTTGCAATAGCTAAGTTGGAATCTTTGACACAATCTGCTTTCATCTCTTCATCATCACATTGAAATGCAAATTGTGTCAAACAATATGTATAGTATAAGTTGAGCTGTGAGACAATTTGATGTCTATCGCAATGGTTGTCATGCAAGGATGAAAAATATATAAGTTTAATAATAATATCTTGCTAAAGCAATAAACATGAAATATCTAGAACTTAAACATGAAATCCCAAATTAAACATTCATCTTGACTTAAGAATAAAAAAAAAAGATAATGTCTTACTAAACCCCCTAATGCTCAGAGGCCATCCATAAACATCTTAATGAAATCTGCCTTGTGTGAGTCATCTAAGGTACACCAAATACGCATCAGATCAGTATCTTTCACTAACTTCATGGAAATTTTTAGCACCTGATCATATGGGAGACCCATGGCCTGAAGCTCATAGTAAAGACTTGTGCCATTATAATCCAAACATTCAAAAGAACAAAGAATTGAGTCTCATATTCATCCATACCTTCACATGCAAAAACACAAAACATAAATGAGTGGAGAATGACAGAATTGTCAGAACATTGTTTGAACAATTAAGAGGTTTTTGACTCCCTCGATCCTAAACCCCTTCTTTTTCTATGGCCTACACCCAAGTAGTTAGCTAGGTTTCAAGTTGTTCATACTCAAAGAGCTATAAACTTCACCCGTATGTGATTAAGTGTTCGATCATTTCACAAGAGTGTAAAATAGAAGAAATGTAAAACAGTTCAGAAGCAAATGTATATGTTGAAAGGAACTAATATGCACATCAATATGAACAGAAAGAAAAATGCATAACAGTGATGCATTCTGGGACCATGTAAAGCAGGAAAGCAAAGGCCTTGCATCTCTCTCTCTCTCTCTCTCTCTCTCTCTGTTTATGATTTAAAAAGTTTGGTCAGATATCACAATCACTTTCCGGTTGTTACTGGATAACAGCACAATATCCTTTAAACCTCAAGTCTTTCAATATATTCCAATTACTAATCCCTCCTTTTCTAGTTATTGACCGATACACACGGTAACGTAAAGTTCACTTTCATGCATCGATCATGAAAATTGAAAAAAAACCTCTGTCTCCCACTATCCTTACCCCACTCTCAAGACCAAGAGCAAGAACACAAATAATTGGAAGTTTAAAACATTAAAAATACCTAGAAGAATACAAGCTAGACATTTGAAGGCCATTAGCCACAACCTTACTTTTCTTTGAGAGCAGATAAACTGCCCCTAATCATTTTAGAACTGGATGATAAACTGAAATTGATGGGACGATACAAAAATTGCAATACTTTCTACCCGGATTCTTTAAGTTTGACTTTGATTAAACAAGAGGAAATTCTCCCAGAAAGTTATAGTATTTTCTTTTCCTAAGGCATCAGATTTACAAATTTCAGTACATAAAAATCGACAACTTCAACACTGAAAAAATGAATCCAGATAGAGAGATACCTTTGAATGCAGTACTGCTCAATAGGGGGAGTGGAAGCAGATAAACAGAGATGGATCTTTGGTTGCAGATGCTGTATTGGGCAGGTCAAAGCACTACAAAATACAAAGCAATTGAAACAAGCAAATCAGAAAAGAACACAAAGAAATCGAAGCACTACAAAATACAAAGAAATTCATCATAATTGGGAACTGGGTGTTAACGAAATCGAAACAAGCAAATCAGAAAAAAATAATAATGCCACTTCAAATTTACATCAAAATAAGGACCTCCTGGAAGCAATTTTTTTTTTTTTTTCAGTTGCAGATTGAAGCAATACAAAGAAAGAGAGACCAAGAGGCTACACAATCACAATCAGATCAAACCCGGAACGGAGATGCAGAGCTGAAGTTCACAAAGAAGGTTGCGAACGGGAGATGCAAAGGATGAGGAGGAAGGTTGCGAATGGGAGATGCAGAGGATGAGGAGGAATGAAGATAGCGTCAAAGAGAAGAGAAGATAGTTTTAGGGTTTGTTGAATGATTTAGATGGTGTAATTTTTGAAAAAGACAAGGGGTATATTTGTCTTAAAATGTTATAAATTTGTGTTCCACGGAGGTGGAACAAGTCGTTCCAGGGGGAGGCGGAAGGAAAAATCACCCAAAATTTGTCCCGTGGAACAGTGCATTCCACCCGTTTTAGGCACACCAAACGTGGAACGAAACGTCTCGTCCCACTCCGTTCCGTTCCGTTCCGTCCCGTCACGTCCCACATACCAAACGCACCCTCACAAAATGATAATATTACCATACAATAAAAATAATACTATCATACAACATGATAATATTACCATACAATAAAAATAATATTATCATACAATATGATGATATCACCATATCATAAAATAAAACGATGCCATTACTGGCACTCACAACATGATAATTACCCTACGTTAGAAATTGTTTAGTCATTTATAAAGAGAATTTAAGTTAGATTACCATAAAAAAAAGTTAGATTACAATAAATGACGAGTTTGATTCGTAACTATGATTGACCCACTATGTTGCCCCAAATCCTTATCTCGTAATATCAGTGTATAAAACATTGGTCAAATTTAACTTTTAAAATTTAATATGGAATTGTCAATTTTTAGTGTTCAAACATAAATTTAATATCTTATAAACCCAACTTTTTTTTTTTTTTTGGAAACTAGATTTCATAAACAGGGCTAAGAAGCCAACTTTGTTTTTTTTTTTTTTTTTGAAAACTAGATTTCATAACTAGGGCTAAGAAGCCAAAAAGAACAAAGAAAGCCCACAACGAGGCAAACAACCAAAAAACAAAACAGGAAGTGCAATGGGTAGAACCCAACACTACCAGAAAGCAACTAGTGTCACCCCTTGCACAATCAAAGAAAATTAATGAGGGCAAGGAAGTCCGTCCTTATTAAGTACATGAACAAGTGAAGATGAGAGTCGATCAACCCAAGTAAAGTCACACATCTCCACATAACTACGCAACGCGAACGGGTCCACCCACTGTAACTTACAACTCAAAAAATTAGAAATAGGTTGACTTAACCCTAAAGGACGGACGACACCGTTTCATTCCCACTCCTGCACAGACGAAGGCACAGTATGAAACTCTTCTACTCTCCTTCAACCAGAGCAGCTTCGTTAGCTTTGGACTTCTAGAAAGAGAGATGTTAGACAAGTAGAAACGTAGTTGGACTCTATGTATAATTATAATCCTAGTTATAGTTGTATTCCTAACTTGTAGGGATAATTTCTTGCCAACCAAGTTATGTAATTGTATATATTTGTGTTTCACGTATCAATGAAATATACTTCAAACCCATATATCTTTTTCTACATGGTATACAGAGCAGGTTTCAAAACCTAGCCTTTCTTTATTTTTTTCGGCAGCCTTCTGCTGCCATTCTTGTTCTTCCATCATGGGAGACAATGATCATAGTCACCCTTTTTTTCTCCACCATTCTGATCACCCTAATCTTGTTCTTGTCTCTAAAAAGTTAAATGGAGACAATTATACCACCTGGGCACGTGGAATACATATTTCTTTAAGCGCCAAGAACAAACTTGGCTTTATTACCGGCGACATTGAAGAACCATCCTCCTCTGAGGATCCTGATACGCACGCAGCTTGGCGCCTCTGCAACGATATGATTCTTTCTTGGCTTCTTCACTCTTTGGAGCCTGAGCTTGCCGAGTCCGTTCTCTTCTCCACCACTGCCCAAGCCGTCTGGGATGACCTTCGCGAATGGTTATCTCAAACCAACATTCCCCGCATATTCCAACTCAACCGTGAACTCGCCACCATCTCCCAAGGTACTTCATCTGTCTCCGCTTATTTCACTCGTCTCAAAGGTCTTTGGGATGAACTTGCCTCGTACAACAAACATTGCACCTGTTCTTATGGCGCTAAGAATGACCGGTAACAGCTTATGCAATTTCTCATGGGACCCAATGAGTCATTCTCCGCTATTCGGGACCAAATCCTTTTGATGAACCCTCTACCCACTGTTCGCCAGGCTTGTTCCTCAGTCTCTCAGGCAGAAAAGCAGCGCTCGTTGGGCTCACTCCACTCTGCAGATCACCCTGCTGTTATGGTGGTCCGTGGCTCATCCTCTCGTACATCTTCCGACCGTCCCCCTCTTCACTGCACCTATTGCACTATGACTTTCACACCCGGGAAAATTGTCACAAACTCCATGGCTACCCTGTTGGTCATCCCCTCCATGGGCCACCGTGGCGGCCACCCCGTCGCTCCTCCACATCCCCTGCCACAACCGGTTCTTCACGCGGCACTGCGCGCAGCAGCAACAATAAATGCACTCGGCCCACCCCCATTTTCTAGGCCCACCCTTCCACCGTCCCTCCCTCAGCCCATCACGTGCATGGCCCACCTACCTTGCAGGATGTCCAAGTTGCAATGCCGCACCTCTCTGCGGAAGAACACTCCCGTGTCCTTGCAGCCCTCACTAATGTTGTCGACCCTCATTCGTCTCCTCAGGCTCATGCCGTTTTTAATAATGACTTTGCCAAAGGTTTGTTACCTATAACTTCCCGTCTTGGTCAATGGATCCTTGACAGCGGAGCTACCGATCATATTACTTCTTCAACTTCTTGTTTGGTTAATACTTCCGCTTCGCACTTGCCACCTGTTTCTTTGCCTAGTGGTGCTACCGCTCCCATTACTTTAACTGGCACTCTTCGTTTAAATTCCTCCGTTACTTTTGACGATGTTTTATGTGTCCCTAATTTTAAAGTAGACCTTTTATCGGTTGGTAAACTTACAGACGGATTATTGTGTTCCGTAACTTTTTTTCCCTCTTGGTGTGTTTTGCAGGACCTGGTTTCGAAGGCGATGATTGGTGTGGGTAAGCGACGTGGCGGCCTATATTACCTAGTGGCCCTTGCCTCCTCTCTCCCTACCCGTCACCCTCTCTGCAACGCCATCATCATCCCGTCCTCCCTATGGCATAGGCGCCTTGGTCACCCTTCCTCAACTCGTTTGCAAGCTTTAGCCTCCAATTTTCTTCATTGTTCTTTTGATTCTAGTCATGTTTGTGATGTTTGTCCTTTGGCGAAACAAACTCGTCAACCTTTTGGTTTAAGTTCTATTTCAACAATTTTTCCTTTTGCTTTAATCCATTGTGATATTTGGGGCTCGAATCGTCAATCTTCTCTTTCTGGGGCTCATTATTTCTTAACCATCGTGGATGATTTTTCTTGCTTTACATGGGTATTTCTCATGAAACATAAATCTGATACTCAACAACTAATCAAGGATTTTTTTTCTTATGTCACCACCCAATTCCATACTAAAATCCAATGCATTCGTACTGATAATGGCGGTGAGTTTTTTTCTCTACGAAATTTTTTCTCCGATAATGGGGTCATTTTTCAAACTTCTTACGTTTATACCCCTCAACAAAATGACGTCGTTGAACGTAAACATAGACACCTCCTAGAAACCGCCCGTGCCCTTCGCTTTCAATCCCATCTTCCTTTCAAATTTTGGGGTGAATGTGTCCTTACCACTACTTATCTCATCAATCGCCTCCCCACCCGTCTTCTCCATAATAAATCTCCTTTTGAAGTTCTTCATAATAAACCCCCCACCTATGACCACTTCCGCGTCTTTGGTTGTCTAGCCTATGCCACATCTGTCATTACTCCCACTAAATTTTCCCCTCGGGCCCATCGTTGTATTTTCCTTAGATACCCCTATGGACAGAAAGCCTACAAATTATATGACCTTGACACCCATCGCACTTTGACTAGCAGGGATGTCATATTTCATGAAAATTCCTTCCCTTATGCCGTATTTGACACCCCTTCCCCATCCCCCACGCCTACATTACCTCTCCATTTTCCTATGGACCTTTCCTATCCACCAATTCCTGACACCACCCCACCTTCACCTCCTGCCACCTCACATGCACCCCTTCCCACTCCCACCCTCTCGGCCCCACCTGCTCCCTCACCCACCTCCACTTCCACCATCATTTCACGTGGTATTACACCCCCATCCACCCTCCCACTACTACCATCTCTGCTCCACTTACCGACATCACCCCAGATTCCCTCCCACTAGTCACGGACCCCCCCATTTCCTACCCCACGCGTCCTCTTGACCTTCCCCCAACCCAACACACTTCTTCCCGTACCCACAAAACCCCCTCTTATTTAAAAGACTACGTTTGCTCGCAGGTGATTCTGCCACCACACCAATCCTCCACTTCGCAGCCTGGTTATGCAAAAGGTACGCGATATCCTCTTTGTGATTTTCTCTCTTACCACCGTTACTCTCCCCCACATCTTTCATATATTAATTCTGTCAGTCGGAATGTGGAGCCATCATCCTATGCCGAGGCTGCCAACGACCCCAATTGGCGTCGCGCCATGACTGAGGAGCTTACAGCTTTACATGACAATGGTACTTGGACTTTGACTACCTTGCCCCCTGGCAAAATTCCCATTGATTGTAAATGGGTGTATAAGCTGAAGTATAATCCTGATGGTTCAATTGAGCGTTATAAAGCTCGCTTGGTTGCTAAAGGTTACACACAGTCTGAAGGTATTGATTATTATGACACTTTTTCTCCCACTGCTAAGATGATTACGGTGCGTTGTTTACTTGCTCTTGTTGCTAGTCAGTCTTGGTCTCTTCACCAGCTTGATGTTCATAATGCTTTTTTGCATGGTGACTTACATGAGGAAATTTATATGTCTGTTCCTTCTGGTCTTCGGCGACAGGGGGAGAATCTTGTGTGTCGCCTCCACAAGTCTCTTTACGGTCTCAAGCAGGTTTCTCGCCAATGGTTTGCCAAATTCACTACTGCCATTCTTTCCGCTGGCTTTCAACAATCCAAAGCTGACTATTCATTGTTCACTAAAAAGTTGGGTACTTCCTTTACAGCCTTGCTCATTTATGTGGATGATATTGTGATTACAGGCAATGATGTTTGTGCCATTGATTCTCTGAAGTCTTTTCTCCGTGATCATTTTCGGATTAAAGACCTTGGTGATTTAAAATATTTTTTGGGCATTGAGGTTTCTCGTTCAAACAAGGGATTTATATTTCACAGCGCAAGTATGCATTAAAGATCCTCAAGGATTATGGTGTTTTGGGAGCACGACCCATTACTTTCCCTATGGACGACACAAAATTATCTGATAAGGGAGAACTTCTCAAGGATCCTGAAAAGTATCGCCGATTAGTAGGACGGTTGATCTATCTCACTATAACTCGGCCGGACATCACCTATTCCGTGCATGTTCTGAGTCGTTTTATGCATGAGCCAAGGATACCTCATATGGATGCTGCGCTTCGTATTGTTCGTTATTTGAAGGCTACTCCAGGCCAAGGCTTATTATTCTGTTCTAACAACCAGACCAAGTTAATTGCATTTTGTGACTCTGATTGGGCAGGTTGTCCTATCACTCGCCGTTCGACTACTGGGTATTGTGTATTCTTGGGCAATTCTTTGGTTTCGTGGCGGACAAAACGGCAGAAAACTGTTTCGCTTTCTTCAGCAGAAGCAGAATATAGGGCTATGGCAGGTGCTTGTTGTGAGTTAATTTGGCTTCGGTTTCTATTGAAAGACTTGAACATTCATTTCGATGGTCCTTCTGTTTTATTTTGTGATAATCAAGCAGCATTACATATAGCAGCTAATCCTGTTTTTCATGAGCGGACTCGTCACATTGAGATGGATTGTCACTTTATACGAGATAAGATTGCAGATGGCACTATAGAAACCAAGTATGTTGGTACGGCACACCAGTTGGTGGATTTGTTCACCAAGCCTCTCGGGAAAGACAAGTTTTCGACTATGTTACGCAAGTTGGGAGTTCTTGACATCCACTCTCCAACTTGAGGGGGAGTGTTAGACAAGTAGAAACGTAGTTGGACTCTATGTATAATTATAATCCTAGTTATAGTTGTTTTCCTAACTTGTAGGGATAATTTCTTGCTAACCAAGTTATGTAATTGTATATATTTGTGTTTCACGTATCAATGAAATATACTTCAAACCCATATATCTTTTTCTACAAGAGATGGGGGAGACAGACCGATGAAGAATCTACTCATTCTCTACGCCACCCGAACCGGAAACGCCTTGGACGTCGCCGAGCTCAGTGGCTGCCCCATCCACCTTCTCTCCCTCGACAAATACGACGCCGTATGCTGGCTTCCATTGCATGCAATTTCCCTTCCGTTCTTCTGCTGAACAACAACAATAATAATCTATACCATTTTTTCTTATTTTACTCTCACTGTTGATACACAATACTTACATAATGAGGGTAAAATAGTAATTTTGTATCTTTTGAGAAAATGACAATCATATCCCTATTTTTCTTATTTTATCCTCACTTTTGATACACAATATTTATATAAGGAGGACAAAACAGTAATTATGTAATATTAAGATAAAATATGCACTTATTAAGAGAAATTGTCTCACCATCATTTTTTCATACTCTTTTTAATTTTTTTATGTAATATTAAGATAAAATATGCACTTATTGTCCCACCATCATTTTTTCATACTCTTTTTAAAATTTTAAAAACTAATCACACTTCTGAATGGGAATTGTTATTGACACTCCAAAATTCTCATTCTACCCTCCAAACTTTCTATATTTAGAAAGAAAAATACACTTGTGAGGAGTGTAGAATTAGATTTTTGGAGTACCAATAACACTTCCCTTCTTACTAAAAAAACAAAAAACAAAATGAAATTATTCACACACAGTGTGTACTCATCGTCTAGTTATAATAATAATAATAATAATAATAATAATAGCCGAATGGTAGTGTTATCCACTTACTCATTTTTACTTCACACACTTCTCTCAATTTTCGGTCGAAATGAATAAGATCAATGAAAAAAAATTGCACTCTCCTACCCGGAATAATAATAATAATAATAATTGTTTAATTAGCTGTTTTTTCTACTGTTTTACTCGGAGATGCTTAGCTCAAGAGGGCACTGTAATTTTTGCTGTTTAAACCACTGGCCAGGGAGATACTCCCGATCCCATGGGTAAAAGCTTTTGCTTTTGGTTAGCAATACAGTTAACTTGTTTATTTACTGTAATTCTCCCATGTGGGTAACTTGATAAAGCTTAAATATGTGAAAAAGATTGCATCTTTATGAGTATACAGGGGTTTTGGAAGGATCTTCTGCAGAAAAATCTAAGCAGGCAATTGCTGGAGGGACTCCGTTACGCTGTTTTCGCATTGGGTAATTCCGGTTACCAGAAATTCAATGTACATTGTTTTGTGCCATTTCTTTATCTTCTGTATGATTGTTTTGTGTAGCCTGTTGTATGATTGATGAGTATAAGGTGTTGCTTTTCGACCTGTTAATTTAAATTGTTTATATGCTTGTGACATTCGAGTTGTGGTTTGCAGTTTGTGGCAAAGAAGCTCGACAGGAGACTTCTGGACCTTGGGGCAACCCCCATTGTCCAAAGAGGTTTGGGAGATGATCAGCTTCTTCAGGGTACAATTATGTTTCCCTTATTTCAAAATTATTTAAAGAAATCTTGCTATATGTAGAAACTGGGACAGTGTATTTTCATTTACCGTTAACAGCTACGAGGCTGCTCTGGATCCGTGGATGGCATCACTGTGGAATATGTTGAATAAAATCGATCCGAGCTACTTCCCAGATTCTGTATCATGACATTGACAAGGTGGACTAACAAGTTTCATTTAAGTCAGGTAATTTGGCTATAGTCATGTATATACCTTGTCGTTGTTTGCAAACATTATTATACAGATCAATAGCTAGAAGCATGTTTCCAAAAGCAGTAGCCTTTTTACTAAGATTGATAGTTTTTCAGATTCTCTTAAATGGCATGTCGCAGTTTCTTACGTTTTCCTTTCCTTTCCCACTTAACCCTTTGAACCAAAATCAATTCAATGTTAAACAGTGAATGTTTGATATCACAGGTGTATCACATTTCTGTTGAGCTCAACTTTGCATACAGTTTTCTGTAGTGCCTAAGTCATGCCTTTGCGGTTTTCTCAGACGTGAATCACATTGCGTTGCAGATTGAAATGGCTTGCAGAACGTCTCCTGTGAAGTTTTCTCTTGACAAACCTGCCTGCATTCTTAATTGGTAATGTTAGAATGTTTTATTGTTTGCGTGTAGAAAATTCCGCTATTTATAAATGCATAAGCACCTGTTATTCTGTTTCATGCACTCCTCAGCTCATTTAAACTTTTCTCTTGCAGGTTGAAAATGAACCACTGACTAAAGCAGGTAGTAAAGACAAGGAGGTGCATCGCTTTGAATTTGAATTGTTTCATCTGTATGTTGCCTACCATGTACTTATTACCGTTAATTTTTGTTTCATCCAATCTATAGCATATTATTCCTTTTCTTTCAAAGTGAAAATGTTTCATTTGATATGTCTTCCTATGCCATATGAAGTTGGTGACGCCCTTGAGGTTCTGCCCAGTCAAAATCCTGCTGTAGTGGATGCTTCCTTCGTTGTAATTTGGACCATGAATAATTTTTCAGGTCATGAGTATGTTTGCAACAGCTGAACATGAAAAAGAAAGACTTAAGTATTTTGTGTCACCAGAACGAAGAGATGATCTAGATTCTATACCAATACAATCAGAGGGAAAGGACTGTTCTGGAGGCTTTAGAGGATTTCCCCACTGTTCAAATGCCATTCGAATGGCTCGTACAGTTGGTTCCGCCTTTGAAAACGAGGAATTTCTCCATCTTTTCTTCGCCTTCCGCTCACCCCAATGAAGCTCACTTAACAGTTAATGTAGTATCATGGACAACACCTTTCAAAAGAAGTCGAGCAGGTCTCTGCTCAAATTGGCTACCCAAGCTTGATCCTGAACAATGTATGTCATATACCATCTGAAGCATACTGTTAACGAAGCAAATTATAGCCTTTCTCATGAGTTTGATTTATTTTTCTTCCTTTTCCAATAAGAAAAGCTCTCCTGCCTTTCGTTTCACCATCTTTGGTACATATACTGATCTTTAGGACATTTTACAATTTGGGGGTTTCTCTCACTGAAGGTACTTGTATAGAGGATTGTCTACGGGAGACCGGCCTACATGCGACCAGTGCCTTCGGATTCATGAAAAACTGACAGAGAGAACTGGTTTGGGATGCATATTGCGGTGCCTTGCAGACACTCTGAATACAGTTTGATCTCATGGCAATGTTGATATCCGCACTTAGCAAACTACAGCATGCAGTTGTAAAACTTAATAACTCAGTGTTTCACTTTAATTGCATACCCAAACAATCGTGGGATGCATGTATTTATAATACTTTCATGATTACAGTGTGGGTTTGAAAACCCTAGATACAAGGAGCTTTTGAAAATAAAAAATACAAACAGAAAACCAAAAAGATCAGATTACAACAAAGATTTAAAAACAAGTCCTATAAACTAGGAATGGCTGAAAAGGATAAGGAGTTTGAACTAAGTCAAACTCCTCAAGTTGCGGTGATGCGTTCAGCATGCTGACTTTGTCTAACAGCCCCCCGCAAGCTGACAGGTTGTGGAACAACTGGAAGCTTGGAGACAAGTAACTTGAACCGAGACGAAGACAACCCTTTGGTAAACAAATCAGCAAGCTGGTCTTGTGAACAAATATAATTAACCAATAATTCACCACGAACCACCTTCTCCCTTACATAGTGATAATCGACTTCCAAGTGTTTGGTTCGTGCATGGAATACTGGATTAGATGCTAGAGCTATGGAGGATATATTATCACACCAAATTTGAGGGCGAACCAGATGCAAATGCAGATCCTTGAATAAAGATCTGAACCATGATAGCTCAGCAGCAGTGTATGCTAACTGCCTGTACTCGGCTTCAGCACTAGATCGAGAAACTGTCTTCTGCTTCTTTGAACTCCAGGATACAAGATTCGAACCGAGATAAATACAAAAACCACCAGTTGAATGACGAGTATCAGGATTCCCCGCATAATCCGCATCAGAAAAAAGCACTTAAGTGAGCAGTACCAGGTTTATATAGAAGACCATGATTATGCGTGGCCTTCAAATAACGTAAAATCCGTTTGACAGCCATCCAGTGAGTATTTTTGGGAGCATGCATAAACTGGCACACTTGATTGACAGCATATGACAAATCTGGGCGTGTAATTGTAAGGTATTGTAGTGCTCCAACAACACTACGATACACCCCGGTTTGTCATACGGTTCTCCCACATGCGCACTAAGCTTTTGGCCAGAGGAAACTGGAGTAGAGATCGACTTTGTTTCAGTAAATTTGGTGCGAGATAGAAAATCTAAAGCATATTTAGCTTGGTAGAGGTGCATAGCAGTCCCATAATACTTGACTTCGACACCCAAAAAATAATGTAGGGGGCCTAAGTCTTTCATGGAGAACAAAGTACCCAATCGTTGAATCAATCTTGATATTTGGTGAGGACTGTTGCCTGCGATTAATATGTCATCCACATAGATTAAAAGAATCAAATACACACCTTTTTGACTGAACACAAACAAACTGTAGTCACATGTGGATTCTTGGAAGCCCAGTTCAAGCAAGAAATCGGAGAACCGTTGAAACCAAGCCCTAGGCGCTTGTTTCAAGCCGTAAATACTATGTTGAAGCTTGCACACATGATTGGGAAATCGTTCGTCAACACAACCCGGTGGTTGGCGCATGTAAACTTCTTCCTTCATAAAACCATGCAGAAAAGCATTTTGCACGTGAAGCTGCCTGACATGCCATTTGTTGGACACAGCAATACTTAAAACAAGCCGTATCGTACTGTGTTTGACGACAGGACTAAAGGTCTCACCGTAATCCACACCAGCCTTTTGATGAAACCCGTTGGAGACAAGCCGAGCTTTATGCCGTTCAATCGTACCATCTGCACGTCTCTTCAACATGAACACCCACTTGTTAGGAAGCAGATTCATGTTAGGATGATGAGGAACCAAACTCCAAGTTCCACATCTTTGCAGTGCATTAAATTCTTGAATCATCGCATTCCTCCACTCCTGTGACTTAACAGCTTGACTGAAACACGTTGGTTCAACAGGAAACTTGTCAACAGTCAAGTGCATAGCATATTTAGGATTGGGTTTATGGATTCCTGACTTGGAGCGTGTTCTAACTGGATGGTGTGGAACACTGGGAGCAACCGGGTTGACAGGCATAGGTTCTGAATTTACTGCGACTTGCTCATTTGATGGTTGGGCAGACTGTATATTCTGAGATGGCACGGGTATCCTGGGATAGGGTTGGGATAAGGTTGGGTTAGAGTACGGATCAGGTTGGGAAGCTTCTGTGGTGAGAGTGGTGGGATTGGGATTGATTACTGAAACTTTATACAAAATTCTACTCCAGATCGTTTGCATGTTGGTTTATTTCTCTGCTTCAGATAGTTTTGTGACACTCAAATCCTCAATGCATTTGTTCTTGTAGGCATACTTGATTCCTGAGGACCTCGGTCTTTCTACTGTCTCACTTTTGTTTGTCATCTCCCCTGGCACGAGGGACATTGTGTGCATATGCTCGCATGTTTAATATGTTCTCTGCCCTTACGAAGTTGTGCAATACATGCTGTCGTGGTGCGATTCTTCAATTTAAGGGGATGTATGTGTTTTAGAATCTTCTATTCCATGTTGTTTTCTTTTTGTTCCATGAGTTGTGGGACCTGTGAATTCATTCATTTGGGTTCTTTCCTTGGTGCCTTTCCAGGTTTTGTTTGGGAATTGCTGGAGCCGATCAGCTGCCCTTCAAAATGGATTTGCTTTTGTGGCGTTGTTCGCTACATCAGGTTACTGAGTTTCTTCAGAGATAACTAACCCTGTTCACTTTGCTTTAGTTTTGCTGCTTTCGAATCTGTTCCCGTTTTTATTGTCGGGATCATTTTATTTGTTGCGAATGCGTTTTGTGATCTAAATTCTTGCTTTAAAGCATATTCAGTGGAGTACCTTAAATAGGGACAATCATCGTATAAAATGGATATAAAACAAATATAGAGACAAAACGAATCTTCAATGGATCGGAAAGTGAGTCCTAAAGTATAGAGACTTATCGGATACATAATGTATATGGACCGAATGAATCTCACATATAGGGACTATATAGGGACAATCTTGATTGAAAAAAGGGCCCACAATAAGATTATAATGCTTTTAATTAAGGGAACTTTCATGAAAAAGGTTTGAACTAAATTTATTTTAATAAAAAATCAAGCTATAACTTTATTTAATTAAAAAGACTTAAATTTTAATGAAAAACCCTTAAATTTTAATAAAAATGACAAAAAAATTTAAATTTTAATGAAAATGATATAATTTTAATATTAAAAAAAAATTTAAAAATAATCTGGCGCTCGGATCCATGCAAATCCTCACACAAACTGTTTATGAAACTTTCTATACTGTTTATGAAACTTAAGACACTGTTTATGAAACTTACTACACTGTTTATGAAAACTTACGACACTGTTTATGAAACTTACTACACTATTTATGAAACTTAACGGTATTACACTGTTTATAAAACTTAATGGTATTACATTCTTCTCTCTCGTCTTTTTTAATATTTAAAAGTCATTTTCATTAGTTTTCTTATAAAAATATACACATATTTTTATTCTTTTGTCGCCAAGTCTCTACGGCTGTTGTGTTGTTGGTTTATGACATAGTAATTATTTGATACATGTTCGCCATCGATCTCTTTTATGTGAAAATTTCTCTGACACTCGCAAGCTGCGCATTTTTAGGATCCCGGAGTGTCACCATCTCCGCCAGGCATGAACTCTCCGCATCCATCGAGCACGTGGCCGCCGCAATTGTTGTTGCAGCACTTGGGGTGACAATAACTGGAGTTGGAATTGGATCTGGGGTTGGGTTAGGATCTCTTCTTGATCTGTCTAGGTTTGATGAGGTTTGGGGGGGGGGGGTGAAGTTGTCTGATGGGAGTTTTGGGGGTTTTTGGTTGGGGGTGAGGGATGCGCGACTTGGATTTTTTTATGTTTATTTTTTATTTTTTGTCCTTATCATTAGATAAAGTTAGTGTATGTTTTTTTATTAAAATGCAAAGATTTGAAGTCATTTTCATTAGTTTTTCCTTTAATTAATTAAAAAATGTTAACATAAACAAAAAAATGTGCACCTTAAGTGGAAAACGGGGTTCACAATCTTGATTGAAGATTTAATGCTTTTAATTAATTAAAAAAAGAAGTAAATTATATTTACACACCCTAAATTACTTCTCCCACACTTTTTTATCTTTTTAATATTTTTAACACACTACTAACACTTGATAAATAATATTTTAAAAAATTAAAAAGGTGTGGGAGAAGTAATTTGGAGTGTATGAATATAATCTCCCAAAAAAAGATTAACATAAACAAAAAATGTGCATATAATCAAATTATCACATAAAATCATAAAAACTTCAAATTTAGAGATTCTATTTTAAAGACTTTGCTATTGGAGACAATATTTTGTTAGGGACACAAGTTCTGTAAGTCCTAGGGATGGGCAACGGTTATGGTGAGTGGGTAACCGCGGTTATTTACCTATAATCGTTTAAGTTTTTACCCGCATAACCGTTTACCCGTTGGGTATTTACATAAACGGGTATACCCATACCCATAACTGTTTATAAACGGTTAACCATACCCATAACCGCATACCCATTTACCCATACCCATAACCGCATACCCATTTACCCATACCCATAACCGCATACCCATTTAACCATAACCGCGTACCCGTTTACCCATTTTTAACCCGTTTACTTTTCTTTTTTTTCACCCGTCTACCTATTTTTTTAACAACTTGAAAATTAAAAAGAAATTTGTCATAATTTTCTTTTTCTAACAATTAAATACCATTATAAATATATTTAACATGAATTTTTGTATTAACGGAAATATTATTTATGAATATATGCGATGTCTCCCAATTATTTGACGGTCAATCTATTACAAGAATCATGCATGGTTGTAGGTTAATTAATATTCTTGTATACATATATATATATATATATATGTATGTATGTATGTAAGTACACATCAGTCTGCTAATAAGCTAATTTGATAAATATTTGGATTTTTATTTAGAAACATATGTTCATCGATCCAAGCCATTTAATTTATTTCTAATTTTTGGGTAAAATATTTATTGAAAACTCGAGGCCAATTAAATATATATATATATATATATGTTCGTATCAGCCGACAATAACATGTTTCTAAAATCTCAAGGTAATCATTATCTTGAGTTGACCAAAGCTCCAAAAGACTCCAAAACAAAACTGTCGAACACTCTAATGCTTTAGCACATTCGATCACATATATTAAACATTGGTCCGTTATATCAATTATATTTTTCTCTCAAGTGAGGCATATATATTATATGGCCCTTTATAACCAAATATGTCTCGGGATACTAAACTTAGCTAGAAACTAATTTTTTTTTTTTAGTTTTACATATATTAAAATAAATGGTTAAATGGGTACCCGTTTATAACAGCGGGTAATACCTATGACCGTCCATTTAAATTTCACGAGTAAACGGTTATACCCATAACCGTTTATTTATCTAAACGGTTACCCATAACCGTAACCGTCAAATTTAAATGGGCGGATAACCACGATTACCCATAACCAATGGGTATTTGCCCAACCCTAATAAGTCCTTAAATAAGTACTCAAAGGTGACGGTGGGAGTCCCTAAATAGGGACTTCATATGGAGATGCTCTTAGTTTTGCTTTTCCTTTGTTTTTTCTTTTGCTTTTGCTTTCAAGGCTTTGGCTTTTGCTTTAGTATTGCTTTGGCTTTTGCTTTCTAGGCTTGGCTGTTGCTTTTGCTTTCTAGTTAAGGTTTTCAACTTTGATTTAGTTTTTTTTTTGATTTTTCGTTAGTTTTTCTTTATTTTTATGTTCTTTTAATTTTTACAAGTATAGGTCCACACATAAAGTGTGAAATTTTTTACTTTGATTGTTAAAATTGAAGGAGAGAGGAAGAGAGTGAGAGAATGTGGGAGTGAGGAGAGAGGGAGAGAGGTTGTTTTTTAATTTTTTTAATTTTTTAATTTAGAGATGATAATATTACAGGTAGGTGAGGATTAAAAAAACAGCAAAATGTTGTTTTGTGAAATTATATTGCTGTCCTTAACTTTTTTTTTGTTTTGATAGAAGACAAAAATGTCTTTTTATCCTTTTTTTTATTGACAAAGAGGATTTCATTAATTTAATTTTAGATTTTTTTTGAAAAAAAAATAGAGATGATAAAATTACATGTATGTGTGGTTTAAAAAATAATAAAAAATGTTGTTTTGTGAAATTATATTGTTGTCCTTAACTTTTTTTAAGTTTTGATAGAAGACAAAAATGTCTTTTTATCCTTTTTTTATTGACAAAGAGGATTTCATTAATGTAATTTTAGATTTTTTTTGAAAAAAAAATAGAGATGATAAAATTACATGTATGTGTGGTTAAAAAAAAATAAAAAATTTGTTTGCCAATTTTCCTTTGTAAT
Source organism: Malus fusca (assembly GCA_035220775.1). Classification (NCBI taxonomy): domain Eukaryota; kingdom Viridiplantae; phylum Streptophyta; class Magnoliopsida; order Rosales; family Rosaceae; genus Malus; species Malus fusca. Next base: position 5,733,054 of record CM069075.1, read on the forward strand.
CTACAATCATCATCATCAAGTAGTGCTCTTTCACGTTAAGAAATAAACTTGTAACATTTTATATCTTCCACAATGAACTTAATTGCTATAATTCCATAACAATTGAGAAGCGAGTAATGTAAAATCGACAAGCCACAATGAAAGTAAAATTTGAGGAGTTTCGGGATTTTTCATTTTAGAAAACCATGACTACCGAGACTAAAATGATTGAGTTTAATTAAAGCAACAAAACCTTGGGGTTTTTGTTGAAATCATGTAGCATCAGAATGAGATTGTAGCATAGAGACCAAGTTTACGAGTGTCTAGTGTTGAGTTGGCATGGTGTGCCAATTTTTGTATTTTTATATGTTTTTGGAGTTTTAGAATTTGACTCATGGATTGTTGCAGATCCAACTTGAGCATTGAAATTGCAGGTAGCCTTGGCCAGAGTGTCCTAATCCTCCACTGGAAGGAGTCGAGAAGTGATTCCCTTCTCGGAGTAGTTTAGTTTAGTTTCATTTGTCTCACCTAGCGAGTGTTGAGTTGTGCTACAATATTGGCTAAACGTAGTTTTCGCCTTGAGCTATGAGTTATGTGGTCTCATCTACCAACGATGACTTTATGTGGTATCGCCCCTTCGCGATGAATTTATGTGGCCTTGCTATTCGGCGATAACTTGTAGTCACTGAAACAAATCAGTTGTGTCTATCGTTCTGTGACAGATTAGTATGGTTGGCGCCTTGCTATTTGGCGATGTCTTGTTGTAGTCGTTGATACAAATCTATTGTGTCTATCGTTTTGAGACAGATAAGTGTTGAGCTATATATTTTCACAAACAAAATATATTAGCAAGTCTCATTAAAAAACAGGGAGACTTAAAAAAATAAAAATAAAATAAAAAACCTCTACACCCGCACACACGTGGACCTCAATGTATGACAAGTTTGATGGAGTTTGTTATCTACATGGCAACCAAATATAGAGGTCATGTGCCTAGAACTCTCCAAAACTCCCACGTTCTCCACTCAAGTGGTGGCTTGCTCTCAGCATCTCCACACCCCAGAAAAAATAGCATCCCACTAACTTCAACTGCCATGTCCACCATTCGCCTATAAAAAGGCATCAAACCAAAGCAAACGAAAAAAAAAGAAAAAAGAGGAGGAGGTACGGCGCAGAAATTGAGATATAAATTGAGAGAGGAAAGAAGCAACTGCCGGAAGAGAAGACAAAGTAATTCCATTACCGGTGATTCCAAACCAAGCCTTTCAAGGAAGGAGAGCAAACTACAAGAAACAATCAGAAGGTACAACATTATGTTTCTTTTCTTTTCATTTTCTCTCCAATAAATTTATCTTGCAGGCAAACGTTGTCTTGAAAAACTTTGGTCAGCAACAAGAACTTTATGCTAGCAACTGCCGACGTTAGACAAAAACCCAAACAAAGGTAGCAGCCACGCCATAATCCTTCGCTTCCATTTCGACAACCGCCTAACAATGATGCGGTGAAGCGACACTTAGCAGCAAGCAGACCACGAGGGATAAAGACGCAGCCATAGCCATAGAGCGGAAAAAAAAATGGAAAAGGTTGCAGTCATCGCTTGGAGAAAGAAGACTCAAAGTGGAAGAATCATGTTCATTCTCTTTGAAGATGTGCCCTCTGTCCATACCAAGAAGAAAATGAGTAGCCCGTGTCGCTCCCCGCTGAGCCATCGCTGTCAAAAGTTCCTATCCACCGTAATGAGGCATTTGAAAACTCGGTCTCTGTAGAAAGATTACCAGGAAAAAGATCGTCGAGTCGTTGTTCGAGTAAGCCCAAGAGTTCATGCTTTGTTTAGTAAAAAAGCAACCAAGGAACAACCTCAAAATTCTGTGCACCAAGTCGTAGAAGATGGCTCTCTACAAACAATAAGGCAATGGTGCAGAAATGGTGTTTCCATCGTTTCGTTACTCCCACAAGCAGATGAAGATCAAAAGAAACTCGTCCCCGCTGTTCGTACTCATACATGCAGCAGCCCTTCAATTGATGCCCTCCAAAATCAGATCGTCACGGTCTCTCCCGGTGATTGCAGCAGCTTGGCGCGGAAGAATAAGAAGTGGTCCCTGCCTATTAAAGAGATACCGAAGATGTTTAGAGAGTTTGCATCAAATTCAACGAAGGAAGATGGTGCAGCAAAAACAAAGTAGAACACCTGCAAAGCAAGGACTTCAAGCAAATCACGAAGACTTCCCACTTGCAAGCCATTTTTCAAAGAAAACAACAATAAGCTTCAAGTATGGAGGAATAAGGTTGCAGAGAAGAAAGACAACAACCAACCCGTCTGCATTGTTTGCGTCGCCTTAGTTCATTTGCCACTGAAATTCTACAGAGGAGCAACCCGACCGCCGCCGATGTTGTCTTGAAGTCAAGGAAAAAATTGCCTTGGAAGGGAAGGATGTGCTGCCGACATAGAGCACCAAAAATGGTGCGGGCTGCTGTCTAAGTTGCTAGGGAAAAGAAGACGGTGCAGGTACTATCTGTGGTCATGCTATAAAAGTATGAGTTACTAAAAAGAAGGAAAGTCATAGAAGACAAAGCATCCGTCAAGGAAAAGAAAAAGATGGGGTTCTACTACAGATAAAATACTCCCCAAATAAAATAGGAATGTTGCTTCACATGGAGATTAAATAAAAAGAAGAAAATCAATGGCTTTTTCATTTGTTTTATTCATATAAGAGTTTATCAATTTTGGCTCTGAGAACAAGAAGTATGGAGACCATGTCCTCGGAAACCTGTCCTTCATAAGATCACCAACTATGCATAAACTTGTCGGCAAAAGTTGAACACGACTCAAAGAATTTGGCACGTTGCTGCTGCTCCATTACTCGAAGGACGTTCCAGGAAAAAGAGGAACAAAGAAATAGTCATGTTCATCACGTGGGTGTTGCAGCAAGCTGTGGCGTTGAAGTCAAAATCTTCCTACCATCAAATGCATATTTAAAATAATGAGGACATTGACCCTACAAAGAAACAAGACAAAAAACACTCCGAATTGCTACCTCTATGTCTTTTGTCCAAGAAATAAAAAGGCAGGAAGGAAACAATATATACCAAGATGCAACTCGAGAGGAAAGAAACTTGTCTCTTTGTAAATTCTTGTCTTCGGTGTTTTCTTTGCTGCTCACGGGTACAAGACAAGAAGGCTACCTTTTTAATTAAGAGTTCCACCAAAAGCTTTTTATGTAGGGATTCGAAAGAGAAGGAAAAATGAAGATTGTAAAGTCTGCAAAAGAAAGCTACAGCAGGGAATAAAAAAATGAAGGAAGTTGTCTTCTAAGTTGCTAAGAGATTTGACGCAAACACAAAGAAAAGATGAAATGGAGACAAAATTAAAGAAAAAGAGTTTGAAACTCAAAAGGAAAGAAAAGTAAAATTAAGTCTTTTTCACAATGAAAAAACAGGCCGGCTTTCATGCTTTCAAGGTCCTGTATCAAATAGGATTGAATCCCCATGAAATCGTGTGGAAAAGTCATGCAAAGATGGAGTCCTAATTTACTAGGGATTAAAATATGAGGAAAGCTTTTCAAAAAGCTAATGCAAGCTAAGCCCGGGGACCCACCATTTTTCACCAAGGTGGACTTTGTAGACTTGAGCACCCATTAAATTATATCAAGTCAACAAAACTTGCAGCATAAGCATGGAGACAATGACAACACAAATCCTTTCAAACACGTGGCCTTCAAACTTTAGTCATGATTATGACTAGTCATTTTTTTTTACTTGTTGTAATACAATTCTCTCAAATTAAATGGGAATACTATCCACGTGGAACTCAGAGAGAAATAAAAGTAACTCTTCCATATTACTCATGTGGGCTTTATGAATATGGCATCAAAGTTAAATTTATTCATGAAGTCTGAGATGCACGACACCAAGACAAAGTCAAATACCAAAGTAATAGTGGGTTCATCACAAATATTCCCATTAAATTTACAAGACACAAATGGCATGAAGCCGCAACAAGACTCAAATGGCATGAAGCCGCAACAAAACTCAAATGACACAAAGCTGCATTTTCGCTCTAATGGCTCAAAGTTCTCGCCCGCATAAGCTAAAACTGCACAAGGCATTAAATGCTCCAATGGCTCAAAGTCCTTGCCCGCATGAGCTAAAACGGCATAAGGCATCAAATGCTCCGATGGCTTAAAGTTCTCGCCCGCATGAGCTAAAAATGGCTCAAAGTCCTTGCCCGCATGAGCTAAAACGGCATAAGGCATCAAATGCTCCGATGGCTTAAAGTCCTCGCCCGCATGAGCTAAAACTGCATAAGGCATCAAATGTTCCGATAACTTAAAGTCCTCGCCCGCATGAGCTAAAACTGCACAAGGCATCAAATGTTCCAATGGCTCAAATTCCTCACCCGCATGAGCTAAAACTGCACAAGGCATTAAGCGCTCCAATGGCTCAAAGTCCTCGCCCACACGAGCTAAAACTGCACAAGGCATCAAACCCCAACAATCCAAATAGATGTTAAAGTTTAATCAAACGAAAATTGGAACTAAACTTCAAAAAGTAAAATTCATTTATCAATTCTTCAAGCTTGAGATGTTGAAGCTTTTGTATGAGACATTGAACTTGTAGAAGATTGAACTTGTGTCAAGCCTACATTACAAACAAAGAAAACATCTCAGTAGCAAGAAGAATTAAAGTTGAAAACCATTTAATAACAAATTTACTAAAAAAATTAAAGTATATCTTACTTGTTTCCACTTCTTCCATTTTCTTGTAAAATTGAAGCATATCTTCCGTTGGTTCCTTGTAGAAGTTTACTTCATCAGTTATAAGCCAATCATTAGTACACATTAGTGCCTCTACCATTTTAGGAGTCAATGATGCCCTAAAAGGGTCCACAACTTTCCTCCCTTAGCTAAATGCTTTTTCACTAGTAACGGTAAAAGTGAGGATTACAAAGATATCCTTGACTATTTGTGAAAGAATTGAAAATTCTTTTGTGTTTGATTTCCACCAACTCAAGAGATCAAAGTCATCAACAACAATGCTAAGAGTAGTTCCACCACTGTTCTTAGCCCGGCACCCAGGCCAAAAAATGGACCAGCATCCATGAAATTTGCTCCACTGACACACCCCAACCCGGAAAGGTCAATTAGACATCGAGTTGTGTTGGCCGACACCTGGAGGGTGACGAAGCGATAAAGTGTAGTGTAGTGGAAAAAGAATGTGAATAAATTTAAACTTAAAAGTGCCTAAACAAAAGAGTGCGTGGGTGAGTGTGATTGCACCCATTTCACACGTGATGGTAGAGCATAAGAACAGTACAGTAATTAGGGTGAAGGTTATACCACTGAAGATAACCATCTCCTGAGATTCGCCAGAACCCTCGTTTACACGTAAGCCCAACTACTAAATCTGGAAGAGCGAAAAACAAAGTTGAGTGAGTCAGCAAAACAACGTTTGTAAGAAAACCTTTATTTTTGAACATACTAACCCATCGGCTGTAAAACAAGTATAGTTTCCTTAAAACATACTACGTAAGTATGCAAACAACAACACAATAGTAATATAACTCGAAATATGCCAAGTCATGATATATCAAATGCCGCAATAATATAAACATGTGATAATCAAGTATAATCAATTGCGATATCTATGCTAGCACACGAGTCGGAGTTTCATAACGCAACCTGTACGACAGGAATGGGTGTAATCAATACGCTCTAGTACTACAATCGCGTGAAGACTGGGGCCGAGACGTGGTCACATACGAGTCGGAATTGCCTAATACAATCTGTACGAAATGATTGGCACCTAACTTGGATCCAAGGCGAGCGAACGGTGCGGATGTGAACATACACGTGACTGACTGGCCCTGGCCCTAGGCGGAGTACTAACATCGGGGTGCAGCAGATGAACATGTACAAATATGTACGAATGTCATGACAGTAATATCTCAACCATATAGCAGCATTTATCACAATTAATATCACAATAACGATACTTCATAATATAAGCGTAAAAGTGAAGTAAATACACATTTATGGAAACTATAATTATGTATAGGTATAAAACAAACTGCCCACTCACTTGGAGTCCGTGCTACAACTCCTTAGCACGAATATCAAGGCGTCACGAACGATCGTCACCTAGAACAAATATCAAATCACAACTCAAGATTCTTATCGACAAAACGCACAACTGACATAAAACACATCCCCAAAGACGTTATAGAATAATTTGAAACCCATTGACTAAAAGCTAGCCGTCGGTCAAAGGTCGACGATAGGGTCCATAACTCTACGCAATTCGATCCGTAACTTCCAAAGATCCACATTAAGCTTCTAGAACAACATCTTAAAGTTTCGGAACGATCTAACGGTCAGAACGTCAATTCATGCAAGGACCCCATGGCGGTCAACTACGAAACTACATTAAAACATCGTAATTTCACTAAACAGATGTCAAATATGAAATCGGGGTAGCCAAATTAGCCTAGGAAGGTCAGGTGGGGTCTCAGCCCAGGCGCCGCCACACGTGCCGCCGCACGTGGTGGCCGGCCGCCACACGTGCCGCCGCACGTGGTGGCCGGCCGCCACTGTTCGTTGAAAAATTTCACTATTTCTAAAAATTCTCAAATTTCACATAAATGAAGATCTCAATGAGAGGAATGACTTTCATACCTGCCACGAAGTCCAAAAGTGGACGAAAGATGGTCAATTTTGCCCACAAAGCTGACGGGTGCCTAAAGCTTCCCAACGTAGATTCGTCGTCTACGGTGGTCCAACGGGGTCAAGGTTGGTCAGGATTTGCTCTTGGGATGATGGGTTACAAAGCCCAAGTGGTGGCATCGTCCATCGCTTTGTCGATTCATCAAAAAATTGGAAAGAGTGGCCTGACACGGTTTTGACACGTCAGATTTTGTGGCTTCGCCCCGCCACATGTGGTTGTTTATAAAGGTGGTTCTTGGTTAGGTTTTGTAGAGGGGAATGAGAGCTTCAAGATGGTGGTGGTGGGGTCGAAAAACTCCACTGGAGTTGGCCGGAATCAGCATTGGAAAATGGGAAGTCGAACTGGGTTGTGTGGGTCGACAGGAAGGAGAAGCTGGGAGCTTCTCTCCCTCTTCCTGATTGGCCCCTTCTTTTCCACTTTTCTGGTTGGTCCTCAAAAGAAATAATATGGTTGGTCCTCAAAAGCTGATTGGCTTCTTTCCCACGAGATGAGAGTTCATTTTATTTAACTAACTTTAAATAACCAATTTCAAACGTCCGTAACTATACCGTTATCGACAGACACATGGGATGGTCCATCTGACGTCGTAGGTGATGTGCTTGACGACCCAGTCGGGGTTGGGGCGGAATCCGCAGGTGGGGATGAAGTGAGGGTTATGGAGATCGGGCTCGTAGACGACGATGACTAAGCGGCACACATGGGGAATTGGGTCGAACTCGTCGGGAGTGGCGGATGTCCAGGTTGCGCTGTCGTTGGCGTCGATGTAGGTGCAGGGCCGCCACACCTAGCGCATACAGCCCAACACAACCACGCACTCCATACCACACACCACCGACATTGCAATTTGGCTTTTTGGTGGGATTAAGGATGGAAGATTTTGATGAATGGGTTTTTGTTTTGTTTATGTTAAAGTCAGAAATTAAAAATAAAATTATTATTATTTTATAATGAAAAATAATAAAATTGACTAGGTTATTTTTTGTTAGGGGTAGAGATGCATTTGGTCTGTTACTGTTTATTGGGGTCTATCACTGTTCACTGAGTGGATTAATGCGCTGGATGCTGGCGTATTTTTTTAGGGGTGGAATTGCTCTAATATAAGTAGGGTTTTATTTTTGAATTATTAGAATAATATATATATACATATATAATATTATATAATTTATAAATTATATATTATATTATATTTTCGGTACAATACGGTACGGTAATACTGTGGTAATGGTATCCATTACCAATACCGTACCATAAAATTTCGGTACGATACAATACCGTACCATTACTGATTGGCACAAAATTGGTATGACACGGTTGACAATTCAGTTGGCACAAAATTGATATGGCAGGGTTGGCACGGTAATTTGGCAATTCGGTTGGCACGGCAATTTGGCAATTCTCTTGAATTTCGAAGTTTTGGGGAGCTGGAGTGGAATTATTGAGGAAACGGCCCGAGTTACGGGCAAGACCGTAAGAAAATCGAGACCCCTTTTTGGGAGGTGATGATGGATGTGAAGGCTTGGTCGGCGGCTTCCCCACTCCCGTCAACCCTCTCTCTACCTGCAACCCATCAACCACTATGTGAACCATGCCTCTGATGATATCGACATCCAACCTTCCGCAATGGCCACTCATTAAAGCAATGGCATAGCCGTAAATAGAGCGAAAATCGGGTCCAAACTACAAAGGCCACTCTATAAAGCAGTGGCATGGCCGTAATTAAACTGAAATTCGAAACCAAACACTGTTCATTTGAATAGTGCAATTGCAATCCTTATTTTAGACTAAAGTAAAGTCTAATCTACATAAACGTAAATAATCGCCAGTGGAAGAAGATGTGGAAGGGAATCAAAGTTTACCGAAGAGAGGTGGAGAGTTCAGCAAAACCTTGATATTTGAGGAAGAAGATGAGGGAGAGAATGGGTGCCAGAAGCAAGGAGAGCTAGAGAGCAAACGGCACGAGACACAGAGAACGATGGTTTCTCGATTACATCTCTTGAAATTACACAAAAGCCCTCAATAATGAGCGTCAACGGGTTTCGCGGGTTGATCATAAAGAAGAAGGTGGGACATAACAGCTAAGCCGAATGTTTAGCGGCTAGTGATTATTAAGATGGTTGTCATTATTTGTTGTTACTAGGAAATTAAGATGGTTGTCCATTTTAATAACATTAAAATTGTCTATTAATTATAGACGACTTCAAAACTAAAATATTGTTGATTATTGTTTCTCTAATAGTCTTCGAGTATATTATATAGTTATACAATGACCTCCAATATATATCATATTTAAAGGTGAAATTTTCCGTAGTCTTTCTGGGTCTAGAAGGTAGGGGTGGGTTCGGTTTAAATCGGTTCGGTTTTTTGCCAAAACCGAAACCAAACCGAAATTTCGGTTCGGTTCATTTTTTTTTCGGTTTTTTTCGGTTTGGTTTTTTTTCGGTTCGGTTTTTTCCGGTTCGGTTTCGGTTTTTTGTTTTTTTTGTTTTTCAAAAAATGAAAAACATTGAAATTTTAAATTTTAACATATCCAACACAATCATAACATAAGCATTCTAATTAGAATCAAAGACAATGAAAATAAACATTTAAAGTTGAACTAAAATCATCAATCAAGTCTTCCAAAGTCCAAACTAACAACCTCACAACACAAAAATCGTACAAATGACTTAGAAAAGTTAAATTGTATGATGTTGTTCAAAGATCAGGGTTGTTTGCTTGTAACTGCATGTTGACAACTTGATTAGTAAAAGTAATACGTGGGTGGATTTATTTAGTGTGTGTTGAATTCTTTTCCATCACAAATTACCCAAATAATCTACCCGAAATAAATGTTTATGGATTATGTTACATGTTATATGAGAGTAGATTTGGAAAAGAAAGCTGGGGCAGGAGTAGACAGTGCTATGGAGATGGATGTAGGTACTTCAGGAGGAGGTTTGGTTCCGGAACCTTATATGGGGGAGAAATAATAGGTTAGGGTTTAGAGTTTTTATAGGTCTTTTTTTAATATTTTGAGCTTAAAGTTTGGCAACACATTGGGTTTAGCACATTTTAACTTACAAATTGGGTTTAGAAAATAATACCCAAAACAATTAATTAAATAAAAAAATTAATTTAATTAATTCGGTTTGGTTCGGTTTCTAGATCACTAAAACCGAACTGAACCAAAAGAATTCGGTTCGGTTCGGTTTTTTCAATTCGGTTCGGTTTTTTCGTTCGGTTCGGTTTTTTCGGTTTCGGTTCGGTTTGGTTTTCGGTTTTTTTCGGTTTTCAGTTTTTTGAACCCACCCCTACTAGAAGGAGTGGATAACCGTAGCATACCACAAATTATTCTCCTTTTGAAGAAAAAAGAGGTCCAATACAACCTCTATTTTCTCCCAATTATAATTTTGTTAGTTGCTAATTAATAATAAGAATTTGAGATTCCTTCCCCGACAAGGCAATGTGTTAAGTGTATATTTATAGCCCCCTTTATGTCCTCACTTAAATTGCTCACAAAATTAAGCTTCTTTTTCATCTCCAATGGTAAAACCAGGCTCGGTCAAAGTAGTTGAGGTTTGCAGTGTAGCACCAAAACCAAGTTTCGCGGCCAGACTCTGCCCACCCGGAGGATCTGTCTCTTCCTCTCACCTTCTTTGACCTCCGTTGGCTAAGGTTTCCACCCTCTCAAAGCCTTTTCTTCTACGAAATGCCTTCCTTCGACGCATCACACTTCTTCGATTCCATACTTCCGAAGCTCAAAACTTCGCTTTCCGCCACCCTCCAACATTTTGTACCTCTAGCAGGAAACCTCACCTGGCCTCTAGACTCCCCCGAACCCCTTCTCAGTTATCTCAAAGGCAACGCAATTATGCTAACAATCGCCGAGTCTGATGCTGATTTCCACCGTCTAATTTCAAGCAACAACTTTGACATTGAAGCCAAAGAGTACCATCCTCTTGTACCCCAACAGGCAATGTCTCATGAAAAAGCTGCGGTGCTGGCATTGAAAATAACCGTCTTTTCCAATGGCGGTTTTTCGATTGGATCAGCTATGTACCATGCCGTCTTTGATGGCTTATCTGCTCTCTTGTTTTTCAAATTTTGGAGGAGGAGGAGGACCACCACCTTTGCCAAGTTACGATAGAAAGGTCATCAAGGACCCAGCCGGGCTCCAAGAAATCTACTCAAACGACTGGTTAAGATTGGGTGGTCCAAACAATAGAAGCTTACTGCCTTTGGAGGAGGTTAAACGTCCAGGAGACTCAATTCAAGGCACCTTCGAGTTCACACGCGCCAAAATCGAGACATTAAGGCGGTCAGTGATGAGGACTCTGATGACAAAGAATAAGGAGCAAGCTGATCATTCAAAACTACTGCATTTATCGACATTTTCGCTAACATGCGCCTATACATGGGTTTGCTTAGTCAGGGCTGAGGAGACCAAAACAGAGAGAGTATTTTTCATCATTCCTGTGGACTGCCGGTCACGCTTAGACCCTCCCCTACCGCCAACTTATTTCGGGAACTGCATCGCAGGACATCGAGCAGTTGCGGAAACAAATGACCTATTGGGAGAAGATGGGATGTTTGTGGCCTTGAAAGCAATTAGCGACGTGATAAAAAGTTTGGACAAGACCCTTTTGGAGGGGGCAGAGACTTGGGTATCAAGAATGTTCAATACACTGCAGCCCAATGCTGATAGAATAATTCCCGCTGCCGGTTCACCCCGGTTTGAGTTTTATGATGCAGCTGATTTCGGATGGGGAAGACCAACGAAGCATGAGGTAGTTTCGATAGATAGGACAGGGACTATGTCTTTTCAAGAGAGCAAGAATGGTGATGGTGGAGTTGAGGTTGGGTTGGTTTTGAAAAAACATTACATGGAGGCTTTTGCTTCTCTATTTGCTAAAGGTCTTGAAGAAAATTTATGCCGCATGCAGTAGCATACTACTAAAGTTTGTATCAACACAAGTTTCATTTTTTTTTCTCAGTTTAATTTATGTATCGTCCTGTGATTTGCAAAGTTTCATTTGTCATAAAAAAAAAATGAACAGACTCTGAAGAAACTTTGGTGCTAGAGAAAAATCACTGAAATTATTAGCATAGTATTCTCTGAACGGCCAGTAATTACACAATGAGACCTTGTTCTTGCTTCAAATGTCAAGTTTAAGAAAGATCAACCAGAAAACAAAGAATCACAGAACAAAAACGGGAATACAAAAGGAACATACTGTATCAATTGAATTGTTTTGAGTATCCAATATTAGAATTTTTTTTTCTGTAAGTGCTTAAAAGATCTTGAATTTCTCCACCTGTTTTCAATTGATTTTGAGTAAGATATTGGCATTCCCTTGAGTTGGTGTTAGTGCATTTTTGATATTAAACAAATGAATTATAATTGTCATTATTTGTTGTTGTCGGAAAATTAAGATGGTTGTCATTATTTGTTGTTACTAGGAATTTAAGATGAAGTAGCTTTTCATATTTTATAACTCTTGTAACCTTCTTTATTATCCCACTAGCAATTTCCTCTGCAACAATTATTCTTCATTCTCCATCTTTTTTATTTTTACTTATTGGCCAAAGAAGGTTTTAGTCACATAACGATTCGGTTGGGTTGTTGTATCCTAGAGGGGACAAGTTAAGAGATATATTGTTGCACCGGCTTGTGGACTTTTGTCAAACCGCAGTGGACTTGAATCTTCTTAAAGAAAGCGAGATACTTGTGCCTCATCCTAATTATCTATGTGTTTTTTCAGAAGAATACTAGTAGAAGATTAACCATAAATTCTAGTACAACGCCAGTCTTCTTGTAACTTGTTGGCTTTATTTTATTTTTATTTCAAGACAGATGAACATAAATTCTATGAAGACAATGTGCTTTTTGGTTATATACATTATACACCATGTCAACATAAACTTAGCTAGGCAGAAGCTCAATGCCTCAACGAGGATATCCCCTAATATTATTGTAGCCAAACTATATTATATAAGGATGGTCGAGTATATTAAGTATTAATTTATTCAAGTACCTTATAAAAATAGGGTATGTTAGTCGACTATGCGCACTTAGAATCAGTCGTTCATATGCACTTAAAATTAATAATACATGTAAATCGCAAAATGCATCAATGCTAACAAAAATCCGTGTGTGTATTGTCATCATCTTACCTCAAAAATCACATTGTGAAGACACATTAGGCCTGGCAAACGGGTCATGTATGTCGTGTTCGTGTAACACCTGTTATCTTAACGGGTCGTGTCGTGTCACACCCGTTATCTTAACGGGTCCTTAACAGGTCGGGTCACTTTACCCAACGGGTAAAGTGACCAGACCCGTTATGACCCGTTAAGAAAAAAATATATTTTTTCTTAAATTTGCACATACCGCACATTGCCACATAAATATTACTTCAAAACATTAAAACACATTTGTCGTTTAAGTACTACATCTACACTCGAAAATAAATGCCTAATAATCAAACATCTATACACTACTAGTCTATTACAAAATATTAAATGTGCAACAATATGCAAAATGAAAGAGTTTTTGTTTTCAAGGTTGTAAAGCCTTTCTCAAAAGTTTAAACCTTGCCAATGGAACTCAAAGCTTGCATGTTATTCCTTTTACAAAATCCTCAATTTTCATCGATTATCATGACATAAGATTTTGTGGTATCCACTAGTGTAAATATTTTAAATTGAAGATCAAAATCATTCATTGTATTCATATAGGGTCAAGGAGTGTAGCTGTAAAAAATCATCAAAATCGGAGTTAAAATAACTGTTAAATCGTGAGTTTTCGTTGATAACCGTCGAAAAGTTTTGTCCCGTTACTTGATCTTTGAATGTTTGTTTTTTGCAATTTTTGGTGTATGCGATCTTGAAGTATATACAAACATGTTTGACGGTTGGATTGTTCAAACTAGTTTCATAGAATGCGTATCCCATCAAAACAATAGATTCACTAACATTTAAAGAGTTTATTCATACTTTCATTAAGTATAGCATAAGATTTTGTGGTATCCACTTGTGTAAATATTTTAAATTGAAGATCGAGTTCATTCATTGTATTCATATAGAGTCAAGGAGTGTAGCTGTAAAAAATCATCAAAATCGGAGTTAAAATAACCGTTAAATCGTGATTTTTCGTTGATAACCGTCGAAAAGTTTTGTCATGTTGCTTGATCTTTGAATGTTTGTTTTTTGCGATTTTTAGCGTATGCAATCTCAAAGCATATACAAACAAGTTTGACGGTTTGATCGATGAAATTAGTTTTGTAGAATGCGTATCCCATCAAAACGATAGATTCACTAACACTTAAGAGTTTATTTATACTTTCATTAAGTATAGCATAAGATTTTGTGGTATCCGCTAGTGTAAATATTTTAAATTGAAGATCGAGTTCATTCATTGTATTCATATAGGGTCAAGGAGTGTAGCTGTAAAAAATCATCAAAATCGGATTACAATAACCGTTAAATCGTGATTTTTCGTTGATAACCGTAAAAAAATTTTGTCCCGTTACTTGATCTCTGAATGTTTGTTTTTTTGCAATTTTTGGCGTATGCGATCTCGAAGTATATACACACATGTTTGACGGTTTGATCGTTGAAACTAGTTTTGTAGAATGCGTGTCCCATCAAAACAATAGATTCACTAACACTTAAGAGTTTATTCATACTTTCATTAAATATAACATAAGATTTTGTGGTGTCCACTAGTGTAAATATTTTAAATTGAAGATCGAGTTCATTCATTGTATTCATATAGGGTCAAGGAGTGTAGATATAAAAAATCATCAAAATCGAAGTTAAAATAACTGTTAAATCATGATTTTTCGTTGATAACTGTCGAAATTTTTTGTCCCGTTACTTGATCTCTGAATGTTTGTTTTTTGCAATTTTTGGCGTATGCGATCTCGAAGTATATACAAACATGTTTGACAGTTGGATCGTTGAAACTAGTTTCGTAGAAGCGTATCCCATCAAAACATTAGATTCACTAACACTTAAAAGTTTATTCATACTTTCATTAAGTATAACATAAGATTTTGTGGTATCCACTAGTGTAATATTTTAAATTGAAGATTGAGTTCATTCATTGTATTCATATAGGGTCAAGGAGTGTAGCTGTAAAAAATCATCAAAATCGGAGTTAAAATAACCATTAAATTGTGATTTTTCGTTGATAACTGTCGAAAAGTTTTGTTCCGTTACTTGATCTCTGATGTTTGATTTTTGCGATTTTTTGTTGATGTTATCTCGAAGCATATACAAACAAGTTTGACGGTTAGATCGTTGAAATTAGTTTCGTAGAATTCGTATCCCATCAAGTTTAATGGTATATATATATTTATTAAGTATATTTAAATTTATTTATTTTGTACGTATAACACTTAAGAAATTGAATGGTATGTATATTTAAGCCGATCCAATGATCATCAATTTTTGATATTTAATTTAATATATATTAATATATATATATATATAATTATTATAGTTTTTGGGGTATAAAATTGTTAAATTAATATATATAATAATTATAGTATTTTTTTAGGATTATAAAATTATAAAATTAATATTTTGTTTATCGTGTATCGTGTTACCCACGTGTATGCCTGGACCAACCCGTTATCTTAACAGGTGCTTATCGGGTTATCCGATAACGACTCAATTCGTTATTGTGTCGATCCGAACACCTGTTAATTTCGTGTCGTGTTGTGTCAAGTTATCGGGTCGTGTCAGGAATTGCCAGGCTCACATGCTTGTTAAAATGACGTATATCAACTGATACCTGGATACCATTTGACTTAAAATGACGTATACCAACTGATACCTGGATACCATTTGACGGGTTGGTTGTTAGTACTTGTTAGTGGTGAGACTTTTCTACCTAGCATTTTCCATAAGACTATATAACAAGTTAACAAACACAATCTCTACTTGTTGTTTGGAAAAGTATACAAGCAAATCACTATGCATAAAGACTAGTAGCAAAGCTTGGATTTTTCGTTGACCACCCTTTGTATTAAGGGGTGGTTTGGGAGTGAGGTACTTAAAAAAAAAAAACACCCATGAAAAAAAGCTGTGAAGGTTTTAGGTGTTTGGTAAACTAAAAAAAAATGGCTTATTTTGGAAGCTGCTGTGAGAATAAGCTGAAATCAAAGGAATAAGCTGAAGCTGCTATTTGCAGCTTTGGAAAACTGGTTTTTTTTCAAAGCACACAGAGCTACAATGCTCCTTTAATGAAAAGACTCACTATCAGACTGTTTTTTTTTTTTCCAAAAGCACTTTTACAAAAAAGTTTACCAAACACTCTGCTGATTTATTTCACAGCCGCTTATTCTCACAGCAGTTTTTTTTCAAAGCACAGCAATACCAAATCAGCCCTTAAGTCTATTAACTTTACTCTTGATGATAGAGACGTGCAGCCAAATATTTGACGTTCAAATCTCTGACGGATACTGTTTGCTCTGGAGTGCGGTGCATCCTTCTGAATGATGAGCCCCTGTTTAATGTCTTTGATTCATCCCTTTCGAAAAAGATTTAAATGAAACGAATCCAATATAATTATGACGTACTGAACCACTAATACAAGGTTTTTTAGTGGCTTGAGAAGTCATCGTGCCAATAGATTTTTCAGTGTCAAGAACATATGACCTAATAAACCAAGTGTCATAATACAATTAGTTAGACTCTTAAAAAAAAATTAATTAATCATATTAGAACACTGGATGTACTAGTCATATATTCTTGAACACACTAAAAATTATCTCCATCCTGACGAATCATCTATGAACTCCTCCATCAAGGAATGAGATCTCTTTCGGACCCAAAGGAACTGAGCCCAAGGATCAAATGATCCGGACCATTAAAATTTGATCCAATGGTTACAATTATTATAACTTTAGAAGGGTCCCCTGTTTGTAGTTGTTGGATCAAATTTTAATCATCCGGATCATTTGATCATTGGGCTCAGTTCCTTTTGATCCGGAGGGGATCTGGTTCCCTCCATGAAATCATGTCCCACTACTTTTGTTTTGCCCTAGATTTTCAAGAATTGTGCATGCAGACAATAACATAACAACTCAGAGTAGAGGTTTAATCATAACCCTACACGTGGCCAGAGATTCACCCTCTGTCTACACTCCGGTCAATGACATCACCCTTCAGTGCGACTTTTCCAACGACCAAGTCAACTTAAACTTAGAGCAACTCCACCCCTAAAAAAATGCGCCAGCATCTAGCCCATTTAATCCACTCAGTGAACAATGATAGACTTCAATGAACAGTAATAAACTAAATGCATCTCTACCCCTAAAAAATGCTCTGGCACAAAGTCTAAAAAATGCACTAGCATAAACGATCTTCACCCCTACAAAATGAGCTGGCACCTATCCCATTTAAAATATTATTAAATTTTTTATAAAATAATAAATAAATATTTTAAATTTCGGATATGATTTTTAACCAATCTCGTCGCGCCACATGTCACTATCTGAACGTACTATTTTGTGAATTTTATTTAGTGTGTTTTTTTTTAAGTTTATTTGGTGAGGTTATGTAGTTTTATTTCGTGTTTTTTTTTAAAGTTTATTTGGTGAGTTTATGTAATCTTATTTGATGTGTTTAAATAAAGTACAAAAAATAAATTTGAAATTACATAGAGTTTTAAAAATAAATAAGAAATTACATAAAGTACTAATAATAAATAAGAAATGTTTGCCAAAAAAAATAATAAATAAGAAATTACACTAAGTTACATTAAGACGAAATTAAATAAGAAATTACATAAAGTACTAATAATAAGAAATTACATAAAGTACTAATAATAAATAAGAAATTACATTAAGATGAAATTAAATAAACTACTACAAATAAATACGAAATTATATAAAGTTTGTGGAGCTAGGATATGTGGTGCTAGGATATTCGTTGTTAGGATCTGTGTAGCTAGAACCCCTTCGACTTGTTTCCACATCTCTTGCACGCCTCATTCGCACCACGTCACTTTTTTTCGATGTCCAAAAATATTTTGAATTCGGAGACAGTCCTACTAGAGGCTTGTTCATAGTGTCACGATCTGCTTGAGCCATCCTTTCTTCTCTAAGCATCACGTTTTCTCGATTAAGTGCTTCTTTAATCATCTCGTTTTCTCGATTAAGTATTTCTCTTTGTCTCTCAGCCACCGCATCACGTCTCTCAGTAGCTGCTAATATTGCTGCCATAACAGTAATTTTTTCCTCATCTCTAGCTGCTTCCCGCGCTATGTTCAGTTCACCTTGGCGAACAAGTTCATCCATATATTTAGTGTAGTCATTTTTGGAAGAACTACCTTTTTTCTTTGATGCCTTTTTACCTTGAGGTCTGAGGGACTGACGAGTCGGTTGGGTCTCCGACACTTCTTCAGGCGTCCATTCCGTCCCTTCTGTCTCTTCAAACGTGTCGCTTCTTGTTCGACCGTGTATGCTTCTGGCGAATTGTGTAGATTCATGCCGTGCATGACAACTTCTGGACTGGTTGCCACAATTTTTTATCTGGGGCAATCTTTGACAATTTGCTAACATTCCCATTTGCTAAATGATTTGTTATGGTTCTTCGCATTGCAGAATGCTTGTGCTTGTAGTGTCTATAAATGTGGGATAAGACAATATTATAAAATGCGGTTGTAACACAAATAAATAAATTAAAATATTGATGCAGGTGGAATACATATAAATAAATAAAAATATTGTCACCTGATCCGCTAAACTTGTCCCACTACGCAGATTACCGGAAGCATGAGAGATAGCGTTTTTCCAACAAATAAAGGATGTGTTGAGTTTTTTCCAACGATCTTGAAGACCTTGACTACTTCTGGCGTCTTTTCCATGTACATCGCAAAACGCTTTGTAATTTTACTCCACATTTCTCGCTTATCCATCTCATTACCCGTAATCGGGTCATGAGTAGTGTGAACCCAGCATTCACACAACGTAACATCTTAGACGAGCTTCTACGTAGTCATTTTTTTCTCTCAAGAATTATATGAAAGCTTTGGTAGAAAATGTTGGAAATATTGAAATGTGGTGTAAGGTGGAAGATGAGGGTTAGGTATTTATAGAATATTTTTTTTATTTTTTATGTATTTTTTAACAATCTTTAATTAATTTTTTTATAAATTTTAATTTACTTAATTAATCTGGACCGTTGGATTTGAAAAAGATTCAAATCCAACAGCCTATACGTTGAAACGTGGCCAACGGTCATAATTCTGACTGTTATGCCTTTTTTTTTTAATTTTTGGGGGGAAAAACGTGGACCGTTGATCTCTAGATCGGACGGTCCAAATCAAGCCACATCATTAGCCGTTGGATGTCAAATTCAAATTTTTTTTACCGTTGGAAATCCTATGGCCCATAAACAAACACGTGGCCTCCCCTATTACATCCCTAAGTGCGCCTGTGCTAGCGGGCCACCTCCACGTTTTCTTGTCGGGATGCACGGCCACGAGCGCGTGTTTCGCACGCCCATGGAGCAAAAAAAAGAAATTTAAACTGGCCTGCGACGTCACACTGGCGTCAGCATGACGTCAAGCAGGCCGTCCCATTGCTCAGTCCATTTTGGACTGGCTTGGAGACCAGCTTAGGCTGGGTGCCATCCTATCCACATGGGCTACAGGGGATTGGCTGGGTGCCGGGCCAAAAATGGTGCTGGGTGCTGGCCTAAAAGTCCCCGGTGGACTTGCTCTTATGAATATGTCAATCGTTCACGTGTACTTAAAATCAATAATACAGGTAAGTCGTAAAATGCATCATGCTAACAAAAACCCGTGTGCATAATATGATCATCTTACAACAAAAATCACATTGTAAAGACACATGCTTGTTAAAATGACGTTTTACCAACTCATAGCTGGAGACCATTTGACGGGTTGTTTGTAACTTGCTAGTGGTGAGACTTTTCTACCTAGCATTATCCATTAACGTTACTGTTGATGATTGAGAATCTTTAATTTAGACCACACATGCATTCAAAGTCTTTGATTCATGTCGTGCCAAAAAGATTTATATGAAATGAATTCAGTGTAATTGTGACAGTGAACTACTAATACAAGATCAAGTTGAAGAAAACACTAATTCAAATGAGAAGTTGATTTGACAAAAATTACTTTTAAGTTAACCAGAAATTTTACGCAATGATCAAAATAATTGGCAGTGAACGATCTCAACCACTTGTACTAATTTTAAATCTCAAAGACTAATAGGAAGAATTATACCAATTTCTACTACTATTTAGCTAAAAAGCTTAATTGACACACCTCGACCCGGAATGTCCACTAGGACTCTGAATCGAGCTGTGATGGCCGATACCTGGAAGGTGACGAAGTGTGATGATATGTAAAATGTGAATAAATTTAATCCTAAAAGTGCCTAAGTACACAAGTGCGCGGTGAGCGGGTATGGACCTATTTCACACGTGATTTCAGAGCATAAGTAAAGTATAGTAAGGTAAGATAAGGATTATACCATCATAGGAAGCCACCTGTACTGGGATATGCCACGAATCCTCGTCAATACAGAAACTTTGCTACTAGAACCTGGAGGGGCGCAAACCAGAAAATGTGAGTGGGCAAAAACAAAGCTTTTCAAAAACCATTTCTCTTTCCAAAAATAATAACCCATCACCGTAAAACCATATAGTTTCCCAGAAAATAATAATACATACGTATATAGAGATCATGCTCGAGGGTAATGAAAATCAAGTGTATGCCATGTCAAGTATCTCAAAAATGCAATAGGTAAGCCAAGTAGAATAAATCAATGTAAAATGATGTGTCAGCCGGAGTCACCTAACGTGACTTGTATGGCTAAGCCTATATCTCACAAATCAATTCCTTCACACGAGTCGGAACCACCTAAGGTGGTCTGTACGACAGGCTGGGTGTAAATAAATACGCTCAAGTGCTACGATCACGTGAAGGCTGTGCGAAGTATTGCAAGTCACCTACGAGTCGGAACCACCTAATGTGGTCTATACGACAGGCTGGCACCTGCCTTGGATCCAAGGTGAGCGTGTGGTGTGTGAGGTGAACAATCACGTGAAGGTTAGGCCTTGGCCTCGGGCGAAGCCCTAACACCGGGGTGTAGGATAATGAGCACTAAATGCATGTAACCATAACCATTCTCAATGCAATCACTATCATCAATATGTACTCATCTGAAGCTTGCCTGTGCATCCGCAACATTATGCAATAACATGCATATATATATTAATGCATATACCAAACCGTAATGCAATTGACATGGCATTTAAAAATGTAAATCCTTTTAAAGCAATTTCTGGGAAATGTAGAGCATATATACATATATATAGAAAACCAAAGGCCCACTCACCTGGAGTCCGCTCTAAAATTTCCTAGCACGAACATCGAGGCGTCACGAACGATCGGTGCCTAGAACAATTATCAAAGCACATCTCAGAATTCTTATCGATAGAACATGTAACTTGCGTAAAACACATCCCTAAGGACGTTCCTGAATAACTTGAGACCCATTGACCAAAAGTCAATTGTCGATCAAAGATCGACGGTAGGGTCTACAACCCTACGCAACTCAATCCAGAAGATCAGCACCTCAGATTTCCGATCAGTCACTTCCAAAGATACACATTATGCTTCTAAAACATCATCCTAACATTTCATTATGATCCAACGATTGGATCTCCACCAATTGCAAATTCAAGTGGCGGTCAACGTTTTATTTATGAACTTACAAATCCAATTCGGGAAGATCAGTATGTCGGATTCCCGATCCATAAGTTCCTATGATCTTCAAATATTACGTACTATAACATATTAAAGTCTGGTGACGATCCAACGGTCTGATAGTCGATTCATATTTTTACCAAGTAACGTATCTTAATCAAACTAGGTTCACAATACTCAAATCACATCATACAAATAAAAAATCTAAGATCAAGATATCGATTTAATATAAAATAGCATCGGTTGTCCACTGGCCACGCGCCGCCGCCAGTGGCGGTCGGCCTCCCCAACTCGTCGGAAAATTCAACTATTTCTAAACATTCTCAAATTTTACAGGAATAAAGATCTCAATGAGTGGAGCAACTTTCATACATGTGACTAAGGCCAATTTGGCTGGGAAAAGCCCCAATTTAGCTCGAACCGTACGGAACCCTAAACTTGGGTGTGTTCGTTTCGACCTCCAAACTCACTACAACGCCTTTAACATTGCTTGGGCTTTGTTCCTGGGGTTGAGGGGAGCCTAGTGGTGGTGGTAATTTGCTGGGTTAACTTCACAATCGTCGGATTTTGCCATGGCACCCACGGAACCCACAGGATTCGTTCTACTCGAATTCCAGCTCAAACCCAATAAAATTTGGTTGGAAATGGAAGAGGGGAAGATAAGGATTAGTTTTTAGGTGGTGGTGAGGGTTAGATCGCCGGAAAAATGACGGAAAAGTGTCGGGAAGGCGGCGATGTGGGTGGTGCCCGATGGGTCATACGGGCCAACCCGTGTCTCCCCCATTCTCTTCTCTCCTTTCCCCTCATTTCTTCTGTTTCTGATTGGTCACCTTATTCCCTCCTTGGCCCATTCGTTCCCCCATCTCTCATTTTCTCTCCTCAACTCTCTATCATGGACACCCACGTGGCAAGTTCCCATTGCTCCAAATTGCTGGAGCCTTCTAGATGAGGGCCAATTTACAATAATACCCCTAACTTTAAACGTTAATATATCTTCGTTATAACTCCAAATCATGAACGGTTTGGGCCTACTCATCCGTGAGGTCGAACTCTATCCAAATATGTCAATAAACATGACAAAATATACGAGAATCACATACGTCCTCGAAAAATCACGCTTTGCCCCTAAGGCATTTCCGTAATTTCACGTATTAAAATTATAAAAACCATAACTTTTAGGGACGGGGTGTGACATTAATTCTTGATATAAGTGGCTTAAGAGGTCACTCCTCCATAAAATTTTCTCTCCTGTCCCACTACTTTTGTTTTGCCCTAGATTTTGAATTATTGTGCATGCAGACAATAATATAACAACTGAGTAAAGGACAAGACAAGCTGCTTCTCAGAAATTTGGTCATAAAACAAAGAAAAAAAAAATCTCTAAACTTTCAAACACACAATTTTCCAATTAGAACTAAACACTTCACTAAAATATGAGAGCTCAATGAAACACGAAGCTAATCTAAGAGTCAATTGTAGCAATAATTCATCAACTCTAATTAAAATATGTACCATTAAGTGCGTACAAAGAAAACAATGTCTGATCACTCTTGTGGAGAATTCTAGTGATGTGTACGTCATCACATCTTCCACTAATTTCGTCACAGATTTTATTGGTGTTCTATAATGACAACAACTAAATGTTAGGGTGTACTGCCATTTAATATTTTGTGTCAATAAAACAAATACATTAGAATAAAAATTTACAGGTATTTTTATTATATTAGCACGCATTGTCACCATGACGATATACCACGGGTACACCACGTGTTATAAAATAAGTCGAGGGATACCAAAAATATATCATTCTCTACTTGTATTATGACATGTGAAGAAACACTTGAATTCCTTATACTTAAAAAAGTTCTTTCGCATCATATATCGTTCTCAACTTGAACACCATCACGTGATTATTATTTTATTTACATAATAATATGTGGAAATATCTCGGCTATATTTCTGGCTCCACATAAAATGATAACAAGTTTTACATAAATAAAAAATTTATTAATACCAAAAAATTTCACAAGGGATATAATTTTTAATGTTTTATAACTCAGATGATGGTGACCATTTTTCGGGTTTTGGACTTTTTGGCTTTAAAGATAAGGTTCTAATTTTTCAATAAAGGAATGTTTTGAACTTTTTGGCTTAAAGATAAGGTTCTAATTTTTCAATAAAGGAATGTTGTGGACTTTTTGGCTTAAGGATAAGGTTCTAATTTTTTAATAAAGGAATAGTACATGTGGACCAATAAAGAAGGACACCACATTATTAACATTTTAACTATTTTAAAGTTTCACTATAAAGTAATTAAACTTTTAGTTGTACCAGAATAATGTACATGACATGAATAAAAGTAAGAAGGTTGAAATGAGAAAACAAATGAAAATGTTGCTAACATTTCCTTAAACTATATATACAAACATAAAAAAAAAATCACATTATTGTTTATCTATAAATGAAAAGTTTGGCTACTCCATGTGCACATTCAGGGGAATTATCAATTAGAAATCTCATAGGGCTGCTGCTGCCGCCTCTTTTGAAGATTGCCCCAACTCAATTTGTGAGTGTACTAGTTAGACTGACTTTGTTTCTTTTCTTCTTTTTCGTTGTTTTCTTCACAAATGCTCAATTAACATAAAATATCGTTGAATAAATAGGCAAATTGAACATGACAACTGCAGTTGTTCGTTCAATTCTTAACCATAAGAATTATGACGTTTGGAGTTCTCAGATCAAGACATATTTGTTGGCCGAAGATCTTTGGGACATTATAGATGAAGGCATTGATGAACGTCCTAAAACAGAAGATGAAGAAAAAGCTCAAGGTAAGGCTTTGAAGAAGAAGGACGCCAAGGCCTTATATGCAATCCAGAATTCTTGCGGGGATGATACTTATGAACTTATCAAGGACGAAACCACGGCCAAAGGAGCATGGGACACTTTGTCAGAGGAATTGAGGAAGCGAGATGAAAATCCATCAGATGAAAAAGGTACGTACATACATGAGCAATTGAAGGAAAAAAGAAAAACTGATAAACATATGGCAATGGTTTTCCGGTTGTAGCTTGTAGGTGATCTATGATTCTATATATTCTAATTTGATGAGGAATATTTTCACACGCGTCTGTCATCTTAACATCAAAATTTTATTTTTAGATGAGAGGTCAGTTAGTGAAGCGTATCCCACTCTGACTCTGATTGATGATGATACTAAGCCAGAGGTTTCTATGGAAGAAGGGCGCACAGAAGGTATATATATGTATATACCTTGATCCTCACAAATTAATACTTGTATAAAATTCTATTTAATAGTAATAGTATGACTAACCACTGACATCAACGATAGACCTCGGTTATATTAATTAGGGGTGTAATCTCCTATATATGTATATATCTATATAGTATATTATTTTATTATATTTTTCAATGTAGGATTATTTTGTTAAATTTTCCGTAGAATTTCCCATTTGTTTTCAAATTGTATTTAATTATTTTTTATGCAAGTATGGGAAATTTAGCAATTAAAAAACATGGCATGCAGAACATGATGAGAGCAAAACCAACGATATCCATGAAACTTTCGTCCAATATGTCAAGTCTAATGATTGGGATAATGCGATCAAGTTTCTTCGCCAACATCGGCAGCTGGCA
Organism: Malus fusca; assembly: GCA_035220775.1. Taxonomy (NCBI): domain Eukaryota; kingdom Viridiplantae; phylum Streptophyta; class Magnoliopsida; order Rosales; family Rosaceae; genus Malus; species Malus fusca. Next base: position 5,758,141 of record CM069075.1, read on the forward strand.
GGAAATGCAAGAATTCCATTTGTGTTGCAGCGTGATCATTTCAGAGATGGTACAGTTCTTCACTATGCAATCCTGAATATCATGAGCTGCAGCGTACGCATTATACAACAGTTGGTGGATTTAATGGCAAGCGAAGACTTGGAAATACAAGACTGTTTCGGTTGCACAGCTTTTTATCATTTAATAAATTGTTATCCAGAAAGAGTTGAAGTAGCTGAATGCATGGTTAAAAAGAACCACAATTTACTTACAATTTTACCGACTCGGAATAAGAAGGCTCTAGTTCTCGTGGCCCAAGGGAGGCCAAAAGGGGAAAGCATGGCTCGCTATCTCTATTCCCTCACTCCACCCGAAAGATTAAGAGTTGACGAAGCCGCTCGACTTATTTATCTCGGTTTTTATTACAACAGATTAGGTATAACTTTTTTCCGTCTGATTTTTTTTTAGTTAAATTTTGTCTGTAAGCTTACAATGTTTTATTTTTCACACTTCTATTATACATAGATATTGCGTGGGATTTGATTCAACGTAACCCAAATTTGGTCATGGCTATAGACTCCAACGGATGTATCCCCTTAGTAACATTGGCCAATAACCGTTTTGCATTCAAAAGTGGAAGTTGGCTCAGTATATGGGAACAATTGATCTATTATGGTTAGTACACTATTGCTTTCTATTTTCTCCTTATATATTTTTTCTAAAAGACAAAACTTGATATAAGTCTAATTTTGTGAGTCACTACTAGAATTAGTCACTTACATGAAATTGGTCCAATGTCTAAAATTACACATTATCATATTTTTATTTTCATACCAATTACCCTTAAGATTATAAATTGTAATAAATATGTGAATGCACATAATCCCTTAATTATAGAATTGCAAGTTGAACTAATCCCTTAATAACTTCAATTCTCCCGTAGAAAATATGGTCTCTGTCTTCTTCTATAGCTCTCTCGCTTGACACTATTTGCTCATTCAAACTTTGATTTTGTGTTCACCATTGCTAGTTTGAAATCTTGTGTGGTGCTTGCTGGGTTCAAACTTCATGTTGGTAAACTGAAAGGGGAATGGCAGGGAATGGTAGGATTTACATTTTTTTTACAAATCGTAAGGTGGTCTTCTTAATTTTGTGGAAATCGTTGGTGTTTATCTACTTGTATCATGATTTATTTTTATTTTTTATTAATCTACCATATCTATAATCTAAAACTACATTAGTGAAATTCTCTTTGTCAACCAAAACAGGATGAAAAGACATCGGGAAATTTTATTTGAACCCATACAACCTCTTTCTACACCCAACTTACTTTTTACACCCACATTACTTTTGATTAAGATACCAATATCTTATTAAACCCAAATTTATTACCTAAACTATCCTCACAAACCTAATTCAATTTGTAAATTTAGCTACACACCCATTTATCTACAATGCAATCGCCAAAATCTATGCCTTCAATTTTGTAGAACCTATCGATGTAGCACTGCCTCATGCCCAATATCTGCATCTATAGGCAAGGGAACCCCAAATTATTTCAGAAATCAAACCCACAACAAAACTTCAAAAGGTCCTCATTGAAAATTTTGAATTCTTACAACTTAATGTCATTTTGAGAGCTGGAAGATCTACGGTTCTATGGGTTTAAAATTTCTTTGAATTTTTAGCTCTTTAAAAATAGAGATTTCTGCTTTTTTTAATTTTCTTTATTTTTAAAATTTTTTCTATCAATTGCTTCAATGAATTTTTATTTGATCTTTTTCCTAAAGTTTCAAATTTCCAAATGGATTTTGAAAACCCAACCCAGCAGAGACCAGTGATGTAGAAAGATTTCCTGATTTGATCTTTTTCTTAAAGCTTTGTTTTTATTATAAGAGCTATTAGGGGTTTTGTGGGAATGAATGTAGGATAAACAATCAGTGATAACATGGTTTGATTATAAGGTGTGGGTTTATTCATAAATTTTAGTTTTATTGTTAACTTCATCTTGTACTTTATAGTAATTATGCAATAGAGTAAAAAAGACAATTCACATTTAAAGTTTAAGTTGGGTATAGAGAGAGGTTATTTAGGTTTAAATAAAAATTCCCAAATACATCTTTGTGTTCTATCACAACAAAAAAGTTAATGACAGTAACGTTATTTTACGGATCAAAATTTTGTTTTTTTTTTAAACTTCACCTACATGTAAGTTTATTATTTATAATTAAAAAAAATAAAAAATAAAAAAGAACCTCTCTCCTTCTCTCCCTCTATCCTCACTCCAACGTGCTCTCTCATTCTCTTTCTCTCTCCTTCAATTTTAACAACCGAAGTAAAAAATTTCACACTTTTTGTGTGAGCATATACTAGTACCTAGTAACAAAACAATTCTTTATCAACTAAAAGAGAGTTAAAAGACAATTTAGTCTTCTATTTACAATTCAATAAAGATATCATAAAAGAAAATTAATGGGCATACAAGTAATTTTACACAATATTTTTTTAAACTATTTTTTTCACTTCCCTCATCCACATGTCATCAAAGTCTATTTCTATCTTTCCCATCTCTCTCTCTCTCTTTCTCAAAAATTAAAAACATTCAAATAAAAAAAAACAACTTAATCCACGTACGTTCCCTCTCTTAAAATGAAAACATTTTAGATAAAAAAATAAAAACCAAATTAACCCACAATTATCTCCTCTTTTGCCTATAAAAATAAAAATTTAAATTTTTCACACACGTAATGTGTGGCTTTTTTCTAGTGTGTGTATATATATATATATTTATATTAGAGATTAATTATATTTTATCTACCTATATCTAGGGGTGGGTTTGGTGCAGTTACCGTACCAAACATTTGATTTGACAAAATCTATTATCATTACCGTACCAAACTTTTGGTATACCGAACTTCGGTATTGCCAAATAGTTCGGTTGGCATGGTATGACAATCGTAATTGCGACTTTGTTTTGGGACAAAATCTGTTTTTGTTTTTTTAACCCAATTCAAGGGTAAAACTTTTTTGTGTGTACCTTTATCTCATATATTGTAGCCTAAATTCATCTATTATTCATCATTCACAATTCACACACACACACACACAAAATAATTCAAAGGCCTTTTAGCCAAAATGGTCTCTGAGATTTGCATAACATATAACTTTGGTCCCTGAGATTGAAAATCAATAGAAATGGTCCATGAGATTCTCCACCATCCATTATTTTGATCCTTTCATTAAAAAACTCCATTAAGTGGTCCCTTTTTAACGGAAGGTTCAAAATGATGGATGATGAACAATCTCAGGGACCAAAGTTATGTGTTATGCAAATCTCAGATATTATTTTGGCTAAAAATACCCTCAACTTAACGGAGTTTTTTAACGGAATGACCAAAATAATGGATGGTGGACAATCTCAGGGACCACTTCTATTGATTTTCAATCTCAGAGACCAAATTTATGTGTTATGCAAATCTCAGGGACCATTTTGACTAAAAATCCAAATTCAAATGATGCATCAAGATTCATGATGAAAATTAAGCTTACAATCCAAATAGAAGTTACAAACCAAAACAAATAAAAGTTAACAATCCAAATAGAAGTTAAAGTTTAACCAAATAAAAATTGGAACTAAACTTCAAAAGTGAAATTCATTGATCAATTCTTCAAGCTTGAGACATCGAAGCTTTTGGAGGAGACATTGAACTTGTGGCAAGCTTACATTACAAACAAAGAAAACATATTAGTAGCAAGAAGAATTAAAGTTGAAAACCATTTAATAACAAATTTACTAAAAAAATTAAAGCATATCTTACTTGTTTCCACTTCTTTCATTTCTTTGTAAAATTGAAGCATAACTTCTGTTGGTTCCTTATAGAAGTTTACTTCATCCGTCCTAAGCCAATCAGTAGTACATACTAGTGCCTCTACCATTTTAGGAGTCAAGGATGCCCTAAAAATGTCCACAACCCTCCTCCCTAGGCTAAATGCATTTTCACTAGTAACGATAGAAGTGACAATTGCAAAGATATCATTGGCTATTTGTGAAAGAATTGAAAACTCTCTTGTGTTTGATTTTCACCAACTCAAAAGATCAAAGTCACCAACAACAATGCTAATATAAGTAGGGTTTTATTTTCGAATTATTGGAATATTATAAGTATATATATATATATTAATTATAAATACGTGTTATATAATTATATATTATATATTATATATTATATATTATATATTATATATTATATATATGTTTGGTACGGTAGGGTAATACCGTGATAATGGTATTCGTTACCAATACCATACTATGAAATTTCGGTACGGTACAATACCGTACTATTACCGATTGACACAAAAAATTTGGCACAAAATTGGTATGGCACGGTTGGCAATTTGATTGGCAAGGCAATTTGGCAAAAAAATCCACTCCTACCTATATCATGTGATCTATCTCAAAAATATATCATTACCACATTTGTACCACATTTTTAATAGAGCTAAGATCCATATGTGTTAGCGGATCATAGTTCTATTGGAAAGTTGGTACAAATATGGTATAAAATGTGATAAGTGTAGGCTTACTCAATCTATCTCAAATTAATCGTTTATCTACCTGTATCATGGATTTTGTTTTTATTTTATTAATCTACAACACTATATTTTGGATTTTTTTATTAGCACCTCACATATTATTAAATACACTCCAAAAATAAATAAATTATTAAATGACTTGTATATGGAACTTGTTTGTTCATGCCTACTGTAAAAACATGGTTTATCTCCTGTTTTCTATTGCATCTGTGCTTTTTCAATAGATTTCCATTTGCTCAAAAAATAAAAATAGGAGAGAAGAAGGTGGAAGAATCTGGGGATGGAAAGGGAAAGAGACAGGACAAGTGGAGGATGTAAGGGTAGTATGAGAGGCAGCTGGAGCTCAGGGATCAATGGATCTGGACCATTGAAATTTGATCACAAAAATAAGCCACATGGACCAAAAAATAATAAAAGTATTAGTTTTAAAAAATGTAAGAAATTTGATCTAAGGTTGGAAAGGCTCTCACTCTGAAAGAGAGCTCAATGGGTACAAATGGGTTAGGTTCGATTTTAAATTTTTAAACCCATTATGCTAACGGAGTTTAGCAGATTTTACATGACACAACCCATTAAAATAATGGATATGACACAAAAACAACACAAACGAGACAAATACAGCCTAACATAAAAATTTTGCTTCAGAATAATATTTAATTGAATTAATGAGTTTGTATTCTTATCTTGATAGGTATAAGCATAAAACCTCTTCCTACTCGAGTAAACGTTCGAAAACCTCAAAGTGACCACAGTGATAAAATGTATCTCTCAAACAAAAAAGAGAATCAAAGGCATCTCATTTCCTCAGGTATTTTACATGTCTGCGATCCAAATTCGTTTATGTTAATGCCATGGTAAATTGTTCGATAATGCATGCTATAGAATGTCAAGCTACAGTCATGTAATTTAAGTATAGTTATATTGACTTAGCAAAATACCTAAAACACAAAATATAAACAAAATGGGCAGATTATAGTGAATCTGTCCAAAACCAACTTAAAACCGAAATAGAAAAAGGCTTTTCTCGGATTCCACCCACAACCTTCTATTCTTCTCGGCCCAGGTTGGATACAACCTTGATTCACCTTCCTCGTCCCCAATCTTTGACATGCATATAAGAAATGGAATTAAAATTCAAAATCTAGAATCGATCCCAAAACATAAATTTTTTATTTTTGGAATAGTACTTACATTGGAGGACAGCCCACGAGGAGAGAATCATTTTTACCTCTTGGGTCGAGCTCAATTCCGGCAAGCTTGGCTGGAAATCCCACAGTCGCTGTCTCTTAGATCTGAAATTGAGGAAATTCGGCTACGAATTTGTAGATACTAACTTGGGGGTTGGAAAGAGGACGGAAGCAGGATTGTGTGGGTATAATTTGATGGTCGGTGGTGAACGGTGGATGGCGGCACTTTTTGTCCATACTGGGTCGTTGTTATAGCATGAAAGAGAAGAGGGAGAGGATATGGGAGGGAGGGGGAGGGGGGAGAAAATGGGTTTCTAAAATTGAAACCTTAATTTGAGTCATCTTTAGACCAACTTCAACCTAGGACCCAAACCTTAAAATTTTGGGTTTAGACCCAAATTTAGTTCGGATTTGGCTGACCTAAATTTTGGGTGGGTCCCACTTTTTTTCTTCAAATAACTAACAATAAATAGGAGGCCTAAACCAATAAAACATTTAATACAAACAATTTATATTAAATTCAATCTACACCAATTTTATCCTTCAATATCATTTTATTGTGTGTGACCTTGTAGGTTCCAACTAAAGTTGGCAGTGGATGATTTATCAAATTAATCTAATTTTACATTATTACAAATCATTCTAATTCAACCTTGTAGGAATATCCGCAAACTGAATAGTAACATCTAGCAATGGCTCTCAGCTACTCAGATTAGTCATAATATGTTTGAATTCATACAACACATATATAGAACCTTAGTTATGGTTATAATGCAATTCGGTTTCAGTTATGGCTACAACGCAATTTGGTTCCTCTATGTACTATATTCCGATCATATATTTTACAGCATGGAACTATTGTCAAACTCTACGCATAAATAGGATATCCTTGATGTATCGCATGCATGTTGTTGATGCAAATTTCTTCCTCCTTATTCTTGGACAAAATTGCACCTACAAAACAAATAACACCTTAGGTCATGGCCAAGAGCCTCACGAGCCCACGATGAATGGGGGGGCTTTGGCCGAAGAACCTCCGATGCCAAAGTTAGAATTTTGAGATAAGTGTTTGGAGAATTTTGAGTGTTTAGCAAGAGTGAAGACACTCATTTTTAGAGAAAATGAGGTAGAATATATAAGGCATGGCCGGCCCCCTTGAGAGAGAAGGTGATCGGCCTCTTGTGTGTTTTTTTGGGTGTAATTGGTAGTTTAATTAGCCATTAATAGATTAATTAGGTAATAAAACCATTAATTAGCTAATTAACATAATTTCAAAGGAATGTTTTGGGGGTTACCTTGTGGAGAAGATATGATGAGGGATGGATGAAATAGGTTATAAATAAATACCTATTTGGGCACTTTTGAATTGATTGAGGGATGATTGTCCACTGTTCGCACATAGCAATTCCAGTGTGCCTTGAGGGTAATTTTGTCCTTTTTACCCAAAAATCCATGTGTCGCCTTTTGATTATTTTTGACTCCACAAATGCCCCCACACCTGTTGGGCTGCTCGCAGAAAAGGGCAACGAGTGTAGAGATTTTCTTGCTTTTGGAAACTTTGGATTGTTTCCTATTTTGATGTTGATTCCCTCTTTAATTGGAAATTAGATCCTTCTAGGAAAGGGAAATAAATTTCTCTCAAAGCCTATTTAAGTCCACCTTAAGTGGATTATTAAATCAACTTTGGAGAGCAATTTATTCTACCCTACAAGAGAGAGAAAACTTAGAGGATATTTGTTCCCCCTCTTCTAGCAATCTTCTACACCTTGCCCGTGCAAATGATCGTCTTTTGTTGCTTGCTTTGTCTTCTCCGCGCCGCACCGAGATAAGAAAAATTTAATTTTTCTCATCTTTTTCTTGGATAGTGCTGTTGCGGGGTAGTTGTCAGGGTGGTGCGGCACGTCGGCTGGCAAGGGTCTGGAGTTGACTCGGCATAGACCGATGAGGTGTTGTGGTAGAGACCACTGCTTGGGCTGTATGGATTGGCTAAAGCCAATGGCAGCTTGTGAGGTTGAGGCCACAGATTGAGGTGCTGGGCCGCAATGTTAGGCGAGCTGTATGGCTCATGTCGTTTGGGCTCTTGGACCTGACGTGGGCCAGGCCGGTGATTGAGAGAAATGAGGAGGTTGCGAGCCTCATGGGCTGTTAGAATGATGGGCCTGCAGGCCTCATGCTTGCTGGTCCAAGAAAAAAATGAGGGAAAAACCAGTATGGGTTGAGCTCATCTGCTGAGTATCGTGAATGGCGTTGGCTGCTTAGTTCTCTTCGCCGGGAGAAAAGTGGACTATTCTCGAGATAGGAGAAAAAAAGGATCAAGGTTGATGCATTGGCTCGTCTGAATGCTGTCATGGAGCCTATTATGAATGAAGAGGGAAAAAAGAGATCTTCCCCGCCTGCTTAAGAGATACCGGTTGAGAAAACTGAAGACTTCCTCCACTGCTTGTGAGGGTCCGCTGCTGCCGAGAGGCCTGTGATTGACATGACTTCATCCAATGGGAAGAAAAATGAGGCTGCTAGATCTGAGCATGTGGCGCCTGCCATGTCGAGAATGGCTTGTACGATTGCTGATAGGATTGCTCAGTGTAAAGGTCCTATCATGTCCCCAGTGCCGAAGTTTGTACCAAGACGTCCGTTGGGAGCCAAGTCTGATTCACCTTTGGAGAAGCTTGCTATTATGAAGAGCGATAAAGTGGACTCTACTGGTAAAGTGGCGCCAATGCCCATTCCCTCCGCTGTTGAGACTGATTCGCCTGTTGGGAAGGAGGAGACTACTCGCATGTACAGTTGTGAGAAATTCACTAAGCCTACTTCTAGGGAGGTTGCTGAGATCTGTGTGCTCTTGAAACCAGATCTGCTTGAAGACATGGACGCTTGTGCCAAGTTTGTTGATGGCGTTAGAAAGGTTTGTTTGACCAAGTTCCTTTGTGAAACATACGACCCAATATAGAAAGACTATTCTGCTTGCTATGATGCAGATATAGCAAGGCTGTTAAGGAGGTGGCGAAGACTATGGCAACTGAAGCTTATTCCTCGGTCGAGGAGACCAAGAGGTTGGATTCTGAGCTTGTTGCTTTAAAGGGGTCTAATATTTCTACCCCCACTTCTCTGCAACTTGAGACCGCTCGCCAAAAGATCGTTGACTTGAAAACTAGGCTTGACGCGATCCAAGTTAAGTATGAAAGTGCAAAGAAGGAAATTGGATGTTACATACCTCAGATTCAAGATTTGAGTTTGCAGTTTCTGAGCTTCATTTTGTTACTTATACAAAGGATGAAGAGTTAATTGCTGCTTATAATCAAGTGATCCACTTCAAGAGAATCGTCGATAGGCTTGAACCCCAAATATTGGAACTTCAAGGTGTACTGAAGATCAACGAAAGTCTGAATAAGAAAGTGGATGAGTTATAGCGCATCCGTGTTGGTCTGCTCGATGAGAATGAGCAACTGAAGGGTGAGAAGGATGGGCTCGAGGTTTCGAGACATTCTCTATTTCTCTAGAAGACTTACTTGCTTTTACTTTTGAGGCTTCTATTGGTGAAGTAGTTGGAGAAGTTGGTGCCCAGGCTGGGGCAGCCGGGGGTGAAGCGCTGGATGATGCCGCTGCTAAGAGCGTCGCGGCTGCTGAAGGTGTGGCGACCGAGTAGTCGTGGGATGTCCCAGCTGCTGAAGTGTAGTCTTCTAGGTAGCCTTTAGGATTTTCTTTGTTTTTCCTTGTAACTCTTGTTTTGCTTGAACTCCTTCAGCCTTTTCTAGTTGTTTATAAACATGCTTCCTTCACTTTTCTTCATATTCGTTTCTTTTGTTCATGCCCTAACCTTTAGACTTTATAGACCAGTGGCAAACGTGCTACTTTTCTATAAGCAGACAGGCCCGCGTAACCTATGCAACCGTAGGTCTTGGTGTATAACTTTGCAAAGTTGTTAGCCATTGGGTTGGCAGTCAGATGCCATACTTACAGAAGCAAACAAGTCCACGTAACAACTAGGCTGTTAACCTTGGCTTTCTCCAATTCCGTAGGTTGTGTATCAAGTATCACAACACTTTAGGATTTGGTGTAGGTTGTTCCGCGCTTGGCAGAGGTGAAGCTTAACGACTACGTAGCTTGTCGGCAGTGGATAAAGCTTCGTATATGCACTATAGCTTGTTTAACCTTTCACAAGAATGTGCGGTTGTATAAGTTTAGCGTGGTTTTACTGCTTGAAGGGCAAGCCGTAGGCAGTTTTACGGAAACCGTAGGCTACCTTAGTGCACTCGGTAGCAGCTTTAGGGTTCCAAGGCAGCTGTCTGTAGGGCGTACTGCATAATGTGCCCCATCCGTCTCTAGGGCCCGGTTCCTCGCGGATTGGGCCAAGAGACCCAAAATCCTTCAGTTAGCTAAGCCTTGAAAAAGACCATTGTGGCTACTTCTAGGAATCCCGGCGCAAGCCATCGTGCATCTAGTTATACTAGGGCAGCCCATCTCATTCACGTCTGGATATTCAGAGTGTAGAGTTTATCTTGACGTCTTGGAGAGCTGACCTATGTGGGTGTCGGGAGTGGGCTGCTCAGCGTGTGGCGCACGTGGGTGTGAGGCTAAGGCTCGCCTTGGAGTAACATGGCTTGAGCCGTGGCTTTAGTGCCGTGAGCCTTGGATGGCACGGCTTGGGCTTGCTTAAATGGCACGGCTCGGGCCGTGGTGGTGACACTATGGACCTCGCCGCGGGTGGCCCCTGTGGTGGCCATCGCGGTGGTTCCCGTGGTGGAAACTCGTGGCTGTGGTGCCGTTCTACTTATTGTCACATTTAGCTTCGTGGATCGTTGTGGTCCTACCTCTTGAATATTGGAATTTTCACTTGTTGAATTTTCTAAATTTCTAGGCATTGTACTTCTCTTTTACGTTTTATCAAAGAATTTTTGCAAATAAAAAATTCTAATAATAAAATTGTACGAAAAATCTACAAATGGACAAGAAAATAGAAAAACCTTGGATGCGAGAGTCTTCTACGAGTGTGGGACTCAACTCTCAATGAAAGCAAATTCGGAATGTGAATTCCTAATAAACATGTAAAGGCATAGTTCATTGTTCATATATCCCTGACTAATCAAATACTCACTCAAACGGTTATACATATCTGCCTGGATTGCTCAATCCTTAGAGTGAACACCTTAGCCAAATGGAGAGCGTCTTCCTTGGTCTAGAACTATTTGATCCATTCAATGTAGGTCATTCAGGAACTTTCATGTAGATTTTCGTATCAAAGTCCACATAGAGATATGAGGTTACCATGTCCATGAGTTGCATATCTAGTTTTTTCGGAAACTACCAGTAAGAAGGATGACCCATTTATGCTAAATAAAATATACATATAGGTGAGTATGAAAACAGAAAAAAGCAAAGTAATACACATAGGTGAGTATGACAAAAACCAACACCGTAGGAAGAATGACCCATTTATGCTAAATAAACTGTTTTCTTTTGTCATCAAATTTGACTTGTAATGCAGGAATTGGTTTATTCCAAAGACTAGTGGCAAATCTTCGAACACTGTTGGGTATGCCACGTACTCATTAATATTGTTAATTGATTTTTTTATGATTGTTTTATTAATAGTTAGTATCATTTGAAAATGATTTGTATTTGTTTTTAATGAACCTAGGAATCAATCGAATATATCAGATGAAATTGATGCATGAGCGGGTCAAGCAACTTCTACCTCTGATGTGTAAAGCAGCAAGTGTAGGAAGTATGAGTTTTTATAAAATAAAGAAATTGGACGCAGCACTGTGCGTGGCAGCAGAACGAGGGCATGTAGAGTATATTGCTAATTTTCTTGGAGATGACACATATCCTGTATTTGGAGTTACAAACGAAAAAGGCCAGAGCCTATTGCAAATTGCTGCTGAATGCCGTCAACACAAAGTTTATAATCTTATATACCTACCCGATCAGTTGCCCCATATGGAAGATATACTTGGCCTCGATCAGTCCGATAAAATACGGATCAGAGTGGGGATGACAGATGAATTTGGCAATAATCTGCTACATACGGTAGCAAGTATTACTTCATTGTCACAAATTGGTCACATTCAAGGTGCAGCTTTGCAAATGCAAAGAGAACTACAATGGTTCAAGGTGACTATTTTTCTATGTATAAATACATGCTAATACTTATGGAATATTTTGCCTATGTGCTGTTTATATATATATATTTTTGTGGCTATAATTTTAATCTCCTTTTCTCATACTCCTTCACATATTTTTGTTACTCTATTTCTTCAATTTTAAAGAAAAAATGAGATTGCAAAAATTACTCTCTTTAAAAATAAAAAATAAAAACAAAAAGTTTGTCGACATGCACAAACATAACGGGAAAAATTGAAATTAAAAAGGAAAAGGTTTTATTTAACTACATACTATAATGTCATCCTCTGTGCTTAACTATTGATTTTGAGTTATGTGGTATCTCAAACGATCAAAGTTTAAGGATTTATATGAAGAGATATAGATTTTAGAGTCACATCCACAAATAATTTTGTTGCGAAAAATGCAGGAGGTGGAGAGCATTGCAGATCCCAATCATTGTGAATCTGTAAACAAATATAACAAGATACCACGAAAAGTATTTACGGAGAATCACAAAGAATTGGGGAAAGAGGCAGAAAAGTCAATGAAGGAAACAGCAACTTCTTGTACAGTTGTAGGTGCTTTAATTGTCACCATAATGTTTGCTGCAGCATTCACAGTTCCTGGTGAAAATGATGGAAATGAAGGTTTTCCTACATTCTTAACTAACAAGGTATTCACAACATTTATAGTTTCAGATGCAATCTCGCTCTTTTCTTCAACAACTTCGGTTATCATGTTTTTGGGCATTCTCACGTCACGTTATTCTGAAGATGATTTTTACAAATCCTTGCCCACAAAAATGATAATAGGCCTTTTCACTCTCTTTTTATCTATCGCCGCCATGATGATTGTCTTTTCTTGTGGCCTTTACATTATGCTTGACGGGAAATCATCGATTGTTATTCCAAGCATTTTGCTTGCCAGTGTTCCAGTTACCTCGTTCATATGGATGCAATTTCCGTTGCTTGTTGAGCTATTCATTTCTACTTTTGGATGGGGAATATTTGATAGGGAGCAAAAAACAGTTGATTTGAATTCCTAAGTTATGTTTAGTTGGGTTTGGATTTGCTACTATTTAAGAAACTTGTAAAGAGAAGCCGATGTATGACCTTCTATTTGGCCAATTATGTATACGCTTTCTATTTGACAATGATGTGTGTGCTTTTTATTTGACAATTATGTATGAGCTTTCGATCCTAAAAAAAAAAAAAAAATTCAACTTCAATTTATATTTTTGAGTTTTCTTTTTTGGTGAATTTCTATTTTGAGTTAGTTACTAAGACAAGCTTTCTATATAGACTCTATCTTTTTATCGATAAAATGAATTCATTGAAGCAACCCCAAAAGGGGGAAAAGTACAACAATGTCATCTCAACCAGGGAAAAGAAAAACATAACCCAGTAAGTAGAGACTAACAAAACTAAGCCATACATGCATACAAAAGTAGGGCAATAGAAGCCACAGTCGAGCCATAACAATTAAAGTACCGGAGGACATGGTAATTTACGCGTGAGAGAACCAAGACCAAAGACATCATATTTTTGAAGATTACACATACATCCAAAAATGTTTTAACTTTGAAAAGACGATTCACGTGTTCGTAGCTTAAAAAAGTAATTGGAACATGAGAAACCTTTCCACAAATGTTCTCAGCATTAACTTTCAAAATCCTTGGTAAAATTCTCTACCAACTTCCAATTTCAATGTCAGCATGCACCACCCAAATAAGCATTCAACCATACATTAACTGTTGGAAAAGTGGGAGTATTGGATGGCTAGTGGTTTAGGCTAGTCAACTTTCTTTGTGTAAGTTAGGCAAGTTACACAAGTTAGGCAAGTTAGGCAAGTTAGGCAAGTTACACAAGTTAGGCAAGTTAGGCAAGTTAGGCAAAGTTAGGCTTATATCTACTTTCTTTCCCTATATATATTTTTCATCTTGTAATTGTTTCTTCATGAAATACACATAAAAAATTCTACATGGTATCAGAGCAGGAACTCTAAATTCCTGGCTCAGTTGATCGTTTCCGCTAAGTTTCTTTTACTCTAAGCCAAGATGGCTGGAGAACATTATGAAGCTGAGAGCTCGATGGATGCTTTAACTCTACCTAACGTTGAAATCAACCCTAATCAACGTCTCAGTTCTATTTTGTTGAACGAATTCAACTATCTTCCCTGGAGCCGTGCTGTTTCTCTTGCACTTGGAGGGAGATCAAAGCTTGGCTACGTAAATGGTGCCATAAAAGCTCCAGCAGTCACTTCTCCTACCTACGAGTCGTGGCTATGTATAGACCAGTTGGTCATGTCTTGGTTGCTCAACTCAATGGAGCATAGGATTGCTGAAAATTTCAGCTATTCTGAGTCGTCCATGCATCTCTGGAAGCAAGTCAAAGAGATGTATGGAAATCAAAATAATTATGCCCGTGTCTTTCAACTTAAGAAGGATATTTCGAGCTTGCAACAAGGAGGAAAAGCCTTTGTTCAACATCTTGGCAACCTTACAAGCATGTGGAATGAGCTTGATGTCTATCGTCCTCATACCACCGATGCCACCATGTTGATCAAGAGAGCAGACGAAGACAAGATTTTTCAACTCTTGGCAAGCTTAGGCTCAGAGTTTGAAGATCTCAGAAGTCACATTTTAATGAATGTTGAACTTCCTTCATTCACTGGTGTTTGTGCCATCATTCAAAGGGAAGAAGTAAGGAGGAAAGTAATGAGCCAAGATACTAAAAATCCTATTCCTGAAACTAGGGCATATGTCTCCAACAACAAGCGTCTTGAGGGCAAAGTTTATAAGGGAAAAAGACCATATTTGAAGTGCAGCTACTGTGATTCACTTGGACATACAAGAGACAGGTGCTGGATTCTTCATCCAAAATTGAAGCCAAACTCCTTGAAGGAGACAAAGGGTCCCCAAAGACATTTGAGTAACAATGGCTACAAGGCAAATCATGCAGCTATCTCTTCGACTGAAGGAATGGTAAACTTCACTACCAATCCTACAACACTAATCAATGATTTTGCAGCATATCTTCATAATAAACAGCTGCATAACAATGGAGATGAAGCTCGTGAAGCTACAGTAGCTAAAGAAAAGAATCACACTGCCTTACTTGGACAATTTGCTGGTTTCTTGGCTGAGCATGATCATGTTTCGCAGAAGGATATTCCAGGTATTTCAAGTGCCTTCTCTACTGCCTTAAATGCTAGTAATGAACATGATTATTGGATCATTGACTCAAGTGCTACGGATCATATGACAAATCAAATTAATAACTTGCATGATTTCAAAACATTGTCAAAACCGTCTCAAGTGTCAGTAGCCAATGGAAAGGGTGCCTTAGTTGTAGGAAAAGGAAAGGTCAACTTACTCTCAAAACACATAGAGTCATCAGCTCTTTACATTCCTTCATTTCCTTTTCAACTTCTATCAATAGGAGCCATCACCAATTCTCTAAACTGTCGAGCTATTTTTTCTCCCCACAATGTTGTTTTTCAGGACATCATCACCAAGAGAACGATTGGTGAAGGTTTCTTTTTGAATGGTCTTTACTACTTAGCTAAAGATACTAAGGATCCCAAGGTTTTTCAAGTCAGTTCGAGTGTGTCTCAAGATCAACAACTTTGGCATCAACGTTTGGCTCATCCTTCTGAAAAAGTGATGTCTTTCTTATTCCCAAAATTGTGCAAAGATAAGTTGCACTGTGATGTTTGTCATTTGTCTAAATTTTCCAGGTTGCCTTTTGAGTCCTCCACCAATAAAGCCAGTCATCCGTTTGAAATCATTCATTCAGATATTTGGGGTCCAATACTAGAGTCCTTTGATGGATATAGATATTTTGTAACCTTTGTTGATGATTTCACAAAAATGACTTGATTGTATCTTTTGAAATTTAAGAGTGAACTTCCAATTGTTTTTCAAGATTTTCATAAACTGGTTGGCACTCAATTTGCATCAAAAATTCATATATTAAGATCCAACAATGGCACTGAGTATATGTCCCATAAAATGTCTCAATACTTGAGTATTCATGGCATCTTGCATCAAACAACATGTGTTGGCACACCTCAACAAAATGGAGTGGCCGAAAGAAAAAATAGAGATCTTCTTGAGAAGACAAGATCAATCATGTTTCATATGAATGTACCCAAGAAATTTTGGTCACAAGGAGTACTTACAGCTGCCTATCTTATTAATAGATTGCCTTGCAAAGTACTCAGTTTCAAGTCCCCATATGAGATGCTAAAAGGCAGAAAAATTGATCTTTCACACTTGAGAGTTTTTGGCTCCACCTGCTTTGTTCACAACAAATCCCATCATCATGATAAATTAGATCCTAGAGCTACCAAATGTATTTTCTTGGGTTACTCATCCACTCAAAAAGGCTACAAGTGTTACAATCCAATCACAAATAAGCTTCTAGTTTCAAGGGATGTAAGGTTTAATGAAAATATGTCCTACTTCTCAAAGAAACTAAGTGATGCAGATCAGGGGGAGTTTTTTAGTGATATGTTTCCATTGCCTAGTGTCCCGTACTACCAAGAAAATCCTCCATCATGTGACACTACAAGTTTATCACCTGAACATGCTCCCTCCCAAGTCACAAATGTTGAGCCTCCAGTCCAGATTCGTCGAAACCCTTCTAGGGTTCGTCAACCCCCACTTCGACTACATGATTATGTCACCTACACCTCTAGGTATCCTCTCACAGATTTTGTTTCCTATAAGCAGTTTTCACCCTCTCATATCTCCTTTCTTAGTGCCTTGGATCATACTCATGAACCACAAACATTTCAAGAAGCAAGTAAACATAAAGTTTGGCAAACTGCAATGAGGGACGAACTGCAAGCTCTTCATGACAACAAAACCTGGAGTGTAATTAAACTTCCCACAGGGAAGAAAGCAGTGGGTAGCCGTTGGGTGTACAAGACAAAGTTCAACTCAGATAGGACTATTGAAAGACACAGAGCTCGTTTAGTGACTCGTGGCTTTACTCAGACTTATGGCTTGGATTACAAGGAAACCTTTGCTCCCGTAGCCAAAATGAACATTGTAAGGGTTTTCTTGTCAGTTGCTGTGAATCAATCTTAGCCTCTCTATCAAATGGATGTGAAGAACGCTTTTTTGCATGGGGAATTAGAGGAGGAAGTGTACATGAAACTACCACCAGGGCATTCTCAATCGAGCGATCCTGACATGATTTGTAAACTGCACAAATCCATTTATGGTCTGAAACAGTCTCCACGTGCCTGGTATGCAAAACTAAGCTCAATCCTTGAAGAGTTTGGCTTCCAAAGAAGCAGTGCAGATTCCTCACTATTTGTTTGTAATGGCTCAGTTGGAAAAGTCATTGTTTTAATCTATGTAGGTGATCTCATAGTGACAGGTGACAGTGATGCAGAAATCCAATCTCTCATGCTTGCTCTTCGAAACAAATTTGCAATCAAGGATTTGGGGCGCCTCAAATATTTCCTTGGTATTGAACTTGCCACTTCACAGTAAGGTCTCTTTCTCAATCAAAGAAAATATATCCTTGATCTCTTGAAGGAATCTAACTTAATGGATTGCAAACCTGCACGCACTCCTCTGGATAGTAAGCTGCAACTCACTACTCACAATGAAGTTCTTTCCAATGTTACTGAGTATCAAAGATTGGTAGGAAAACTTATTTATTTCACAATCACGCGGCCAGATATCTCCTATGCTGTGAGTATTGTGAGTCAGCTTATGCATGCTCCTACATCAGTTCATATGCAGATTGTGAAGAGAATTCTTCGTTATCTAAAAGCGTCTGTTGGTCGAGGGATCCTTATGACAAAGAATGATAGCACTGCCATCATGGGTTACACAAATGCTGATTGGGCTGGGCACTCTCTTGATCGCAAATCAACCACAGGTTTTTGTACCTTTGTAGGTGGGAACTTGGTAACATGGCGCAGCAAGAAGCAAAGCGTTGTAGCTCGTTCCAGTGCAGAGGCAGAGTATCGAGCTATGACATCCATTGCTTGTGAACTTATTTGGCTGAAAAGTCTTCTGTTTGATTTAGGGTTTCACAGTAAGGAACCTATGTCTATGTTCTGTGACAATCAAGCTGCCATGCATATTGCTTCCAATCCTGTATTTCACTAGAGAACGAAGCATATTGAAGTGGATTGTCATTATGTTCGAGCACAGGTTCAAGCCAACATCATCAACACTCATTACACTCGCAGTCATGATCAATTGGCTGACATTTTTACTAAACCTCTTCCTACGGTTCAGTTCATGCGCATTCTATCCAAGCTTGGCTCAAGGAATCCCCTCGATCCAGCTTGAGGGGGAGTGTTGGAAAAGTGGGAGTATTGGATGGCTAGTGGTTTAGGCTAGTCAACTTTCTTTGTGTAAGTTAGGCAAGTTACACAAGTTAGGCAAGTTAGGCAAGTTAGGCAAGTTAGGCAAGTTAGGCAAAGTTAGGCAAGTTAGGCTTATGTCTACTTTCTTTCCCTATATATATTTTTCATCTTGTAATTGTTTCTTCATGAAATACACATAAAAAATTCTACATTAACCAATGCTTGTAAATACCACAGGCATTCACATTATGAGAATTACCTTGTGGGAATTTCAAAAGCCATGCACTTCCAGTGAGGAGGGACGTGTCATTCTCAATAGGGGGAGATTTTTCAGTATGCAAGAAACACGACCAAATACACAATGTGTAACACAAGTATATGGACATCGAAAAATATATCTCTCTCCACTTATACCATACTTCTCTTTGGTTGTGGGTTCTTCGTGTGAATTTGTTCGATCTTGTTTCCTTCATTTTGTATCCACAATAGACAAACTTGCTTATTTCTTATCGCCATCATGTAGGACTATGGAGATGCTAAGGACCATAGGCAGGCCTAATTCTTATTGCTTAAGTAAGAGTTATGTATCTGCATACGGAAAATGTATTGGCTGATCATGATCACTTTCTCTTCTGATCTTGGAGGTGCATACAAAAACTTCATACTTTCTTTCGACTTCGGAAAGGAAGAGTTCGGAAAGGGTTGTTTACCATTCAACATGTTTCTTCAGTTGGCTGTTGAAGAATTATTATATATGATAGGAAGAAACTCATGGGATAAAGACTACAGCATACACATCAAGCTGAGTCCTAATATGATAAAAAAAATATCGTACTCCTCTTTGTTTCATGGGTACTCTGTGCGATCTGTCATAAGTTCTTTGGAGCATGGCATATATTTCAAAGGGTACTACCCCAAATTTGAAAGTATTGTCTTCTTTTTCGAACTAAACCGTGGAAACATTAGAATTGTACAAGTTGGAATTTCGAATGGGAATTGCAATGTTATGCCAGGGAAGATGGGCAGAGAAGCAACACTGCAAGGAAAAACAGTTTTTGCGACGAAGTATTTGGCCACGGAAGTAGGATTTCGACCTCAAAGGTATAGAACGCATGGCATGTTTTACTTGTTTTTACTGCTCTTTGTTTGTGTTTATTTCACTTTGGTGGATTGTGCATTGGCTCTGCAGGTTGAAGCTACCTAGTAGCTATTACCATGGGTGCTTGGCCACAACATTGCTTCTGCTGCAAGTTTAGTCATCATCGATTAATTACTCTTCAATTAATCGATGAATTCCTAGCATCAGCAACACTCAATGGAGCACAAAATTTTCTCATTTGAGCACTCGACCAATATAGGGTTGGTTTGGTTAAAAGAAGCTTTTTGAAAAAGTTGAGACATAAATTGTGTTTGGTAAATAAAGAAAAACAGCTTTATTTTTTATTTTTTATTTTTAATTGTAAGTCCAAAACAGCGATAACAAAAATAAGTCTAACCTTGTTTCTTAAAAAAAAGCGCTTTTTGTTTTCTTTGTAGAGGCGCGCAATTAATGAAACTTTTATTGGGGCAATATTACCCCCTCTTTCTCCTAACCCAATGCCGTCGTTCTCTTCATCCATCTCTCATCTCCCTCTCAACTGGTTTGAGCACATCCACCCTCCTTCTCATCTGGTTCGAACAATCTTCACCAACAACAATTTTCTTCCCTCAACCTCTGCTTCTGCGTATTTCGAAAAAAAAAATTATTGGAAGATTAAAAAACCTAAATGATTGAGCCCAAATCTCATACCCCTATCTCGACATGCAAGAAGCAATAGTAATGGCAAATGGAGAAGATGAAGTTGAAGGGAGCAGGGCTTCAATGTATTTTTTCGTGTGTGTATTTCTTTTGTGAATGAGATCCTCTTTGTGAGGATCCTCTTCAGATCCTCTTTGTGAAGATCCTAATATCTTCTAATCATGTCCGTTCATCGTATATCATGCGGTCAGAAATCATTGTAAATTTTTTTATTTAAAATTGAATATAAATAGTACCGATGAAAACTGACTGCATGATATACGATGAACGGACGCGATTGGAGAATTTCCGGAATTCTCACAAAAAAGAATCCGAAGAAGATCCTCATTATTCTTTTGTAAATTCTCATCTGATTACAACTCATCATGCCAGCTAGCCAATTATAACAAACTTCACTATAACATGAATAAACCTAATAAACCCAAGATTAAAAACTTTAATAGTAATTAAGCTAATCACTAATTACAGATCATATCACTAAATCGGATAATTGGAAGGCTGCTTTGCATATTCTGGGTTTATGGGATTATGGGGATTAAGGGTTCATGCGTTTTCTGGGTATGGGCTACTGGGTTTATAGGTTCTTTCTAATTTAGGCAATTTTAAGGTTTGATGGAGATTAGGGGATCATCATTGCTATGAAATAGCATCAACAATTTAAATTTGGTGGTTTCACACACCCCTTTTTATGTCTCACACACCCTTTGTTAATTTCTGCCATTTGATCTTCTTTAATTTAGTCGATCTGACGGCCGCAAATTAAGAGGGTGTGTATGAAGTAAAAAGGAGTGTGTGGATAGCACACCCCTAGTTTTAAACAAGCGGTGTGCTACGAGACCAAGAGTTCGCAAAAATCCTAGAATTTTTTTTTTCAAATTTCTAGGACTAAAAACCCTAATTGATTCTAAATTATTTCGATACTTTGACTCACAAATTTTACATAGCATAACTGTGTATTGCATGAACATATATATGTGTGTGTGTGTGTGTGTGTTGACAAAATATATGAAAAACATATGCAATATATATATGGGTAAATTATACAAAATTACCTCAACACTTAACATCACAGACATTAAATTTTATGGTACATTTGAATTTTTGATACATTTTGTTTCTTGGTACATTTAGAATCAATGTACCGAAAGTCAAATGTATTATAAGTTTTAAATACATTTTTCTATATAACAATACGTAAATTTAACAAATTAATGAAGTTTTCTTATGAAAGTATTATTGACTTTTTTAATTTTAAGGAAGAGATTAATTAAATATAATAATAAAAATAAAAAATTCTCTCTTTTTATAGTGATAATGATGAATTAGTTAAATTAACATTTTTAACAAAATAAACCACGAATTTAAAATGTCAAGATTGTAGAAAATTGGTTGTTAGCGGCTTAAGTGGATATATATTAAATAGGGTTAACCTCTATTTACTACCCTGAAGTTTTGTGGTTTTCAACATTTAGTACATCAAGTTTTTTTCGTTCCAGAGTCATACCTAAAGTGTACATTTTGGGACAGTCTCATACATCTGTTAGTCAAACTGTTAAATCTGCCGTTAATTGTGACGTGGCGCCCAAGTGGACAATGATTGGGCGCCACGTGTCATCCACGTTTTGTTTTGTTTTTTTCCCTTCTTCTTCCTTCTTCTTCTTCTTCTTCTTCTTCCTGTGAATCTGGGTTGCAGATTCGATTTGTTTTTTTTTTTCTTCTTCCTCATTCTTCCTCCTTCTTCCTTCTCCTTCTTCTTCTCATTCTTCTTCCGAATCTGGGTTGCAGATTCGGTTTTTTTTTCTCTCCTTCTTCCTTCTTCTTCTTCCTCCGAATCTGGGTTGCATTCGTTTTTTCTTCTTCTTCTTCTTCTTCTTCTTCTTCTTCTAGGTAGCAGATTCGGTTTTTTTTTTTCTTCTTTTTCCTCCTTCTTCCTTCTTCTTCTTCTTCCTCCGAATCTGGTTCGGTTTTTTTTTTTTTTTTCTTCTTCCTCCTTCCTCCTCCTTCTTCTTCTTCTTCCTCCGAACCCAGATTCGGTTTTTTTTCCCTCCTTATTCCTCCTTCCTTCTCATTCTTCTTCCTCCGAATCTGGGTTACATTAGGTTTTTTTTTTTTTTTTTGTTCTTCTTCTTCTTCTTCTTCCTCCGAATCTGGGTTGCATTCGTTTTTTTTTTTTTTTTTTTTTTGTTGTTCTTCTTCCTCCTTCTTCCTCATTCCTTCTTCTTCTTCTTCTTCTTCCTCCGAATCTAGATTGCATTCAGTTTTTTTTTTCTTCTTCTTCCTCCTTCTTCCTCATTCCTTCTTCTTCTTCCTCTGAATCTGGGTTGCAATCTTTTTTTTTTCTTTTTCTTCTTCCTCATTCTTCATTCTTCTTCTTCTTCCTCCGAATCTGGGTTACATTCGGTTTTTTTTTTTTTTTTTTTTTTTTTTTTCTTCTTCCTTCTTCTTCTTCTTCCTCCGAATCTGGGGAAGATGAAGGTTTTTTTTTTTCTTCTTCCTCCTTCTCCTTCTTGCTTCCCCTTCTTCTCCTTCTTCCTTCTTCTTCCTTCTCATTCTTCTTCTTCTTCTTCCGAATCTGGGGTAGATGAAGGTTTTTTTTTTTTTTAATATATATATATATTATTTATTTATTTATTTTATAAATAATTTATTTTTAATTTCCACTTGGGTGATATGTGGCGCCCAATCATTGTCCACATGAGCGCCACGTCACAGTTAATGAGAGACTTAACAATTTGACTAACGGATGTATGAGACTGTCCCAAAATTTACACTTTAGGTATGACTCTGGGACGAAAAAAACTTGATGTACTAAATGTTGAAAACTACGAAACATGAGGGTAGTAAATAGTCTTTTGCCCTATTAAATAAATAGAAAAGTGCTGAGTTGACAATTGGTCATGTTAACGCTCAAAACTTGCAGGCTAATAAATTAAACAATAATTAGGATATGGACTAAAATGAAATGGGCTTGAAGATTTAAGTGGTTCACCCCTTAAAACTGGGGGACATGGATCCTCTCCTAATCTAGTTGTCCTAATCCACCTAGTCAAATCATCCGAGCCATTGAAATTTGATCCAACGGCTACAAACAGGGGCCCACTTTAAAAGTTATAATAACTTTAATCGTTGGATCAAATTTCAATGCCCCGGATGATTTGACTAGGTGGATTAGGACAATTGGATTAGGAGAGGATCCATGTCCAAAACTGGGCTACATCTATCGTGTTGCTCGTATTGTATTGATTTCAAGATTACAAATAGCGTTCGGCTAATTACATGAACTCTTTATATTCTCAGTCGTCTGGCCCCTTCACAAGAGGATCTCACCCCTTTATATAGGCCCTTAATGAACCAGAAGCCTTGGTTTCCTTCAATCAGACATTTAATGCACCACCTATGTAGACTAGCTTACTAAAACCTCGTTATCAATTGGGTATTCGGCAGTGAGGTGACAGGTGCTCAGTTGAAATGGCACGCCTTTTCAAAGTGATGCATGCCAGGTAGCTTGCTCTGCTTTGGTTATCCAACCATGTCTATCCAAGCAATGTCCCGAACACCTTTATGCCCTACCCTAAGTCTCTGCTCCTACTTGCGAGTCGTCATGTGGCCTGATTGACGTATGTCGGTCCTAAAACCTTACGTTATAGTATAAAGTTGTCAGATTGCTCGCGTGCCTCTAGCAGTCAAAAAACACTTTACATAACCTAGTTAGGCTGAGTTAGTCGGCGGTCAGCGTTAGTGCTTGAGAATATCCTCTTTTAAACCCCTTAGACCTTGGGTTTTAACTTTACCTTGGGCTTTTAGTTGTTTCTTTTCCAGCTTGCACCATTATGTGGCCCTAATAGTGCTCAACGTTAACAAATCAAAGCTTCTTAATCAAATTTTGTGAGGGAACATACGTTTAGTTTAAATAAGTTGCAAATAATGTAGGGGATTCTAACTAACTACTTTAAAATTTCACTATTTTATTCCTTTTTTAATGTAATTAAAATTTTAGTTTGCCAACTAAAAAGTAATTAAATTTTAGTTTTACGTGCTAGTGTAATATAAGTTGCATGAGTACAAGTAAAAATGTGAAAATAGGAAGACAAGTGAATAGTAATTGCCCGAGTTTATCTCCATTCTATAAAATAAATTGTCCAGACAATTAGTATTAAAATTTAATGTGTGATAACCTTTAAAAAAATTAATAAAAAATTATCTTTTTTATCTTTTATCTTTTTGTTTTTTACTCCGTCCATCTCTCGAAACCTCTACCTCTCCTCCCTGTTTTTCTCCGTCCCCCCTTGTCTTCTTTTCTCTCGAAACCTCTCTTCCACCAAGTTGTCGCTACTGCTCCGGGAAGACACTTCAGTCCCATCCGATACTTCGTCGAGAGGTCATCACCGGCTTCGATGAGACCGATTTCCATCGCTCATGGGTTCTCGTAAGTCTCTCTCTCTCCTCTCTTTGTCTCCCTAAATTCTGTTTCTGCTCTGTTTTCTGTCTGATTGATGAGGATTGGTGAGAATCAATGGTAGGCTAGGTCGACGAGGAGTCCACTAGAGAGGAACACCAGAGCGGATGTGGGTTTTGATTGTGGGCTAAACTTGGGACTAGCAATCGGCCAAACCGGGGCCCAGCAAGCGCCCCACTTTTTAGTGTGGGCAGGAGATGGGTTTTGTAATTCTTGGGCAATTTTTGTGCTCAATTGTCTGACTCTTTCAGAGGACTGGAGCGGCTTTAAACTACCTGACAGTTGTGTTTTCTTGTTCACGTTATTTTTCCGACATATCCGATATTTTCGTGTTATGTAACCTGTGAACGGGTAATATGATTGGACTCGTTACATTTTAAAGAAAATATACTTTAAATCAATAAATAATCAATTGAAAAATGTAATACTAAATTAGTATCTATATATCACATTAATTGTCATATAAATATTATTTCAAAACATAAAAATACATTTGTTTTCACTAATTTTTTTAATATATATATTTTTAATAAATGTTACTTCAAAACATTGTAGTAAGGTTCTTTTAATAGTTTTTAATTAATGTAGAAGTATGAGAAATACAAAATAAATAAATATATAAAATATACACGCGCACACACACACAAATGCTAGTAATGACAAACTCCACAACTTTTGTGAAGATGTCAACTCTGAAACTGGCTACCAAAATCCCATAACCCATAGATTAAATTTGACTATGATTGTTGTTTACGTTTACGTTCTATTTTTCTCAATGAAGTTTTTTTTTAGCTTTTTTTTTTTGGAACATGATCTTTTAGGAGATGCAAAAAGATGAACAGTTCGGATCGTGGATATCAAGTTCAAGTTTTTACGGTTGGTAAAAATATTGCTTGGAATATATAAAGTCTCTAGAAACTATATAACATCAACTCATATTTCAATTAACCGTAAAACATTGGAACGTGATATCAACGATCTGAACTGTTTATTTTTTTGCATCCGCTAAAAGATTATGTTTAAAAAAATTTGAAAAACGAAATTCGGTAAGAAGAATTGAGCGTAAGACAATCGATGGTTAAATATAGATCTAGGGTTTATGAATTATGGTGTCAAATTTCGGAGTTAACCATTCACGAAAGTTGTAAAGTTTGTCATCACGAGTAATTGCATATTTTTTTACATTTTTTACACTTGTACATTAATTATTATGAATTTTAATTAGTTTTGCACTCAAATAAAAAATATTATTCATTAGAGATAGGAGAAAATCTAAACACCGATGTAACCATCATGTCAAAGTAGAGAATGCAATCTTGAGCATTTATATATATTTTCACATTTTTCACATTTGTACATTAATTATTATGAAGGGTAAAAGACTGTTTACTACCCTCATGTTTCGTGTTTTCAACATTTAGTACATCAAGTTTTTTTCATCCCAGAGTCATACCTAAAGTGTAAATTTTGGGACAGTCTCATACATCCGTTAGTCAAACTGTTAAGTCTCCCGTTAACTGTGACGTGGCGTCCATGTGGACAATGATTGGGCGCCACGTGTCATCCACGTGGAAATTAAAAATAAATTATTTATAAAATAAATAAATAAAATTATATATATATATATATATTTAAAAAAAAAAAAAAAAAAAAAAAAAAAAAAACCTTCATCGTCCCCGCACCCTCACCCTCTCCCTCCTTTCTTCTTCCTTCTTCTTCTTCTTCCTTTGGGTTGCAGATTCAATTTTTTGGTTTTGTTTTTTTTTTCCTCTTTCTTCTTCCTCCTCCTTCCTTCTTCCTTTTCTTCCTCCTTCTTCTTCCTCCTCCTTTTTCTGGGTTGCAGATTTTTTTTTTTTTTTCTTCTTCTTCCTTCTTCCTCCTTCCTTTTCTTCCTCCTCCTTTTTCTGGGTTGCAGATTCTTTTTTTTTTTCCTTCTTCTTCTTCTCTTCCTTTTTCTTCCTCCTTCCTTTTCTTCCTCTTCCTTCTGGGTTACAGATTCGTTTTTTTTCCTTCTTCTTCTTCCTCTTCTTCTTCATGCTTCTTCTAGGTTGCAGATTCGGCTTTTTGGTTTTTTTTTTTTTCCTCCTTCTTCCTCCTTCCTTTTCTTCCTCATTCTTCTTCCTCCTCCTCCTTCTTCTTCTGGGTTGCAGATTCGTTTTTTGTTTTTTGTTTTCCTTCTTCTTCTTCTTCCTCCTCTGGGTTGCAGATTCGTTTTTTGTTTTGTTTTTTTTTTCTTCCTCCTTCTTCTTCTGGGTTGCAGATTCGGCTTTTTGTTTTTTTTTTGTTCTTCCTCCTTCTTCTGGGTTGGGAGTCGGGGGGGAGGGATGGTTTTTTTTTTTAAAATTAATTATTTTAATATTTTTAATGACACGTGGCGCCCAGTCATTGTCCACATGGGCGCCACGTCATCACTTAACGAGAGAATTAACAGTTTGACTAACGGATGTATGAGACTGTCCCAAAATTAACACTTTAGGTATGACTCTGGGACGAAAAAAACTTGATGTACTAAATGTTGAAAACCACAAAACATGAGAGTAGTAAACAGTCTTTTACCCTATTATGAATTACGAACACCTCTTAAAAACTTTAGTCACAAAGCTTTGTAGGGTTTTAAAAACTTAAACCACGATGTACACATCGTGAGAGCGTAGAGGATGTGATCATGAGTGCTTGCATATGTTTTCACACTTGTAATTTAATTACTATGAATTATTTAATGTGTTTTGGAATTTGATCAACTTTTTGCTTAATGGGTTATCCACGGGTAAATTTGTTAAGAACTTGTCATTAATAGGTTCTTAACATGTGACCTTAGAATGACCTAATTAGTTAACGTGTTGAATCGAAACTCGTTATTTCGTATCCTTTCAAATAGAGTTAATAGATCGCATAAAAAATTGCCATGTCTAATCTTTCTTAATAATTTGCCAAGTCTTTTTTTTTTTAATTTGTAGTTTGTATCAAGTCATTTTAAATTGCTGATCTGCCAAGTCCTTATGAGTGCTCATTTGTATCTTTCGCCAAGTCTTTTTTAATTGCCATGTGTATCTTACTTGGAACTTTGACAAGTCTATTCTAAATTTTAATTGCCCATTTGGGTATCTTTCGCCAAGTCTTTTTTATTGCTCATCTGTTTATTTCTTGGTAACTTGAGGGAGAGAATTAGAAAAATATTATCACAATTATTATAATATTACGGTTATTATGATAGTACTTTTGTGATTAAGTCAAATATTAAAAAAAATATTATCATAAGTTATTAACTTATTATAATATTATGATAATTATATTTTACCTTTTCCAGCATGAGTTAAATGCCACAATTTGTCAATCCCGGCTTGCATGCCGTAAGAGCAAGTCCACCCCTAAGGACTTTGCGCCAGCACCCAGCGCATTTATTCACTTAAGTGAACAGTAATAGACTGGAGTGAACAGTAATAGGCCAAGGCATCTCCACCCCTAAAAAAATGTGCTGGCACCCAGCGCATTTATATGGTGTGTTTTTTTTTTTTTTAAGTTTATTTTGGATAAGATTTTTAACCAATTTCGGATAAAATTTCAAATAAACTTAAAAAAAATACACACTAAAATAAAATTACATACTCATCAAATAAACTTAAAAAAACACACTAAATAAATGTGGTGTAAGGTGGAAGATGAGGGTTAGGTATTTATAGAAAAAAAAATAACTTTTTTAAAATTTTACTGTATTTTAAAAAAAAATTTCTGTATTTTTTTATATTTTTAATTAATTTTAATGTAGTTAATTAATCTGGACCGTTGGATTTGAAAAATATTCAAATCCAAGAGCCCAGGATCGGCCACATGGCCATGCGCCACCACATGGCCCGGCTTCTTGGTCAGCTTGTTTTGTGCTGGCCCAGAGACCAGCATGTGCTGGGTGCCAGGCTGGAGGACATGGACAAGGTGCTGGGCTGCTATTTGGACTGAGTGCTGGGCAAAGTCCACTCCGGTGGACTTGCTCTAATGGTAGCCATACGTTGATTGTAAATGGCAAGTCATTTTTAATTGCTCATTTGTTTCTTTCTTGGCAATTTACCCCCGTCTATTTTAATTGCTCATTTGTATTTATTTTGGTATTTTTTCCTTTTTAAGAGCTAGTTGGGATCGGCTTTACTGCTTAGGAGTATCTTCTTTTAAACCACTTGGACTTTGGGATTTGACTTTACTTCGGCTTTATGTGGGTCAAAAGTACTCAATATTAACAAATCAAAGTATCTTAATCAAATTTTGTAAGGGAACCGTTCGAACAGATGCTTTGTCTTAATAAGTTGAGAAAAATGCAGGGAGTTTTAATTAACTACTTTAAAATTTTACTACCTTTGTTTTTTCAATGTGATTAAATTTTAGTTTGTCAATAAAAAGTGATTTGCACGTAGACATTTACCACAGTGGTGGAAAAGTCTTGAGCCATTGTATGATGAAGTAGGTTCAAATTAGTTAGTTTAACATCTAATCTAATAAAATTTATTGTTTGACAAAAAAACACTAAAAAATCATTTACTTTTTAGTATTACGTGCTAGTAAAAATATACGTTGTACGAGAAAAGTAAGAATGTTGATATAAGATGATAAGTGAATAATAATTGTTCAAGGTTATCTCCACCCTGTAGAGTGAATTGTCCAAACAATTTGTATTTATTTTTTTTTTAAATGAATAAAAAAATATTGTTTTATCTTTTTTTTTCTATTTTTTTTCTTTGTACATTTTCGAAACCTTTGCTTTGCCCTATTTTTTAGACCCAGCAATTTCTTACACGACACGGTGACACGACACGAAAATAACGGGTTTCGGGTCAACACGATAACTAATCAGGTCATTATCGGGTGACCCGTTAAGAACCCGTTAATAACTGGTTCTTAGCAGGTATACACACGGGTAACACGTGGGTAACCCGTTTCGATCCATTAAGAAAAATAAATTATAATTTTAAAGTTTAATTAATAAAAAATTTATTATAAAATACAATAGCCATATTGTATATATTGGTATATTCTATATTAAATATATATTTTTGTATTATTATTCTATATAAGTTAAAAAATTAAGTTTTATTAATTTATTTATTTTTATTATGAGAGTTTCTTATTATCATTAATAGGATAAATTTTATAACATGTTGTCCAAAATTAAAATCAACTAGTATAGTATTAGTATAGGCAATAAGACATCCCTACAAGTATGAAAAATGTAAAAGAATATATAAACACTCGTGATTCATCATTCCTCTATGAGTAGACAATGGTTACACTTATATTATCATTTAGATTTTTAAAACCCTCCAAACCGTAATGAATAGTGTTTTTTATTTGAGTGTAAAAGTAATAAAATTAATAATAATTATTGTAGAAGTGTAAGAAATGTAAAAAAAAATATATACAATCACTCGTAGTGACAAGCTTTACAACTTTCGTGAATGGGTTAACTTCAAAATTCGACACTATAATCCATAAAACTTAAATTTTATTTAACCGTCGATTGTCGTTTAGGCTTTATTGTTTATATTGAATTTCATTTTTAAAATTTTCTTTTTTGAAAACATGATCTTCTGGGGGATGTAGGAAGATGAACTGTTCAGATATTTGATATCACATCTCGATATTTACGGTTAATTGAAATATGAGTCGATGTTATATATTTTGTAAAGACTTTATAAACACCAAGCAATATTTTCACTAACGGTAAAACTCTAAACATAATATCAACGATCTGAATCATTCATCTTCCTGTATCCTCTAATAGATCAGGTTTTCAAAAAAAAAATCTGAAAAAACAAAATTTGGTGAGAAAAATGAAGCATAAATGTAAACAACAATCGACGGTTAAATTTTGATTTATTATTTATATGATTATAGTGGCACATTTCAAAGTTAAGCCCTTCACGAAAGTTGTAAACCTTGTCATTACGAGCGTTTATATACTTTTCTATATTTTTCACACTTCTACATTAATTAAAAAACTATTAAAGACTTTACTTCATAGGATAAATGAGAAGAGAGTGCTAATGTAGAAAGCCTCACTGAAAATATCATCAATATAACTCTTGAAGACAATATATCAAGCCAAAGTTCCAATACCGTTTCCCATGGTGATTGATGAAAATTGAAGAGTTTAATTGTAAGAAAATGTGCAAGGTTCCAAACCTTGAAACATAAATCCCTTAAGTTTGCAAATCTTTTGAACATTTGATATTTTGTAATGTTCTAATGTTTTTTTTAATTTTTATTATGCTCTTATTTTGGGTATGTAAATATGTAATACTTGAAAGGCAAATGCGTTTTTATGTTTTGAATGTGATAATATGGTATGTATATACTTATTTAGTATTATGTTTTTCATTTGATTATTTATTGGTTTAAAATATATTTTTCTTAACGGATAACGGGTCAGGTCATATTACCTGTTAATATTATCGGGTCAATTTCGGGTCGGGTCATTTTACCCATTTACTTTAACGGGTGTTACACGACACGACCCATTAAGATATCAGGTATGACACGAAAACGACACGAACACGGAAAACACGACGAATGCCAGGTCTACTATTTTTATCCGTCCCTTTTGTCTTCCTATATCTCGAAATCTCTCTTCTACCAAGTCGTCGCTACTATCCAAAATAGAGGACAGTTCAGTCACACCTGATACTTCATTGAGGAGGCCGGAGGCAGATTGTCTGCCCTCCTTTTACCATACCATTCCCATCCCCTCCTATGTTGTGCGGTCACGGTTAAGCCACGTCAATATTTTATATTGATTTTTTTTATAGAGATAATAAGACAAAAAGCAATAGGAATATAAAATGTTGACGTGGCTTAACCGTGACCGCACAAAGAAGAGGGGATGGGAAGGGTATGGTATTAGGAGGACAGACAATCTGCCTCCGAGGAGGCCATCACCGGCTTCGATGTGACCGATCTCTATCACTCTTGGGTTCTCGTAAGTCTGTCTGTCTGTCTGTCTCTCTCTCTTTCTAAATTCTGTTTCTGCTATGTTTTCTGTTTCATTGATGAGGATGGGTGGGAATCAAAGGGTTTTGCAATTCTTAGCAATTTTTGTGCCCAATTGTTCGACTTTTTCAAAGGACTGGAATTGTGACGACTAGTCCCAATTTATTATATAATTTTCTTCCCGAGCGTGTAAAATGACGAATATGCCATCATTGGCTAAGTGACGTGGATGTGTATATGCTATTTAAAATTATTATTTCCGCTATCATAATTAAATCATACTCGACGTCACGAGTTCGTCGACGCGAGTTAGGGCCGAATCAGGTTCATAATGAAAATGTTATGATTAATTGAATACGTAAACGGGTAAATGACGAACTAATTATATTGCCTCCTATAGCCTCTAAACCAATCAGATTTTGGGCTTTTATCTTTCTTTGGGCCAATTGGAACTCTATCTTTTTCTCACGGCAGCCTAATCAGAAAATATTATTTTCTGATTTTGGCCAATCACACACACACACACACATACATATACACGTACACTCTCTCTCTCTCATTCTCAACTCTTCTCTTTTCTTCTTCCTTCTGCACCCGAGACACCCCACACACACAAACCACACCAAAACAGCACAGATCGAACCTACAAAGACTACCATCACACTCCTCATAAGCTCATGAACCTAGCCATACCCTTTGGATTCAGTATTGGTAAGTTTTGACCGTCGACTCACGAGCTTCGACGAGGAGCCAAGTTGCTTCGACGCGATCCCTGCGTGGTTTCGAGGTTTTAAGGCTTGAAAAAGTATCCACGCAACTTCCCTAACACTTTGGAGTAGTTTTGGAGTGGAGTAGACGTCGGTATAGCCACATTCGTTTTTCGTTGGATTTTGGACTTTTAATAAGTATGAACGTGTTCTACTCTTCGAGACCTTCAAATCCATATAAATTTCATGGATTTTGGTTAAGAAATGAAGTAGATATTAAGCTTTGAAAATTTCCCAGAAACCTGCGAACCAGACGGCAGCCGGCGGCGATAGAAACCGGCGAGGTTCACTGAAGAAGAAAAAGAATATTCCATCAAAGTTGACGGAATATTCTAACAGCATCAAGTAACACTGTTAGAATTTAACGGAATATTCTGCTATTTTAACGGAATATTCCTAACTCCGTTAGGGTTTCCGTCCCGTGTGCCAAGCATGTACTTGCGTGTGGCCGTACCTTGGCCTGCGCGTGAGGGCGCGTCCGGCATCCAAAATTTTTTCTAAAAATATGGGGGTATTTGTGTTATCGAGTAGATCACGTTGGTATATTCAAACACCCCATTTGAGCAACGTATGAGGAATTAAACCTAGGCTTTGTTTATGTGCTATCAAATTAACGTTAAATTAGTTATTTCGCATATAGGTGAGATGTGCCCCGAGGATGAGCATGGACAAGCGAGGTTAGGGGGCTACGATCCTGCTACTTATCAGTGAGTGGGCATTTGTTTTCTATATATATATACAGTTTCCAAAAACGTTTTTATATGGAATTATGCTTTACCTGCCATGTCGTAAATAAGTTACATTTTAAATATTGCATTGTTACACTTGTGAATTGTATTGTGTGATGCCACAGAGATTCAGGTAAGCTTTAGGTGAGTATTATGTGATTGAATAGGTTGTATTGCATTGGTATGCACACATTTATTTAGAGCTCATCATGGCTGCACCCCGACATTAGTGCTCCTACCCGGGGCTAGGGCTAGCCTTCACATGATCGTAGCACTTGAGCGTACATATTTATACCCAGCATGTCACACAGGTCACACTAGGTTACTCCGACTCATGTGCTGGCCTAGATTGATGAGATGTGGGTCTAGTCGTATAGGTCACGTTAGGTGACTCTGATTGGCATTCTATTTTATATTGGTTTCACACCTGGCTTGCATTTATTATTCCTGAGATATTATGACATGGCATACTTCAGTTTTTGCTGCTCTCGCGCATTGGTTTTCATACCTACGTAGTAGTATTTTCTGGAAACTATACGGGTTTTACGAAGAGCGGTTATTTTGTTCATAAAGATAAAAGTGTTTTCAAACGCTTTGTTTTTGCCGACTCACCCTTCTGTTTTGCGCCCTCTAGGTTCTAGGTAGTTGTTCATCTTTGGTGGCTCATGAGGACTACTTGGCGGTTCTGACGTTCTACTAAATATTGTAGAGACCCTCTCCCTGCTTGTATAATTAGTACTTAGTTAGTTTGACTGCACTTTTGTTTTACCTATGCTCTGACATGTGTGTATTATACTTGATCACGTTCGCACACTTATATATTATCCCTAGTTTAAATAAGTTTAGTTTTGGTTTTTATTTATTCACATTTCTCTTATTATTATCACCTCTGTGCGCACTTGGCTACGTCACCCTCACATGACGGCCAGCATGCCTCGACTCCGGTCGGGGTGTGTCAGGAACTGCTCTAAACTACTCGACAGTCGCGTTTCTCGCATTCGTGTCGTTCGTGACATACCCAATATCTTGACAAATTGTGTCGTGTACCATCTATTAAAATGTACTGGTAATATGACATAACCCAAAATCGACCCGTTAATTTTAATTGGTAATATGACCTGCCCTTACCGGTTAAAGAAAATATATTTTAAATTAATAAATCATCAATTGAAGATTGTAATACTAAATTATATCTGTATACCACATTTTCACATAAAGATTGCTTCGAAACATAAAAACACATTTCTCTTTCACTAATTTCTTAATAGTTTTTTTTTTAATAAATATTACTTCAAAACATTGTAGTAAGGTTTTTTAATTAATATAGAAGTTTTATTTTTTTAGATTTTTTTTTTAAACATGACCTTCTAGCCGATGCAAAAAGATAAACTGTTCGAATCGTGGACATCACGTTCAAGTTTTTACGGTTAGTGAAAATATTGCTCAGAATTTATAAAGTCTCTAGAAATCATATAAAGTCGACTAATATTTCAGTTAACGTAAAACATCATAAGGTGATATCAACAATCTAAATTGTTCAGTTTCTACATCTGCTAAAATACTATGTTAAAAAAAATTGAAAAACGATATATGGTGACAAGAATTGAGTGTAACCGACAATCGATGATTAAATATAAATCTAGGGTTTATGGATTATAGTGTTGAATTTCAAAGTTGACCCCTTCACGAAAGTTGTAAAACTTGTCATCACGAGTGATTGTATACCTTTTTATTTTTTATTTTTTTACACTTATAAATTAGTTATTATGAATATTTATTAATTTTTCACTCAAAAAAATATTATTTATGAGATATTACAAAGTTTTAAAAATCTAAACAACGATGTAACCCTCGTCTAAGAGTGTAAAGAATGCAATCTTGATTGTTCATATATTCTTTCACATTTTTTACACATGTACATTAATTATTATGAATTTTTATGTATTTTTAACTCCCCTTATAAACATTACTCATGAGGGTTTGTAGGGTTTTAAAGCCTCAAACGATGATGTACCCATCATCAAAGCGTAGATGATGTGATCAAGAGGATTTTGCATATTTTTGTCACACTTATAATTTAGTTATTATTAATTTTTTAATGTATTTTGGTATTTTTAATGTGCTTTGAGATTTTTAAATTTCATTTATGTGAGATTAAGTCACCATGTCACCAATGTGCTTTGAAATATTTTGTAGTAATTTAAAATTATCAAACCAACTTTGTTTAATGGGTTGAAACGAGTTATTTGCGGGTAAACTTGTTATTAATGATTTTTAACGTGTGATCCAAAAACGGCTCGATTAGTTAACATGTTGACTCAAAACTTGTTATTTTCGTGTCCATTCAGATCGAGTTAGCAAATCGTATAAGAAATTACCAGGTGTTCGGGCTAGATCTGTCCCTCGCACAACTCCCCTGGGTCTTGCTTGTCGGGCAAGGTCTGATGCTTAGTGTACTGCAATATGAGTTTGTTATTAGTTTGAATGGTGCATTTGTGGGGCCTTTGTTAGGCTTTGAGGCTCACAATCGAAACTAATATGGATCTCAGCATGCCACTGTTATCTTTGTATAACAGATTGTTCTTTCTTGGTTATTAACTGGGTTGATTACTTGCGCCACAAGTTACTTAGGCTTCTTGATTCTATTGGATTGTTACATATGGGTTAAGTCTATATAAAGTTATTTTTTCTTGCCTTGTAATTAATGACTTTTACTCATAATATCATGTCCAATTAAAGGGAGTTAAGGGCCTTTCAGATTATCTCTTTGATTATGGCTAACACTAAAGCATCAAGGTTAATTTGTTTCTCCAAATTAATCATAGATGAAACTTTGAATTAAAAGCAATCGAAAATGATGTAAGATACAATGAAAAATGCATAAAACAACAGATCTACTTTATGTAAATACAAACAAAAGAGACTCGGGTAAAATTATGACCTTGTCAGGCAAGGTTCGTCTTCTTACAACCACTTTTCTTTGTGTTTTACAGGGGTTGTAATCTTTGGAGAATGAAAAATAAAGCTGGTTTACTAGAGGGATTCGACTACAGCATAAGGGAAAGGTAGCAGAGCTTCTAAAACTTTACAAAAGATGGCTTTATACGGTGGATCTATGACTAAAAGCGTAGAGTCTGGACAAACTAAAGCTTTTATGGTTTCTTGCTTGTCTGAGAGCAAAGTTAGATGTATTTTGATTGATTGGTTGAGTGTCCTTGTCCCTTGTGTCCCTTGCTGCTTTTATAGACTCTTTAGCTCGACTGTCCAAGCTTTGCCTTTTGGTGAAGGCCTCCGGAATAGGGTGAGTCACCATTTATTTATCTATCCACACCCTTGAAAAGTACTTTTTGCTGGGGGTGAGCTGCCATCTGAGTGTCACTTCTCACATAGGCTTGCTGCCTATTCCTTGCCAAAAAAATGTTTTTTTTTAATTCTTCTTGGGCTGCAGCCTTGTCCGAGCCCAATCCTCCTTCCACTTCCTACGTTCTTGGGCCTCCAAAATTACACTTAAGCCCAGTATTAAATATCCACTCAAACACCAGGTCTAATTTATATCTTTCTTGGTAAATTGCCAAGTCTTTTTTTAATTGCTAATTTGTATCGTCTTTTTTTAATGCTTATCTGCAAAGTTTTTTTTATTTTATTTTTTATTTTTTATTTTTTATTTTTTATTTTTTATTTTTTATTTGGGTATCTTTCGCCAAGTCTTTTTAATTGCTCATCTGTTTCTTTGTTGGTAACTTGAGGGAGAGTATTAGAAAATATTACCATAATTATTATAATATTATGGTTGTTATGACAGTATTTTTCAGATTAAGTTAAATATTAAGAAAATATAAACATAGCCATATGTTGATTGTAATATGGCAAGTCTTTTTTAATTGCTCATTTGTTTCTTTCTTGGTAATTTGCCAAAGTTTTTTTGAATAGCTCATTTGGATGTTTCTTTATCAGCTACTGTTTTTATCTATAAATGAAAAGTTTGACCACTCTATGTGAACATGCAGGGGAATTACCGATTAGAAAGCTCATAACGCTGCGTTCTCTTTCGAAGATTGCCCCGGCTCAATTTGTGAGTGTAGTACTTAGACTTTGTTTCTTTTTCTTTTTCATTGTTTTTTTCACATATGCTCGATTAACATAAAATTTCATTGAATAAATGGGCAGATTAAACATGGCAACTGCAGTTGTTCCTACAATTCTTAACCGTAAGAACTATGATGAATGGAGTTTTAGGGTTAAGAGCTACTTGTTGGCCAAAGATCGTTGGAACGTTATAGAACAAGGACGTCCTAAAACAGAAGATGAAGAAAGTAAGGCTTGGAAGAAGAAGGATGCCAAGGCCTTATATGCAATCCAGAATTATTGCGGGTATAATACTTGTGAACTTCTCAAGGATAAAACCACGGCCAAAGAAGCATGGGATACGTTGTTACAAAAATATGGTCCACCAGATGAAACTCCATCATATGAAAGTGGTACGTACATACATGAAAAGTTGAGGAGGAACATTTTATACTTATTCTCACACACATATGCATTTGTATGAAGGGAAAAGAAAAAGAAAATTAGGAATTGAATCATAACATTTGTATCTTAACATCAAAATTTTTATTTTCAGTTGAGATGTTAGTTTCTCAAGCGTATCCACTCCTGACTGATCATGATGCTACACCAGAGTCGGCAATGGAAGATAGGCGCCTTGGAGGTATCCTCACAAATTAATACTTGTATATATAGGAATGACAATTCAAACCGTTAAACCGATAATCATGGATAGCCGTTCAAATGACACAGATTTGGGGATAAAAATTCAGATATATTTGGGATATGGGGAAAAACCGAAATATTATTCCGTTATGATTTCATATATGGTTATAGGGGTCTCCGATCCGTATCTGTCACAAAATGTGACATGAATAATAATATTATATATAATATAATTGTAACATCCCACATCGCCCAGGGGAATGGATCATGTAAGCCTTATATGTATATTCCCATCTCTACCTAGCACGAGGCCTTTTAGGAGCTCACTGGCTTCAGGTTCCATCGGAACTCCGAAGTCAAGCGAGTTCGCACGAGAGCATTCCCAGGATGGGTGACCCACTGAGAAGTTCTCGTGTGAGTTCCAAGAAACAAAACCGTGAGGGTGTGGTCGGGGCCCAAAACGGACAATATCGTGCTACGGCGGAGTCGAGCCCGGGATGTACTGGGGGCCCAGGCCGGGATGTGACAATTTGGTATCAGAGCCAATCCCTGGCCGGAAGTGTGCCGACGAGGACATCGAGCCCCTAAGGGGGGGTGGATTGTAACATCTCACATCGCCCAGGGGAATGGATCATGTAAGCCTTATATGTATATTCCTATCTCTACCTAGCACAAGGCTTTTTGGGAGCTCACTGGCTTCGGGTTCCATCTGAACTCTGAAGTTAAGCGAGTTCGCTTGAGAGCATTCCCAGGATGGGTGACCCACTGGGAAGTTCTCGTGTCATTTCCCAGAAACAAAACCGTGAGGGCGTGGTTGGGGCCCAAAGTGGACAATATCGTGCTACGGCGGAGTTGAGCCCTGGATGTGGTGGGGGCCCGGGCCGGGATGTGACAATTTGTGGAATTTCTACTAACCGTAGGTGTAACAACTCGTACACCTGTGCCTATACTCATCGAAGTGACGAGTACATCACCAAAAGAAACTCGGAAACTAGCGTTGGCTGGAACGTCCTAAGGCCAGAGAAATAATTTTCTCTAGAATTAATGAACCACCTCACAAGACTAATTTCTTACTCATTATTTGAAACCATCCACCTGAACGGGCTCTAACCTGTAATCGGCCTATGGTGGCGCTACTAATTGGCAACACTGTCCGATATCCAGAAGCTGCTAACCAGTATTCAGGCGGTATAATTTCTGATATCGGACATATGCTAGTATTTGGAAGTGATACCCTTATGCCAGGACGCCGGTTTACAGTTTCAGGGTAGCGAACAATATCAAAATATCGTATATGCATCAATTAGCGGCGAAACTGGTAGACTGGTTAACAATGACTACTTGAGCCGAAGAAACTAAATCGTGAGAACTTGGGAGCAGACCTTGTATTAAAATAGTAAACTTATAGTTATGTTAACCCTATAACCTATTTAGGTAATCAAAACTTCTTTGACTAGCAACCTTTCGATCATTTCCACAAGTAGACAGTAGGATCGAAATACAAAATGACGTCTCACTGCTAGAATGTTTTGAGTGACGAGAAAACTGTGAAGACTTTTAGTTCGTGTCGTAGAGTTGGTTAGTAGTTTAGTACGTTTCGAGGATGTATATCTTTGACATCATTTCTCAAATTTCTACTTGGGATGCCACTGAATGCGAGGGGTAGAATACACTAGTGCATTACCTTGTTAACACCACATTTATTCTCCCTATTTCTTATCGAACCACTTACATCAGTTTTCCTTGTGACTTTTCGAACAAGTCCTACTTTATTGAGAGAACTTAGTCACTAAAGCTTACCGATTAGAGAATTACCCAACCAAATACTTTATCTAGGGAACTTCAAATCTATTCGAGAAGGCGTAAGATTAAACCCTAGGTTTCTGCCTAGACTTTAGCAACTTGATCGGGTGACGATTAAAAATCATGTAAACCCTACTTCGAACTGATGGTCTAGTCGATTAACCTTTGTAACCCGAGTTTGCCTCCATGCTCTGATGAATTCTTAGTGGCCTTATCGATGATCTTCTTATCTACCTCGACAGTGAGACCAAATTCTTTAAGCTCTGCTAGTCAGCTTTATACCAGATTCCTCGATTGTAAACTTTGATTAAATTGGTACTCTTCTTGGGAGACGTGATCCCAGTGGACGAAATTCTTTTCTTTTCCCAAAAAGGTTGTAGAGGAAGAAAGTTGAAATTCTTACAAAGTATTGTGGAATTTCGAGATATCTATAGTCTTTTGATTTTATCGACAATTGGTTAGAGATTTTTCGATTTTAGTATCCTTCTTCACTTTTCGGCCGAGGAAAGTTAACTTAGTTGGAAAGTTGGATAGGAATAAAATTTCTGACAACCGAAGTGTTGTCTCACCTCATCTTTGTTCTACGTCTTCGATGCCGTTAATCGTTCTGAAATCCATGATGACGTGTTCTTTGGATGTTTCAGCTGTGCAGAGGTGGCATGACGGATTATCACTTATATTTTCAATGTGTAGAACTGTTTGGAATGAGCCGTCTTATATATGACTTGGAGTCAACATTTACCATTTTTGCTTGAACATCAAATGACATTTCTCTGTGGAGAGTTTGTCCAAAGTCTTGAGCAACCTTAGAATTTCTTAAGTACATTTACATTTCGAATGAGCTATTTTGTACATGTAGAGAATGTGAAAATCAATAATCATGATGATGGCCCAATGCTACGTCCAGGTGGCGTTTCAATTGGTGGTAGATTTACTTAAGTGGAAAGCCGTATTCTTCCAGTTCTAAAGCTTAAAGTTGGTAATAGCGATGATTTCCTTCCTCAAAATGGGCGATGGGATTTTAACAACAAGATACTTGTGAAACCAACTAAGATAGAAAAGTAAGTTGTTATTAATTTCTCTGCACCATATGATCTAAAAGCCCTTGTTTGTGATCTGATCAAATGTGGAGATAGGAAAGGAATTAAAATCGAGGCTCCACTTGAGGTGTTTGACGAGAATTCTCAATCTTAGCGCGCCTCGCCTTTGGTTAGAGTAGAAAGGATGATTGAGGAACTAAAGTCCAAACTTCTTAGACAACCACAGTTTATTCTCTGTTTGCTTTCGGATGATGATGGCATTATGAGAGAGCTGCTTCTAGACTTTTGTGCTAGTTCAGGCAAACAGAAGTCCGACAAGATTATCATCTTGGCGTATATATCTCACCGTGCTACGCGTTTTACTTCCAAGCCTTTAGGAGTCTTTATGAAAGTTAGGAGTATTAGATTTTGTTTAGTATCACAGTTCCACTCCTAGATTAGTGACTAGACTGAAATGAGTTACTCAGACCTTAGTGGACGTGTTGCATTTTGTTCGTCCCACCATTAGTTTGGTTGCAACATAACACTATCTTTATTTTAGTTGCTGGTAACTACAGTTACAATTTTGGTTTATCTATGGTATTATTGGGGCCAATATACAGAGATTTTACGCCTGATACATGATTGGTAGACACTTACTTTTATTAGAGTTATGCGTAACTGCGGTTACATTCCTGGTTATGAGCATATCATCATTTGAGTAATGGTATAAATATTTATGCGCAGTATGTGATCTTCAGAAGAGAATTATGAGCAGGTATTTGAATGATTGAGATTGTGACATGGAAATTTTATGATATTGACGATGTTGCCTGAGAAGGTAGTGCGTGAGCGCAATGGAGGTTTTATTCAGGCGATGTATGTGTATTTCCCAATGAGGGGCAAGATGGTAATATTGCACCCTCGGGAATTCCTTCCTTGCTTGTCGAGACGACAGTGAGTTATTGGTATTGCGAGCTGCAGACTGTAATATCAAAACTTATTGTTGGGTTCGTTAAGCATGTGGGCAATTAGGTCCGTTTATGTGAGCATAGGTGAAATCTTTCGATGTTTGGTCTTTGATTTTAGTGCAATTACTTTAACCTTATGTTATTATTTATATATACGTAATTTGACGTTATGTTTTTTTTTTTCATATCTATTTTTGACTTGATGTTTCCATAAAGGGTTTCATATTGAAGTATTGTACTGAAGGAGAAGGAAAGTATGAGCTCGGAGGCATGAAAGAGGAATAATTGCAATCCGATCGCGACAGAATGGTATTATCTTTTAGGTAGCCGCTTTAACTTGATATCTCCTTAACGTATTTATTTTTCTACTGTCTTTTCACTACTTTTGTCTAGCAAATGGTTTTAAATTTCGGGGATGAAATCTTTTTAAGGTGGGTAGATTGTAACGACCCGTCCCTAAAAATTATAGTTTTTATAAATTTAAAAGTGAATTTACGAAAATGTTCTTCGAGGCAAATGCGTTTACTTGTTTGACTGCCTTGTCGTATCATGTAAGATCTATTTTCTTGGCTTATCATCGTAGTATTCGTCGCTACGAACGCGTAGGCGCAAACCGTTCGTGAAACGAAGTTATAACCAAGGCATTATTAACGATTGAAGTTAGGGTTAAAATGGTAATTTTGTTTTATTTGCTGGAAGGCTCCAGAAATTTGGGAGCCTTCCCGTCACATTTTAAGCCATGTGGAGGGCTGTAATGGGGCAAGGAGGAAACTGCCCAATCAGAAACAGAAGAAATGGGGAAAAGGAGAGAAGAGAGAAGGAGCGGATTATCCCTAACCCGTTTTCCTTTTTGTCGACCCGACCCGAGTCCTAATTATCCGGCGTCGATTCAGGCGTTTTCCCGGCGATCTGGGCATTGCCACCACCACCAAACGAACCAGCATGGACCCAACTTCCATTTCCAATCCAGCTTGAAGACTGTGGGTGGCTATTTCACGACGACGAAAGTCGTCTTCTCCGACGAGTCCGAGAGCACCCACGGCGGAATTTATTCGTTTCTGAAGCTACCACCATCGACCACTACCATGGGTCGACTCCCATCAACCTCAAGAACAAACCCCAAACAAGTTTGGGGGCGGCGGAGCTTCGAATTTGACGGATTGAGGTTCACCCACTTTCAGGATTTCCAGTGGATTTGTGGAAAATTGGAGCTCTTTCCGGCCAAATTGGACTTGGCCACAGGTATAAAACTTATTCTACTCATTGAGATCTACATTTCTATAAATTTTGGTAATTTTTGGAAATAATTGGATTTTCCGGCGAGTCGGGGCGGCCGACAGCCACCCACGGCGGTGCGTGCGGCGGTGCGTGGCTAGTGGGCCGTTAATGCTATTTTTAGGTTAAATTATATGCCTTGAGTTCAGTTTTGATAATTGTTTGACGTAGGTTGATCGTTGGAATCTAAAATCTCTACGATACGTTGATAGGTCATTATATAAATCAACGATCCGACCGTTGGATCATCATCAAACTTTAATAGGTTATTATTCGTAATATTTGAGGAATGTAGGAACTTACGGATCAGAAATAAAACGTTAACCGTCGATTGGTTTTGACAATTGACGTAGATCCGACC
Organism: Malus fusca; assembly: GCA_035220775.1. Lineage (NCBI taxonomy): Eukaryota > Viridiplantae > Streptophyta > Magnoliopsida > Rosales > Rosaceae > Malus > Malus fusca. Next base: position 5,801,198 of record CM069075.1, read on the forward strand.
GTTGGATCGTTCCGAAACTTTAGTATGTTATTCTAGAAACATAATGTGGATATTTGGAATTTACAGATTGGAAATATGATTTGTGGATCTTCCGGATCAAGTTACGTAGGGTTGTGGACCGACGGTTGACTTTTGGTCAATGGGTAAGGATTCTGAGATGTGATTTGATAATTATCAAATCATTATAGATCATCCTTAGGGAGGTGTTTTATGTAAATTATGTGTTCTATCGGTAAGGATTCTGAGATGTGATTTGATCATTGTTCTAGGCGCCGATTGTTCGTGACGCCTCAAAGTTTGTGCTAAGGAATTGTAGCGCGGGCTCCAGGTGAGTGGGCTTTTGATTTTCTATGTATACGTATATATGCTTTATGTTTTCCCAGAAATTGTTTTAAATGGATTTACGATTTTAGATGCCATGTCAATTACATTACATTTTAGAACATGCATTAGTATAGTTATGCATATTGTTGTTTGACGCTGTGGACGCTCAGGTAAGCTTCAGGTGAGTATATATTGATGGTATTGATCGTAGTGTGTATGGTTATGTTGAGATGCATTTAGATCTCATTATCCTGCACCCTGATGCTAGTGCTCCATCTTGTGGCCAGGGCACAGTCCTTCACGTGATGTTCACCTCCCATGCCGTACGCTCACCTTGGATCCAAGTTTGGTGCACAGCCCTGTCGTACAGACCACAATAGGTGGTTCCGGCTTGTAGGTGACCTGCGATTTATCGCACAGCCTTCACGTGATCGTAGCACTTGAGCGTACTTAATTGCACCCAGCCTTGTCGTACAGACCATCTTAGGTGGTTCCGACTCGTGTGCAGGATTATAGTGATGAGCTATAGGTTCAGCCGTACAGGTCACGTTAGGAGACTCCGGCTGGTATATCATTTTACATTGATTTACTTTACCTATCTTACTTATTCTCATACTGAGATACTTGACATGGCATATGCTTGGTTTTCATTACTCTCAAGCATGATTTCTATATACGTATGTATTATTATTTTCTGGGAAATTATATGGGTTTTACGGTGAGGGGTTATTATTTTTGGAAAGAGAAATGGTTTTTGAAAAAATTTGTTTTTGCCTACTCACATTTTTTGTTTTGTGCCCCTCCAGGTTTTAGCTGCCGAAAGTTCGTATTGACGAGGATTCTTGACGAATCTCACGAATCTCAATATAAGTGGCTACCTCTAAGGGTATGATCTTTACCCACACTACTGTACTTTACTTATGCTATGACGACACGTGTGAAGTGGGTACATACCCGCTCACCAGCGCACTCTGATATTTTAGGCACTCTTAGGTTTAAATTTATTCACATTTTTCATATAACTGCACTTTATGGCTTCGTCACCTTCCTGGTGTCGGCTAGCACAGCTCGATTCGGATTCCTAGTGGACAGTCCGGGTCGGGGTGTGTCAATAATATTGTATAATATATGTATATTCAACGAACCCATTACCTTGAGAATTACAAAAGTTGCATTTTGTGGGAAAGTTCAAAAGTTTGGAATAAAAACCAATGAGAATTCAATGATGCTTATGTGAGATATCATAGATCAGCCAACATCATCGATGTTTTAAATTCAATGCTCTAATTTTTAAATGGAGAAATTAGGTTCTCATCCTTCCTTTTGCTACTTCATTGATTAAAATCCTATTCATTTTCAAGTTTTGATCAAGGTCCTTGAGTATTAATAACATCATTAATTATTTCAATAATAATTTTTTTTTATTTCTAAATATATTCATTTAATGTTAAAAATGTTACAATTAGTATATTTATATTTATGACTAAATTTTTTATCATATATTTTTAGTTTTAGTTTGTACCCATTTTTAATTTGTAATTTTTTTTAATTTGTACCAATTTTCTTTTCAGTTTTAATTTGTACCCATATATTAATTTCTTTTTGTGCCCATATTTTTTAAAGTTTATTTGTATTTGTACCCATATATTTTTTTTGTTTGTACTTTTTATTTTGCTAAATGTACCCATGCTAATTATATGTACCCATTCATGTAAAACTTTTTAATCTTAAAATGTACTCATTCTTAAATATACAAAATTTGTTATATGTAAAATGTACCATTTTTTTATATAAAATCTATTCAATTTTTTTCTAATCCATTTTTAAACTTATATGGGTACATTCTTTTTTCTTTGATTTTAAATTGTATCCATGTCAAGTGTCAAGTGTAATCGAAGAAATTTACTAATGTTATTAAGCCTAATATCTTTTTTTTTTTTTGTGATTTTGAACAACGTACCCATGTTTTGATACAATAATTTTTTTGGTTATTTTTTATGAATGTACCCATGTTTATATATACACACTGACACACCCCGATCCTAGAATCAAGGCGTGCTGGCCGTCACGTGAGCGTGACGTAACCAAAAGTGCGGTGCGGAAGCAAAAGATACAAGAATTACGAAGGAATAAAAACCAACTACTAGCAATAATATCCAACTAGCATGCTAGAGTAAGTTTAAGTGTGAAACACACAAATTCAGAGCATAAGTACTAGGTGCAGTCAAGTAGGACTATAACTAAATTACAACACCCGCAGGTGAGTCCTACATCAACTGCTATCAACTGCTAACTAGAACCTGGAGGGGCGCAAAACAAGATTGAGTGGGTCAGTAAAACAAAGCTTTTCGAAAACATTTCATTTAAAACATTTCTAACCCCTTGCTGTAAAACCTGTATATTTTCCCAGAAAATAACATAATAGCATATAAAATCTTCTTATATCTCAAATCACAATTCTTTATCAAAAACCAGAAAGTATGCCATGCTATAATGTCAATAACAGAACAAGGTTGCATCAATATAACAGGTGACATAATGAATCAACCGGAGACCCTGCAGTTGGTCTTGTACGGTTAATTCTATAGCTCAATATCCAAATCAACCGGAGTCACCTCGGTGACCTGTACGGCACTACTCTGCACATAAATCGGAACTACCTGAAGTAGTCTGTACGATAAGGATGGTGTAAGAATACGCTCTAGTGCTTCTCTCATCAATAGCTGTATAATAATCTAAAATCATCTACAGTCAGATCCACTCTATGGTCTATACGACATGTCGGAACCCTCTCATGGTCTGTACGACATGCACCTACTTGGATCCAAGGTGAGCGTGTGGTGCAGGGTGAATAATATAAGCACTAACACCATGGGTGCAGGTTATGAGCTCTCAACACAATTCACATCATAAAACTCACCTGATACTCACTTGTGCGTCCACAGCACCAATTCACATATATATGCATCAATACTAATTCATATATTTCATAATATGCATGCATGGCATTTTTAAATCATACTTTCATTTAAATTCAATTTCTGGGAAATTCAACAGTATATAGGTAATAACAGAAAATAACTGCCCACTCACTGATAAGTCGAAGGGTCGTAACCCCCGTGACGCCCTTGAACGCGCTCGTCCTCGGGATAGGTCTCACCTATATGCGAAACAACTATAAAAACGTTATTTAAAGCACATAACCAACAATTCTTAATAATTTCTCATACGATTCTCAATTTGGGCATATGAATATACCACAGTGACCTACTCAACGTCACGGACGTCGAGGTATTTTTAGAAAAAAATTCTGAGGCCGCACGTGCCCCCACGCGCCGGGAGGGGCACGGACCTACGCGCCCCACGCGCGTCATCTTCTTCCTCCAATCGCCGGACTGGTTTTTCCGGTCGCCGGAAACTGGAGATTTTTCAATCTCCTTGTTCTCCGTCATTTCTCAACCATTTTTCACGCATTTTATATCAAAATGAAGCCCTAAGCATGTAGAATCACGTTACACTACTTTAAGGCTCTAAAAATTACGAAATCTCACCGGAGAAATTCCAAGAAAACCGGCCAACTTCGAACCCGACGATCCCGATGTCCAAAACCATCAAACTAAACACTCCGAGCTTCCTTAGGACCTCACTAAGCTCACTGTAAGATTAGAATTCCCTGAAATTCAACAATTCACGTATGCATGAACAGTACTCAAATCGGACCTCGAGTTTTCAACGTGATTTCAAAGGTTTCCCGTTCTAAAACTAGCACCAATCGACTCAGGAGGTTGAAATGATGAAGAACCTTACCTTTTTGGCGTCGATCCGTGGAGTTTTGAGGGTTTGGTGCTTTGGTCCGTACGGTTTCGAGAGAGGGAGAGAGAGAGTGAACTGAGAGGAGGAGAGAGAGAGCACGGGATAGGGGAGATGATGTGTCCCGTGTGTGGTCCAACCAAAACAACCAAATTCCAAAATCCCTTAAGTCCCTAACCACACAAACATACATACCAACTTATATTATTTTCCAAGAACTTTGGAATGTATGTATTTAGACCAATAATATGACACACGTACCTTAGTCGCCTTAAGGGTAATTCCGTCAAACCACATCCACGATTACTGAATTTCCGGGACGAGCTGTGACAATCTTCCCTCCTTATAGAATTTCATCCTCGAAATTCATATAACACCCAATCCACTAATACTCATAAAATAACCTTGGATACATCTCTCTCATTCGATCTTCTGTCTCCCAAGTAGCTTCTTCTACTGAGTGGTTCCTCCACAATACTTTTACCAAGCTCACTGTCTTATTCCTTAGAACCTTGTCTTTCCAATCCAAGATAGTCACTGGTTCCTCATCATACGTCAAATCCGGGTTAATCTCCAAAGGTTGAGAAGGAATCACATGTGAAGGATCTGATACATAATGTCGAAGCATCGAGACATGAAACACATTATGTACCTTAGATAACTCCGGAGGCAACTCCAATCTGTAAGCAACTTCACCAATCCTCTCAGTGATCTCATAAGGTCCTATGTACCTAGGACTTAGCTTGCATTTCTTTCCAAACCGCACTACACCTCTCAAATGTGACAACTTCAAGAATACCAAATTACCCACATCATAAACTCGATCAGTAGCATGTCTATCTGCTAAACTCTTTTGTCGATCCTGGGCCGCTTTCAGGTTATACTTAATCACTTGAACATTTTGAGTAGTCTCATCCACAATCTCTGGGCCCTCTAGCACTCTTTCACCAACCTCTGACCAACACAGTGGCATACGACAAGCTCAACCATAAAGTGCCTCAAATGGTGACATACCAATGCTCGAATGAAAACTATTATTGTACGCAAATTCCATCAAATCTAGGCGATCATGCGAAGAATCACCAAACTGCAACACTGAAGATCTCAACATATCCTCTAATGTCTGAATAGTCCTCTCTGATTGTCCATCTGTTTGAGGATGATAAGCAGTACTGTACAGCAATTTCGTACCAAGAGCTTCCTGAAAAGCTATCCAAAACTTAGAAGTAAATCTTGGATCTCAATCAGAAATAATATTCACTGGAACTCCATGATACTTCACAATCTTCGTGATGAACAACTTAGCCAATTTATTCAGAGGATACTTTTCTCTCACTGGAATGAAGTGTGCGGACTTGGTAAGCCGATCTACAACCACCCAAACACCATCAAATCCATTCCGTGTACGTGGAAGCTTATACACGAAATCCATAGTTATATTTTCCCATTTCCACTGAGGGACGGGAAGTGGTTGCATCCGACCAAAATGCTTCTTTCTTTCTGCTTTGACTTGCTGGCAAACAATACACCTACTTACATACTCTGCAATTTCCCTTTTCATACCCGGCCAATAATAAAATGGTCGAATGGTATGATACATCTTAGTTCCTCCTGGATGCATCGCATAAGCCGAACAATGCGCTTCATCCAAAATTTCTTTCTTTAATTCCTCGTTATTCGGCACATACATCATGTTCTCTTGTATAAGCATGCCATATGATTCTCAAATCCTGAGGTCTTTCTTTTTCCCTTCATTTCTCAATTGGATTAATTCTTGAATCTTTTCATCAACCATTTGAGCTTCAAGTACACGATCAACCAAAACTGGCCTGACTTGGAAACTAGCAAGAAAAGCTTCTCTTCGCTCTTCCATTTCCAACTTTACTCCAGTAGCTCTCAAATCTGCAAATAGAGGAACACGACAAGCATACAAATCATTAAGTCGACCTTGAGGCTTCCTACTCAGTGCATCAGCTACCACATTTGCACGACCTGGATGATACTCAATAGTGCAGTCATAATCACTTAGCAACTCCATCCACCTTCGCTGACGAATATTAAGATCATGTTGAGTAAAAAGATACTGAAGACTCTTATGATCTGTGAAGATCTTACATTTCTCACCATAGAGATAATGCCTTCAAATATTCAAAGAAAAAACAATGGCTGCCAACTCAAGATCGTGAGTAGGGTAATTCCTTTCATGAATCTTCAACTGTCGAGAAGCATAGGCGATCACTCTATTATGCTGCATCAAAACACATCCCAAACCATTCAAGGAAGCGTCACTGTAAATCTCAAAGTTACCACTATCGTCAGGAAGTACCAATACTGGAGCGTGAGTGAGGCAATGTTTCAGCTGCTGGAAACTTTGCTCACATTTACTATCCTATTCAAACTTAACATCCTTCATGGTTAACTTCGTTAGTGGTAAAGCAATCATAGAAAAATCTTGAACAAACCGTCGATAATAACCTGCTAGACCCAGAAAACTCCGTACCTCAGTGACGGTTCGTGGTTCTTCCCAATTCTCCACATCTGCTATCTTTTGAGGATCTACTTGAATTCCTTGTGCCGATACCACATGTCCCAAAAATGCCACTTGATTCAACCAAAATTGGCATTTACTGAACTTGGCATACAACTGATGCTCCCTCAATTTCTTTAACACCAAGTTAAGATGTCGAATATGATCTGCTTTTGACTTAGAGTATACCAGAATATCATCAATAAAAACAATGACAAATCTATCAAGATATTGCTGGAATACTTCATTCATTAACCTCATGAAAGCTGCTGGTGCATTAGTCAATCCAAATGGCATCACCAAAAATTCATAATGTCCATAACGGGTCCTGAAAGCCATTTTAGGTACATCCTCATCTTTAATCTTCAACTGATAATAACCAGATCTCAAATCAATCTTAGAGAACACACATGCACCCTTAAGCTGATCGAACAAGTCATCGATACGAGGCAATGGATAACGGTTTTTAATCGTCACCCGATTCAATTGCCTGTAATCAATACATAATCTCAAAGTTCCATCTTTCTTTCTTACAAACAACACTGGAGCTCCCCAAGGTGAAGTACTAGGTTGAATGAAACCTTTATCAGTTAATTCCTGTAACTGAATTTTCAACTATCTTAATTCAGCTAGAGCCATCCTATAAGGAGTCAAAGATATAGGATCCGTACCTGGAAGCAAATCAATAGAAAACTCCACATCTCTGTCTGGCGGCAATCCAGACAAATCCTCTGGAAATACATCAAGATAGTGCCTGACTACTCCAACTTCCTCCACACTGCTAGGAACAACATCATTTAACACCACATGTGCTAAGTATCCTTGACAACCTTTCGATAACAACTTTTTTGCTCTCATGGCAGAAATAACACCATGTCTCACCCCACTTCTTTCACCCACAAAAGTAACCTCTGGTAGTCCAGGACGAAGAAAACTAACTGATTTCCTGTAACAATCTATATGGGCACGATTATAATGCAACCAATCTACCCCTAAAATCACATCAAAATCCACAATATCTAACGGGATAGGATTAGCTGGCATAGCTACACCATCTACCATCACTGGACACCCTGGATAAACACTATCAACATAACATTTGTCCCCTATAGGCATAGCAAACTCTAAATCAAATCCTAGAGGTGTAGGGTGAGGTTATGTCATTTGAGCAAACGTATGAGAAATCACAGAATGGGTAGCACCATAATCAATCAAAACTCTATCAAAGTGACCAAGGATGTTTAACGTACCCATAATCAAATCTGGATGGTTCTGAGCATCTTGCAGTGAGATGTTATTAACACGTCCATGAGCTTGTTGTCGTCCCCCACTACCTCTATTACCTTGATTACCTCGTCCTTGTCCTCCCTGGCTAGACTGCCTAGACGGTCCTGCACTGCTAGCAGCAACCTCTCCCTGTCGGGTCCGACCTCCCTGATACCACTGAGATCCGCTAGCTGGATATGAAGTATAACCTCCAGGATCTTGGGAATACCTACTCTGAAAATAAGGATCCTGGGAGTACTGATTCTGTCCGGAAGCATAGGGAGCATCATCATCCTGATAGTGGTAAGCACCACCACGACCCGTCTGACCATAACTGCCTGATCCAAAGCTCTGCTGAATAGGTGCTGGGGGTGGCATAACAGACGGCTGAGGTCTCTGCTGACTCTGGGGACACTGTGCAGCTCTATGTCCCATCAGTCCACAAGTATAACAACCACCACCACCACTTCTCCTACACTCTCCATGATGTCTGAAATTACAACGGCGGCATAACGGAGGGCCTGAACCACCAGCACCACCAAAGTCTCTATGTCTCTGAAACCTGGGACCACCAGTAAATCTTCCACCTCTCCTCAGGCATGTGACACTAAATCCTCCACTGGAAGAACTCGAGCTCGCTCCACTTCTCTTGAAACTCTGTGTCTTACGGGGTCCCTGAGTGGAGATACCTTTACCCCTGTCATCCTTCCTCTGATTATCATTCTTATCTTCATCATTCTCAATGTTACTAGGAAGGTTGTCGGAATCCTCCATCGGAACCAAAATCTCAGAAAACTCATGATAAGTGGTGCAGGGAATCGCACTAGTAAATGTCCGCCATTTCCTCTTAGTTCCCAACTTAAAACGGCGAAGCATCTCTACCTGATTACCAGCTGTATCAGGATCATAGCGGGATAAGTCTGTAAACTTCCTATAATACTCATGCGCCAACATATTCGTTTGCTTCAATCGAGTGAACTCCTGCTTCTTTCGATCAATGTACTATGGGGGAACAAATCTTTTCTTAAAGTTCTCTTTGAATACTTCCCAATCAGCTGCCTCTTCAGGTGACATAAACTGAGTCTGATTTCCCCACCAAGCTGCTGACTCTCGTCCTAAAAACCAAGTAGTGGTCTCCACCCATTTACTAACAGGAAGATTTCCTTGACTTTGCATCACCTGAAAAGTCTTCTCAATATGATCTAACCACTTTTCTGCCCCTTCATGACCCTCATTACCCATGAAGCGGTCTAATTTCAGATTGTACATGGTCTCCAGGGGTGTTCTCTGAGGAGGATGAGGAGGACAGATTGCATTCTGAAAAGCATGGGTCATCGCTTCCCCTAATTGAGTTATATCAAGGAAGTTAGACTCAGCAGTACGACGTGGTTCCCTACGAGGCGGCATAGTTCTGACAGAAGACACCAAAAGATCATTAGAGCATTAACAATTATACAGGACTGCAACCTAGGCTCTGATACCAAACTGACACACCCCGATCCTAGAATCAAGGCTTGCTGGCCGTCACGTGAACGTGACGTAACCAAAAGTGCGGTGCGGAAGCAAAAGATACAAGAATTACGAAGGAATAAAAACCAACTACTAGCAATAATATCCAACTAGCATCCTAGAGTAAGTTTAAGTGTGAAACACACAAATTCAGAGCATAAGTACTAGGTGCAGTCAAGTAGGACTATAACTAAATTACAACACCCGCAGGTAAGTCCTACATCTGAGGAGTCTGTCAGAATGTCGTGGGAATCCTCGTGAGCCATCAACTGCTAACTAGAACCTGGAGGGGCGCAAAACAAGATTGAGTGGGTCAGTAAAACAAAGTTTTTCGAAAACATTTTATTTAAAACATTTCTAACCCCTCGCTGTAAAACCTGTATATTTTCCCAGAAAATAACATAATAGCATATAAAATCTTCTTATATCTCAAATCACAATTCTTTATCAAAAACCAGAAAGTATGCCATGCTATAATGTCAATAACAGAACAAGGATGCATCAATATAACAGGTGACATAGTGAATCAACCGGAGACCCTGCAGTTGGTCCTGTACGGTTAATTATATAGCTCAATATCCAAATCAACCGGAGTCACCTCGGTGACCTGTACGGCACTACTCTGCACATAAATCGGAACTACCTGAAGTAGTCTGTACGATAAGGATGGTGTAAGAATACGCTCTAGTGTTTCTCTCATCAACAGCTGTATAATAATCTAAAATCACCTACAGTTGGAACCACTTTATGGTATGTACGACATGTCGGAACCCTCTCATGGTCTGTACGACATGCATCTACTTGGATCCAAGGTAAGCGTGTGGTGCAGGGTGAATAATATAAGCACTAACACCATGGGTGCAGGTTATGAGCTCTCAACACAATTCACATCATCAATGATTCACATGAATAACATAAAACTCACCTGATACTCACCTGTGCGTCCACAGCACCAATTCACATATATATGCATCAATATTAATTCATATATTTCATAATATGCATGCATGGCATTTTTAAATCATACTTTCATTTAAATTCAATTTCTGGGAAATTCAACAGTATATAGGTAATAACAGAAAATAACTGCCCACTCACTGATAAGTCGAAGGGTCGTAACCCCCATGACGCCCTTGAACGCGCACGTCCTCGGGATAGGTCTCACCTATATGCGAAACAACTATAAAAACGTTATTTAAAGCACATAACCAACAATTCTTAATAATTTCTCATACGATTTTCAATTTGGGCATATGAATATACCACAGTGACCTACTCGACGTCACGGACGTCGAGGTATTTTTAGAAAAAAATTCTGAGGCTGCACGCGCCCCCACGCGCTGGGAGGGGCACGGACCTACGCGCCCCACGCGCGTCATCTTCTTCCTCCAATCGCCGGACTGGTTTTGCCGGTCGCCGGAAACTGGAGATTTTTCAATCTCCTTGTTCTCCGTCATTTCTCAACCATTTTTCACGCATTTTATATCAAAATGAAGCCCTAAACATGTAGAATCACGTTACACTACTTTAAGTCTCTAAAAATTACGAAATCTCACTGGAGAAATTCCAAGAAAATTGGCCAACTTCGAACCCGACGATCCCGACGTCCAAAACCTTCAAACTAAGCACTCCGAGCTTTCTTAGGACCTCACTAAACTCACTGTAAGCTTAGAATTCCCTGAAATTCAACAATTCACGTATGCATGAACAGTACTCAAATCGGACCTCGAGCTTTGAACGTGATTTCAAAGGTTTCCCGTTCTAAAACTAGCACCAATCGACTCAGGAGGTTGAAAGGATGAAGAACCTTACCTTTTTGGCGTCGATCCGTGGAGTTTTGAGGGTTTGGTGCTTTGGTCCGTACGGTTTCGAGAGGGAGAGAGAGAGTGAACTGAGAAGAGGAGAGAGGGAAAGAGCACGGGATAGGGGAGATGATGTGTCCCGTGTGTGGTCCAACCAAAACAACCAAATTCCAAAATCCCTTAAGTCCCTAACCACACTAACATACATACCAACTTAAATTATTTTCCAAGAACTTTGGAATGTATGTATTTAGACCAATAATATGACACACGTACCTTAGTCGCCTTAAGGGTAATTCCGTCAAACCACATCCACGATTACTGAATTTCCGGGACGGGCTATGAGACACACACAATAGTATATTTATATTTTAATATTTTTAATCCCACAAATTATGGTTTTTTTTATTTAAAATCTCATTTATACAAACAACTAAAATTTCTAATTTTTAATTTAAAAAAATATAGTAACGTACATAGAAATAAATTATCACATTAATTTTAGGGACCTCGATCAAAAATTAAAAACCAACAAGGTTTTAATCAAAGAATATTCATAACTAAGGACCGCATCCATAGTATCCCTTTTTAAATTCAATGTTCTAATTTTGTATGCCGCAAATTTTATATTTATTTGACAATTTGTTTTCTCATTCTTCTTTAGTGATTGTTGTATTTGCTTTTGTCATCATTTTGTTTTTTCGTGGACCAATTTATCATATTTGGCTTATCATGAACAATTGCAAAAAGGAATAAATGTTTATTGACAAAATTAATATCTATTATATTATAATGCATCAACTGAATGAATATATTTTTGGTATTGACAAAGATGGATATAACTGTCAACCGATTAAGAATGAGTTACTCGGTGAATATGGTTATGAATAATCCCCGATAGTTAATTTGTCGTTATGGATGTGATTAATTTTCGTGGTTATGGTGATGGATATTGCATTTCCATCCCAAAATCGAATCGTTGTCATCCCTATGTATATAATTCTATTTAATAGGTAATTACATTATGATAAACTTTTAGATCCATTATTGCGAACCACTAACATCACTGCTAGACCTCTGTGATATTTATTAAGGGTGGATTCTCATATATATTGTATATTAATTTTCATTATATTTTCCGATGTAGGATTATTTTGGTATATTTTCAATTAAATTTCCCATTTGTTTTCAAATTGTATCAATTATTTCACGCAAGTAAGGGAAATTCAGCAATTAACAAACATGGCATGCAGGACTGATAAGATCTGTCATCTGAAATTCATAATTTTCATTTCAGACCCTCATCAAGCGCAAGTGCATCCAACTCCGACTGGTCGTGATGCAGGTTTCGCTGGCTTTGATAGTTTGCGACAGTTGGCGAGGAGATTTTATACTTGGTTTGAAAAATGTAATAATTAGTCTCATTTCACACGAATAGGCATTTGTATGCAGGAAAAAGAAAAACAAAATTAAGAATTGAATGATATTTGTCATCTTAACATCAAAATTTTCATTTTCAGATGGTGAAGCGTATCTAACTCCGACTGATCATGATACTACGCAAGAGCCGGCATTGGGAGATGGGCACCTTGGAGGTATCCTCACAAATTAATACCTGTATATAATTCTATTTAATAGTGATTAATGATAAATTTGTAGGTCTAGTATAGCTAACCACTAATATCACTGATAAACCTCTGTGATTTTAATTAGGAATTTAGGAGTGGAGTCTCCCTTATATATATACATACATACATATATATATATATTGTATATTAAGTTTTATTATATTTTCCCATGTGTGATTATTTGGTACATTTTCATTAGAATTTCCCATTTGTTTTCAAATGTGTCAATTATTTTTATGCAAGTATGGGAAATTTAGAAATTAACAAACATGGCATGCAGGAAATTATAAGATCCCAGAAACTTTCCCCGAATATGTGAAATCTAATGATTGGGATAAGGCGATCAAGTTTCTTCGCCAACATCCCCAGGCAGCAAGTTATAGATTTCCATTGGATGGTGGTACAGCTCTTCACTACGCAATCGAGAAGAGTTGCAGCGTGCGCATTATACAAGAGTTGGTGAAGTTAATGGCACAGGAAGACTTGGAAATACAAGACAAACTCGGTTACACGGCTCTTTATTATACAATAAAATATTATCCAGAAAGGGTTGAAGTAGCTGAATGCATGGTTAATAAGAACCACAATTTACTTACTATTTTACCTCCTCGTGACGATGCGCCTCTAGTTGTCGTGGCCCAAGAGACGACAAAAGCAGAACAAATGGCTGCCTCGCTCTATATCCTCACTCCACCCGAAACACTAAAAGTTTCCGATGCCACTCAACTTATTTCTGACGGTTTTTATCACAAAAAATTTGGTACAATTTTTCTCAGTGTGATTTTTTGTTACAAATTTTGTCTGTATACATTGTTGATTATTGACTCAAACATGTAGTCAAAGTCCAATTCTTTGGGCTACTTTGTGGTAATGGGAGACAAACATGCAATTGTGCCTAACTCTCATGCAATTGTGCCTAACTCTTTTTGACTTGATGTTAGGCCTTTGGCCATTGATGTCTTTGAGAAGCTTTTATTTGGCTATAAAAGAAGAAGCAAGGTGCATCCCTAGATGTAGAGACAAGAGGGAACAACAAGGAAGAAGGAAAATAGCAAGAAGCCATTCGGCATAGAGAAGAATTTTCTCAAATTGTCTTGCTTTGTATTTTTGGTTTTCTCTTCCTATTGTAAGTGTGAGAGCTTGGGTTATTCGGGTCTTTGGGAAATTGAGTGATAAACACTATTGTATGTTCTCATTGATTATAGTGGAATACTCCGTCGTCTCCAAACTGGATGTAGGCATTGCCGAACCAGTATAAATCTTGGTGTTCTTGTTGGTATTGTTCCATTTATCTTTTGTCAATTATTGTGGTTTATTTTTTCACTCACACTTGGTTGACGCTTCCGCACAACAAGTGGTATCAGAGCCCAGTTTTTTCGACTAGGGTTTTTCGTGGGAGTGAAAAATTTGTTGGCGCTACAGTCCCGTGAATAGTGCCGAGTAGATGGCTGGAGATCAAGATGAATCTGGGAAGGGGAAGGAGTCGGCATCGTCTTCGTCGGCACCTACATCCAATAGACATCCAATTGCTACTACAAGGTTAGAGGTTGATAAATTCAATGGCTCTAATAATTTTGGTATGTGGCAATGTGAAGTTATGGATGTGTTGTATCAACAAGAGTTGGATATGGTTCTGGAAGATAAACCAGAAGATATTGATGACAAGCAGTGGACGCGAATTAATCTTCATGCTTGTGCTGCTATTCAATCGTTCCTTGATAAGGAGTTGAAATACCCGTATATGAAGGAAACTTCTGCTAAGGAGTTATGGACGAAATTGGAGGAGAAGTATATGACCAAGAGCGCAGAAAATCGGCTTTTCCTGAAGAAGCGACTCTTCCGATTTCAGTATAGTCCAGGTATTTCTATGCATGAACACCTCAATGATTATAATAAAATACTTGTTGATTTAGCAAACCTTGATGTGAAAATTCCTGACGAGGACAAGGCACTATGTTTGTTAAATTCATTGCCTGATGATTATGATCATTTGACAACTACTCTGTTGTATGGAAAATCCGAGGTGAAACTTGATGAGGTGTCTGCGGCATTGGTGAATCATGAGTGTCGTAAGAAGGAACTGAAGACTCACAATTCACAAACCGAGGCACTTGTTGCAAGGGGTCGAACAGAGGAAAGAAAATATGGGAAGCGGGGAAAATCTCGTTCAAAGTCACGAGGGAAGTTTCCTGCTAAAGATGAATGTGCCTTTTGTCGCCAAAAGGGTCATTGGAAGAAAGACTGCTCCAAATTGAAGAACAAAGAGAAGGAGAAAGCGGGTTCTGAAGCAAATATTGCAAAATATGGAGATGATGATTTCGAGTTTGCTTTGGCTAGTTCATCTACTGATGGTCACTCCAAGGAGTGGATTTTGGATTCAGGTTGCACTTATCATATATGTCCCATTCGGGAATGGTTTTCTAGTTTCGAGGAGCTGGATGGTGGAGTTGTTTTGATGGGTAATAATAATACCTGCAAAACACAAGGGATAGGCAAAATCTGTTTGAAAATGCATGATGGAACAGTCAGAGAATTAAGTGATGTTCGGTATATACCGGATATGAGGAAAAATCTTATCTCTCTGGGAGCTTTGGAATCCAAGGGTCTCAAGATCACCATGAAGGGTGGAGTTCTTAAAGCTGTGCACGGGGCACTGGTGGTAATGAAAGGTACAAGACGAAATAACTTGTATTTCTTGCAGGGGAGTACAGTTATTGGTGGAGCAGCTGTCACCGAAGCTGCTGACGCAGATAGCACAGACACCACGAGGTTATGGCATATGCGTCTTGGGCATGCTGGTGAAAAAGCGTTGCAAGGATTGGTGAAGCAAGGCTTATTGAAAGGTGCAAAGGCATGCAAATTGGAATTCTGTGAGCATTGTGTGTTGGGTAAGCAAACTAGAGTAAAATTTGGCACTGCTATTCACCACACTAAAGGCATTCTTGATTATGTTCACACTGATGTTTGGGGACCTTCCAAGAATGCATCTTGGGGAGGTAGCCATTATTTTGTCTCTTTTGTTGATGACTTCTCTAGAAGAATATGGGTGTACACCATGAAGCGTAAAGATGAAGTCTTGAAGATATTCCTGAAGTGGAAAAAGATGATTGAAACGCAAAACGGTCGAAAGATCAAGACTCTCAGATCAGACAATGGGGGTGAATATAAGTCTGATCCTTTCTTGAAAGTTTGTCAAGATGAGGGTATTGTGAGGCACTTCACGGTTAGGGAGACACCGCAACAGAATGGGGTGGCGGAGCGCATGAACCGTACTTTGCTTGAGAAAGTTCGGTGTATGTTGTCTAATGCTGGATTAGGCAAGGCATTTTGGGCTGAGGCACTCACTTATGCAAGCCATCTCATTAATCGATTGCCAGCTGCTGCGAACGAGGGCAAAACGCCCATGGAGGTATGGTCTGGTAAACCTTGTACTGATTACAAGTTTTTACACATATTTGGTTGTCCTGCTTACTATTATGTCAGAGAAAGCAAGTTGGATCTAAGAGCAAAGAAAGCTCTATTTATGGGCTTTAGCACTGGCGTGAAGGGATACCGACTCTGGTGTCCAGATGAGAAGAAATTTGTTGTAAGCAGAGATGTGACTTTCGATGAGGCTGCTATGGTTAATCAGAACAAGCATGAAGGTGAAACTGAAGCGACCGAGACCATGAGTAGCTCAAAGCAGGTGGAGTTACTGAAGACTCCAGTTGTTCCAGTAAGGTCTGATGTTACAACCACTAGTCCTACAATTAATTCTGATGATGAGGACGAGGATGATGAAGAGGAGGCACCTACCCAAGAGCCTCCACAGCAACAAGACTATATTGCAACCAGAAGATCGAGAAGGGAAATTCGAAAGCCTGCTCGATTTACTGATATTGTGGCATATGCACTTCCTGTTATTGAAGATGATATTCCATTCGCCTACAAAGAAGCTGTCATGAGTTCAGAGTGCGAGTTGTGGAAGAAATCTATGGATGAGGAGATGAAATCTCTTCATAAAAATAAGACTTGGAAGCTGGTTCAGTTACCAAAGGGGAAGAAAGCAATTGGTTGTAAATGGGTGTATGCCAAGAAGATGGAATCTTTGGGAAAATATAATGTAAGATTCAAAGCCAGATTGGTAGCTAAAGGCTACGCTCAGAAGGAAGGCATTGACTACAATGAGGTATTTTCTCCTGTAGTAAAACATTCTTCTATTCGTATTCTGTTGGCTTTGGTTGTGCAGTTTGACCTTGAGTTGGCCCAACTTGATGTCAAGACTGCGTTCTTACATGGTGATTTGGAGGAAGAGATTTATATGTCTCAACCAGAAGGTTTTAAGGTTGCTGGAAAGGAAAATTGGGTTTGCAAATTGGAAAAATCATTGTATGGCTTGAAGCAGTCTCCAAGACAACGGTACAAGCGATTTGATCGATTTATGATTGGGCAAAAGTACACAAGAAGTCACTATGACCATTGTGTATACTTTCGCAAACTACAAGATGGAACCTTCATTTATCTGCTCTTATATGTTGATGATATGCTTATAGCATGTAAGAGCAAAGTGGAGATTGAAAGGTTGAAGACTCAACTGAGTAATGAATTTGAGATGAAGGACTTGGGAGAAGCTCGGAAGATACTAGGTATGGAAATTGAAAGAGATAGAGCGAAGGGCAAGATTAGTCTGTGTCAGAAGCAGTATTTGAAGAAGGTACTACAACGTTTCAGGATGAATGAAAATTCAAAACCGGTTAGTACACCTCTTGCCTCTCATTTCAAACTTAGCGCTTCTATGTCTCCTAAAACTGTTGAAGAGAGTCAGTACATGGCTCAAATTCCTTATGCAAATGTTGTTGGTAGTTTGATGTATGCTATGGTGTGTACTAGGCCTGATATTTCACAAGCTGTTAGTATTGTCAGTAGATATATGCATAATCCAGGAAAAGGGCATTGGCAAGCTGTGAAATGGATTCTACGGTATATTCTGGGTACTGTGGATGTTGGTTTATTGTTCCAGCAGGATAAAGTTACTGGTAAATGTGTTGTTGGATATGTGGATTCTGATTACGTAGGTGATTTGGACAAGCGTAGGTCCACTACTGGTTTTGTATTCACTATTGCTGGAGGTTCAGTAAGTTGGAGGTCGATTCTGCAATCTACAGTTGCTTTGTCGACTACTGAGGCTGAATACATGGCTGTAACAGAAGCTATAAAGGAAGCCATCTGGCTTCAAGGGTTGCTTGATGACTTAGGGGTTCAACAAGATCATGTGGATGTTCATTGCGACAGTCAGAGTGCTATTCATTTAGCAAAGAATCAAGTTCATCATGCACGTACGAAACACATTGATGTGAGGTTCCATTTTGTTCGTGAGATTATTGACGAGGGAGATATTCTTCTTCAGAAGATTGGGACCGCTGACAATCCTGCGGATATGTTAACAAAGCCAGTTTCGTTGCACAAGTTTAAGCACTGCTTAGACTTGATTGGCATTTGTAAAATTTGTTGATTGCCCCATGGGGGATTGGGAGACGACTATTTGGAGTTCTACTTAGAGGGTTTGAGCCAAGGTGGAGATTGTTGATTATTGACTCAAACATGTAGTCAAAGTCCAATTCTTTGGGCTACTTTGTGGTAATGGGAGACAAACATGCAATTGTGCCTAACTCTCATGCAATTGTGCCTAACTCTTTTTGACTTGATGTTAGGCCTTTGGCCATTGATGTCTTTGAGAAACTTTTATTTGGCTATAAAAGAAGAAGCAAGGTGCATCCCTAGATGTAGAGACAAGAGGGAACAACAAGGAAGAAGGAAAATAGCAAGAAGCCATTCGGCATAGAGAAGAATTTTCTCAAATTGTCTTGCTTTGTATTTTTGGTTTTCTCTTCCTATTGTAAGTGTGAGAGCTTGGGTTATTCGGGTCTTTGGGAAATTGAGTGATAAACACTATTGTATGTTCTCATTGATTATAGTGGAATACTCCGTCGTCTCCAAACTGGATGTAGGCATTGCCGAACCAGTATAAATCTTGGTGTTCTTGTTGGTATTGTTCCATTTATCTTTTGTCAATTATTGTGGTTTATTTTTTCACTCACACTTGGTTGACGCTTCCGCACAACATACATAAAATGTTCTTTTTTCACAGTTCTGTTATATTATATATAGATATTGCATGAGATTTGATTCAACGTTATCCAAGATTGGCTATGGATAGAGATCGCAACGAAAATATCCCCTTAGTAACATTGGCCGGTAACTGTTTTTGCATTCAAAAGTGAAGCGACTCAAATCATGGGAAAATTTGATCTATTATGGTTAGTAAATTATTGCTTTTTTTTTTCTTCTTACATTTTTATTCTTTTTCTAGGATTACACATCGTTATAGGATTACACATCGTTATACTTTTATTTTCATATCAATATACCCCTAAGATTATAAATTGTTATAAATGTGTAACTGCACATAATCCCTTAATCATAGGATTACTAGTTGAACGAATTCATTAATTGTAGGAGTTGAACTAATCCCGCAATTTCAACTCTCCCTTAGAAAATATGGTGTCTCTGTCTTCTATAGCTCCCTTGCGTGACATCATTTGCTCATTCAAACTTTGATTTTGTGTTCGTCTGTATAGTTTGTTTTTTTATTTTCTGTTCGTCTTTCTCCTTGAAAACCACTGCTACTTTGAAATCTCGTTTGGTGCTTGCTGGGTTCAAACTTCATGTTGGTAAAGTGAAGGGGAATGGCACGGAATGGTAGGATTTATATATATTTACAAAATAAATGGTAGTGTTTCTCTAAAAAAAAAACACAAATGGTGGTCTTCTTAACTTCGTGGAAATCGGTGGTGTTTATCTACTTGTATCATAGATATTAGAAATAAAATAAGGAGCATATATAAAAGTAATTTCACACAAATTTATGCGATTCGAACATGCTATTAATAAGATTCAAACATATAATTTCTAACTTACAACTGACGAGAAATATCACTATGTAATAATGTTAAGTAACAATCCATAGCTAATTAAGAAAATTCATTGTTATATGTTTGGTTTGAGGGCTGACTTATTTGGGAATGTTTAACAATGTTTGGTTTGTGACATTGTGTAGTTATTCGCATAAAACCTTTTCTCATCAACAAGGAAAAACAAGAAGGTGAGAAAAGTGATCAAGGGCGTCAGACCAAAAAGAGAATCAAATGCATCTCATTTGCTCAGGTAGGCCCAGGGTTCCAAATGTGTTTTAGTTTAATTAGAAATATGATACAAATGTGATATAAGAAAAATATAATACAAGTAACATATTTGTAAGAAAACAGAAAAAAGCAAAGTAATACACATACGTGAGCATGACAAAAACTAACGTAGTACGAAGATTGGCATATTAATGGTAAATAAATTTTTTTCCTCTGTTTTTCACCAAATTTGACTTGTAATGCAGGAATGCTTTTATTCCGAGGACTAATGACGAATCTCCCACTACTTTTGGGTAGGCCACGTACACATTCATATCGTTAATTGGTTTTTTATTTTTTTATTTTTTTTTATGATTGTTTTATTAATAGTCAATATTAATTTTAAATGATTGTAATTTTGTACTTGCTTTAAATGAACTTAGGAAATAAACGTATATATGAGATGGAATTGATGCATGAGCGGGTCCATCAGTTTTTACCTCTCATGTGTAAAGCTATCCGTTGAGAATATATCAACGATCATACAATAGACCATTTAATCAAAGTAGTGTTCGTGGCAGCAGAACGAAGGCATGTGGAGTATATACTGTGTAGTAATCATTTTCTTAAAGATTCCTCATATTTCGTATTTGACTGGAATAACGAAAAAGGCCAGAACTTGTTCTCCACTGATTACTGTTACCACGAAGTTTATAATCTTATATATGTGCTCGATGAGTTGCGCAAAAAACAAAACAAAAAAAAACAAATATGCGTGTCCATCATAAATTAGAAAAGTCGCAAATAGTAGGGAAGAAGATGACTTTGGCAATAATATGCTACATACTGTGGCAACTATTAGCCCATTGTCACAAATTTATCACATTCAAGGTGCAGCTTTGCAAATGTAAAGACAACTACAATGGTTTAAGGTGACGATCTATCTATCTATCTATTTTAAGGTGATTATCTATCTATGTATCTATCTTTCTATCTATCTATCTAATTATCTATCTAAATGTAGAAATTACTCTCTTTAAAAATAAAAAACAAAAACATAAAATTTGTCTACATGCACAAGTGCAAGGGGGGGAAATTAAAATTAAAAAAAAAAAAACATTATTATTTAAGTACGTACTATACCATCATCCTATGTGCTTAACTAATGATTTTGGGTTTTGTGGTGTCTCAAACTATTAGAAATGTTATCTTTCATTTCATCATAGTAAAATTATACAATGGTATGTACATATATATACTAGTGATTCACTAGTCTTAGCTAACCAACTAATTACAAAAATACCCAAACAATCATTCACTAATTACAAACTGCCATAACCACCTTATAACAATCTCTAACTAACTTTGCTTTCAACAGTTTTATCATTATTATCCCCCCGCAAACCTAACTGAGGTAACCGAAGAGAGAGTTTGTTCCTAAGGAAGATGAACCGAGGCTTGGATAGAGCTTTAGTACAAATGTCGGCAAGTTGATCCTCCGTGCAGACAAAAAGAACTTGCACTTGATTTGCGAGCACCTTTTCTCGGATATAGTGATAATCTATCTCCACATGTTTGGTTCGTGCATGAAAGATAGGGTTTTTAGCCAAGGAAATTGCAGAAATGTTATCACACCAAAGCTGTGGAGAAGAAGGAAGAACTAGAGCAACATCAGTCAGTAACTTGCAAATCCAGGTGAGTTCGGCTGCAGTTTTGCAAGAGACCGATATTCAGCCTCAGTTGAGGATCGAGCCACAGTAGGCTGTTTCTTTGCACTCCAGCTGATAAGAGAGTCTCCCAAAAAAATTACAAAGCCACTAGTGGATCTTCTGTCAATGCTGCAACATGCCCAATCTGCATCAGAGAAGGCAGTGAGAGTGAGAGACTTGGAACACTTAGGAAACCATAAACCAAAAGACAAGGAATCCTTAAGATATCGAAGAATGCGCTTGACGGCCTGGAAATGTGCTTGCCGAGGACTATGCATGAATTGACAGACCAAATTCACTGCATAAGATAAGTCGGGCCTGGTCCAAGTTAAATACTGCAATCCACCAACCAGAGATCGATATTCTTCAGGATTATCAAGCAGAGGAGATTCATGACCCAATTTAGTGGTGCTAATCGGGGTAACACAAGGCTTGGAACCATCCATATGAGCTTTGGTGAGTAGATCAAGAATATATTTGTTATGAGAAAGCAATATCCCCGAGGATGATCTTGTTACTTCAATACCAAGAAAGTAATGAAGGGGGCCAAGATCTTTGACAGGAAATAAGGCATCGAGTTGAGTTATAACCTCTTAGCAAAGATGGGAATTTGGACCAGTGACAATAATGTCATCAACATAAATCAAAATGAAGACCAGAGCTGGTTCCCTTTTCACAAACAGAGAATAGTCATTATGAGAACCGGAGAAACCGAGAGACTTTAAGGCAGTTGTTAATTTCTCATACCAAGCCCTGGGGGCTTGCTTCAAACCATACAGAGACTTATGCAAATGACAAACATGAGTAGGCTTTGTAGGATCTTCAAATCCTGGTGGTTGTATCATAAACACATATTCAGTGAGATTACCATGCAAAAATGCATTGCTGATATCAAGTTGATTGAGGAACCAATCAAACTTGGCAGCCAAAGTGAGAAGAAGCCGAATGGTAACTGGCTTAACAACTGGACTAAATGTTTCAGTGTAGTCCAAACCTTGTTGCTGATGAAATCCTTTGGCACAAGCCTTGATTTGTAACTGTCAATGGTACCATCAGGCTTGCGTTTGATTCTGAATACCCATTTTGCACCAACCAGATTCTGAGAAGAATGAGAATGGACCAAAGACCAAGTACCAGTTTGAATACGAGCATTAAATTCTTCTTGCATAGCTTGCCTCCAGTGAGAGTGTTTGGAGGCTTGAAGATAAGTGGATGGTATATAGTCCAGTGACATCTCAGATGAAATGAGATGTTTAGTTGCTAAGAGAGCCTTTGGTTTGACAATACTGGATTTGGAACGAGTTTGCATGGCATGAGTATTTTGAGGTAGGAAAGGTGCGGCAAGTGTATTAGGGGCAAAGATGGGATGAGAAATGGGATGAGAAGATGAGGAATAGGAAGTAGGGGCAGCAAGGGAACTAGGTGCAGCAAGGGAAATAGGTGGTAGTGGTGGAGGTATAGTGGGAAAAGTTAAGGTTGTGGGAATGGTGTGATTATGCTGCAGTACTGAAGAACTAGAACTGGATGGAAGAGGCTGAGATAAGTCCTGTTGAGCAAAAGGAAAAGTGACTTCATAAAAAATAACATGCCGTGAAAGATATACTCTGCCAGTATGAAGATCGAGACATTTATAACCCTTGTGATTCAAACTGTAACCCAATAAGACACATATTTTGCTCTTTGGATCAAGTTTAGAGGAAGTGTAAGGCTTCAACCATGGAAAACATCTGCAGCCAAATACTTTTAGAGATAAGTAATCTGGAGTTTTGTGAAATAGTATCTCCCAAGGAGAAGACTTGGTAGCTGTTGGCATTCTGTTAATCAGATAGATGGCCGTGGCAAATGCATCATCCCAATAGAGCTTAGGAACTTGAGAGGTTGCTAGAAGAGTTCTAGCAGTTTCAACTACATGCATATGCTTGCGTTCAACACAACCATTCTGTTCAGGCGTGTGAGGGCAACTCAATTGATGTGAAATGCCATGCAATTGCAGATAATTGATGAACTTGAGACAAAGAAACTCTCCACCAGAATCAGATCTTATAATAACTATTTTAGAACTGAGCAGATTTTCCACGAGAGATTTAAATTTGACAAATGTGTCAAAGACAACAGACTTGGATGCAAGAGGAAAGAACCAAGTGTATTTGGTATAATCATCAACAAAAATGATGTAGTAACGATGTCCATTGATAGAAAGAAGAGGTGCTAGACCCCATACATCAGTGTGTAACAATTCCAGAGGTTTACTGGAGGTACAGGAAATAGAAGCAAAAGGCAATTTTGAAGACTTCCCTAGAGCACAACTAGAACAGACAGTTTTATTTAAGGCACTAGAAAGAGAAATACATGACTTTGATGCAAGCTTATTTAGTATCTTGAAGGCAGGGTGACCCAATCTTTGATGCCATGTATGTGGGGAAGCTTTAGCATGTGCTGCAAAAGCTTGTTTATTACCAGCAATAGAAGATGCATGAAGCGGATAGAATCCATCTCTCACATGACCCTTAAAGAACGTTTTCTCCGAAGAAAGATCATTCACAAGGAAGTGAAAAGGATACAAGTGAATTGAACACCAATTATCAAGTATGAATCAATTTGCAGAAATCAAATCTTGCTTAAGATGAGGAACATGCAGAACATTCTTGAGAGCAAAACAATGAGAAGCAGTGTTAATATTAGAAGATCCAGAGTTAAAGATGGGTAAACCTTTGCCATCACCAACATAAACTTGTTCAGGTCCATGGTAAGGCTCATGATTTTGCAGATGGGTGTAAGAGAAGTAGTTGCATTATATGCAGTCGGAGAAATCTTAGTAGCATAATGAGGATTCATGCGATGCGGACACTCTGCATCTTCATGATCCATCTGACGGCAAATCTGGCAAGATATCTCTCTGTTGGAGTTGTTGTAGTAGGAACGAGAACCTTGATTTCCACGATTATACCGATGATTGCCTTGATTTCCACGATTGAACCTTGGATGACTTTGAGAGCCTTGGAAATTTCGCTGAGTGCCGCAATTGTGGAAGTGTCGAGAATTAGAGAAGTTGCCACGATTCAAAGTGGAACCATTCTGAGCAAAAAATGCCTGATGACCAAAATCACCGGTTGGTGTGGGAAGAAGACCAGCAGAGGTATTAAAAGCGTGAATCGATGCTGATGAAGATGCTGGCTTGCGAGCATTTAATTGCAGTTCCTTACTCAAGAGAATACCATGGAGTTCATCAACGGTGGTGGAACCAAGGCGAAATTGAACAGCATCAATGAAAGATTCATACTCAGAAGGCAGACCGTGGAGAATTACATATATCAGCTCATAGTCTTCAATTGGAGCACCGACATTGGCTAAGGCATCAACAATTTCTTCAATTTGTTAAAGATAGATTGCAGCCGTAGAATCGCCCTTCGTGATATTGCGGAGACGAGAGCGAAGCTCATGAATGTGTGATTGCGATGCAGTGGCTAGATGCGATTCCAATTTGGACCATAGCTCCCGAGCCAAATTAACACCAACAGTGTAGGGAATGAGGGCATCCTAGAGCGTAGAGTTGATCCAGATCAAGATGTTCTGATCATTCTCATACCACGCAACATATTGGGGATTCAGAGTGGCGGTGCGATTTCCAGATGCATCGAGAAGGAATTTCGACGGAGCAGCCATCGTGCCGTCAATGAATCCGGTAAGATTGTACCGGCAGAAAATCGGAGCGAATAAAGCACTCCAGGTCAGGTAGTTCGTCGTTGTAAGATTGATTGGAACCATGGATCCAATGTTTTGGATCGTAATCGCAAAATTAGGGTTAGAAAGGGCAGCATGAATTGGATGAATAGGAGAATCTGAAGCGGAAGACTGAACTGCAAAGGTCGCCATATTAGAAATGTTATCTTTCATTTCATCATAATAAATTATACAATGGTATACACATATATATACTAGTGATTCACTAGTCTTAGCTAACCAACTAATTACAAAAATACCCAAACAATCATTCACTAATTACAAACTGCCATAACCACCTTATAACAATCTCCAACTAACTTTGCTTTCAACAGTTTTATCCTTATTACAAACGACAAAAGTTTAAGGATTTATATTAAGAGATAAAGATTTCATAGGCACATCCATAAATAATGTTGTCGCCAAAAAATGCAGGAGGTGGAGAGCATTGCAAATCCCATGGATTATGAATCTGTAAACAAAGACAATATGACACCACGAGAAGTATTTGCAAAGGATCACAAAGAAATGTTGAAAGAGGCAAAAACTTCAATGAAGGATACAACAACTTCTTGTACAGTTCTAGGTGCTCTCATTATCACCATAATGTTTGCAGCAGCATTCACAGTTCCTGGTGGAAATGATACAAAGACAAGTTTTCCTAAGGTATTCATAACTTTTATAGTTTCAGATCAATCTCGCTATTTTCTTCAACAACTTAACTTATCATGTTTTTGGGCATTCTCACGTCATGTTATTCTGAAGATGATTTCTACAAATCCTTGCCCACAAAAATGATAATAAGCATTTTCACCATCTTTTTATCTATCGCTACCATCATAATTGTCTTTTCTTATGGCCTTTACATTATGTTTGATGGGAAATCATCGATTGTCATTCCATGCATTTTGCTTGCCGGTATTCCAGTTACCTCATTCATATGGATGCAATCTCTATTGCTTGTTGAGTTATTCATTTCTACTTTTGGAAGGGGAATATTTGATAGGAAGCAGAAAAATTTGTTTTGAATTCCTATGTTATCTTTGTTGGAACTTGTGACTGTAAAGGGACTTTTCAAGTCCCACATCGCCCATACATCTTTGACAAACGGTTACGTCCGTTTACAATGATAAGGATGAACAGTTACGTATGTTTCAAAAAACGCCATTATAAATATGGCAGTACAATCAGAAACAAGAAACAATTCCATCACTTCTATTTTTTCATATTTTCACAGAGAAACATCACAGCCAATTCGCCAAGAATCCAAGTTCGTGTGCAAGAACTTGGATTAGATAGTTGTATCCTGCAAGATAGACGTCCACTGAACTACTGCACTGGTGTATGGGTGAATTTATGTCTTAAGAGATTGCTTCTGCAAGCCTCTATCCTCAACGAACAAGTCAGTGATTTGTGATTCTATAAGCAAGTGATTATACTTTGATATATTGTATTTGTTGTTTAATTTTTCATTTGAAAATAAACTGTGCAAATTATTATATATTATATACTTGACATTTGATTGGTTGATAACATTCTAAGACAGAGTTTCTTTGTGAAACCATGGATCAATCAAATGTTGGTGTCGTCAAGCAACATGTTAAGAAACCTGAGAAATTCAAGGGAGTTGATTTCAAACGTTGGCAACAGAAAATGTTGTTCTATTTGACAACTCTGAACTTGAGTCATGTGATTACTTCTGAGGCCCCTAAAGCGCCAGAAGAGGGAGATATTCCTGCCGAAATTCTGCAGGCTATAGAAGCCTGGACTCATAGTGAATTTCTATGCAGGAACTACATTATGAATGCTTTAGATGACTCTATGTATGATGTTTATTCATCATATAAGACAGCGAAAGAATTGTGGGAGTCTCTGGACAAGAAGTATAAGTCTGAAGTGGCAAGTTCCAAGAAGTTTGTAATTGGAAAATTTCTGAATTACAAGATGAGTGACGCAAAGTCTGTTGTCAAACAAGTTGAAGAACTCCAAGTGATTGTTCATGAGTTAGATGAAGAAAATCTTGGTCTGAAAGAAGGTTTTGTGGTTGGCTCTGTTATAGAGAAACTGCCTTCAAATTGGAAGGACTTTAAGATTTATCTGAAGCATCTAACTGAAGACATGAGCATGGATCAATTGATTCTCAAACTGCGTGTGGAAGAGGATCATCGCAGAAATGAGAAGTATGATGTCTCATCATTGGAGGCAAAAGCCAATGTTGTGGAAGGAGGTGACTCACACAAGGCAAGGCACAATCAGAAAAACAAAGGCAAGGATGTTGCAAAGAAAGCTCTCACGGCTGTGAAAGGGAAAATCATCAAGAAAATCAAAGGAGGTTGCTGAGTTTGTGGAAAGACAGGTCATAGGGCAAATGATTGTCGCCACAAGAAGGATCAGAATTCTGAGAATTCCAATCAAGCAAACGTTGCAGAAGACAAGTTTGTTGCAATTCTATCTGAAGTTAATTTATTGACTAATTCCAATGACTGGTGGGTTGCTACAGGAGCAACAAGGCATGTGTGTGCTGATCGAAATTTGTTTGTTACTTACCAATCTGTTGATGGTGGAGAAAATCTGTACATGGGAAATGCAACTGCATCTGCTGTTGCAGGGAAGGGAAAAGTGACGCTCAAACTCACTTCTGGAAAAGAGCTTTCACTCACCAATGTTCTGCATGTTCCTGACATTCGCAAGAACCTGATTTCTGGATCGTTTCTGAGTAACAAAGGTTTCAAAATTGTGTTTGAATCTGATAAGTTTGTAATCACCAAGGGTGGGGTGTATGTGGGAAAGGGCTACCTGGCTGAGGGGCTCTTCAAACTTAATGTACTTTCTGCTGATGCTATTAATAAGAATAACAAGCCTAGTGCTTCTTCTGCTTACTTGATTAAGTCATCTACATTATGGCATGCAAGATTAGGTCATGTTAATTTTCGTTCTCTTCAAAGAATGGTTAACTTAAGCCTATTGCCCAAATGTTCCATGAACAAAGTATCTAAATGTGAGATATGCACAGAGTCTAAATATGCAAGACACTCATATAAATCAGTGGAAAAATCCAACGAAATACTTGGTTTAATCCATAGTGATCTTTGTGATTTCAAATCCACACCAACTCATGGAGGAAAGAACTACTATATATCTTTCATTGATGATTGCAGCAAGTACTGTTATGTCTATTTGTTTCATAGTAAAGATGAAGCTTTAAACATGTTTAAGACATTTAAAGCCGAAGCCGAAAATCAATTAGACAAGAGAATAAAAGTCTTAAGATCGGATAGAGGTGGTGAATACAAATCTAATGACTTTGCAGAATTTTGTTCAACACATGGAATAATACATCAAAAGACAGCACCATATACTCCTCAACAAAACGGAGTGGCTGAACGAAAAAATCGTACATTAAAGGATATGATTAATTCCATGTTGAATAGTTCTGGTGCACCACATATTTTATGGGGTGAAGCACTCTTTGCTGCAAACACAATTTTGAACCGAATTCCACATAAGAAGACTAATCAATCTCCTTATGAAATCTGGAAAGGTAGGTTACCTACATACCAAAACCTTGAAAGTGTGGGGTTGTCTTGCGAAAGTTCAAGTGCCTCTTCCAAAGAGACAAAAACTTGGACCAAAAACAGTGGATTGTATATTTATTGGTCATGCCAATAATAGTTCGGCATATAGATTTTTGGTTCATAAATCTAAAATTGCAGATATTCATGTAAATACAATACTTGAATCTGCCGAAGCTGAGTTCTTTGAGGAAATTTTTCCTTATAAAGATTAGTCAAATGTTTTGAACAAAAGAGTACTTGATGATACTACAAGAAATGATGACGAAAATCATGCCTCAACTTCTAGAGTTCAAAGCCAAGATTTGGAACCACGGAAGAGTAAAAAAGAAAAAATTGCAAAGGATTTTGGTCCTAATTTCCTCACTTTTGTAACTGAAGAAGAGCCTCAAACTTATAAGGCTGCATTAGAATCATCTGAAGCGCCTTATTGGAAAGAAGCTATTCAAAGTGAAATAGAATCCATCATGCAAAATAATACATGGGAATTGGTTAATTTACCTCCTGGAAATAAACCAATAGGACATAAATGGATTTTTAAGAGGAAAATGAGACCGGATGGTACCATAGACAAGTATAAAGCTCGTCTAGTTGCCAAAGGATATGGTCAAAAAGAAGGAATTGACTATTTTGACACTTATTCACCCGTAGCTAGAATAACTTCTATAAGGTTATTAATAGCTATAGCATCTGTGTACAATCTCGAGATACATCAAATGGATGTCAAAACTGCATTTCTAAATGGTGAATTAGACGAAGAAATATATATGGAATAACCTGAAGGTTTCATTGTCAAAGGTCAAGAAAAGAAAGTTTGCAAATTGATTAAGTCATTATATAGACTTAAACAAGCGCCTAAACAATGGCATGAAAATTTTGATCATAATATGATCACAAATGGATTTGTGATCAATGAAAGTGATAAATGCATTTATGTTAAGCAAACAAAAAATGCTTGTGTTATTGTATGTCTATATGTTGATGACATGCTTATATTGGGAACAAACAAAGATGTGATTAACTCTACAAAGAAAATGCTACATTCTAGTTTTGATATGAAAGATATGGGAATAGCTGATGTGATTCTTGGAGTTAAAATTCTAAGGAATTCAGATGGATATGTTCTCACTCAATCACATTATGTTGAAAAAGTTCTCAAAAGGTTTGGACATTATGATTGTAAACCTGCAGTAACTCCATTTGATCCCATTCATAAACTTACTAAAAATGAAGAAGATAGCGTATCTCAATTGGAGTATACACAAGTTATAGGTTGCTTGATGTACATTATGAATTGTACAAGACCTGATCTCGCTTATTCAATAAGCCGATTAAGCAGGTATTCAAGTAATCCTGGAAGAGATCATTGGAACGCTTTAGTAAGGGTATTAAGATACTTAAAGCATACAATGAATTATGGCTTGCATTACACTCACTATCCCCCAGTATTAGAAGGATATAGTGATGCAAATTGGATTTCAGGGAGCACAGACAGTAAATCCACAAGTGGATATGTATTTACACTTGGTGGAGCAGTTGTGTCATGGAAATCGTCTAAGCAAACGTGTATAGCACGTTCAACAATGGAATCAGAGTTTATAGCCTTAGATACAGCTGCCGATGAAGCTGAATGGCTTAAACATTTTCTGGAAGATATTCCATTATGGCCCAAGCCTATGACTGCAATATGTATACATTGTGACAGCATGGCTGCACAAGGTTGAGCCAAAAATGCTGAATATAATGGGAAGTCGAGATATATAAGGCGACGACATAAAACCATTAGACAACTACTCAAGAATGGAACTATCTCCATTGACTATATTAAATCTAAGGAGAATTTTGTCGATCCTTTGACAAAAGGCCTATCCAAGGATCAAGTGGCATTTACATCGAGGGGAATGGGTTTAAAGCCAACTCAATGAGTTATAACTTGACGGAAACCTAACCTAGCTAATTGGAGATCCCATGGTCTAGGTTCAATAGGCAAACTAGTTGAGGAAAACTCAAAGTAAGAAACACACAATCCTTACTCATTCCTATGATGGAAAACAGTGTGTTACCTGTAAGACGTAAGGGGTGAATTACTATTCTTAATAATGTTAATATCTTATGTTTAAGATGAATAGAACAGCCTATTCTCAATTAGCATTACCTATATGAGATTGATGTGGGGTCGCATCTTTGAGAATTTATATGGCTACAATTCCCTAAAGGTCTCATGAAATCAGGATATGTTCAGGACCAAAATGAACACAACCGTATGAATTGACGTGTGTCAAGATGTGCTATGTGTGATACTTATTGTTTCGATTTACTACAAAGAATGATCAGTTCAAGATATTAAATTCACTGCTTCATTAGGTCAATCCGATATGTAATCACCGGAGAAGGTTCAAGTCCAAAAGACACCTATCTCGATGCATATCATCTCTAGGTTCTCTGGAAAGACGTTACTAATTTAGTTAGTATCTTATTTTCTATTCAAATGTGGGGTATTCCTCGAGTTTGAATATAAAATGTAGGGTATTGTTGGAACTTGTGACTGCAGTCCCACATCGCCCATAGATCTTTGACAAACAGTTACGTCTGTTTACAATGATAAGGATGAACAGTTACATATGTTTCAAAAAACGCCATTATAAATATGGCAGTACAATCAGAAACAAGAAACAATTCCATCACTTCTATTTTTTCATATTTTCACAGAGAAACATCACAACCAATTCGCCAAGAATCCAAGTTCGTGTGCAAGAACTTGGATTAGATAGTTGTATCATGCAAGATAGACGTCCACTTAACTACTGCACCGGTGTAGGGGTGAATTTCTGTCTTAGGAGATTGCTTCTGCAAGCCTCTATCCTCAACGAACAAGTCAGTGATTTGTGATTCTATAAGCAAGTGATTATACTTTGATTTATTGTATTTGTTGTTTAATTTTTCATTTGAAAATAAACTGTGCACATTATTATATATTATATACTTGACATTTGATTGGTTGATAACAATCTTTAGTTAGGTTTGGATTTGCTATTTTTTAAGAAACTTGTAAGGAGAAGCCAATGTATGTGCTTTCTATTTGGCCAATTATGTATGCACTTTTAAAATAAAATTCCAACTTCAATTTATATTTGGCTTTTTTTTATTAACACCTCACATAATGTTGAATAAACTCCACATTAAATTTAATATTAAATAACTTATATACCTTACCATGCAATGACAATATGTGGTGTTAACTCGAGTAGGGAAAAATATAACCCAACAAGTAGAGACTAACAAAACTAAGCCATACTGTTTTGCTATCTGTGTTTGGATGTCATAACAATTAAAACACCAGAGGACATGGTAATCCATCGCGTGACAGGACCAAAGCCAAAGACATCATATTGAAAATTACATGTACATCTAAAAATGTTTGGACTTTAAGAAGATGATTTACGTGTTATCAACATTGAAGCAATGAATACATTATAACACATTAACACATAGTGTATCAACTCATATTTCACTCAAAAGTCTCTCCCCACAAGTGCCACAATACATGCATTAATCACCATCCATAATTGAACCTAGGAAGACATTTAAAATTCCTTGGTGGAATTCTCTACCAACTTCCAATTTCAACGTCCGCATGCACCGCCCAACCAAGCATTCAACCATACATTAACCAATGGGTGTAAATGCCACATGCATCACTTTATGAGAAATATTCTGTGAGAATTTCAAAGGCCATGCACCTCCACTGAGGAGGGACGTATCATTCTCAATACGGAGGGAATTTATTAGTGTGTGGAACACGATCTAGTATACCACGTGTCATAATACAAGTAAATGTACATTGAAAAATATCTCTCTTTCACTTATATCGTACTTCTCTTTGTCCCTGGGTTCTCTGCACAAATTTGCTCGATCTTGTTTCCTTGATTTTCTATCCACAATAAACAGACTTGCTAAATTCTTATCTCCATCACGTAGGACTATGGGGACGCTGAGGACCGTGATAATAAGGTAGTGCACCAGCAGCAAGAGCACGAAGCAGTTGATGGACCTCCCCGCCAAATGCACACAAAACCACTATTTCGCGTGTCGACTGTCTCTAAGACCTTGCGTATCCTAGTCAAGTGCCCGTCTTTTGCAGCATTGCATGCACAAATTGCACAATTCACTGCTACTAGCCTCAGTTCCTCCTTCTTGTTTAAGTAAGAGTTATGCATCTGCATACGGAAAATGCATTGGCTGACCATGATTGCTTTTTCTGATCTGGAAATGCATACTAAAACCTCATACTTTCTTTCAACTTCGGAAAGGAAGAGTTCAGATGGACAACCCGCCCCAACTTGCCAAACTACGAAGATCGCACCTACCCTTCACTTGATTAATTGGAAAGGATCGTTAAACATCCAACATATTTCTAAAGAGACATCTCATAGTCAGCAGCACATTCAGCAGTGCCACGAAGAGTCCTGGTCATAGTTTGGTCATTGTGTATAGCCTTAATTCCAACAGTTGTGTGAATAATTGTAGTCTTAGTGTGATCAGTTAGGCTTGATTAGTTACTAATCATTATTAGAAAGTGTATATACACTCAACTGTAACTCTTATCCATTTAGTGAAGAAATATACAAGATATTCCTTATATGGTATCACCCGCCTCTCTGAATAACCGCTTCTCTTCGATCCTGATCTGCTTCCTGCAATTTTCTTTAATCACCCAAAGCTGAATTGTCATCTTCTCTTATCTTCTTTGCTCTTTCTCTTCTCTGATATTGCTCAGCAATTCCATGGGGTCTTCAAGTTCTTTGCCTGTGAATCCTATTGAATTTTGATGTGTATTTTGATTAAGGAAACAATTACAAGATGAAACATATATATAGGGAAAGAAAGTAGACATAAGCCTAACTTGCCTAACTTTGCCTAACTTGCCTAACTTGTGTAACTTGCCTAACTTGCCTAACTTGCCTAACTTGTGTAACTTGCCTAACTTACACAAAGAAAGTTGACTAGCCTAACTTCACTAATCATCCAATACCATTGTTCCAACATGTTTATTTCATGCATTTTAACATGCATTTTAACACTCCCCCTCAAGTTGGAGTGTGGATGTCAATGACACCCAACTTGCTAAGTAAGACCTCAAATTGCGCCGAGCTTAGTGGTTTGTTGAACAAATCTGCAGGTTGATTCGAGGTTCGTATGTAAGCTGTTTGCACCATTCCCATCTGAATCTTCTCACGTACTAAGTGACAGTCGATCTCTATATGCTTCGTTCGTTCATGAAACACTGGGTTCGAAGCAATGTGCATGGCAGCTTGATTATCACAAAACAATGTGACTGGTTGTGCATGATTCACTCGTAAGTCCTTCAAAAGGTTCCTTAGCCATATAACTTCACAACAGGTGATAGCCATAGAACGATATTCTGCCTCTGCACTAGAACGAGATATTGTGCTTTGCTTCTTCGTTTTCCAAGATATCGGTGCTTGCCCAAGGAAGATACAATAACCGGTTATTGACCTTCTAGTGTCTTTACACCGAGCCCAATCAGCATCACAAAAAGCTTGTAACTGTAGTGAACCTGTAGAAGGCAAAAGAATTCCCTGGCCAGGAGATTGTTTGATGTATCTGAGAACCTTATGCACTGCATCAAGGTGTGGTTGTCGCGGCTTGTCCATGAATTGGCTTAACATATTAACCACGTAAGTCAGGTCAGGCCTCGTGATGGTTAAGTAAATTAGCCTCCCTACGAGTCTCCTATATGAAGAAGGATCATGTAGGAGCATCCCTTCAGTTTGTGTAAGAGACAAGTTTGGTTCCATCGGCAATCGTGAGGGCTTCGCACCAAGGAACCCAGCATCTTCTAGTATCTCCAACGCATATTTGCGTTGGCACAAGGCAATCCCTTGTTTAGATCTTGCAACTTCTATCCCCAAAAAATATTTGATTTTTCCCAAATCCTTTAGCTTAAAATGTTGGGAAATGAAGAGTTTAGTCTCTTCAATTTCTCTCAAATTGTTACCTGCAAGTATCACGTCATCAACATACACAAGTAATGCCATGAAACTGCCTTGACGGTTTCGGACGAACAATGAGTAATCTAACCATGATTGATGAAAACCAGCAGTCTTGAGAGCACTAGACAGCTTGATAAACCACTGTCTCGAGGCCTTTTTTAAACCATAAATGGATTTGTGTAATTTGCATACTTGTGTCTCCCCCTTTCGTTCGAACCCAGGAGGTAGGGACATATAAACCTCCTCGTATAAGTCACCATGCAAAAATGCGTTGTTTACATCCAGTTGATGAAGATGCCAACCATGGATGGAGGCAATACTGAGGAGGACACGGACGGTGGTGAGCTTGGCAACTGGAGCAAAAGTTTCCCGATAATCAAACCCTTCAATTTAACTATAGCCTTTAGCAACGAGACGGGCTTTGTAGCGTTCAACACTGCCGTCAGGTTTAAGCTTCACCTTATAGATCCATTTGCAGCCTATGGGATGTTTGTGAGGTGGTAAGGGCACAAGAGTCCAAGTGCGATTGTCATGGAGGGCAGCAATCTCTTTTTGCATGGCGTCACGCCATTTTGGATCCTGAACAACCTGCGAAAAACTGGTGGGTTCTTTGATAATGGTGAGGGTGGTGAGAAAGGTTTTGTGAGTGGTGGATACATGGTCATAGGATAAATAATGAGATAGGGAGTGAGATGTACCTGATGATTGAACCATGCTTGTGGAAGATGTGGGTGCAACACGGGATGGGAGGGCCACCTCAACATGAAAGTCCTGCAAAAATGTGGAAGTTTTGGTTGGTCGAGTGCTACGACGGAGTGGAGAGGGTTGATCTGGTAATGGAGTGGTTGGAGGTGGGGAAGAGTGTAGGGTAGGTGAAGGTGTTGATAAGGTATCTGGTGGTGGAGTTGTAGGGGGTGAAGGAGATGAGGGTGGTGTGGTGTCGGCAAGTGTGGGAGATGTGGTGTTTATGTATGCTGGTGCAAGGCTTGAATGCGACTCAATGGGAGAGGTTGAGTCAAACGGGATAGGTGTAGTGTTTGATGGAGACGGGGCAGCGGAAGTGTTACAATTTTGGAATGGAAAATGATCTTAAAAAAATACGACATCCCTAGAAACAAAAGTCTTATTGTGTTTTATATCAAACAATTTATAACCCTTTTGACCATAAGGATACCCAAGAAAAATGCATTGGATTGCACGAGGGTCGAATTTAGAGGGCCTTTGGGCGTGTGTAGAAGCAAAACACAAGCTACCGAAAACCTTCAAATGGGAATAGTTAGGTGCTTTGTGAAACAGTTTTTCGTAGGGTGTTTTACCTTGGAGAAGTGGAGTGGGTGTTCTATTGATGAGGTAGGCTGAGGCTAGGATTGCATCTCCCCAAAAACGTTTTGGCAGACAAGCTTGAAAGAGCAAAGCCCGAGCAACATTGAGCAAGTGCCGGTGTTTACGTTCGGCAACACCATTTTGTTGTGGTGTGTTGACGCAACTAGATTGATGTATGATGCCTTTGAGAGCATAAAATTGCTCAAGTTTAAACTCAGGGCCATTGTCACTTCGTATGATTTGAACTTTGGTATTGAATTAAGTCTCAATCATTTGAATGAATTTGACTAAAATGTCTTTTGTGTCAGATTTATGTTTCATCAAATGAACCCAAGTGCTTCTAGTGTAGTCAACTACGATGGTAAGGAAATACTTGGCACCTGAAATAGAAGCAACTTGATAACCACCCCAAATATCAATATGCAATAATTCAAAACATGATTTGGTAGAAATAGAGCTCAAAGGAAAGGGTGATCGTGTTTGTTTGGCCAATGGGCAAATTGAACATTTTTCCAAATCACAAGCTTTATTGTTAAAGAAAGGTAATAACGAAGTGGCTTTATGAGATGGGTGTCCTAGGCGTTGGTGCCAAAGCTTTGGTGCGATGGTTTGAATATTGTTGCATGTTCCTTTCCTTGATGAGTCGAGGTAGTAGAGTCCCTCCCTTTCAGTGCCCGTCCCAATCATCTTCCCCGAGCGAAGGTCCTGAATGACACAAAATTGGGTGAAGAAAATTGTGACATATAAGGAATCATAGGCTAGTTTACTGATGGATATTAAATTTAATCTAAAGAACGGCACACATAGGACATTGTCAAGGATAAGATTATGGGAGAAAACAACTTGTCCAATGTGAGTGACTTTGGCAACGGAACCATTTGGCAGTTCAACTGTATGATTTTCAACAGCTCGTGAGTGTGTAAAGAGACTAGGGCTGCAAACTATGTGATCCGTGGCACCACTGTCCAGGATCCAAATACTTTTGGTTCCTTTACAGGAAAAAGATAAGGCTTTACCTGAAAGTTCTTCATGACTAGAAGGATTACCGACTTGATTGGCAACTGATGATTTGTTCTTGTTCAACATTTGAAGGATTTGCTTGCAATCCTGCTGAGAGAACGGGAAATTGGGCAACGTCTCTTGCTTGTTACTTTGTGAAACTTGATTCCCTTTTGAAGAAAAAAAACGACTGCTTTCCGTTTCTGTGGCTGCTTTCCGTTTTCGACAGAAATAAGGTGTGGCCTTTCCATCCACAAAAAGTGCACTTGAGATGTGCACGACAGTGTTTGGTGATGTGATTGGTTCTGTTGCACTTTCCACATCGCATCTCTTTGTCTTCCGGTGTAGGTTTCTGCGACAAATTCTACACTGCAAAGACAACAACCTCTGGTTGTGTACTCTTCCCATTGGAAACCTCTGCCTGGCGTTCATGTCGAAGGACCAACGCATATGCCTTGTTCACCGTAGGCAGTGGTTCGAGAAGAAGGGTATTGCTTCGAACCGTAGCATACGATTCGTTCAATCCCATAAGGAACTTCATGGTTTTCTGAGTTTCAACATATGAGTTCATCTCATTTTTTGTTCCACAACTGCATGCTGGAATGGAACACAAAGTATCACGTTCATCCCATAAACTTTTAAGTTTAGTGAAGTAAGAACTTACACTCATATTGCTTTGGACGCAATCATGGATCTCGTTCTCAACATGGAACAGCTTAACTATATTCACATGTGAGAACCTCTCCTGCAGATCGGTCCACATTTGTCGAGCATCCTTGTAGTTGATGACACTCCCTGAAATCTCCCTTGACATGGAGCCTAGTAGCCATGTCTTGACCAAGTTGTTGCAGCGATTCCATTGCTGCAGCTCCTCAGAATTGTCCTCACTTGGTTTGTTGATTGTCCCATCAACAAAACCAAGTTTGTTCTTGACCGTTAAGGCCATACTCATGGATTGAACCCATGTGTTGTAGTTGTCTTCCACCAATGGTTATGGTACGAGGATTGCACCAGGTTGGTCCGAGTGGTGGAGATAGAGTGGGTGGTTGGGATGTTCCCATTTTGAATGAGAAGCCATGCCTGGAATGGTTGGCCTCGTGACTGCCTTAGGGCTTGTGTTTTGTGGTTTTCCCAGATCACAGCTCTGATACCATATTGAAT
Organism: Malus fusca; assembly: GCA_035220775.1. NCBI lineage: Eukaryota > Viridiplantae > Streptophyta > Magnoliopsida > Rosales > Rosaceae > Malus > Malus fusca. The sequence goes on from CM069075.1 coordinate 5,839,722, forward strand.
TTTGATGTGTATTTTGATTAAGGAAACAATTACAAGATGGAACATATATATAGGGAAAGAAAGTAGACATAAGCCTAACTTGCCTAACTTTGCCTAACTTGCCTAACTTGTGTAACTTGCCTAACTTGCCTAACTTGCCTAACTTGTGTAACTTGCCTAACTTACACAAAGAAAGTTGACTAGCCTAACTTCACTAGTCATCCAATACCATTGTTCCAACATGTTTATTTCATGCATTTTAACATGCATTTTAACAAATCCAGAGTTCATCGTTCCCAATTCTACTCCGATGAATCCCAAGTCTTCAGTTTCTTCAATTGTAACATTTGTTGTATGGTTCCTGCGACGCTTAAGCGAGACAATTATCTCATTTGGAAGGCATTTTTTGATCCTATCTTTTGTCATTACAAGCTCATCGAAATTGTCAACGGCTTTGAAACCTGTCCGCCATAATTCCTTCTTGATCAATCTGGAAACTGCACTGGAATTCTTATTCCAGCATTTGAAGTCCGGTATGAAAAGGATCAAAATATGCTCATACAAGATATTTCTTATAGTTTCTTCAGTAACAGAAGATAACCAATTAGATATATGGTTTTTGAAGAATTATTATGATAGGAAGAAACTCGTGGGAAAAAGGACTACAACATACACATCAAGGTGAGTCCTAGTATGATGAAAAAATTCTTACTCCTCTTTGTTAGGGTACTCTGCGCGATCTGTCGTAGGTTCTTGGAAGCATGGCAGTTGGAAGACTGAGAAATAGAACAAGGGTTTGCTTATAACTTCTCTTGAATCTTTGATTATGTACATGTACTTAACCATCTATCTTGCTTTTACTTGTTTTTCCTTCTCTCCGTTTGTGTTTATTTCACTTTGGTGGATTGAGCGTTGGCTCTGCTGGTTGAAGCTAGCCAGAAGCTGTTACCATGAGTACTTGGCCATACCCTTGCTTCTGAAGCAAGTTGTCATCATCTCTGTCAATTACCGTTTAGCCCCTGAAAAACATCTCGCCAGGTCTGCTGCTTATGATGGTAGATTATTAGTGTGTTTGGAGGAGTGACTTTAAACGAGTGTATTAACTTGAGATTTTGAAAGATTTTATGAGAAATATAAATTCACGGAGTTCAATCAGTGTGTCCGCCCTTTTGAATCCGAGTTTGAAGCCCCCTCCCAAAACCATCACCGAGTTATGTTTCATCTTGAGTCGGGTTTGCATTGGGCTAGCCAGCTAAATTTGATCTGGGCCTTTCAATCTTGGGCCTGGGCTACCAAACCAGCCCATAGAATCAGAAACAAACAAGGAGAGAGAGAGAGAGAGAGATGGCATTTTATCCTCTCACAATCTCTTCACATAAACAGATACATCTCCGTCTCCGAGTCTCCACTCAAAGCGGAAGATAAGAACTTAAACAGAAGAAGAAGAAGAAGAAGAAGAAGAAGAAGAAGAAGAAGAAGATGTTATCTGTGGGAATGGGAATCGAGTGCCAGGCAAACCTGAACGCCGCCGTATTGTGGCTGAAGCTGCCGCAGCAAAATCTTCCATTTGTCAAGACTGTTAATCAACGAGCATTGAATTTGAAGCCGAAGACTTCTTCCTTCTCTGTTTCTCACTCGATGCCGGAGCTGAGGCTCGGACATACTCGTGCCGCAAGAAACGTCAGGCTCTCCGCCGCCGCCGAGTCTCTGGTCGCCGAAGAAACGGTCACCGCCGACACCGCCCCGGAAAAAGAGGTCTGTTTTTTCTCCTACCCAGTATCTCTGTTGGGTTTTTGTGTTCCTTGGCTGTCTTGTTCTATAATTTAGAATTGTTCTGCTTTTCTTCCTGGGTTCTGTTTGGTTGCCGAGAAAGTGGAAACTCAGAAAACTGTGACATTGTGATATTCCTTAACAATAAGGTTAATTCATAATTGGGTTTATCAACAATTATATGCTGATCTGAGTTGAATGTATTTATTTTTATTTTTCCTCTAGATTTTTTCTGAGTTCGTAGAATTTGATATTTTTCTTACTCAGTTATAACTTATAAGCATGAAACTATAAGTATGGATTGTTCTAAAATGGCTAAAAGTGGTTCTGACAACTAAAAATGATTCTGCCAATGTTTGCAGAAAAACTTAAAAGTGCTTATGCATCAGAAAACTCTCTTTAGTTCTAGGTGGTGCCTCTGAAGCACTTGGATTTAAAAAAGAAAATATTTCGACTTTTCTTATGATAAAAGTGCTTCTATAAAAGGTGCTTATGAACATAAGTGCTTACTTGAAATACCTGTTGTTTCATACATTTTTCAAATTACGAAATACAATTATTAGTTCTAAAAAAACGCTGTTGTTGCCATTTATTACTATGATTTAGTAGTATTTCTGTTCTCTGGTAAGTGAGAGGTCTTAAATTCGATTTTCGTCAAAGGCAAATTTGAACCACATTATTGCTAGCCCATTGTGAGTCTTAGCCAATTCCCCCACCTTAGATAATATCGTTTTGTTTAAAATAAAAAAAATAAAAAAAAAAGACGCTGCTGTTACAGTGAACTTACGTTTCTGTTTTTGGATGATATAGAAGCTCGGAGTGGTGGTGAAGCCATTTGAGAAACCGAGGCTGGTATTGAAGTTTATTTGGATGGAAAAGAACATCGGCATTGCGCTGGACCAGATGATACCTGGCCACGGCTCAATCCCTCTCAGCCCCTATTACTTCTGGCCGAGGAAAGATGCGTGGGAGGAGCTCAAGGTCTTGCTCGAAAGCAAGCCCTGGATATCTCAGAAGCAGATGATTATTCTTCTCAATCAGGCTACCGATATCATCAATTTGTGGCAGCAGAGCGGCGGCAACCTGGCGTAAGCTTTTGTGTAGAAAATTTGAGTTTTAAGCTGTTGTATTTGTGTGTTATAGTTAGCAATGCTTTTTTGTAACACATTTTGGTTATTTGTGAATCACATTTGTTAGATTCTCTTTTCTCTTCAGATGATATCGACTGTATCTTCCAAGTTCCGATCACATTTGTTTCGCTCAAACTTCGTTTCGCGTTTGCAATTGAACTAACTTCGTTTCGCGTTTGCAATTGAATCGTGTAGTTCAATATGTTGGTATGCATTCGTCATGCCAATCTTATGCAAGAGATTCTCCTGGCAATGTGCATTTCGTGTTCAGCCCCATCGACTGTCTTGATCTCTTGATCAATCGACTTTAAAGTTGCACAAACTACATGTCTTCGATAGCAGCTCTCACAGCAACTGCTCCAAAAGCGTCTTCAGAATACAGAACTTGAATACGAATCACGAAAATCATACGGCGTTAGGTACGAATACATAAAACCGAAATCATCCACTTTTTTCAAGAGAAGAATTCTGTATATAATATGGTAACCAATATTTAGAAACAGAGAACTTATGCCATCCAAAACATAAAAAGGGGATCGACACCGTCTACTTGGAGATACAAGACAAATAGCTGGAATAAGAGTATAAGAAACCCTATTAAACTTAAACCCACATGGCAAAGTGTTCAGGCACAGAAAAGATAGACCAAAGAAAACCCAATAGCCATCATCATTCCTCAAACTCGTGCATGTGATCAAGAAGATAGTTGGCAGCCAGCTCCTCGTTCTTGTTGCATGCAAAGTATACCTCCAGTACTAGCGCCCGATCGAAACCCATAGCTTCAAGCTGCAAGCAAAAGTTTCGAATTGTAAATCATGACCTAAACAATGATATTTCACACATACCAAGTGGAAAAAATGCACTTGTCACATGCATAGAGAAATACTACTTACGCGTTCAATGGCCTCTCGCTCTTCAGGGGTGACGGTCACAGCCTGTGGCACTGCTGCACCCAACTGCTCCAATAGGTTCCTGAAACATATAGATTTCAATAACTTTGACCCGTGTGTATTCAATTATCAACAAAGAAATGGGCAAGTAGAGCAGATTTTCTAACCCTTCACCCCCTTCAACGGGTTCATTAATCAAACGTAAGAAGTCAGCTTGATGAGCTTGAATGAGCTGCATTAGATGTGGATTTTGCTTCCCCAACTCTTGAAGCATAGGCTACAACAAGGTAAACCGCCGTGAGTCCTCAGATTATAATTAGAATGACAAGCTCGGCCAAACTGAGAAAATTGAAGGAGAACAAAATAAAATCAGCAAATAAATAATACCTGCAGAATTTGAGGGTTTGCTTGTACCATAGCTCGCAAGGCTTGGAACTGAAATGGTGAATTGGAAACTCAGATACCACTCTCAACCACGCCAAAAAAGCAAAAAGCAGACTCACAAGTACAAAGATGCATATATACATGTTATGCTAGGATAGCACCAAGCCTTATGGGACCAACTAAAGTTAACCCAGGAAATATATCAAATTGAATGTAAGAACAAAATATTAAAGACACCAAGATTTTAACGAGGTTCCTCAACAGTCAGTGTAACTGGAGTACGTCCTCGGAGCAGTAGGAGCTCACCCAATAATCCACTATCAACCAAATGGGAGTTTACAAAGTGTTGGCAAGCTCACAACTCAAAGCCCCAATACAACCAATAGCTCTCACACACCAAAGAAACAAATAGAGAGAAATATAATGAATAATTTCTTCTCTATACAAAACTCAAAGCTATTACAACAAATAACATTTTGATGGAGTGAGAACTATTCTTCTCTCCAAAATGGAGCTACTGAAAAAACCAATATGTGCTCTCTATTTTTCTGCTATTATATGGTTGCCTTGCTCTCTAAAAGATAGGCTACTAAAACAAATGGTACTCACACCTCTCTCACTCATTCAGCTGCCAACTTCATCATCCATAAAGTAGCAAAATACAAAACCAATAATAAGGCTACTTGCTAGCCTTTATCTTTTTTTCTACAAACATCATCATGACCCTTTTTATCTTTTCAACAAACATAATGATGTTGTCTACCTCATTTTGTTTATTTTATTTAGCCAAAAGTTGTTTTATCATTTGGCCAGAATTCAACAATCTCCACCTTGGCCAAATTCTGAAAGCACCATGACGAGCCAACCAACACAATCAACACAAAGATTACTCCCAAACACTAGCAAGAGAACAACTCATGCCGAGCCAAATGCTCCAAAACTCCTACTGCTCAACGCATTCTTTATATAGGCAAAATGTGAGCCAAGTTCAAAAAATGAACAAACTTGGCTACACCAACAACCTTAGTCAACATATCAGCGGGGTTGTCTTTAGTTGGAATCTTCTGGAGAATAATCTCTCATTCACCAACGACTTCACGCACAAAGTGATAACACACATCTATGTGTTTGGTCCTCGCATGATGAACCTGATACTTAGCCAAATAAATGGCAATCTGACTATCACAATGTACCTCCACTTGCTTCTGATCAATCCTCAAATCTCTAATCAGCTCATGTATCCAAATGGCCTCCTTTAAAGCTTCAGCAACTGCCATATATTCAGCCTCTGTAGTAGACAAGGCAACAGACGACTGCAAAATAGACCTCCAACAAACTGGCCCTTTAGCCATAGTAAACACATAGCCTGTAGTAGACTTTCTTCCATCCATATCACCTGTATAATCTGAATCAACATAATCAACTGCAAAATGACCAATACAAGAGTCATCTCTCTCAAAGCATAAACCAACATCTCGAGTACTATGGAGATACCTCAATATCCACTTAGCTGCTTGCCAATTCTCTTTACCTGGATTATGCATATATCGACTCACCATGCCAACTGCATGAGCAATATCCAGTCTAGAGTATACCATTGCATACATCAAACTACCAACCAAATTTGCATATGGTATATTTTTCATTTGCAGCTTCTCTTTATCAATTTTAGGACATTGTAGAGAACTCAATTTAAAATGAGGAGCCAAAGGGGTACTAATCGGTTTGGTTGAATCATGAACTCCAAACTTCCGAATCAACTTCTCAAGGTATTGTCTTTGATTCAAACTGACCAAACCCTTCTCTCTATCTCTAGTGATCTCCATGCCAAGGATCTTCTTCGCTTCACCAAGATCATTCATCTCAAACTCATTCTTCATTTGCTTCTTCAATTTCTCAATCTCTTCGACATTCTTTGAAGCAATCAACATATCATCAACATATATCAACAAATAAATGAAATACCCATCTTGTAACTTCTTGAAGTACACACAATGATCATATTGACTTCTAGAATAATTTTGGCCTCTCATAAATTTATCAAACCTCAAATACCATTGCCTTAGAGATTGCTTCAAGCCATAAAGTAATTTCTTCAATTTGCAAAACAAATTCTCCTTCCCTTTCACTGTATACCCATTCGGTTGACACATATAGATCTCTTCATTCAAATCACCATGTAGGAAAGCCGTCTTCACATCAAGTTGCACAAGCTCAAGATCATACTGTGCAACAAGAACTAACATAATGCGAATTGAGGAGTGCTTCACAACCGGAGAAAAGATTTCGTTGTAGTCAATGCCCTCTTTTTATGCATACCCTTTAGCAACTAATCTTGCTTTGAATCTCACATTGTTTTTCTCATCAGCACCTTCCTTCTTGGCATGCACCCATTTGCAACCGATAGCTTTCTTGCCTTTAGGCAATTTAGCTAACTCCCAAGTCTTGTTCTTTAAGAGAGAATTCATCTCATCACCCATGACATTGCACCACTTCTCCTTCTCCTCACTCTCAATGGCTTCCTCGAAATTGGATGGAATGTCATCAATGATAATAGGAAGAGCAAAAGCAACATAGTCACTATACTGAGCTAGCTTGGTAATATTTCTCTTTCCTTTGTTCTTGGCAATAGACTCTTGAGGTGAAACTTGCTCTTCAACTTGAATACAATCTTCAAGTTCAACTTCTTCAACATCCTCATGGTCTCTAACTTCTTCACTTGTAGTGGCTTCGACATCAGTGGAAATAGGATTTGAAGTACCAAATGAAACTTTCTTAAGCTCCACCTATTGGACATCTTTCACATTCTTCTCAAAGTCTTTGTACATACTTTCTTCATCAAATGTCACATCTCTGCTGATTACAAGTTTCTTCATCTTTGGGCACCACAACCTGTAACCTTTGACACCACTACTAAAACCAAGAAAGATAGCCTTTTTGGCTCTAGGATCAAGTTTATTTTCAATTACATGAAAATAAGCAGGCGAACCAAAAATATGAATATAATTATAATCAGTAGAAGGTTTCCCAGTCCATACCTCCATTGGTGTCTTACCCTGAATAGCAGCTGAGGGTAACTGGTTGATAATGTGACATGCATAAGTAAATGCCTCTGCCCAAAATGACTTGCTCAAACCCGACTGAGACAACATGCATCTAACCTTATCAAGCAAAGTTTCATTCAATCTTTCTGCAACTCCATTTTGTTGTGGAGTTCCCTAGACACTAAAATGTCTCACAATCCCTTCCTTTTTGCAAGCTTTAAAGAAAGGGTCGGATGTGTATTCACCACCATTATCCGATCTCAAAATCTTAATCTTTCTCCCAGTCTGGTTCTCAACCATTTTCTTCCAACTCAAGAAAATGCTCAATACCTTACTCTTATGCTTCATAGTGTAGACCCAAGACCTTTTTGAATAATCATCAACAAAGGTCACAAACCAATGTCTACCACTCAAAGAGGGAGTCTTTGTAGGACCCCAAACATTCGAATGCGCATAACCAAGAATGCCCTTCGTCTGATGTACTGCAGTACCAAACTTCACTCTAGTTTGCTTTCCCAAGACACAATGCTGGCAGAAATCAAGTTTACAAGTCGTGGCACATTTTAGAAGACCTTTTTTTACAAGCCCTTGTAGAGCTTTCTCACCGGCATGGCTTAATCTCATATGCCATAGTCTAGTAGTATCTAAATCAGATGTGCCCATATTTTCTGAGACTACAGATGCTTCACCTGTCACGGTGCTTCATTGCAATAGATACAAATGACCACATCGAAGAGCTTTCATCACAATAAGTGCACCATAAGTAACTTTCAATGTCTACCCATCTGAATGAAACTTGAATCCCTTGGATTCTAAAGTGTCCAAAGAAATAAGATTTTTCTCCAAATTCGATACATACCGAACACATGTCAACTCTTTAACCATGTCATCATGCAACTTCAAACGAACTGTACCAATCCCTTTTGTTGTACAATGATTGTCATCTCCCATGAACACAACACTACCATCAAACTCTTTCAAGCTTGAAAACCAATCCTTGTGAGGGGTCATATGATGAGTACAATCCGTATCCAACACCCACTTAGTAGCACAATCACATTTTGAGGAAGTGGTTAAAGCAAAATCAAAAGAATTTGTTTCAACCTCAGCAACATTGGCTTCAGAACTTTCTTTTCCTTTGGTCTTCAACTTAGGACAATATTTCTTCCAATGGCCTTTATTATGACAAAAAGCACATTCATCCTTTTCCAAGGTTTTTCTACCTTTAAAGTTTCCTTTAGGTCAAGAGTGTGATTTTTTCTTACTAGAAGATGATCTTCTCTCTGATGATCTACCTCTAACAAATAAAGCTTCAAAGGTACTATCATGATTTTTATCTTTATGCCTCATTTCATAATTCATCAAGGCATTTGACACGTCTTCAAATTTCACAATTTCTTTACCATGCATAATAGTGGTAACAAAATGCTCATAAGAGTCCGGCAAGGAATTCAACAATATTAAAGCTTTATCTTCATCCTTAATATCCTCATCTAAATTTAACAAGTCGGCAATCAACTTATTAAATGCATCAAGGTGTCTAATCATTTTTGTACCTTCTTTGTATTGGAAGCGGTAGAGCTTTTTCTTCAAGTGTAGCCGGTTTTTTGCACTCTTCGTCATATACTTGTCTTCCAATTTTTGCCACAACACACTTGCTACTATCTCCCGCATCACAAAATACTTCTGAGTTTTTGCAAGGCACAACCGAATTGAAGAGCAAGCCCACAAATTTAATTTCTCTCATTCCGGCTTTGACATAGCTTATGGCTTCTCTCCCAAAGCGGCAATTAGATCTTGTTGAGACAACACATCTTTGACCTCACATTGCCACATCATGAAGTTGTTTGTGCCATCAAACTTTTTCACTTCGAACTTTGCATTTTGCACTGCAGGATTCTCATCTTGCCCGTCTGACATCTTTGGCAACTAGATAGTACCCAAGAGCAACCAGTGCTCTGATACCAATTGATGTGCTAGGATAGCACCAAGCCTTATGGAACCAACTAAAGCTAACCCACATGAAATATATCAAATTGAATGCAAGAACAAAATATTAAAGACACCAAGATTTTAACGAGGTTCCTCAACAGTCAGTGTAACTGGAGTACGTCATCGGAGCAGTAAGAGCTCACCAAATAATCCACTATCAACCAAATAGGAGTTTACAAAGTGTTGGCAAGCTCACAACCCAAAGCCCCAATACAACCAATAGCTCTCACACACCAAAGAAACAAATAGAGAGAAATATAATGAATAATTTCTTCTCTATACAAAGCTCAAAGCTATTACAACAAATAATACTTTGATGGAGTGAGAACTAAACAATGAGATGGCACACTTTCTTCTTCTCTTCAAAATGGAGCTACTGACCAATATGTGCTCTCTATTTTTCTGCTATTAAATGGCTGCCTTGCTTTCTCAAAGATAGGCTACTAAAACAAATGGTGCTCACACCTCTCTCACTCATTCGGCTGCCAACTTCATCATCCATAAAGTACAAAATACAAAACCAATAATAAGGCTACTTGCTAGCCTTTATCCTTTTTTCTACAAACATCATCATGACCCTTTTATTTTTTCAACAAACATAATAATATTGTCTACTTCCTTTTGTTTATTTTATTTATCCGAAAGTTGTTTTGTCATTTGACCATAATTCAACAATACATACACGTGGACTGTTGCGCAGGAAATCCAAATTGCCTGCACCAGCATTTGCACCCATATTGGGAAGGCCCTGATTCAACGAGTAGAGTTAATCACTTGACCCTATACGTTATAATGAGGTACATAGATTACTAATCAACAATATCTACCTGGGGAAAAAGATCAAGTGGGTTTGCATTGGGCCCACCAGTAGGTGCTGCCGGTTGTGGAGCCTGAGCCGGAAGATTTGCTGCTTGTTCACCAGCAGGAACTTGGGCCGCTGGTGGGACTTCAGCTTGCTCAGGAATGCCCTGACATGGTGACATGTATATCAAATTATCAGTTTCTGTGTCAATCTGATAGTAACCCCTAAACCTGCTTGCTAATGCATATAGGGATACCATATACTGGAATCAAAACAAGTAATTGACGGCAAACTTGTACGAAAAAAAACACTAAAATATGACAAAAACATCTGGTGGACATCAATCTATAATCTGTCTTATAAGTTATAATCCAACTCAAATCACCCGCCAATTTCAATTGTATATGTAGTTCTGAGAGGGAAAGGATCATAACCAACACCATAGAGCATCATCATTATAAAACTGAATATCACAAAGTACAAGATGTTTATCAACAGAAAGCGTAATGGTTCTGAGATAAACAGAGAGACAACAAATTTGTCTACTGCTAAATGACACAGGTGTCAGATAGAAAAACAGAAACACACCTACTAATTGATCAAGTTTAATAAATTAACTGATAATTTTTTTCCTCCTCATTTTCTGTAATCAAACGTCCTTTTCTCTCTAAATTTCCCAACTAGCAACATGAAAACAAATAAAGAATCAAAATATCCCAGTTGAGCACTTACAGAATATAGATACTCAACAGCCCTTTCAGGGTTGTTAAAAGCAGCCCGTAAAGCACGGATAACAGTTTCCCGATCCCAACTTCCTCCTCCCATATCTAGAATCTGCTGAACGGTAGACTCTAAATAGTTCCTGCAACAAGGTTTGATGCAGCTTGGCCATACACATCTGATCTTGAATCAGTAGGAGCTACAACAGGAGCAGTTTGGGCGGCAGGCTGTGACCTGGACCAAAGGATGTAATAGAATTATATATTACATATAAAACCTTGAAATGCAGGTTGTATGGTAAACAACAAAGACAACCTTAATGAGTTAGTACTTCTTAAAAATCAACCCTAACTCTGCGTTTTTCCCCTTTCGCGAGGTTTTCTGCATCATTCAGGTAATCAATCTTTTCTGCATGGAATTTTCTTAAATTTTTGAAATTATTATACGAATTTGTTTTATTCTAATTCGGTTTGGATTTAGGGTTTGCCCTTTAGTGTTTTCCTTGTCTTAATTGGTTTCCTTCCTGTTGATTGTGGTTGTCTGAATTGTATATAATTCAGGAAAATGAGTGATTTTTTTTGTGTTTTGTGAATTCAATTGCAGAGAAGTATTATTGTTAGAGAGGGAACTGGAAGCAATGGTAGATTGGGGCAAACATAAACCTAGGAAGGAGCGAGAATCGAAAAGTATTAGCGGCCGTCGGGATGGCAAAAAGGAGAGAAATGGAGAGAGGAGACATAGGTGAAAAGATAGAGATAAGAGTGATTGTGGTCTAGTCATTCTGCGAGAGACGGGTTTTGTGCTTCTGAGGACGAGAGGGACGATGTAGAGAAGCGGCATCGAGGAGATAGGGAGAGTGGTAGCCATAGGAAGACTAGAGATATAGAGAGGGAAGGGGAGAAAGAGAAAGAGGGGGAAGAGAGAGGGGGCTAGGTAGAAGGAAGGGGACAACGATCGAAAGAGAAGAGCGCGGAGTGATGTTATAGATGAGGAGGAGGTTGATAATGTTATGGAGAGTGATAGGAAGCCGCGTATGAAAGATGACAAGGAGAATGCAGAGGGAAAGAGGGAAAGGAGCAGAAGTAGGTCAGATAGACATAGGGATGGTGAAGTTGATAGCCCGGTAAAGAAGAGTGATGAAGATGATTTATTTATGAAAGAGAAGAAGCCAACCTAGGAGTTAGAGGATGAACAGAAGAAATTGAATGAGGAAATGGAAAAGCGGAGGAGGAGAGTTCAGCAGTGGCTGGAGTTCAGAAGAAAGAAGCTGAGGGAGAGAAGCACGGGGAAGGGAATGTTGATGAACCCAATTCTATAAAGACCTGGACTCTTGAGGGAGAATCTGATGATGAAGAGACGGGTATGGACGTTCACGGAGAAGCCTATCGCACTCACAAAGAGGATGAAGCTGTCTTGGAGGTTGATTCCGAGAATGAAACGGCTGCACCTGCTTTGCAGAATGATGGAATTGATCCATTAGACGCTTTTTTGAATTCTACGGTGCCTTCTGAAGTTGAGGAGCTGGCCAATGCTGCGGAACAATCAATAGTTTCTATTGAAAAAGGTTCAAATAAATCTTCAGGCAGAATAATTCCTGGGAAGGATTCAGACTCGGATTATGGGGACATTGAGAATAATGACAATTCTTTAGAAGACGAAGGAAGGTTTGGGAGTGAGGTGCTTAAAAAAAAAGCACCCATAAAAAAAAGCTGTGAGGGTTTTAGGTGTTTGGTAAACTGAAAAAAAAATGGGCTTATTTTAGAAGCTGCTGTGAGAATAAGCTGAAATCAAAGGAAAAAGTTGAAGCTGCTATTTGCAGCTTTGGAAAACTGACTTTTTTTCAAAGCACACGGAGCTACAATGCTCCTTTAATGAAAAGACCCACTATCAGACTGTTTTTTTTTTCAAAAGCACTTTTCCAAAAAAGTTTACCAAACACTCTGCTGATTTATTTCACAGCCGCTTATTCTCACAGCACAGCCGCTTATTCTCACAACAGCTTTTTTTCAAAGCACAACAATACCAAACCAGCCCGAAGAGGATGATGAGTTCACAAAAAGGGTGACAAACAAAAAAGTGGAGAAACTTTCTCTAGTGGACCACTCAAAGATAGATTATGAACCATTCCGGAAAAAATTCTACATTTGGGGTGAAGGAGATCTCAAAAAATGACCCCAGAAGATGTGGGTGCATACCGAAAACAATTGGAATTGAAGATACATGGTAAGTATGTCCCGAAGCCCATTAAGACCTGGCACCAAACTGGATTTACAAATAAAATCTTGGAAACGATAAAGAAGCTCGACTATGAAAAGCCAATGCCAATCCAGGCTCAGGCATTGGCTATAATTATGAGCGGTCGAGATTGCATAGGCATTGCAAAAACTGGGTCAGGCAAAACCCTTGCAAATGTGCTGCCAATGCTGAGGCATATCAAGGACCATCCACCTGTGGTAGCTGGATGGGCCTATTGGTCTTATAATGGCACCGAGGAGGAAGCTTGTGCAGCAGATTCACAGTGTTATTAACAAGTTTGCCAGGGCACTGGGTCACAGTTGTGCCCAACAGACCGCGGAGTTGAAGTGGGGTGCTGCATTTGTCGTCTGTACCCCTTGTAGGATGATTGACTTACTTTGTACAAATGGAGGGAGGATAAAAAATATGCAGAGGGTGATTTACATGGTTGTGGATGAAGCTGATCGAATGTTTGACTTGGGTTTTGAACTTCAAATCAATCAAATTGTTCAAAATATTCGGTCAGATCATCAGACTGTATTGTTTTCTGCCACGTTCCCTCACCAGGTTAAAGTCTTGGCATGTAAAGTCTTAAACAGACCCCTGTCTCTGCTGCCCAACTGCTTCCCAATGGTGGATTACCTGTTTCTTTTCCAGGTGTCCTTGGTGGTGTAACTTTACCAGGAACAGCAGCCGTTGTGCCTGGGATTGGTCTGGCACTTGTTGGACACAAGTGGGTAGCTCGGGCAGCAGAAATTGCAGCTGCCATGAATTTGCAGCATAACGTGGCAAAAATTCAAGTTGATGCAATGCCCGAGCACTTTGAAGCAGAGTTGGAAATAAATGATATTCCCCAGAATGCCCGATGGAAGGTTACCCACAAGGAGACTTTGGGCCCTATATCATAGTCGACTGGAGCTGCCATTACTATCAGGGGTCAATATTTCTTGCCAGGCAAGGTTCCAGGGCCAGGAGATTGCAAGGTGTTCCTGTTTATTGAGGGTCCTACTTAACAATCTATTAAGAGAGGTAAAGCAAACACAAGTTAGAAGAAATCATGAATCCGGCATTATCACTTCTTGGCGGCGCTCAGCAACGTAGATATCAAGTTATACAACTGAGAACGTGATTCCTACTTACGTTTTGCATAATTTTATCTGAGTTTGCTCAACATAATCTGCTTCTCAGTTCTTGGTTTATTGTTTCTCAGTCACCTAATGAGTGTTCTTTCTGAATTTTTCTATGTAATAGAATATTTTTGTCATTCTACATGTCCTATCTATCCTGCTGATCTTCAATATTCAACTTACTAAACGATTTTTATTTAGGAGTCATTTTATTTTTTACAATGAATAATCTGATGCATGTGGATTTTATTGTGTGAATAGCTATGAATTTGTTTTGTCTTGCTTTGCACAATTTTCAATCCCACTCTTGATCTTTTTTTTTTACCTTCTTTTGTTTGTCATCTCCCCTGGCGCGAGAGACAGTATGTGCATATGCTCGCATGCTCAATATTTTCTTTGCCCTTACGAAGCTGTGCAAGAGATGCGATCATGGTGCTCTTCTTCAGTTTAAAGGGGTGTAAGTGTTTTAGAATCTTCTAGTCCATGTTTTTTTTTTTTTTTGCATGAGTTGTAGACCTGTGAATTCATTCGTTTGGGTTCTTTCCTTGGTGCTTATCCAGGTTTTGTATGGGAATTGCTGGAGCCGATCAGCTGCCCTCCAAAATGATTTGCTTTTGTGGTGTTGTTCGATATAACGGGTTACTGAGTTCCTGCAGAGATAACTAACCCTGTACAATTTGCTTTAATTTGACTGTTTTCGACTCTGTTCACTTTTCGCTTTCTAGTTAAGATTTTCAGTTTTGGTTTGTTTTTACGTTCTTTTGAATTTCATTAGCAGATTTAATTTGTCCTCTTTCTTGTGGAGACGATCTTATAATGTAGACAGTAGTTGATCAACACGTTGATGATATACTGCTGTCTTTTGTTCGTTTCAGCTTGAGCGCTCAACAGAAAATAAGCCAATTGGAATGATCTCATGCCAAAGGTCAGAAGACCCCCACTTCATTAAGTATGCTATCAGTAGATTTTTATAAGAGAAAAAAAACAATCAAGAGAGTAAAAATTATAATATAGTTGGAAAGAGAAGTTCAATATATCGTAGTAGATTCTCTCATTATAATTTTGATTCTTACACATTGCATCTCTCTCTTACAAACCGATATAGCATTGATGACAGATGACAACGACAACGATGATGTTGAACGTGGTGAGATTCTTCGGTTTGAATTTTGAAGGCATGTATGTGCTTTAGAATTAAGAGATGAGAATGTTTTGCGATTCTTCAGTTTGAAGGGATGCATGCGCTTTACAATCTTCTGGTCGATGTTTTGTTGTGGAACCTGTGAACGTGGTGCGATTGTTCAGTTTGAAGGCATATATGTGCTTTAGAATCAAGAGATGTGAACGTGGTGTGATTCTTCAGTTTGAAGGGATGTATGTGCTTTACAATCTTCTGGTCGATGTTTTGTCGTTTATTTTTTTGTTCCCCGAGTTGCGGGACCTGTGAATTCATTCATCTGGGTTCTTTCCTTGGTGTCCAGGTTTTGTTTGGGAATTGGTGGAGCCGATGAGCTGCCCTTCAAAATGAATTTGCTTTTGGTGGAGTTGCTCGCTATAATGGGTTACTGAGTTCCTTCAGAGGTAACTAACCCTCCGCACTTTGCTTTAGTTTTGCTGCTTTTGACTTTTTTCACTTTTTGATTGCCGTCATCTTTTTATTTGTTATGAATGCGTTTTATGGTCTAAATTCTATGAGATTTTTCAGTGTGCCTGGAAGCCAAGCACATATACCATATGTCTAAATCGCAGGCTCTGCTTTGGCTTTCTAGGAAGGAGGGGTGGCTTTGTGTGTCCCTTTCATTCATACAATTTTTACTAGCCTAAGCTCACACACTGTGTGAGAGCAATTATTGCCAACTTTTGAGGAGTAGGCATCAATTCCCTATACCATTTAAGTTAATTTTGACCTACAGGGCTCATCAAATGAGTTTGAGTATTCACTTACTTACACTATCAGAGATCAAACTGAGTGTATGCATGATGGGAGGAGCAAAGAAGGCTCCACTTATCAAATGTGTCCAAGAAGAATGCACATATATGTATATCACATATTTCACATCTATCACTAGTTTCACGCAAAATATAATTTTTTAGCTTTACGTGGTATTGCTCATTCGGGATGACTTTATGTGGCCTCGTTATTTGGCGATGACTTGTTGTATTCACTGATACAAATATGTTGCATTTATCGTTTTGTGGTATGGGGCGATGACTTGTGGTCACTGATACAAATCTATTGCGTCTATCGTTTTGTGACATATTAGTATGGTGGCGTGTGTAGTTTTGGTACATGTGGTAGCCGTTTAGGGGTTTACTATAGTTCCCTTGTCTGAGAAAATTCACACTAGATCATTTTTTGGTCACTGGAGCATTGTCCCCATCAACACTTCTGTATTTGTTTGGAATGTTAAGTGAAAGGATAATGATAGGGATACCAAATTTTTAAATCAAACTTGCAAACCAAATGATGTGTCGCCAATAGGAAATAAGCACATTAATCAACACTTAAGTAGTAATCAAATTATCAACATCCACATCATTTGATTTAGAAATTTATTCTCCCTAGCATTACCCTAAATGAAATATCAACCTATCGTTTCTTGTAAAAAAGAAATAGTAAAAAAAGAAAATATAAGAGCACAATTAGACCAAAAAAGAAAGAAAGAAAGAAAGAAAGAAGAGATAAAGAAAATGAACCGATGAGATAAAAAAAAAAAAAAAAGATCCAAGTAGAAGTGGAAATCAAAGCTAACGATTGAAACACCCTTAACATTGAATGATACATAGCATTGAAGCCTTAGCCAATTTTATACTTTACTTCGGTCTTTTTCTTTTGTGAGAATGATATTCTTACTTGTCTTAGTAGTTCAAATTTATCATCTTACGTCAGAATGAGATTCTTTCAAGTTTCTATAAGTTTCTCTCCCCTTCTCTCATTTGATTTCATTCTCTCCCTTCATCTTCCAAATCTTGTAACCATTTTGGAGACTTGTATTTTCAAAATTGTTAATATTTTGGACTGCAGGTTCTTCCTTGTCAAATCGGGACTTTGGTTTGTTTTCGTTCCTGGATCTTGTTGCTTCCCTTATTTTCGAAATATACTATGATTTCTTATCTTGTTCTTACCATTTATATAGAGTAGTGTCATTTTTTTTGTCAATAGTTACGTGGGGTTCTGAGGAGTAAGACAGGCTAACTTTGTTTCATTTTTTACTTTCACATATGCTCGATTAACATAAAATCTCGTTGAATAACTGGGCAGGTTGAATATGACAACTACAGTTGTTCCTACAGTTCTTAGCTATAAGAACTACAAGGATTGGAGTTTTCGGATGAAGACCTACTTTTTGGCCGAAGATCTTTGGGACATCGTCAGCGGCACCGTTACGAAACCTCCTGAAGGAGAAGAACATAAAGCTTGGAAGAAGAAGGATGCCAAGGCCTTATACGCAATCCAGAATTCTTGCGGGGATAATACTTACAAGCTTATCAAAGGCAAAACCACGGCCAAAGAAGCATGGGATACTTTGGTACAAAAAGTTCGTTACGGGTCTGTAAATTTATCAGATGAAGATTCATCAGATGAAAATTCATCAGATGAAGATTCACATGATGAAGGTACGTACATACATGAAAAGTTGAAGGAAATAAACATACGGCAATGGTTGTACTTGTACCTTGTAGGTGATTTAGGATTCTATATATTCTGATTTTTTTTTTTTGGTCAAACTATATATTCTGATTTGATGAGGACTAGTTTGTAATTATTTTGACATGCGTAGGCATGTGCATAACGGGAAAAGAAAAAGAGTACTAAGAATTGAATGACAACATCTGTCATCTTAACATCAAAATTTTCATTTTCAGCAAACAAGCCAGTTTGTCATGTGTATCCAACTCCGCCTGATCATGATGCTACGCTAGAGTCGGCAATGGAAGAAGCACTGAGCACTAGAGGTATATATGTATGCTAATTAATTATTGTATATAATTCTATTTAATAGTAATTAACGATAAACTTTTAGGTCTAGTATGACTAACCACTAACCGATAGACCTTGGTGATATTAATTAGGGATGAAATTTCCTATATATATTGTATATTATTTTGTTATATTGTCCAATGTAGGATTATTTTGTTAAGTTTTAAGTCAAACTTCCCATTTGTTTTCAAATTAGGAGTGGAATCTCCCTCTTATATATATATTGGTTATATTTTCCGTAGAATTTCCCATTTGTTTATTTCAAGAGGAATTGTATTAATTAGTTATTTTGATGCAAGTATGGGAAATTTAGCAATTAAGAAACATGGGATGCAGGAGCAGGACATGATGAGATCCAAGAAACTTTCGTGAAATATGTGGAGTCTAATGATTGGGATAATGCGATCAACTTTCTTCGCCAACATCCCCAGGCAGCTGCTGCAAGGATGACAGATTGGCCATATACAACAGCTCTTCACTACGCAATCAGGAAGAGGTGCAGCGTGCGCATTATACAACAGTTGGTGGATTTAATGGCAAACGCACTCTTGGAAACAGCAGACAGCTTCGGATCAGCTCTTGATTGTTTAATAAATGATTGTCCAGAATGGGTTGAAGCAGCTGAATGCATTGTTAAAAAGAACCTCAATATAGTTACTAGTGTACCTTCTAACCGTGTGCCTCTAGTTCTCGTGGCCCAAGGGACGGCAAAGGGGGAAAGATTGGCTCGCTTTCTCTATTCCCTCACTCCACACGAACAACTAAATGTTTCCCAGGCCGCTCATCTTATTTCTCTTGGTTTTCATCTCGAGAGACTTGGTACAATGTTTTTCCGTGTGATTTCTTTTTTGTTACAAATTTTGACTGTATACTTACAATCTTCTTTTGTCACACTTTTATTATATATAGATATTGCATGGGATTTGATACAACGTTACCCAAAATTGGCCATAACTAAAGACTTGGACAAGAATATTCCTTTAGTGACATTGGCCTCTAACGGTTCTGCATTCAAAAGTGGAAGCCGACTCAATTTATGGGAAAAATTGATCTATCATGGTTAGTACATTATTGCTTTTTATTTTCTCATTATACTTTTTTTTTTTTTTCTAAAAGATAAAACTTGATATAAGTCTAATTTTGTGAGTTACTATTTGGATTAGTCTACCAATTACGTGAAATTAGTCCAATTTTGTGTCACTGTTAGATTCAAACCAAGGACCTCTACCTTACAAGTGAGAAGAAATACCATTAGATCGTAATACCAAGTGACAATCCATAGCTAATTAAAAAAACTCATTGTTATTTGTTTGGTTTGAGGGCCGAGTTCTTTGGGAATGTTTAAGAACGCTGGAATGGTTTAAGTAATCACTCTTAAGGGTTATATGTTTGGGGAGCATTTTTGCTCACCACCTGCTCACCATACACCTAATTAATTGACACGTGTCATTTCACTTAATCTTGGTTAATTTTTTTTCAAAATTGAAAAATTAACATTTAATGTGAAAGTTAACTAAAATTAACTGAAATAACACGTGTCAATAGATTAGGTGTATGGTGAACATACATCATAGTTTATGGTAGTGAGCAAAAATGCTCCCATATGTTTGTGATATTGTGTACAATGTATAGTAATAAACATTAAAGGCTTATTTACAACAACTCCTGAACTCAGAAGACATTCTTACTTTGCCCCCATGGACTTAAATCGTGTCACCTAACTCATGGACAAACACAACCTAACATAAAAATCTTGCTTCAAAAGAACATTTCATTGAATTAATGATTGGGCTTGTATTCTTATCTTGATAGGTATCCGCATAAAACCTCTTCGTCCCATCAACAAGGAAAAACATGAAGGTGACCAAAACGAGAATCAAGGGCATCATCTCATTTCCTCAGGTATTTTACATGTCTGCAATCCAATTTAATTTTTGTTAATGCCATGCCAATGCTACTACAAAATATATGAACACAAAATACTTCAAACACAGAAAATAAACAAAATGGGCAGACTATAGTGCCCCTTAAAACCGAAATAGAATAAGGCACCTTAATTTCACCCACAACCTTCCATTCTTCTCGGCCCAGCTTGGACAACCTTGACTCACCTTCCCCCTCCCCAGTCTTCCACATGCATACACAAAATGTAATTAAAATTCCAAATCTAGAGGAGAGGATCATTTTTACCTCTTGGGTCGAGGTCCTATTCCGGCAAGTTTGGCCAAAAATCCCGCTGTCACCGTTTCTTAGATCTGAAATTGAGGAAATTCCGCCACGAATTTGTAGAAACTAACTTGGGAATTGAAAAGAGGACCGGAAGAGTTTCTGAAGGTATAATTTGACGGTCGTTGGTGACCGGTGGACGTCGATGCTGCTTGTCTTTACTGGGTTGCTGTTGCAGCGTGAAAGGGAAGCGGAAGAGAGAGGATGCGGGAGGGAGGAGGGAGAGAGAATGGTTTTCTAAAATTTTAAACCTTATTTATTAAGTTCACCTTTCAGACTCCTCCCAAGTCCCAAATCCTTTTAACGCGCGCAGCGCAGCACAGCAGCGGGTCCGCGACATCCAAGGTTTTAAACACTGTTCTAAAAATCTCCGCCTAGAGCCGCCTAGGCCCCGCCTAGGCGCTAGGCGGCTGGTCACCGCCCCAATTAATGCCTAGGCGTTTGAAAATTAATAAAGGGCGCCTAGACTAGTTGAGGCATCCGCCTAGACTCGCCTAGGCACCTGCCTAGGTTGCGACTCACTTTGATAGAAAATAGATAACTTTCAATTTGCATTTAATTTTTTTCAATAAATTGTAAGAGACTTGTTGAATACTTAAATGGGCACACACTATATGCTTGTTCCCCATGTTTTCATTATGTTCCAATACTTTATAATACATATGTTATTCTATTTTGTAGTTTATGATGAAATTATATATATTTTAAGTATAAACAGACATTTATTTACACGAAATATAATGGATTTACTTAAATCCGCCTAGTCCGCCTAGGCGCCCTCCTAGACCCCGCCTAGCCGCCTAGGCGCTAGGCCCTAACCCGCCGTCCGACTAGCGCCTAGCGTTTTTTAGAACCTTGGTTTTAAATAGGGTCTCAGTTTATCAGCTGAAGTTTTTAACATTTTATTATTTTATACTTTTTTTTTTCATTTTAATCTGGTACATAAATCATAATTTTGGAACAGTTTTATACATGTTAAATTTTTCATTAGAGTTTTCGTTAACTACTGACGTGGGAGCTATTTAAACATTGACTAAGTGCTACGTGTTAACCTGGACCACATGAACTTAAAATCTATTTGAAAAATAAAAAAATAAAAAATAAAAAATAAAAAACCTAAACCTAAACATCCTCCCTCCTCTCCCCCTTTCTCTCTTCAACTCCCCCATTTCTCCCATCCATCCACATCCTCACCCTTTCTACCTTTGAACACATAACTCTTCGCCGGCGACGTCTCAGATCTGTTTCTCCCTCTCCAATATCTTCCTCCAAATTCCAAACCCTAATTCTCACAAACCAGCGCAGAGACCTCCATTGTCCCCAATCCGCACCGTCTCGCACTCTCCCGACTGATAGCAGTGTCAGTGTGAGGCGTTTGAAGCAATTTATCTTCAATTTCAGTTTACCAGTGCACGAGTTAGGCTTTTGAATGTTCTCCCGCAGATGGCGATTTAGTTCCTGAAGCTTTTGTTCTCTGCGGAGTCGTGAGAGTCTAGGTTTTATACGGAAGAATGCAGAGCTCTGCGGCGGCTCAACCAAAGGTGATATTGCAATGGCTTCACAAGGAAATGGGGTACCGGTCTTTGGGTCCGTACAGTGCTGCTTCTAGCAAATCGCAATTGCCCTCAATTCATTTGCTGAGGAAGATATTTTTTTGATAGGATTTACTGAGGAAGATTTGCCGTGGGAATATGATACCATTTGGAATTTCTTGATTACTCATTTTCTTAATTATTATTTTTAATTATTATTAATTATTTAACGTTCACGTGAGCCAAATTGACATATGGCTTCCAATCATAGACTACGTAGACGCGACGTCATCAGATAACAAAGGTTTTGATGGAAAACTTGACAAATAGATGAAAGTTTCATAGAATTATGACCTTAGATACTAGACTGGGATGAAAAAAACTTGATGTATGAAATATTGAAAAACAATGAACTTTAAAATAGTAAACTAAGATTTACCCTTTTAAATATTTAATTTTACAAAAATATCGATAACTCATTTTATGGATATATTGACATATATTACATACAGGCAAATTGGATTAATCATCCTCGTGGTCATAGGGAACTTATTCGATGGTCCATGTGATAAAAAAATTAAGAATTAAATCTATGTGGTCAAGATCATCAGCGAATTTAATCCAAAAAAAAAAAAATTCTATTAAAGAGTTTTGTTAAAAGCAAGGGCAAAATTGCATTTTCAACTTCAGTTCTCATATGGGAGCTCGGCAGAGCTCTTAATTTCTTCCCCGGAAGCTTCTTCGTCGACTTGGCAGCGAAATTCTTCTCCTTCGGCACCTCAATCGCCGACGCAGTCCCCCATATGACGCTGTTCACGAACTGAGTCGTGCTCTCACCGCCGATCTCTCCTTTTTCTGTTTCTTTCCTATGTCCTTACTTTTTATATATTGGGTGCTTAAGGAATGGTAACATCTTTGACCCAATTTCATCGTAGCTGGAGAAAGTATTAAATTAAAAGCATAAGTCATCACTAATCTATAGGGGTAGGGGCACATACAAGATAGGGAGGGTGTTAGGTCCGAAAAATCTATCCAACTCTACGAATGAGAAACCTATTTGGATCCTCTTGGTGAGGATCCTAGAGATCATCAAATCACATCTGTTCATCGTACATCGTGAGTCAGAAATTATTGTAAATTTTTTTATTTAAAATTGAATATAAACAGTACCCGACGAAAACTCACATCCGTTCATCCCAGTTTCAAATTCTTCTTTCCGAGAAGAAATTGTTGAAATGTCCCACATCAACTGTATCTATGAGAAAATAAGAGTTTAAATATCCTAACTCTACATTAATTAACACCGAGATGTTTTGTGATAAAACCTCATACCTGACGGATTGTACAAGTGGTAATTACCAAGTTTGGGACATTATCGGTGTTGTTGGAAGTGGGCCCTCGGCCCGTCTCACTGATAATTCTACATAATATCAGAGCCAGAAAGCAGGCCGGTAATGTAGTCGCGTCTCACTGATAAATACCTATGTATTTATTCAAACATCCACACAAAATTGTAATTCACTTTCCTCATGTTGTTCAATGACTTTCATGTTTCATGTGGTGCATATGTGTACGAACTTGTGTTTAAAAATGAGGTAGATTGTATGAATTTTCATTATTTATTGGAATTTGAATAGAATGTTTTTTTTCTTTTGTCATCAAATTTGACATGTAATGCAGGAATGACTTTATTCCGAGGACTACTGACGAATCTCCAAACACTTTTGGGTAGGCCAGATACACTTTCATATCGTTAATTGATTTTTTGATGATATTTTTACTAATAGTCAACTAGAATATGCGTACACACTTGTTTTTTTCCTTTTTTTAATCAGAAGGAGAGAGGGAAAGAGAGTACGTGGATGGGAGTGAGAGTGGGAGTGTCAGGTTTTAGTTTTGTTTTTGTTTTTTTAATGTTAGATGTCTTAACATAATCGGTAGGTTATGCTTCAATAAATTAAAAAAATTAGGTTATGTGAAATTACGTTATTGCTCATAATTTTTTGTATGAAAGAAAACTAAATGGTCTTTCTACCATCTTATAGTTGACAGAGGGTTCTATTAATATAGGTAGTTTAGATATTAATTTAAAATGATTGTAATTTTGTATTTGTTTTTAATAAACTTAGGAATCACTCATATATATCAGAAGAAATTGATGCATGAGCGGGTCCAGCAGTTTCTACCTCTCATGTGGAAAGCGAGCGAAGGAGATGGGAATATTTTAAAAAGACAAAAATTGATCAAAGCATTGTGCGTGGCAGCAGAACGAGGGCATGTGGAGTATATTTTTTCTTTTCTTAAATATTCCGCATTAGACTTTGATGCAGTTCAGAATGAAAAAGGCCAGAACCTGTACCAAATTGCCGTTGAATGCCGTCACCACAAAATTTATAATCTTATACATGTCCACGATCAGTTGCGCAAGAATGGTAAAACATTATACTTCTATCCTACTGCCGAAATGAATAGAGTGGGGACAACAGAATCCTATCTGGGGAAGAAAGATGACTTTGGGAATAATATGCTACATACGGTAGCAACTATTAGCCCATCGTCACAAATTCATGACATTCAAGGTGCAGCTTTGCAAATGCAAAGAGAACTACAATGGTTTAAGGTGACTACTTATCTATCTATCCAACTACATAAGCTTATATTTATGAAATATTTTGCCTACATGTTGGTTTATATATATATATATATATATATATTTTGTGACTATAATTTTCTCCTACTCCTTCACATATTTGTGCTACTTATTTATTCAATTTCAAAGAAAAAGAAGAGAAAGCATAAATTACTCTCTTTAAAAATAAAAAATTAAAACAAAAATTTTGTCCACATGCACAAGACGAGAAAAAAAAATGAAATTAAAAAGGGAAACATTATTATTTAACTACCTACTATACTATCATCCTACATGATTAACTATTGATTTTGGGTTATCTGGTGTCTCAAACGACATAAGTTCAAGGATTTATATGAAGAGATAAAGATTTCAAAGTCACATCCATAAATAATTTTGTCAAAAAAAAATGCAGGAGGTAGAGAGGATTGCAAATCCCATGGATCTTGAATCCGTAAACATAGATGATAACCACGAAAAGTATTTACGGAGAATCACAAAGAATTGGGGAAGGAGGCAGAAAAGTCAATGAAGGAAACATCAACTTCTTGTACAGTTGTAGGTGCTCTCATTGTCACCATCATGTTTGCTGCAGCATTCACAGTTCCTGGTGGAAATGATAAAAATGATGAAAAGGCAGGTCCTCCTACATTCTTAACTAATAAGGTATACACAACTTTTATAGTTTTAGATGCAATCTCACTCTTTTCTTCGACAACCTCTGTTATCATGTTTTTGGGCATTCTCACGTCACGTTATTTTGAAGATGATTTCTACAAATCTTTGCCCATAAAAATGATAATAGGCCTTCTCACCCTCTTTTTATCTATCGCCACAATGATGATTGTTTTTTCTTGTGGCCTTTACATTATGCTTGACGAGAAATCCTCCATTGTTGTCCCAAGCATTTTGCTTGCCACTGTTCCAGTTACCTCCTTCATCTGGATGCAATTTCCGTTGCTTGTTGAGTTATTCATATCTACTTTTGGACGGGGAATATTTTACAGGAACCAGAAAAAAATGTTTTGAATTCCTATGCTATCTTTAGTTGGGGTTGGATTTGCTACTTTTTAAAAAACTTGTAAAGAGAAGCCAATTTATGCACTTTCTATTTGTCCAATTATGTATACGCATTCTATTCGACAATTGTGTATGCGCTTTCAATTTGACAACTATGTATGCGCTTTCGATCCTTAAAGAATTTCAACTTCAATTTATATTTTTGAGTTTTCTTTATTGATGAATTTCTATTTTGAGTTAGTTACTAAGACAAGCTATATAGGCTCTACTTTAGTGTCGATAATATGAATTCATTGAAGAAATCCCAAAAGGGGGAAAAGTACATCAAAGACATAACAATTAAAATACCGGAGGACATGCGGACGTGGTAGTTCATTGCGTGACAGGACCAAGACCATAGACATCATATTTATGAAAATTACATATACATCTAAGAATGTTTTAACTTTGAAAAGACGATTCACGTGTTACTAGCTTAAAATGTATTTCAAACATGAGAAACTTTTCCACAAATGTTATCAACATTAACAACAATAGATGTATTATGACATGTAATATATCAGCTTGTATTTCGAATAAGAAAAAATTAGTATCCGGTCCATATCCACTTATGTTCATTGACTGAGACCTTATTAGTTTTCAGATTTTGATCGAGTCTCTAGCATTAATGTATTAATGCTTTTACATATAAAAATTTAGTAATTGATCTACGGTTTTAATACTCACACCTCAATTAAACTATATAACTAATTTTGAATTCAAAACATTTCCAAAATAAAAAATAAAAGTTTGTACTCGTTAATTTTTTATAAAAAGATTGTACTCATTCATATAATTTATCAATTTTTTGTAGTCTTAAATGTACCCATTCTTAAATATACCAATCTGTGATATGTAAAATGTACTATTTTTTAATACAAAATGTACCCTTCAATTTTTTTCTAATCCATTTTTTAATCTTGTACGGGTACATTCTTTTTTGTTTATTTGAAAATGTATTCATGTCAAGTTTAATCGAAAAAATTCACAAATGTTATTAAGCATAATATCTATTATATTTTTTGTGGTTATGAAGAATGTACCCATGTTTTGGTATAATAATTTTTTGGTTAATTTTGATGAATGTACCCATGTGTGTGTGTATATATATATATATGTTATAGATATTATATTAAAGTGTGATTGTGTGTAAATCTTAGATAGAATTGGTTACTAGTTATTCTTTCCCTACTAGGATTGTATTTCCTTGGATGACAATGATTCATCACCGGTTACTACTATAAATAAAGTCACAGGAACTGTGTTGCGTAACTAATTGTAGTCTTAGTGTGATTAGTTAGGCTTGATTAGTTAGTAATCATTATTGGGAAATGTATATAAACTCAATGGTAACTCTTATTCAATTGTAACTCTTATATGGTATCACCCGCCTCTCTGCCTAACTGCTTCTCTTCCATACTGATCTGCTTCCTGCGATTTTCTCTGTTCTTCCAAATCTGAATCGTCTTCTTTTCTGATCTTCTTTGATCTTCTACCAATTCTCTGATATTGCTCAGCAATTCGATGGCGTCTTGAAGTTCTTCGCTTGTGAATCCAGAGGTCATCGTGTGAAAAAGACTACAGCATACGCATCAAGGTGGGTCTTAGTATGATAAAAAATTTCATACTCCTCTTTGTCTCGTCTGTTTTCTGCGTGATCTGTCATAGGTGCTTGGGAGTATGGCATATATTTCAAAGGGTAGATACTCCAAATTTGAAAGTATTGTCTTCTTTTCCTATCTATACCGTGGAAACATTATAATTGTACGAGCTGGAAATTCGAATGGGAACTGCAATGTTATACCACTCGATATATTCAGTTACACCACAAGCTCGATTCCTTTGCGGAAATATGGTGATTTGATCTAAAGCAGATGTAGGCCAGAGAAATATCTTTGACATGGGAAAGTTACAGAAGTCTACTAGTGTGCCACGGTATTGCAGGGAAGTTGGGCAGAGAAGCAGCACTGCAAGGAAAAACAGTTTTTAGGACAAAATATTTGGCCACGGAAGTAGGACAAGGGTTAACTTACAAGTAACTTCACTTGAATCTTTGCTTATGTACAGGTACTTAATTACTATCTATATTGCTTTTACTTGTTTTTACTTCTCTTTGATTGTGTTTATTTCACTTTGGTGGATTGTGCGTTGGCTCTGCAGGATGAAGCTAGCTAGCAGCCTTTACCATGAGGACTTTGCCACACCCTTGCTACTGAAGCAAGTTGGGTCATCAACTCTGTCAATTACCGTTTAGCCCCTGAAAGCCATCTCGCCCGGTCTGCTGCATGTAATGATAGATTATTAGTGCGTTTGAACGAGTGACTTTAAACAGATGTATTTACTTGAGATTTTGATAGATTTTATAACAGTTATAAATTCATGGAGTTTAATAGAAGTTTTAGTGGACTTACATCGGGGCATGATTTATTAAAGTGCAAACTACACTAAAATCTCTCCAAATTCTTTGAAAAAAATCCTTCACTTTTATAAATCATGGTTGAATGCACTCGGACTTTTATAGACTCCTTTAAAATCTAAATTAAATACACAAATTCTATGGACTTTTATAAACTCGTTTAAAATTCTTATTGAATAACCTTGGACTTTCATATATTCATTTAAAATTCTAATTGAATACTCAATTGAATACATCTTTCTTAAATTCCAGACTTACCTTCCCATAACATACATACATCATCCCCTTCCTACAACATGCGATTTTTTTTTAATTAAACTTGGAAAAGGGGTTTTGTAACTTTAATCCTTTAAGAAGATTGAAATTTAAAATAAACCTAGTGTTGGATTACATATTGATTATAGTCCTCAAGAAAATTGAAATTTAAAATAAACCTAGTGTTATATTATATATTGTATAGTCCTTAATTCAAAATAATTAATGTGTATTTTATTTAATGTCTCCCATTAAATATTTAAATTTATTAATAATACAAATTTTAATTTATTTTTTGACCCAAAAAAAAAGTTTTTTTAATTTATTAATTTAACATTCTTTAAACTTGAATGACTCAATTAATGTACCTAAATCTATGTACCGAAATGTATTATATTGAATTAATGTATTTAAATGTTAGTACTGAAATGTATGTACGGAAATATATGCACCAAAATGCATTATATTAAATTAAAGTACCTAAATGTGTGTACCGAAATGTATGCACCTAAATGTTAGTATTGAAAATGTAATATACCGAAATGTATTAAATTGAATTAAAGTACCTAAATGTTTGTATCGAAATGTATGTGACGAAATGTGTGTACCTAAATGTATGCATTGAAAATGTATAATAATGAATTTAATGTACCTAAATGAATAAGACAAAGTACATCGAAATGTATTGTATAACAAAAATTAGTTTATCTAAATGTTTACAACAAAATATATTACGATGAATGAAATGAAAATGAAAATGAAAATTATAATGAAAAAAAATTAATCCACGAAAATTAGGAAGAAAAAAAAAGAAATAATTAAAACATCAAAATATAATTAATAAATGAGGTGATTAATGTATCAAGGGACTAAAATTCGATTTTGATCTTACTCATGGTTTTAGTCTAAAAGTCATATTTGCCAAGGATTAGAATGAATAGATATAAACAATAATTGAGTATTTCTGATATATTCATGAATCTCCAAAGTGAAGTATATATAGGAATTACAAGTGGTATTACATATGTACTTCGTTGATGTGGGACAAAAGACTACCATTTACACTTAACTAATATTTACACATATAACTCATAACACTCGCCCTCAAGTTGGAGCAAGGATGTCATTCATGCCCAACTTGTCAAGCGAGTTTGAAAACACACTACTAGACGCATCTATAGTAAGCACGTCAGCTAGTTGATCTTCATATCCCACAAACGAAAAAGCAATAATTTCGACATTTAGTTTATCCTTGATAAAATGCTGACCAATATCCACATGCATTGTACAATCAAGTTGCACGGAATTATAAGCAATCTCTATAGCATCCTTGTTAATTACAATGAAGATTTGTAGCACCCTTGGGTTTAAACCCAAAATCCCTTAACAACTTCTTCAACCACAACAACTCACACACTCCATAAGCCATACAACGGAACTCAACTTTTGTACTTGATCTAGCACAACTTTTTTTTTCTTGCTTCTCCAAGTAACTAGATTACCACCCATAAACATTGAGTATCCAGATGTAGACCTCCGATCAGAAATAGAACCTTCCTAAAATGCATTTGTATACCCTTCAACATTTCAACATTTAAATAACTATTCTCCGAGAAAACCAAGCTCTTGCCTGGAGTCATCTTCAAATATCTCAAAATACGAATTACTACATCCATATGACCTTTACTACTAGAATGCAAAAACTAGCTTACCATGCTAACTGCATAAATGATATCAAAGCGCATGTGAGACAAGTTGATTAACACCCCCACAAGCCCTTGGTATTGCTCCTTGTGAGTAGGAACTTGATCTGAAAATATACCCAAACAATGATTCTGCTCAATCGGAGTATCCCCTCCCAGCAGAACTATCACCGAGTTATGTTTCATCTTGGGACCGGTTTGGATTGGGCTAGCCAGCTAGATTTAATCTGGGTCTTTCAACCTTGGGCCTGGGTTACCAAACCAGCCCAAAGAACCAGAAACAAACAAGGAGGGAGGGAGGGAGAGAGAGGGGGAGAGAACCAGCCCAAAGAACAAGAAACAAACAAGGAGAGAGGGAGAGAGAGAGGGAGAGAACCAGCCCAAAGAACAAGAAACAAACAAGGAGAGAGGGAGAGAGAGAGAGAGAGAGAGATGGCATTTTATCCTCTCACAATCTCTTCACATGAACAGATATCTGTCTCTGAGTCTCCACTCAAAGCGGAAGATAAGAACTTAAACAGAAGAAGAATATGTTATCCGTGGGAATGGGAATAAAGTGCAAGGAAAACCTGAACGCCGCCGTATTGCTGCTGAAGCTGCCGCAGCAAAAGCTTCTATTTGTCAACAATGTTAATCAACGAGCATTGAATTTGAAGCCGAAGACTTGTTCTTTCTCTGTTTCTCACTCGCTGCCAGAGCTGAGGCTCTGACACACTCGTGCTGCAAGAAATGTCAGGCTCTCCGCCGCCGCCGAGTCTCTGGTCGCCGAAGAAACGGCCACCGATGACGACAACACCGCCCCGGAAAAAAAGGTCTCTTTTTTTCTCCTCCTCAGTATCTCTGTTGGGTTTTTGTGTTCCGTGTCTGTCTTGTTCTGTAATTTAGAACTGTGACATTGTGATATTCCTTAACATTAAGGTTAATTCATAATTGGGTTTATCAACAATTATATGCTGAGCTGAGTTGAATGAATTTGTTTTTATTTTTTCTTTGGATTTTTTCTGAGGTTGCAGAATTTGAAATTTATCTTACTCAGTTATAAGCATGAAACCATACTTATGGATTGTTCTGGCTAAAAGCGTTTTTCTTACGACTAGAAACGTTTCTGGCGAAGTTTGCCGAAAATTTTAAAAGTGCTTATGCATTAGAAAACTCTCTTTAGTGCTAAGTGCTTCTTCTGAAGCACTTTGATTTCAAAAAGTAGATATTTCGAAGTTCTTCTGATAAAAGTGCTTCTATAGAAAGTGCTTATGAATATAATTGGTTACTTGAATTTACCTTTTGATTTCACACTTTTCCAATTACCAAATACAAGTATTAGGTCTGAAAAACACTGCTCTTGTAGTTATAGCTAAACCCTGTTTCTGTTTTTGGATGATATAGAAGCTTGGAGTGGTGGTGAAGCCATTTGAGAAACCGAGGCTCGTATTGCGCTGGACCAGATGATACCCGGCCACGGCTCCATCCCTCTCAGCCCCTATTACTTCTGGCCGAGGAGAGATGCGTGGGAGGAGCTCAAGGTCTTGCTCGAAAGCAAGCCCTGGATATCTCAGAAGCAGATGATTATCCTTCTCAATCAGGCTACTGATATCATCAATTTGTGGCAGCAGAGCGGCGGCAACCTGGTGTAAGCTTTTATGTAGAAAATTTGAGTTTTAAGCTGCTGTGTTTGTGTGTTATAGTTAGCAATGCTCTTTTATAACGCATTTTGGTTATTTGTGAATCACATTTGTATTTGTTAGATTTTATCATTTCTCTTCAGATGATATCGACTGCATCTTCCAAGTTCCAATCACATTTCGTTGTTCCGATCACATTTGTTTCGCTCGAACTTCGTTTCGCGTTTGCAATTGAATCGTGTAGTTCAATATGTTGGTATGCATTCGTCGATGCCAATCTTATGCAAGATATTTCTCCTGGCAATGTGCATTTCGCTGTCTTCATCTCCTGATCAATCGACTTTAAAGTTGCACAAACTACATGTCTTCGATAGCAGCTCTCACAGCAAGCAACTGCTGCAAAAGCGTCTTCAGAATACAGAACTTGAATACGAATCACGAAAATCATACGGGGGTAGGTACGAATACATAAAACCGAAATCATCCACTTTTTTCAAGAGAAGAATTCTGTATATAATATGGTAACCAATATTTAGAAACAGAGAACTTATGCCATCCAAGACATAAAAAGGGGATCGACACCGTCTACTTGGAGATACAAGACAAATAGCTGGAATAAGAGTATAAGAAACCCTATTGAACTTAAACCCACATGGCAAAGTGTTTAGACACAGAAAAGATAGACCAAAGAAAACCCAATTGCCACCATCATTCCTCAAACTCGTGCATGTGATCAAGAAGATAGTTGGCCGCCAGCTCCTCGTTCTTGTTGCATGCAAAGTATACCTCCAGTACTAGCGCCCGATCGAAACCCATAGCTTCAAGCTGCAAGCAAAAGTTTCGAATTGTAAATCATGACCTAAACAATGATATTTCACACATACCAAGTGGAAAAAATGCACTTAGTCACATGCATAGAGAAATACTACTTACACGTTCAATGGCCTCTCGCTCTTCAGGGGTGACGGTCACAGCCTGTGGCACTGCTGCACCCAACTGCTCCAATAGGTTCCTGAAACATATAGAGTTCAATAACTTTGAACCGTGTGTATTCAATTATCAACAAAGAAATGGCCAAGTAGAGCAGATTTTCTAACCCTTCACCCCCTTCAACGGGTTCATTAATCAAGCGTAAGAAGTCAGCTTGATGAGCTTGAATGAGCTGCATTAGATGTGGATTTTGCTTCCCCAACTCTTGAAGCATAGGCTACAACAAGGTAAACCGCCGTGAGTCCTCAGATTATAATTAGAATGACAATCTCGGCCAAACTGAGAAAATTGAAGGAGAACAAAATAAAATCAGCAAATAAATAATACCTGCAGAATTTGAGGGTTTGCTTGTACCATAGCTCGCAAGGCTTGGAACTGAAATGGTGAATTGGAAACTCATATACAACTCTCAACCACGCAAAAAATAGCAAAAAGCAGACTCAGAAATACAAAGATGCATATATACATGCCTGTGGACTGTTGCGCAGGAAATCCAAATTGCCTGCACCAGCATTTGCACCCATATTGGGAAGGCCCTGATTCAACGAGTGAATTAATCACTTGACCTTATACGTTATAATGAGGTACAAAGATTACTAATCAACAATATCTACCTGGGGAAACAGATCAAGTGGGTTTGCATTGGGCCCACCAGTAGGTGCTGCCAGTTGTGGAGCCTGAGCTTGAAGATTTGCTGCCGGAGGATTTGCTGCTTGTTCACCAGCAGGAACTTGGACCGCTGGTGGGACTTCAGCTTGCTCAGGAATGCCCTGACATGGTGACATGTATATCAAATTATCAGTTTCTGTGTCAATCTGATAGTAACGCCTACACATGCTTGCTAATGCATATAGGGATACCATATACTGGAATCAAAACAAGTAATTGATGAGGATTAAACAACCAACAAAGTATAAGTTTCCTTTTTCCAATTTTCTTCAAGGCCATGACAGCAAACTTGTACGAAAATAAAACTTAGAATATATGACAAAAACATCTGGTGGACAGGAATCTATAATCTGTCTTATAAGTTATAATCCAACTCAAATCACCCGCCAATTTCAATTGTATATGTAGTTCTGAGAGGGAAAGGATCATAACCAACACAATAGAGCATCATCATTATAAAACTAAATATCACAAAGTACAAGGTGTTTATCAACAGAAAGCGTAATGGTTCTGAGAAAAACAGAGAGACAAATAAATTTGTGTACTGCTAAATGTGTTAGATAGAGAAACAGAAACACACCTACTAATTAATCAAGTTTAATATATTAACTAATAATTTTTTTCCTCCTCATTTTTTGCAATCAAACTTCCTTTTCTATCTAATTTCCCAACTAGCAACATGAAAACAAATAAAGAATCAAAATATCCCAGTTGAGTACTCACAGAATATAGATACTCAACAGCCCTTTCAGGGTTGTTAAAAGCAGCCCGTAAAGCACGGATAACAGTTTCCCGATCCCAACTTCCTCCACCCATATCTAGAATCTGCTGAACGGTAGACTCTAAAGTAGTTCCTGCAACTAGGTTTGATGCAGCTTGGCCATACACATCTGATCTTGAATCAGTAGGGGCTACAACAGCAGCAGTTTGGGCGGCAGGCTGTGATCTGGACCAATGGATGTAATAGAATTATATATTACATATAAAACCTTGAAATGCAGGTTGTATAGTAAACAACAAAGACAACCTCAACGAGTTGGTACTTCTTAAAAAGAGTCAATAAATGAAAATTAATAACACTTACAAAAGGGCCATTTATTGGGAACTCAAAATTATTTAAATGATAAATAAAAAATTGAAAAAGAAAGGAATGAGCAAGGGATAAAAGCATAGGGGTGTGATATCCACACTCCCCATTTTACTTCTCACACACCTTTTTAATTTTTGACCATCGGATCAGATGAATTGAAGAAGATCAACGAACAAAAATTATCAAGGGGTGTGTGAGAAGTAAAATGGGCTGTGTGGATAGCACACCCCAAAGCATATTGTACAACCAAAACCATAATCTACTCTAAAAATTTAGGAACCATTTGAAAATTGAAAATTCTTCCTCTATTTTGGTAAAAGTATATAATATGAATAAAATATGTAGTTTTCACTAATTGAAATGTTTTATACTTCATATTGCTTTCAGCAGTCAGTAAAAATATTACCATAGAGTTAACATCTATAAGTTTTCTGTCAAACTATTTTAGATGAGCGATTCAAAAGAAAATCCAAGGTGTGAAAGTATACTCACTCTACCACAGCTGGCGCAGGAGCTGGAGCAGGAGCTGGAGCTGCTGGGGGTGGTGCTGCCGAGGTAGGAGCAGTACTAGCACGTTGGGGCTGCAAAAACATAGCCCACATAAGATGTACTTTAAAAAAAATATATAATACTGCTTATTTTTGTATTGTATACCTCATAATGAGTGGCTATATAGTGAACATCTATACGCCTACAATTCACCAGAAAGTATATGCAACTTCATAAGTACAATTCCCCAAACAAGAATCCCCCATACATCATTCCGCCCATATTCACAGAAACCTCTTCCTAGATAATGAAAAGCAAACATGCTTCCAAGGTTTGTTCATTAAGGAAAAAAAAAAGATGTTCTCTATCCATGGAGTCAATAAAAAGATTATCAGAATCACATGCAGAACCAAAGCGAAAAAAGTTCAATCCAAAACAATGATAAAAAACACAGAAAATGAGCTGACTTTACCTGACTTGTGGCTGCACCTTGCTTACTGGAGGCTCCGGCTGGTGAGGCCTTAGGCTGCAATTGTTAATTAGATCATAGTTAAGTAATTAGCATCTGTAGGATAATTATAATTGTAAGTTTATTAAAAATGCCACATACTTGCTACAACAGTATAGTAATACGATTATAAAAACAACAGACAACTCATAAAACGAAACAACATAAACCAATCAAAGTGAGATACTTAATGGTTATCGCATAACCAACTTGATGCTTAATATTCTCTTTAAGGTTAACAAGTAGACTTCGAAATTCTTTCTTGTAAAGATTGAATAAAATAGTATATATGAGCACAGTTTCATATCTCACAATTACAAATCCTGTCAACAAAAATTACAACAACTTCATTTCTTAAGTAATCCCGACAATTGTAAGAAAAGCACTCTCACCTTGGTTAACATTATCACAATAAAACTACTTTCAGCAACATTATTTGCTTCTAGAGTTGTGTCATCCTTAAGAACTTTCCCCTGATGAATAAGCATCTGCTGCGGGGCAGGGTACACATCTGCACCCTGTGCCGTCTCTATAATTGTCTTGACATCAGCAACCTGGGAGAAAGGATTAGCACAATAAGTACCACACTGAGCTGGAAATCATTAAAAAAATAAAGGATACAAAAAAGCTGTTGAGTAACCAAAAGTGAATGCATGAGTTGCTTAGTGTCCTGCATATTAAGTGGGCTAAGTAACGAAACAGGAACTTGAAATAAATCAGTTCGATCTTTCATTCATCCAATCCTGTGTAGGCTTGAGATTATCCCATTCACTTATAAACCATGACTTCGAATCAACGTATAAAGGATAAAAGATTTGAGTCCAAATTAACTAAAAAACTAAACGCCCATAGAAGTGCATCCCTACTCCAATAAACATGAACTTCTCCGAGCGATCAAAGCCGAAAAATTCCGCAACAATGTCAATGTTTGACCATAACACTAACGCTAAAGCTACAGAATTTGCACAACTGGACAACAAATTCACTAAAACTTCAACCAAATTCAACAATTATGCAAACACAAAACAGCGAACAATCAAACAATCTGAACTGAAACTATACCGGGGCGTGAAAAGCCCTAATTAGCATTCAATCCCCAAAAACACTAATTACCCAAAAACTGAAGCGATTAACATCCCAAATTAAGCACAAAAGCAATTGAATTTTCCGTCTCCGATGATTAATTATTGAAAATTTGTATATGCGTGTGTTTATACCGTCTCTTCGGGTTTCACTTCGATCTCGAAGTTGGTGCCCTTCAAAGTCTTGACAAAAACCTTCATCGTCTTCTTCAACTTGTACGATTCGGCCCAATTCGTAGAGTTTCCGCAAGACTTCGATCTCCGGTTGCCGCCGGTCACGTTTTCCAGAGAGAGAGGAGAGAGAAACGCGAGAGAGAGAGAGAGAGAGAGAGAGAGCACGAAGTCACTGTGATAACGAAAAGCAGTAGTCCTTGTTCTATCGCTTATATAGTAGCTACAGAAAGTAGAAGCACCGATCCACTAAACTGGCGATTTCTCAGGTAGTAGTTTTACAGCCAATGAATTCACGCCACGTGTAATATAAATGTGTATCTATCGGTTGGGCTTGGGAGACGGTAAAGTTCGGAGAGGACTTGGCTTCGTGAAGAAGAAGTTAGGGAGGATTTGGACTTTGGAGATTACCCAAGTTTGTGAAATATTTTTTCGAAAAAAAAAAAAAAGTTTTACAAACGATATATAGTTTGGATAGTACTTATTGATACGAATGCATGGGCGTAAGTGAAATGTTTGGAGTTAGAATGAGGATTCTGCCATCATCATCTTCTAGAATCAGTAGGTAAAATCATCAGGGATTCGACTTCCGTAATCGTCCCAAGAAGTGGTCTAATTCACATTTGCTAAATTTTATGGGTTGGGTAAATTTTTTTATTTTATTTTATAAACAATAACTTTAACGGATTAAATTGTTAATTGTAAGAAGGAAGGGAAATCGAATGTGCACCAGACTACATGAACATGATTGTTTTCGCTATTAATGCAACGCACCATCTGCTATGGCTTGGGTAATTAGATTTTACAATTTTTCATGAAAGCTACAATAAGCTGATATTTTTCTTATTTATAACAACTGTACCCGCAAGAATGATCGACATTAAAATTCTCTCTTTTCTATTTTTGGGTGTTTTATATATTGGCCAATTACAATAGAAATAAAAAAAAAACAATAAAGTATGATGCACTCAAGGAATATACTCTACTTCTAAGCATTGCAAACATAGATTCTTTTAGCCTCTTTTCGATATCGAATGTTTATTAGCTACCTATTCATTGTGGGTGGCTTGTTCATCCATACAAACAAATTTTTAATTTTATATAATCTTATTTTCATAAAATAAATTTAATTATATATATATTTGTTGTTTCTTTATTGTGTTGAATCCAATTCCTGAAGAATAAAATGCAGGTCCAAAGGATCATAGGCACAAACAAAACGCGTCGGCCCAACTTTCGGAACGGAGGCCCAGCCCAACAACACAAAACCTAGGAATTAAAAAAACAAGCGTCCCCAAAAATACCAAAGCTTTCGCATTACTCGACTCTTCTTCTCCGTTCGCTCAAGGCTTTTGTCTCTGAACTCAATTCAGGTACACAGATTCTCTCTGTACTTCGATTCTCGTTTGGGCACCAACAAAGTCTCGAACTTGAAACTATTCAATTAGTTCGCATGTTGTTTTCCACCGCCTGAGGAACCGACAGAAATGTAGGACTGCCATTTAACTAACTGACTTCAAATCTTGTCAAACATACTCAATTTTTATTTGGTTTTTTTTATTGTGTTTGAATTTTTCGTAGTTTCCTATGTCGTGGATTTGTTATGGTGTTAACGTTTGCCGTATTTGTCGTCTCTGTAACGGATTTCATGCATGAAATGTTTGGCTGGTGAAAGAATGGTTAATGTTTGATGCTGAATTGTACTTCTGATGATGTTTGCTTATCTGGGTTCGATTTAGTTGATGTTCATTGGAAAATTTTCATTATTTTATCTTAGAAGTTATTTTCTTTTTCGATCTTCGATTTTTATTACTAAGAGATAAATTTTTGTGGTGATTTAGACTGCCAGATAGCCCGAAAAACCGGTGATTGGAAGTGTTTGATTTATACACTGAGCAAAAGAAATGAAGGAAGAAGAAGTGAATAGATGCCAGATACAGGAATGGTACCCGAAGTTTAAATCCGTGTCTATCAAAACCCGAATTCATGAGCTTCCTGAATCCTTTGTCCAGTACCTTCTCGATGATTCGGGCCCCTTCCTTCTCCCTGTTTCAATCTCAAATGACGATGCGTTTCCTAATAGAATTCATAATCCGGAGGAGGAAGACGACTATCAAGTATCAGAAGGGTCTGGTGATGAGTCGGAGCAGCCTTCTCTGCCGCCCTCTTTCCCTGAACTTGAGCTGGAGATCAAGGAATCGATTGAGTCCCTTGGAGGGTCTGTGTTCCCTAAGCTGAACTGGAGTGCACCAAAAGACTCGGCTTGGATCAGCACAACTGGGAGTCTCAGATGCTCTTCGTTCAGTGAGATTGCGCTCTTGCTACGATCATCTGACTCATTGGTCCACGATCTGTGTCACGCGTATGATTCCTGCAGTGACAAAACCTCATCAAGGCCTAGGAGTTTCTTCCTTGCACTGCGGAAATGGTACCAATCTCTCAAGCCAGAGATGGAGTTCCGTTGCTTTGTAAGAAATCAGAACTTAGTTGGAATTTCCCAACGTGAGGTCACTACTTGTTATCCTGCTCTGATTGAAAAGAAAGACAGCCTTCAAGCGTTGATCGAAGACTTTTTCTTGGATAATTTGATGTCGAGATTTGAATCAGAAAACTACACCTTTGATGTATATGTGACAAAGGATGATCGCGTTAAGGTTGTGGATTTCAACCCATGGGGCGCATTTACGCTACCTCTGATGTATACATGGGAGGAATTGGATCAGACTCATAGTGAACAAGGAGATGGTGTCGACTTCAGAGTTGTAGAGAGCCAGTTATCTGTTAGGCCAGGTTTGAAGACAGCAGTGCCGTTTGATTATTTGGACACTGGCACCGGGAGTGGCTGGGATCAAGTTATCAGAAATGCTAATGAAGAGTTGCAGCAACAAACTAGGAATGCTCAAGCAGGTG
The DNA here is from genome assembly GCA_035220775.1 of Malus fusca. NCBI lineage: Eukaryota > Viridiplantae > Streptophyta > Magnoliopsida > Rosales > Rosaceae > Malus > Malus fusca. Next base: position 5,879,125 of record CM069075.1, read on the forward strand.
CTTAAGGTCATCATCGGTTCGATCTTTCAGGTTCAAGTTCCCTAAGTAAGCAACAAAGTTTTGCAGTGATAGTTTTTGTGTTTATTACTATTATCCTAGATCTTCATCAATGCTAATCTGTTGATGCATCTCTTAAGATCGGTAAGTTTTAGAGTTTCCATTTCAATACATCTTAAATTTCTTGTTGGATTAGGTCAATGTAGTTCGAAATTTGTTTGTGGTTTGATGGCTCCTACTTCCTCTGCGTCCTTCTGATCTGCAGTGTATGTTAGCCCGAATTCTCATCAACTTATATAAACTTAGTCCCATGTTTTAAGTTTTAATCTCAGCCTCCCTTTCCTTAATTTAGCCAAAATTTGAACTGTTACTATTTGACAGAAACGAAGATGTTGAAATCGACATTTAGACTGAACACTTCTTGGCTCCTTAGTTCGTACAGTCAAGGACTCATACCTCATCACCTACAAATCACAGACTGATATACATTAGTACTTATTTAAAGCACAAAATAAAATGTTGGGGGGTGTAACTTCAATACTACGTGGTAGTGCTACGAGTGTTTTAGCCGTTAAATTTGATTTTTATAATTGTTAGATCTTCTATTTTAGTCTCACCAATTCATTTATTAACCACTAAATGTTAAGCACCGTTGAATAAAATTTGGAAAATGTGTTCACATAAGTAAAGCTTGAGTCGAGTTAAGTAAAAACTAGTTATACGTTTGAACCAGTGTTCTAAAAAACGCCCTAGGCGGCCGCCTAGGCGCTGGGCGCCTAGCAACCGAGGCGTTTTTGGGCAAATCGGGAGGAAAAATCGGGTTGGGCCTAGGCGGCGGGCTGGGCGGCTAGGCGGGCTAGGCGGTCCTAGGCGGTCCTAGGAGGTTTTTTTTTTTATTTATTTTTTATTAATTGCGTGCTTTTTCTTTTTTGGTTTCATGGTGGTATACTTATGGAAATGGTGTATCTAATTTGCAAATGATGGATTTACTACAAGTTCATCCAATACTTATGGAAATAGTGTATCTAATTTGCATTTTATCATTATTTTATTATCCATACAAGTATAGTTTTTTTTAGGGAGTTTTAACGAAAAGCCCACGGTACTGTTCACTTTAACAAAAAACCACATTTTTACACTAAAAAGTCAAACCTGCTACTATTCACTTTACCCTTTATTTTGTCCTTATCATTAAAACTCAAAGTTTTCAATCCCTTTTCATTAGTTTTCCTTTTTTTTTAGGTGTCAATATGCACTTATTTACAAGATATATAAGAAATTTACCTAAATCCGCATAGGCCGCCTAGGCACCTAGGCGCTAGCCCGCCGCCCGACTAGCGCCTAGCGTTTTTTAGATCCTTGTTTGAACAAGAACCATTGAGATCATTTAACCTAATGGAATCTAACAGCTCTTGTTTAGATGTGTACCTTAAACATGCACGAGCGCCTCGTAAACATCTCTAACTTCACTTCACATTTTCGTGTACAAGGGATGGGCTTTCTAGTTGACTTGGAACTTGGTGGTGGGCTTACTGTAGGCAAAAATACTGTATTTTTAGCTGATTAATTTTAGGACACACCCACTATGAGGGTTCTTAAATTTTAGTGATCTCTGTCGCCAAAATTAGGGTTCGCAGAAAGTTACACGAATATTAAGAAAATAAATGTTTTTCTTATTATCGTGAATTCGTGATATTAAATACGAGTTGTATTTTTATATTATTTGGGTGTTGATTAATCCGTATGTAAACTCAAACCGCTAAGAAGAAAAAGATTTCAAATTTTGCTTTGTAATGTATAGAGAGATACCAAATGTGTATCAACGTAGCGTTTAGTGCTACGGGTGTTTTAGCCATGAAATTTGGTTTCTATAATTACTAACTTTATTTTTAATTTCAGCCATTCATTTTTCGTACCCCTCAATACTATATTTCATTAAAAGAATATTACAAATTTCTTGCAGTTTTATACTCAAGAAAAAACAAAAACAATCAGTAACTGATGTAACAAAAAATCAAATACCATGCAAAATGCCATGGTTTTGTTCTCCATTTCATAGGCTCTATAACTTTTGTGGCTCATGCCCTTAATTTTAAGGGCAACTTGCCCTATAAGAATCTTTTTCTTGCTTTCCTACGGTAACCTGCATATGTGCATGTTTTTCCCCTTCCCATCCTTTTTGACTCATACACTCAACAATTCCTCTCTAATCTTTATCCTCCCTTATTAAATTCTTAAAGTTATGGTCATTTAGTCAAAGAGCAGATTATGATTCTGCAAGTCCTTTCCGCTAACGATAACAAGTTTTAATCTTAGTTTTAACAGTAATTAAACATTTGGATTAGTATTACGCACCGACGAACCAATCATTAACGTCCGGTAATGGCACTGCGTATAGATGGAACATATCCATAGATTCTTGGAAACTGTTAATTAAGCTACCTACCTCTTTTAGCAGGTCTTGATCAACTGTTAATGCAGATGTTTATGTATTAGTTTAGTTTGATCAATTCTTAATGGAGATATCTAAACTTGTTTACTTTCGGCTGGGTTCCCAGTTCCCTGAGCCCCAGTTGGGTATCGGGGAGATAGCTAAACAGATTAGAAGATTCGTTGTGTATGTCAACCATCAAAGCTGATCGAATACTTACAGTAGTGGCTGCTAATCGAGCTTTACTTACTGTTCATACTTCATCTCACTGTTCTAAAACTAGTGCCGCACTAGGAAGTTAGCCACCATCCTGATTAATCTCTAAGCATTTGAAAATTAAGAAAGGGTACTTAGACCTCCTTAGGTATCCGCCTAACCCGCCTAGACTTGCCTAGTCACCCGCCTAGGTTGGGAATATCACTTAGACAGAAAATCGATAACTTTCATTTTGCATTTCAATTTTGTTCAATAAATTGTAAGAGACTTGTTGAATACTTTGATGAACACTCATTATATACTTGTTTCCAATATTTTCTAATAATTTAATCTACATTTCATTTTATTTTGCAATTTATGTTTCTCAATACAATTAAATAATATAAGCACTTATTTATACGATATAAATAAATTTAATTAAATCCGCCTAGACCCCTTCTTGCCGCCTAGAATTTAGGCTCCAGCCAACCGCCCGACTGGCTTCTAGCGTCTTTTAGAACCTTGTTTCATCCCATCATCAATCTACACTGTTTGTGCTATGCATGTACATTATAGAGTGAGACATACAATTGCATACCTGAATGAATGTAATTTAGACTGTCAATTTGAATCCTTAATTATGTTGATTGTGATGTGAATGTGTGATATTCATATTTACTAACGACTGGAGAGTGTCAAACAATCACAAACAAGAACCAAAAATATCTGATGTGTAATTCGTATAATTAGTCATATATCAATATTTTTGTGATCGTGAGGTTAAAGTATCGACAATATCCATTAACGATGTATCGATTATATATCTGTATTGTTAACTGCACCGGTTCTGTATTTAATAATGCAGTATCCGTAACCACCTTTCAAATTATTTTCCACCTGCAGCCTGGAGGCACCATCTGCGAGAGCAGAGTCTGAGAAGAAAGCTGCTGTGTAAGATGGTGGAAGGGCATGTGCAACCCAATAAGGAATTAAGAAGAAGCACTGCACGAGGCAAATAATCGATAATGTTATTAATTGATGCAAAGCATGCAACGCAATGGGATGAAATTCATGTATCTGATCTACCTGCATATACAAAAGCTTTACGTACGCATATATTTATGTAAAAGTTGTCTCACAAGTTGCAGGAGAGATATAATCCTGCACCATGAATTCGATTAATCGTGCGTTTTAAGCAAAGATTAACAAATAATTAGACCTCATTCGATGACTTTAACTTTGATCCCACCTGACAACTTGTTCTTGTTTTTTTGACATGCAGCGGATGATAAATTCCACATCACACTGACACAAAAAGTCATGAGCATCTCCTTTGGATTTATTTTTTTAATTTTACTTATTCTTTTGGTAATCACCTTTGGAATTAAAATTGACTCAAAAGGTCCACCAAGTCAAAGTAGTCTACTTTGTCCACAAAAAAAAAAAAAAAAAAAAAAAAAAAAAAGTCAAAGTAGTCTACTGAGGAACGCAATGGCCCAAAACCCTATGTTTGGATGAAGGAAATAAACTTGGAATTTGGATAAAAGTCAGAATTTATAAATTGACATGCACCAATTCCCTTGTTTGGATTTATAACATAGAAATTTAGAATTTCCGTGTGAAAAAAAAACTTGGAATTTGGGGCATCCAATTTCCAAGTTTAAATTCCATGTAAATAGGTGTCATTTCCCAATTTTTATGATTGGGAGTTTAAAATTAACAAATTCCGTTTTCAATTCCATTGTTCTTTTAAGTTAACCAAACAACAAAATTCACAAATTCTAGAAAATAAAATCCCTTCATTTCAATTTCCGTCATTTTAAAATTCCTTAGTAATCTTAAATTTCTTCATCCAAACATAGTGTCACACATGGATTTCACATATATTTTTAGATTAAGTTATCATTAGGAAATACTTAAACCAAATGTTAATGTAATATTGCATCAAAACTCGATGTATATATTAGACTGAGTGATTAAAAAAATCACATGATAAATTATGTGAAATGAAATTTGTGTTTTTTACTTGTATCTTGTCACCCCTTGCGAATTCATCTAACTTTTTATGGATGTTGTGCATAAACCTTAGCTATGTAATATATATAAATATAGAGGTTGATCATTAAGAGATTTTTAGAGTTAAGTTCTATTTAACACATGTTTTTTATGCATGGTAAACGTGTGTTTCTGAGTAATTTGATTTAATAAAAAAAATGTATAAACATCTTAGTTAATACATGAAAGATATATGAAAAAACGAAAACAAGAAGACTTTGGCTGATCATGAGGGCAGAGAACTATAGGTCCGCATGCACGATTATAAAAATGCAGAAACTGATTGAAACTGCTGAATATTGTTGTCAGACGAAAGAAAGTTAAGGTTTCACCGTAAAATCAATTGAGAATATGGGAAGTAGTCCAACCTCTTATAAGTTCTTGCATGGTTTGGTCCCTCACCGATGTGAAACTTTGTCCTCACATTCTCACACGCCCCCACATATCATTAATTTTCAAGTCTAACGCATGTACAACACAAACGGGGTGACGTATGTTAGCAATAATGAATTCAAGCTCAAGCATCTGAGATTGAAGAAGAAGGAAGAGAAGTGGGAAAATTAGAGAGAGAGAGACTGAGGGAGAGAAGTGTGACAAATCAATTAGTTGTTGATTAACGTGCTTATTTATATTGGTAACACATTATTTGGTTTGCAAGTTTGGTTTAAAATTTTTGGGGAGCATTTTTGCTCACCACCTTAAACTTTAGTATATGCTAACCATACACCTAATCATTGTCATTTCACTTAATCTTGGTTAACTTTTTTCAAAATTGAAAAAGTAACATTTCATGTGAAAGTTAACTATAATTAGGTGAAATGACATATGACAAATAATTAGGTGCCTCATAAGCATATACACCATAATTATGATGGTAAACAAAAATACATTCATATTTTAATCTCCTAGCATTATCCAGAATACAATGGTTAAACTCATCCCCTCATATATGTTTGACAATTGCCATGCACGTTCTTCCCTGCCGTTAATATTGAATCCCAAACAAATTCCACTTTCCACTTTTTAGTAAAATTAAGTATTCGATTTTAACACACATATGGTTAAAAATGAAAATGTAAGCACTACAATTGCCCTGTACCCCTCCCAACCAAAGAATATTTCACCCAATTTCCTTCTTATTTTATGTGTACGTTTATTTATTAATATATATAGAACGACGGTAAGATCCCACATCGTTCAGGGGTGAGAATTATGTAAACCTTATATGTATATTCTCATCTCTACCTAGCACGAGGCATTTTGGGAGCTCACTGGCTTCAGGTTCCATCGGAACTTCGAAGTTAAGCGAGTTCGCGCGAGAGCAATCCCATGATGGGTGACCCACTGAGAAGTTCTCGTGTGAGTTCCCAGAAACAAAACCTTGAGGGAGTGGTTGGGGCCCAAAGCGAATAATATCGTGCTACGGTGGAGTCGAGCCCGGGATGTGGTGGGGGCCCGGGCCGGGATGTGACAATTTAGTATTAGAGCCAATCCCTGGCCGGAAGTGTGCCGACGAGGACGTCGGCCCCCAAGGGGGGTGGATTGTAAGATCCCACATCGCCTAGGGGTGAGGATCATGTAAGCCTTATATGTATATTCTCATATCTACCTAGCATGAGGCATTTTGGGAGCTCACTGGCTTCGGGTTCCATCGGATCTCCGAAGTTAAGCGAGTTCGCGCGAGAGCAATCCCATGATGGGTGACCCACTGAGAAGTTATCGTGTGAGTTCCCAGAAAACAAACCGTGAGGGCGTGGTCGGGGCCCAAAGTGGACAATATCGTGCTACGGTGGAGTCGGGCCCGGGATGTGGTAGGGGCCTGGGCGGGGATGTGACAATGACTACAACAAAGACTTGGGTGCAGTCAAATGATGATTTTGAAGAATTTTAAAAAACTTTTTAAAGTGATAGATTTGATAAAATTATAAAATCCTTACAACTTTCGAATGGATTTTGAAGGATTCTTATAGACTTTGATTAAATATTTGAATGGATTTTAAGAGAATTTCTTGTCATTTAAAAAAAGTACCTTTTAAATAGAAAATAAGATTAAAAATAAAAAATAAACTTGAAAAAAAATAATGAAAAACTTTGCCCAATTCTCCCCAGTAATCCCAATCTCCATGGTCCTTCACAGAAGAAAAAAAATAATTTACCCAGATTTTTCTTCCTAACCCAAAATGCTCACGCTAAACCAGATTTTCTCCCAACTATAGACTAGATTATTTACAACCAAAAAAATGTTGCCACCATCCTTCTCCTTCAACCTGCGGAGCCTCTTCTATTCAACTTGCAAGCCACCATCTTTTGCCTCTTCTTTATAAAAATAAATGAGTACCTAATTTTTATTATAATAACACATTCCGATACAATTTGTGTTCTTTAAGTACATTAATTCATTTAATATATTTGGGTATATCCATTGATACAAACATTTAGGGAGTAAATACATTTTGGTATTTATATATATATATATATCTATATATATGTATATTTAATATAATATCATTCGGTACTTGCATTTTGGTACATAAATTTCGATACATATATTTTGGTACAGACGTCCCCAAGGGGACACCCACACTGTGATTGGCGGCCACATTGTGAATTGGCTTTGGTTGTTTGATTTAGGGAATGTATTTTAATTTAATGTATAAAAAATAATATTTTGGTATAGGCATTTAAGTTCATTATAATATATTTCGGTACAAATATTTAGGTGCAGATATTTCAGTAAAGGCATTGTAAATTATTTGATTTATTAGATCTTGAAGTTTAATGAACTTTTTTTCGTTTTCAGCAATTCATCAAAGAATGGAGAGATTTTTTAGTGTGACCGGCACACGGGGTGGTACACCACGTGTCACTATATGTCACAGCCCGTCAAGGAGATATGTATTATTTTATTCTAGAGGACGTGAAAGGACGGTTTTATCCTTAGACGTTGAAATTGTAGTGTATGTGTGTGTGACATATTTTGGTACTTGGATGTCATTTTCTTTGGTTTTGGGTTGGTGACCCACGTGGACCACACACACGCACACTCTCCCTCTCTCCCGTGGACTTCTCTTTCTCACTCTCTCGGATTTCCTGCAACTTCCGTACAAACTGTACGGACAGCCTTCGAACTCTCCATTTCAGGCACGGATCGAAGTTTTAAAGGTAAGATTCTTGCTCATTGTAACCTCCTGAGTTCATTGGTACCTTTGTTTGGACGTGAATGCTTCGAAAAACCCTAGAACCCGTAACCCCAAAATTTAGCATTGTTCATGTGGACGTAAATATGATTGTTTCAGGGAATTTCAAGCTCATAAGGAGCTTAAGGAGGTCCTTACGAAGCTCGGAGTACTTCGTTTAAAGAAATTGGACATCGGAATCGTGAGAACGAAGAGTTTCAAATTTGGCCGGAATTATCGAGGCTTTTTCCGGCGAATTTCCATCGAGTTTGAGGTCGGGGCAGGTATGGTTTTGTTCGTCTTGTTGAGATCTTTAAAATGGTACTAATTATGTTGAAAATGGTGCAAAAATGAAGAAGTTAGGACAATTTACTTAGTTTTCCAGAAACCGGCGAAGTCACCGGCGACCGGCGACTCGTCGGGGAAGACAGAGAATATTCCGTCAGTTTTGACGGAATATGCTAACGACATTGGCTGACGCCGTTAAGAATCTAACGGTATATGCGGGGATTTGATGGAATATTCCTGACGGCGTTAACTGACGCCGTCAGCGTGCCTGGCATGTGCCCGCACGTGTGCGGCGCGTATTGTCGTGCTTTGGCCGGTGCGTGACGGCGCGTGGTGGTCTGAAAATTATTCTAAAAATATGGGGATGTTCGTGGAGTTGTGTAGATCACGTTGGTATATTCAAATACCTCATTTGAGCACTGTATGAGAAATTATTAGCTAGTTTTGTCTATATGCTTTAAATAACGTTTTTATAGTTAATTCGCATATAGGTGAGACTTATCCCGAGGACGAGCGTGTTCAAGGGCGACTCGGGGGCTACGACCCTTCGACATACCAGTGAGTGGGCTTTTGGTTTTCAGTATATATTTATATACTTGATATTTTCCCAGAAATATGTGTTTAAATGAAAATATGCCTTAAATGCCATGCATATGAATTTATATTTCGTATATGAATTGGTATTTGATGCATTATATATAATTGTGGTGATGTGGACACTCAGGTAAGCTCAGGTGAGTTATGTTTGGTTATGTGAATTATCAATGGTGCGATATGTGATTTAATAATGTTGAGCTCATAGAACTGCACCTAGGGTGATTGTGATTTAGCCAGAGATATGGCACATGCCTGTTTATTATGTCACCTCCCGCACCATATGCTCATATTGGATCCAATTTAGGTGCACAGTCATGTCGTAAAGACCATCTTAGGTGGTTCCGACTCGTAGGTGACTAGCGATTTATCGCCCAGCTATTATGTGTGAGTAGTATTGAGCATGATTATATTACACCCATTATTGTCGTACATACCTTTTCATTTGGTTCCGACTCTTGTGCAGTATAATGTCATATAGGTCATTGTAGTGACTCCGGCTAGATTGACTTTTGAGCTATGAATTCAGCCGTACAGACTACCACAGGGGTTCCGGCTAACATGTTATATTTATATGAAATTATTCTCACCTGAATTGCTTACTCTGTTATATCTTGGCATGGCATACATATTAATATGATATTGTGAAGCATGATTTGAATTAATATATTTACATATATATATATATATTTATGTATATGCTTATATTCTGATTCTGGGAAAAATTATACATGTTTTACAGCGAGGGGTTAGAAATGTTGATAAATGAAATGGTTTTGTAAAACATTTGTTTTTGCCCACTCACGCTTTCTGTTTTGCGCCCCTCCAGGTTTTAGGTAAGCTTGTTGTCGGTGGCCTTGAGGATTTCGGCGGTTCTGACTTATCAAAATAATTGTAGGACATCTTATGGTACTGTATAATTAGTACTTGTCCTACTGGACTGCACCTCGAATTTTTATGCTCTGATTAGGAGTACTTACTTTTGTATCTTACTCCTATCACTTCTTGTTTAGTAGTGCACTCTCGTAGATTCGGTTCTAAATATTCGTATATTTCTTATCCTTAATGCTTTCGCACTGTGCACATGGCTACGTCACCCTCACGTGACGGCCAACATGCCTTGATCTCGGTCGGGGTGTGTCACTATACAAATGGTGGGATATGTGTGCTAAAAGTTAATAACTTAAAAAATAAAATTTCTCACCATTTCTATTAAAACACGTGGTGTACCACTTGTGTTCCCGTTACAATGAAAAATTTCTCCAAAAAATGAATCGAGTACAAAGAAGTCAATTTAATATATTTCAATAAAGTCATTTCTGTACATTTATGTATTTACATATTTTTCTTATGTGTCACTAATTTCTTTTAATGTTTTCTTATTTAGATTTATTTATAACTGGAAGAACTAAAATGTGCATATTAATAAAATTACAATTTTAATGTGGATAAATTAAATAAAAATACACATCAAATAACAAAAATAGAATATGAATTTTAATAAAATTACACTTCAAAATATTAAAATCAATATGTAATCAAATACTAGATTTTTTTTAAAAAAAATTCAAGCTTTTTCAAAGACTAGTGTTTTTTTTTTCCAAGGACTAATGTTAAAAACCTTTTTACTTATGGAAGAGAGAGAAGAGGAGAATAATGGATTTGAAATCCTAGGGTGAGGTGGGATTTTCTTTTTGTCTTGGCTATATATAGATTTTGCTCTCAAATATTGCAAAATCTACTACCTAATAAATACAAAATCTTTAATTTTATAAATATCTATTAAAATATCAATTTATTACACCTAGATTTGGATTGATTTTATAAACATCAATTTATTACAAAATCTTTAATTTTTTAATGCACCTAGATTTGGATGGATTTTATAAATATCTATTAAAATATGGCCAAATTGGATTATTCATCCCCGTGGTCATAGGAAACTTGCATGATGACCCCCGTGGTGAAAAAATTAGGAATTAAACCCCTGTGGTCAAGAATGTTAGCAAATTTAGTCCAAAAGTAAGATTTCTGTTAAATGACTGTTAAAAGTATGGGTAAAACTGTATTTTCAGTTCCAATTGACATTTAAAATAAATATTTTTTTATAACAATTAACAAAAAAAATAATGCTTAATTTTTTAAATAAAAAAAAGCCCCAATTCAATGTCAATTGGAACTGAAAATACAGTTTTTCCCCAACTTTTAACAGTCCTTTAACAGAAATCTTACTTTTGGACTAAATTTGCTAACATTCTAGACCATAGGGGTTTAATTCCTAGTTTTTTCACCACGGGGGTCATCATGCAAGTGTCCTATGACCACGGGATGAACAATCCAATTTGGCCTTAAAATGTCAATTAGATTTGCATGGATTTAAAACTTTCTATTAAAATCCTAATTGACTTAATTAGGATTTTCCTCTCAAATCCTAGTTTGATTACACCCTTATTTTATTAAATGAAATCGGTTATATAAATTCTAGAACATTAAGCGTTGCACTATACATATGTCCTAATTTAAAATTGCCGACTTTGACAAAAATAAAATTTTAATTGCTGACAAGCCTTCCTCTTGGCCAATATAAATTGGGGTGATCGCTACTTCACATTACACACACAATCTCTCTTATTTGAGTGTGAGACGCCAGAAATTTGCAAGATAAAAATCCTCTGTTTTTCTTCTTCTAGTTTTATTTGATCACCACCATGGCTGCGGTGCTCCTAACAACTCTGCTGGTCATATTTCTTAGCTTATTACTAAGAGTTGCTTACGACACTCTCTCATGCTACTTCCTAACCCCAAGACGCATCAAGAAAATCATGGAAAAGCAAGGAGTGCGTGGCCCTAAACCCCGCCCTCTCAACGGCAACATCTTGGACATGGCCACCCTTGTCGCCAAATCGACCTCTCACGACATGCACACGATCAACCACGACATCGTCGGCCGGCTCCTGCCCCATTATGTCGCATGGTCCAAACAATATGGTTCGTAAATTCTTTCAATTTGATCACCACATCGATCACTATATAATTTTTTGTGTCTTTTTCTGATATTTGAGTTGGGTTTTAGGAAAAAGATTCATATATTGGAATGGAATCGAACCCCGGATGTGCTTGTCGGAGACTGAATTGATCAAGGAGCTTTTGTCCAAGTACAGCACCATCTCCGGCAAGTCATGGCTTCAACAGCAAGGCTCCAAGCATTTCATCGGCCGCGGATTACTGATGGCCAATGGCGAAGATTGGTACCATCAGCGCCATATCATTGCACCGGCATTCACAGGAGAGAGACTCAAGGTATGGATATGATGATTCTTAATGTTTCCGTTATGTATGGTATCTGTTATTAACATTCCAAAAATGTCATTATTGAATTCTCTCTGGCAAAAAAATAAAATAAAAAGGAATATGAAAGTGCATAAAGACTATTTTACAGTGTTAATAACACTTTCCTAACTGGAATTATTGTGATGAATTAAAAATTGCGATTTTGATTAGAGCTATGCGGGGTACATGGTGGAATGCACTAAAGAGATGCTCCTATCGCTGAAAAATGAGATAGAGATTTCAGGGAGAAAGGAGTTTGAGATTGGAGAATACATGACAAGGCTCACAGCCGACATAATTTCGAGGACCGAGTTCGATAGCAGCTACGAGAAGGGGAAGCAGATATTTCGACTGCTCACTGTTCTGCAGCAACTATGCGCCGAAGCAAGCAGGCACTTGTGCCTTCCCGGAAGTCGGTGAGTAGTACACAAAAGGATTTGAGGTGCATTTTTGGGAGGATATTTATTTGAATTCGTTTATGTTTTATAAATAATAAAAAGAGCCATTAGATTTCTTTTACGTGGTCGCGTTTTCTTATTCTTAATTTCTTTGGCAGATTCCATGTTTTTCCAATAAGCTTCTCTTTTTTGTCTTTTTTATTTTATTTGATTTGGTTTGTTTCAATAAATAGTTATTATAGTTTGTTCTTGGTCAATTGTCAATCATTTTCAAGAGTTAGTTGTTGAACGGCCTCAAACCCATGACATATGTACTAATTATTTTTGTAGGTCAAACTAATTTCTTTCATATTCTGAAGTTTTTAATTGGATTTCAGGTTTTTCCCAAGTAAATACAACAGAGAAATAAAATCTCTGAAAATGGAGGTGGAGAAGCTGCTGATGGAGATAATCCAGAGCCGAAAGGACTGCGTTGAGATCGGTCGGAGTAGTTCTTATGGAAATGATTTGCTGGGGATGTTACTCAATGAGATGCAGAAAAAAAGAGAGAATGGTTTCACCTTAAACTTGCAGCTAATCATGGATGAATGCAAGACATTCTTCTTTGCAGGACATGAAACAACTGCTCTTTTACTCAGTTGGACTGTCATGTTATTAGCCAGCAATCCCTCTTGGCAAGAAAAGGTTAGGGCTGAGGTGAAGCAAGTATGCAATGGTGGAACTCCATCTGTTGATCAACTTTCTAAGCTCACTTTGGTATGCAAGCTTGCTTTATATCTTTCTAATTATTGTTAGCTTTTAGTTGTTTTGGTGGTTTGGTATGGTGGTATTTAGGCCATGAAATTACTAAAAAGTTAAGGTAGTGAGAAGGGACAAGATATTATAGCCACTAAGCAATGCTTCCAAAATTCTTAAACAAATATAGATTTTTTGGCATGAGCCTAAAGGCTAAAACTCCACACCTACCTGTAAACTTAAGTTTGGATTTTACTCGCTTGTATTAAATTAAGTGACTACAGTTTTAACAATTTTTCAATTTAATTACTACACTTTCTGATAGAATATTCAATTTTGAATGCAAACGATTAAATAAAGTGTCTAAACTAACACCCAAGTAAGTTAGTAGTATAAACAATTTACTGCATTTCTACCTGCAAGAGGTACTTTAAAAGAAGCCTCAAAAGTGAAGCTAGCTAGCCCTTGCTATAGACTTTTCATTCTAAGAGAGGACCCATAATCTACTCCTATCCATAGTTCATGGCACACCATCTTAGTTTTGTGGTTCTACTTAATTATGAAAAGGCTAATTATAAAAAAACCATAACACCAAATTGAAGTTTTTTAAAAGGAGATTTAGCTGATAATGGCAGTCAAATTAGTCAAAAGGCTTGGAAGCGGCAGTGCCTTGCATGTCTAGTAATCATAAAAACTTTAATAAGCCTTGCCAAGCTAGCTAGGTCATGCCTTTAATTATATCTTTAATTAATATGTTTTTTCTGATCCATGTTCCTAAAGTTTTAGTCTGAGCTTATTGGTCACATATATTATTTTTTTTGTTTGATTTGTTGCAGTTAAATATGGTAATAAATGAATCACTGAGGTTGTATCCACCAGCAACTGTTCTACCTCGAATGGCTTTTGAGGACATCAAACTCGGTGACTTACATATTCCAAAGGGGCTATCAATATGGATTCCAGTGCTGGCTATTCACCACAGTGAAGAGTTATGGGGTAAAGATGCAAATGAGTTCAACCCTGAAAGATTTGCTTCTAAGTCCTTCACACCCGGGAGGTTCATTCCGTTTGCTACCGGTCCAAGAAATTGTATCGGTCAATCTTTCGCTATGATGGAAGCTAAGATCATATTAGCGATGTTAATCTCGCGATTTAGCTTTACTATTTCACCTAATTATCGTCACGCTCCGGTTATTGTCCTCACCATCAAACCTAAGTATGGTGTTCAAGTATGCTTGACCCCCATAGACCCTCCAAATTAGCATACTGATTTTGGGATTAGTGTGCATGATACGTTTGTCATTTGAGGAGCTAGGGAACTTGAGACGGAATTTTAGCCAACTCTATCCTTGTAATTTTTGTTTCTTGGGTTATACATAGGGAAGAGAATGGGATTGGCGTGGTGTTTGAGCGTATTAACAAAAGAGTAAATGTCAATAAAAATGAATCACAATAATTATTGTCGCTTTTAGCCTAATATTGATGATATGTTATCTTATTAAGCCGTCTTTGATGTATATATGTTATATTATCAAATTGTTAATTTACTACATTCACGTTTATTTTCAATGTAAGTGCATATTTACAATACTAGAGTTATTTAAAGGTCAAAACTTGCAATCGAAACACACACAAAGCGATTGATGAGTTTAACAGGGTCCCTTCTAGAGGTGGGCACAGTTCGGTTCGGTGCGATTTTGAGTGAAACCGAAACTTTTTGCGGTTCGGTTCGGTGCAGTTTTGAAGCCAAAACCAAAATGAAACCAAACTGTTTGGTTCGGTTTGGTGCGGTTTCAAACGGTTTTGGTTCAATTTTTAAGAAAAAATATACAATTTAAAATACGAAACGCTCGTTATCTCAAGCTTTACATGAATGCAATCAACAAAGAACTATTTTTAAGAAAACTTATCTAGAAGAAAAGTAGTTTCTAGTAAGATCATAAATCAGAACTTGAAATCAAAGATTAGAATATATTATAAAGCATTTCCCAATCTAGACATCTTAGAGAGTGCTCCTACAGGGTACAAATTAAACTTAAGCAGTAGCTAATCGAACCGCTACAAAATGTCATAAATCCGTATATAAAATGAAACTAACCCCTCATTAAAAACCAGTAAAAAGTCCTCACAAAGCAACCTTATTAACTAGCTAGGTACCAATTGCCACACAAAAATTTAAGGCTTGGGAAGAAGAAATGAAGGAACGGTTTACAACTTTACATGCATACTTTGTGCAGTAGATAACATGTATTAATGATCCAATGTCATGGACTCATGGCAGATATACATTATAATTGTCCAGCAAACAGACTTGCACGGTTGGACCCTCAAATCTATGAAGAAGCTATGCATTATTTCCTTTGCAATTTTGATTTCTCAACGTCCTTTGTGTGGAACATTCACCCATTGATCACATATCCAGTGTAGAACAATGCATTCAAGTGCCCACCCTTACTGATGAGTGATGATATTATATAGAAGAGAAAGAAAGTGATGAATGATAATATTCTAGTGTTGTTGAGTTCATAATAAATGTATGGACTCTAACAAACAACCAATTAAAACATGACATCTAATATGGACATTTAATTAAATGCTTATTAATATTAACGGTGCGGTTTTCAAAAGCCGAAACCGAAACCAAACAGTTTCCTAATTTGGTTCGTATTTCGGTTTCGGTTTCGGTTTTTAGTTTTAAGTTCCCACCCATAGTCTCTTCTTTAGCTTTGATGGCCCATATAACTTATATCGAATGATAAATTGATTCCTTTTATTCTATCAGATTGATTTAACAAAGTGCTTATCTTTCAAGATTAATTAAAATAATCCAACTTGTATTTGACGCCGCCCCCTCCGGGGGGGGCGTAGGGTCAGGACCTTCCTTTTAGAGGCTTCATATAAATGAAGAGTGCTTTGGCAGCTACCCCATCATCTCCTTGCACCAATCTCCGATTCTCTGCGCATCCCACTAAATTTTTTTTCTCATTGTTTTGCTTTCAACTACCATTTATTTATTTCTCTTCTCTGTCACTGTCTAATACACTGCATTCGAAAAATTCCAATGCCACACTTTTTAATACGACTTCATTAAGAAACAGCGAAGCTCTCCACCCCAATCTCGAAAGGTTTTGAACCATTGTATTCGATCCATAAATCAATTAGACTTTACCTGAATTCCTTTTCCACAAGAATAATTTTCTAACAAAATAGCTTTCTCAATTTTTTTTCATGATACACTTATTCTTTGAAAACCTAATTAAGGTTTAGCAGTTTCACTTTTATTCGTGCTCATTTCAAGTCACTCGATTGTCTTAGTGTTGAGGATAAGAGATTCAAATTTTAGACATCTTCTTACAACAAAGTTGAAAATATCACTAACACAATAGTTATGCAATTACTCCCTTACAATGTGCCCATACCATCTCAATATGGGTCTCAATATGGGTAACTTTTAATATTCACAACTGTCTCATGTTTTTTTTTGTAGGTAGATAAAGATGTTAAATAATTGTGTAGATATCATTCTCATAGTTAAATAATTATATAGTCCATCGCAGTTACTAATTTATTTGTTTTAATGTTTTGCGTATGATTCAAATTAAAATTTCACATTTGGAAAAGAAAGACATAACTAGGAAAGGCGAACAAGTCATGCACATAATACATAAATGTAAAATTAGGATTTAAATTACATCAGATAGATGCTCGGTTAAATAAAAAAGTACTCTCGTTGACTAGGTTTAAATCATAAGACTTGTTTGGGCCCAAAAATATTGTTTTGGGCCGAGTTTAGATCTTTCTCGGCCCAGTGTTGGATAGGTCGAGTTTAAATTCTTTCTCGGCCCAGAAGTCCTGTACAGGTGTCATTGGGAGATATTCAGCCCATGGGCCGCGCGGTCGAAGTTGGCCATATCCTATCGGGAATTGGGAATGTGGACGAATCCTGTTATGAGAATGAGTTTCGACGGGATCATGATGCTGAGATTGAATACGGTCTGATAACGAGTTATGTTCAAAGTCCTAGTGGGAATAGGATTGGCCGAGATAAAGTTGGATCATGAGAAGGAGTTCTAATCCGGGAGTGATTGGGATTCAATACAGGTTGGCTGCTATAAATAGGGAGGGAAGACATCGAAACAAGCCTATCCAATTCAACACACAAATTGCCCTGCGCATTCTCTCGCTCTACGGGAAACCTCTCAACAACCTTGAGATTTTTGTTTTCCTCTTTTCGCCGACGCACCTTCAGTTTGGATAAACAGCACTATGAAGGCAACCGGCAAACATCTTCAGTTTGGATAAACAGCACTGTTGCCGTAGAATCAGCCAACCGTGGAGCATCTTCAGTTTGGATAAACAGCACTGCGACAGGGCCGACTGGTTACCTATCAAAGTCTCGGTCGAGATGAATTTTTGAATCCTTATCGGCAGAGGTCATCTCGTTAGCCTTCTCGGTGAAACGAGGTGTTACAAGTTATTATACTCGGTACATTGAACGTCGAGTCGTTTATGATTGGTTATTCGCAAGTAGGATTTAGAGTTCGGCATACTGACAGCCGAACCACTTTCACTATCAAGACGTATATTCGTTTTGAATACTTGTGTCCTTATACTCTGGTGTTGATTCGGCGTGCTTATACTCTTACGAATATAATCACAGTGACCGAATCCGGCGCCGACGATTTGTGAACTTCGCAGAACTAGTAGCTTTGTCTTCAAGCTCTAGAACCTGAAGGCCGAGGCATGTTCCTTCCTCGGCCGCAATTGCAAGATTGAGAAGTCAACCGCGCACCCAACGCAACATCTACAAATTTTACTCCTCGGCCGAGCTCGGCCGACGAGTTGGCACGCCCCGCATACAACCGAAGGACGTAGTTAGCTTACTAATTATTCGGCCTGCGCGCCACGTAGGCTTGGTAGTTTTTAGGGTCAACAGACCCCAAGAACGGGGATGATTGGAGGGTGAGCTCAGTATAGAGGGATGGACCAGGATCATCTCCTGAGCAAATGGTGAGGATCCTTCTGATCAAGCCCATTGGGCCGTTAAAATTTTATCCAACGGCTACAATTATTATAACTTTTAGAGGGCTCATGTTTGTAGCCGTTGGATAAAATTTCAACGGCCCAATGAGCTTGATCAGGAGAATCCTCACCCTTTGCTCAGGAGAGAATCTTGATCCAGTATAGAGATACCGCGCGCTAGCTATTGTGTCAACTACAACTACGTACTCAGCCTTTTTGCTCCACATATTTGGCAAAGGTTCTTTAAACCCCTAATATATATTAGTGTCAGAAGGATTAATAAACTAATTAAAATCAGAAAATCTTCTTTTTTATCCGACAGTGATACGTAGAGCTAAAATACGAGTGTCATCACCATATAAATTTTAATACATACATAATATTATTTCTCAAAATAAGTATTAAATCACATCTTCATCGATTTAAGCTGGACAAGATTAAGAAGAATAGATGGTCTGCATTCTTTTATCCATGTGATTCAGAAACTTCTGACAATGTTGAAGTGAAAGTAGCGGATGATAGAAAAAGATAAGCAGCTAGGTCATATTCAAGTTTTGGGAAGTTGACAAGGCCACTTCCTGCTAAACATTTTACAAAAATAATTCAACTAAATTAGTCTGCAGTCCTACCATGTGAATAGGATCCAGCGTTCACATACTTGCTCATATTATAACATGAGAATCAGATGCGCAAGGGTTTTAATCAAATATGATGCAGTGAATAGCATTGCCTTTTTTTATTAGTTGGTGGCGACCTCGTGTTTAATGCTTCAACTATGAATAAATTTATTTTTTATTTTTTTTAAAGAACCCTCGATGGTATGAGGAGAATTTTTTCGATATTGAAAAAAATGGTACACCTAGTCAGGGAGGACATAAACCTAATCTCTCGTAATACAATGAGAAAGAGAGGGATATATATGAAACCAAAACCCTCTAAAGCCAAACCTAAAGGTCTAAACCTGCAAAATAGAACAAGCAACATCACAAGGTTAAGAAAAAAATAACAAGAAAGTAAGAAACTTGCATGCAAAGATGAACATTAATTTAAGAAGCGAAAGCCAGGAAAGTCAACATAGCCTGAAAACAAAGCAGCACGAACCAGCACGAAAGCAAGTCATACAAAGTTGGAGAAGACAAGCTCATGTTAACAAAATTGTCTGCAACCACATTTCCTTCTCGATATATGTGAGGGGCATAGAAAGCCATCTTCCGAATGCAGTTCAAACAAATAGACAAATGCGTACGAATAGGTCAAGAATTATCAAAACTAGTTGATTGTTGTGAGATCAAAACTATATTTTCAGTGAAAGAGGTTTCGCCTTGTAAATTGTTTTATTTTAATATTAACAAGACTATATTGAGTAATTACACTAATACATTTGAAATAGTTGAGTTCTTTTCTTACTTAAAACTAGTTTCCTAGCACGCGTGCCCCTCGCTTAATTAGTTATCAAAATGTATGATTTAGGACAATTAAAGACGAACCTTATACAATATTGTATATTATCCCCGTAATTAAATAATCCTCATGTATATGTACATCAAAATTTCTGGGAGCACGCACACACATAAAATATAGAAGAGATTATCCGATGATATACAATGATTATAAACCTTTTTCTTCTCTTCTTTTCCCCTTGCACGAGTGGGTCTGGGTGGCTCAAAACTAGTGATTTTCTTCTCTCCCTCCCTCATATAAAGTAGTGTCATGATACGACCAAACTGGGGTCCCTTCCATAAATTAATACGAGCTTTGTGACTTCTAGACAGAGTCAAAACTAGATTATAGGGTTGATGTCTCTTTAATACAGGTGATTAAGCTTTTGCTAATGATTAAAGAATATATAAACAAAGGCATTAGATGTCAAATTATATGCGCCACCATTAATATCACTCCACTCCCACCACCTCCTTCTTCCCTACCACAACTCTGCTGGCCTCGCATATTATGCATAACTACTCAATTACATGATAATTAATGAATTTTTTATTTTATAATGAAGTAGTGCTTCTCAATTTAAAAATTATTATGTACCTGACATTTTGTTTAAAAAACATTAAGAAAACTATATTTTTGTACTACATTAGTATGCTACCTGATGTGACAAGTAAAACATGTCATTCAAATAATGAGTTTGTCTCATTAGATATTAGTTGTATGAATCACTTGTCACATCATATAATACACTATTGTAGTCTAATTAATTAGAGCAATGCTAGGTAGACAAGTTTTAAATTAAATTTTATGAACCAAATGATACGATTGTTAATGATTAGATGATTAATTAAGTTTTGATTAACGTTCTTATTTTCTATTTGAATATCTCACGCCGTGACTTTACATAATTGCAATGTTAAAGCTCAGTTCACCAAATTTACGGTGAGCTAAAAGCCATCTCCAAAGGGCAATACTCAAATTCTCATACATAAATTCTCTCGGGGCTCAAAAGTGGTAGGACCAAAAACTTATCGTTTTCTTCATTGCATATCAAAAGTTATAATTGAACTTAGATATGAGCATTTTAGTTTGGGGATTTTCTTTTCCTGTGTTGAGTTTTGTATTTCTAGTGCATGGTACCCTAACCAAAATTTGAAAATGGCCCAGACGTACTACTTAAAGTGAATGGAATATCACTATTGTATTGGACAAAAATGATTAAGTTAGTTGAGCATCTAAGAAAAATTCTAAATTTTATTAAACTAGCAAGTGCATTGACACACCCTGACCTGAGATGTCCACTAAAACTCTGAATCGAGTTGTGCTGGCCGACACCTGGAAGGTGACGAAGCCATAAAGTGTAGTGATGTGGAAAATGTGAATAAATTTAAACTTAAAGGTGCCTAAATATAAGAGTGCACTGGTGAGCGGGAATGAACCTATTTCACACATGATGACAGAGCATAAGTACAGTACAGTAAAATAGGGTGAGAATTATATCATCGATGGTAATCGTCTACACCAAGATTTACCAATAATCCTCGTCGACACGCAATCACTGCTACTAAACCTGGAGGGGCGAAAAACAAGGGTGAGTGTGCCTGAAAATAAAGTTTTAATAAAAACCTTTGAAAATGTTATAATCACTCGTTGTAAAACCTGTATAGTTTCCAAAATATCATACTACCTATAAGTATGAAAATCAAATGCATGCCAAAAGTAAGTCCAAAAATATGCCACAACAGAAAAGCTCAACAGCAATATAGATATGATCATGTGCTGAAATCTATACTAGCATGACAGTCGGAGTCACCTAATGTGACATGTACGACTGCACCTATCGCTCATCAGTCATATGCTAACACACGAGTCGGAGTCACCTAATGTGACATGTACGACATGATTGAATGTAAATATGTACGCTCTAGTGCTACGATCACGTGAAGGCTGGCGATAAATCGCTGGTCACCTAAGAGTCGGAGTCACCTAATGTGACTTGTATGACAGGGATGGCACCAAACTTGGATCCAAGGTGAGCGTGAGGTGCGGGAGGTGAACATCACGTGAAGGACTGTGCCCTGACTCAGGACGGGAGCACTAACACCGGGATGTAGCAATGATGAGCATTCTATATGCAAAAGCATGCCATAGTGATTCAACCATTTCAATTCACCACATAGCCTTACCTGGACTTACCTGTGCGTCCCTTGATACCTTAGCCTTTCAAACCATTCACAACAATTATAAGCAAGTAAAATGCATATGAATATGCCATGATGATGCATAAAATCCAATCATAATATAGCATTTTTAAAATATATAACTCATGGCATAAAATGCATAAAGCCATTTAAAAACATTTATGGAAACTATAAAGTGTGTATATATATATACACACACTATAAAAAGGAAAAGATCCACTCACCTCGAGTCCACGCTATAACTCCCTAGCATGAATATTAAGACGTCTCGAACGATCGGCGCCTAGAACAATTATCAAATCACATCTCAAAATTCTTATCAATAGAACACGTAACTTACATAAAACACATTCCAAACACATTCCCAAGGACGTTCTCGAATAATTTGGAACTCATTGACCAAAAGTCAATCGTCGGTCAAGGTCAATGGTAGGGTCCACAACCCAACATACCTCGATCCGGAAGATCAGCATATTAGATTTTCGATCCGTAACTTCCTAAGATACACATTATGCTTCTAGAATAACATACTAAAGTTTCATTACGATCCAACGGTTGGATCTCCGCCAATTGCAAATTCAAGTGGCGACGTTTTATTTTACGAACTTACAAATCCAATTCGGGAAGATCCGTACGTTGGATTCCCAATTCGTAAGTTTCTAATATCCTCAAATATTACATACTATAATGTATTAAAGTTTGGTGACGATCTAACGGTTGAATCTTCAATTCATATAAGGATCAAGTAGCGGTCTCTATCAAAACTATGTTCAAACGATGAGATTTCATCAATCGGACTTCACCTATGGAATTGGGGTATCAAACTTAGCTTAGGAAGGCCAAGGGGTGCCTCGGCCTAGTGCCGCCCGGCTGTCCCGACTCGTCGGAAAAATCAACTATTTTTAAAAATTCTCAAATTTCACAGAAATGAAGATCTCAATGAGTAAAACAAGTTTTATACCTGCAGTCAAGTCCAATTTGGCCGGAAAAAGCATCAAATCGCCACGAACCCGTCAGAAACCCTAGAATGGGTATTCGTCGATTCGACTTCTCCGGTGTTCCAACGCCCCTATCACTGGTTGGGTCTTGTTCCTGGGTCCAAGAGGAGTTGATTAAGGGTAGTGGTGGGTGGTGAAACTCGCCGGATCGGAAGAATCACCGTCGAGCACCTCCGGTGCTCCGGTAAGGTTCTACACAGTTTTGGACCTAAAAACCTTCGAATTTGGGTGGAGATGGTAGAGGGGAGGTTGTGGAAGAGATTGCAGGTGTTGGATGATGGCGGTTCGACGGGGAAAATGGCAAAAGTCGCCGGAATTGGTTGAGTGGGGTGTGCAGGTGTACGGGTCGTCAGGAAGGAAAGCTTCCTTTCTTTTTTTTTATTTTTTTTTTATTCCTTCTCTCTGATTGGTTGCTCACTCCCCCCTAAATTCTGATTGGTCCTCCACCATTTAACTGATTGGTTCCTTCCCTTTAGCCTGAATGGCCTTTTTCCCACAATGTGGGAGTTTATATTCCCTTAAATCTATAATTTAGTGAAACGATTTCAAATGTCCGAACTATACAGTTATAATCCAGACTCGCAAATGGCTTTCGCCTATGTGTTCATAACTTCAAAATCAATTCGGAAACATTAATTGTGACTTCGAACGGTCAACGAAAGTCAAACATCCTCGCATCTAAGGGCATTTTCATAAAATCACTATTTTAAAATTTATAAAACTTAAAATTAGGGACTGGTTGTCACAATGCATAGCATTAAAAAAATTATTTTAGCTACTCAGTTTAATTTTTTATCACTAAGAACACTCTTTATTTTACAAATTTTGAATATTTTATTTTAACAATTCAAACTCAACCCACTCATTTTCTAAAACTATATTCTCTTTCTTTCTTTTCTCTTTTGCTCATGGGTCCACTCTTGTGTTTTATTATTTTTTTAATATTTAGCTAATGAATAGTTTCTCTATAAATTTAAAGAGTGACTGTTCATTTTGTTATAATAAAGACTCTTTTACTAAGTGTTTTTGAAGATGTAATTTTTTTTTTAAATTTGGCTCACTAAAATAGAATTTAAGTTGTTTTAGAACATCTTTTGGAAATGCTTTAAATGGTATTCATCTCAGTTTGAGCAATAGTAATGATAGATTAGATTATAGAGCATTTCCTAATAGGGGAAACTTGACATAAGTCCAATTTTTTAGCAAATAGTAGGAATAGTCTACTTTATTAAAATAAGTCCAAGTCCTTAAATTTAATTATTTTAGAGAATGTTATTAGCACTCCAAAAATCTCATTTTGCATTCCACACTTTCTTTAATTAGGAAGAAAAATACACTTGCAAGGAATGTAGAATGAGATTTTTAGAGTGCTAATAACAGTTCCCTTATTTTATTCTCCATAATTGTCTTTTTGATGATAAGATTTATTATAAAAATTAATTTTTAAACTAATTATCTCTTTAATTATTTATTTTTATTTTTGTTCTTCTTCCTCCATCTTTAAACCCCATTTATAGATTTCATTTTTAATTTTTATAATCAACTTCTATCACAAGTTAGTTGTATTTATCTACCTATATTACAATTTTTTTAATAATAACCTATATCACATATTAATGTGTCTGCTTGTAGGTATATTAATTATGTTTTTCTACCTTTTAGTTAGGTTTCGTATCTTTCTTATATGTATAATATACATTCATATATTTGTTACTCGAGTTAGGGTCGTATGTTAAGCATATGGATTTGTGTTATATATTGGTTTTTGTTACAAGATATTAAGTGGATTTTAATTTAAATCTCCAATATTTAAAAAATAAAATGAGTATAAAAGAAATAAAAGTGGTAGATAAGATAATATTAACCTAATAACGTTGATTTACGTACCCAAATCTAAATGCCCCTTTCGAAAATAGTTTGTAGTTTGGTTCTAGCTATTTTTTTTCCTAGGTCAGAGTTCTAGTTCAAGCTTCTAGCCAAGCTTTTCCTCCAATTCAGAGACGGTAGGCGAACTTTACATTTCCCGCTTTCCCCATTGATTAAAATTGGTAGGATTTCTAAAGACAAATCTATCATTTGGAGTCTCCACCTCAAGGATAAAGATACCTATTAACTACGTAAAAAGAATTATGGGATCTTTTACAGCAAGTCCTTCTAGGTAAGGTAATCCATCGACTTAGATACATATGACGATTATATGAAAGATGAGCCACCTCATAAGTCATGACATTAGTCAGCTTCTAGAGATCAACCTTAACAGTTCACCTTTCAATTTTTCAATTCTATATCATTGACCAACGTTGAAATATCGAGCGATGTAAACCTAAATCAAAAGATAATGATGCCAATCATGTTCCATAATTTTGAACAATGTAAAACCTAAATGCTTACTAATTAATTATCTTGTTTGACTGGAATGCAAGAGAAGATCCAACCCAAATCTCACCGACGAATCTGCTGCATTAGCAAGATTTTGTTTTTGAAGAGGTCAAGATCATCTTAGGACTTGGGAATGTTTTGGGTAGACTTTTGCAATGGTTGACATATTTTATAGGGTAGTGTTATCCATACATTCTATTTATCTCTCACGCACCTTTTTCAATTTCTGACCGTGAGATCAAATGAACTGAAGAAGATCAAAGAAAGAAATTAATAAGGGTGTGTGTGAAAGGTATAAATAGATGTGTGAATAGCACCACTCTTTTTTAATACACAAGCAAGCCATATCTGGTTATCTAAGTGTGAGGTATATGACTCATCGACTTTCATAGTATTATATATGAGAATATTTTTTTCTCACCACTTTTAAGTGGTAGTTAAAAGTGGTAATGCTCACTACATTGGTTATTAGTGAATGAGTTTAAATTTTAAATTTTGTGTAAACCTAAATCAAAATCCTAACACTAATCAATACCACCATTTAAGGGTGATAAAAAATGCAACTCATATATAGGGAATATTTTGAAAACTACCTAAAAATTTCAGCTCACCGTTTGAATTTGTGTGGAAACTACCTGAAAATTTGCGCCACCCAGCAACACCCATGTCCAAGTGAACTGCTGCAAACAGTTGTTTTTTCCTTAATTTTTGGATGGGCTAGCAGTATTCTAAGGGCACCCATATGAATTTAGAAACACGTCAATTGTGATCCCCAAGCATAGCACTAGGACAAATAATTATCTATAACCCGACAAGAGAAATTCTTGCATACAACGTTGATCTTATGCACGTAACAATAATTTATAAAAGAGAAGAAAAAAAACTCTCACAACATATAGTTAATCACATGATAGAGCCAAATTGTTGCAAGTGAAGTGAAACGCTATACATTTATCGTATGCAACAATTTTCATGGTACATACGTACGTCAATAAAAAGTCAAAACCCTAACTATACACTTGCCAGCAATAGTGAGCCCAAGCACTCTTAAGTAGGGATGGGCAACGGTTATGACGGACGGGTAACCGCTGTTATTTACCCATAACCGTTTAAGCTTTTACCTGCATAACCGTTTACCCGTTGGGTATTTATATAAACGGGTATACTCATACCCATAACCGTTTATAAACGGTTAACCATACATATATTGCATACCCATTTACCCATAATCGCATACCCATTTAACCATAATCGCGTACCCGTTTACCCGTTTTTAACCCCCCCCCCCCTTTTTTATTACATGTCTACCTATTTTTTTAACAACTTAAAAATTAAAAAGAAATTTGTCATAATTTTTTTTCTAACAATTAAATACCGTTATAAGTACATTTAACATGTATTTTTGTATTAACGGCAATATTATTTATGAATATATGTGATGTCTCCCAATTATTTGACAGTCAATCTATTACAAGAATCATGCATGGTTGTAGGTTAATTAATATTCTTGTATACATATACATATACATATATATATATATATATGTATATGTAAGTACGCATCAGTCTGCTAATAAGCTTATTTGATAAATGTTTGGATT
Source organism: Malus fusca (assembly GCA_035220775.1). NCBI lineage: Eukaryota > Viridiplantae > Streptophyta > Magnoliopsida > Rosales > Rosaceae > Malus > Malus fusca. Next base: position 5,905,965 of record CM069075.1, read on the forward strand.
TTTATTTAGAAACATATGTTCATCGATCCAAGCCATTTAATTGATTTCTAATTTTTGGGTCAAATATTTATTGAAAACTCAAGGCCAATTTTATATATATATATATATAGGTACGCATCAGCCGACAATAACATATTTCTAAAATCTCATGGTAATCATTATCTTGAATTGGCCAAATTTAAAGCTTCAAAAGACTCCAAAACAAAATTGTCGAACATTCTAATACTTTAGCATATTCAATCACATATGTTAAACATTGGTCCGTTCTATCAACTATATTTTTCTCTCAAGTGAGGCATATATATATATATATTATATGGCCCTTTATAACCAAATATGTCTCGGGATACTAAACTTAGCTAGAAACTTTTTTTTTTTTTAAAGTTTTACTTATATTAAAATAAACGGTTAAATGGGTACCCGTTTATAACCGTTGGTAATACCCATAACCGTCCATTTAAATTTCACGGGTAAATGGTTATACCCATAACTGTTTATTTATCTAAACGGTAACCATTACCGTAACCGTCAAATTTAAATATGAGAATAACCACGGTTACCCATCAACAATGGATATTTGCCCATCCCTACTGTTAAGAGACAAAGATATATACAGTGCTGAAATTGATTAACATGAGAACCCTATCTTATAAAATGAATGTTCGAGATGGAGCTTTGTCTCGCAACGTACACATACTAAGCGAGTATGCAATATGCACAAAAGTTGTCGGACCACTTGCGTGAATGGAATACTGTGCATGATGTCCCCTTTTTATTCCTAGGCTTGCAGGCTTCATAGTCATGATTCATGCTAAAACAAAAGTTTGATTGACTGACGGCATATATAGTAGGATTCGCATTTTAGTCAATGGTCTTATGCCATGAAATGATGAGACCATATTGTTCAGATAAATTATAAATGATGGTGAAACAAAGAAAACATCAACTTGTAATTGGGTGGAAGTTGAATTGGAAACTATTATTCTACCATTAAAAGTTCTATTCTGAATTCTAAATTTTCGAAAAAAAATTGAATACATGTACACTATGTTTATATGAGAAAAATAAATTTGGAATTTGAATTAAAGTCGAAATTTATACTGACATGTACCAAAAAAAATTGAAATTTAGGATTTCCAATTCCCAAGTTTAAATTCCTTGTAAATAAGTGTCATTTTCCAATTTTTATGATTAAGAGTTTAAAAATAACAAATTCCGTATTCAATTATATTGTTCTCTTAGGTTAACCAAACAAGAAAATTCATAAATTCTAGGAAATAAATCTCGTTATTTCAATTTCCATCATTTTAAAATTCCAGCATAACCAATTTTTTTTTTTATTTTGCCAAACTTGTTATGACAATTTGTTTTCGAAATGTTCCAATATTTGATAGTGATTTGCTAAAATTGTGTATCTTTTAAGGAATTTTTCTTTTATATTTTATCACGTTCATTGTCAGTTTTGGACATGTTCTCATATTTGATCACAAATAGTCTATGAAATTACCTCAACTTCTCATTTCCCACAATTTCAAAATCAATCAATGTCTCTGAAATTTACTATCACAAATCAATGTGGTCCTTACGTTGGGTTTCCGTAAAAAAATATATATATTAGTGTGCCCATGTGACACAAAACTATATATACATCCGTTGAAGAATTTTCACGTGTCTTTGATTTTTCTAGCTCGAACCTAACTTTACCACTTCAAATGAGGAGTTGGGTCAATTTTAGAAACCATTTGTTATAAAAATCTATTTTTTTTTATATTTAATGATACACTTATACTATTTTATTTTGTCTTATATGTATCTATGCTACAATCATAGACATACTAGTGTACTAAATTTTTTTTAATTAGATACACTAATATATACCAATTACTAAGAAAGAGCATTAAATTGTATATACAAAAAGTTCAAGAATATCCAAAAACTTGTAAAATGTAAGAATTCCAAAATATGTTTTAAAATTTTCTCATTCCAAATTGGTAAAAAAGTATTCGAAACTATTTGGAATGGAAAATGAAAACTTTGTTTTTAATTTGATCTATCCAAAAATCAGCCATAGCTGAGACTAGACAGTATTAGAACTGATCATCTTAGTTTCGTCCCATAGAATTACCACTTTTGGAGATGGAATATGTTGGATAGTTGTCAAGTTTAACTAATCACCGTTGTTAAGTTCATCAAACATGAAACCTGATAATTAGTTCATTTCAAATGTTCATGTTCTTTCTAGTCCCACCTACTAAATGGGACCATAAATTCTACCGGATAAGGAGAAACTTTGCCCATGGGTTTGAGAAAAGACAATTTAGATCTCATGATGGATGAACACTAAATCTCTCATTTGTTCGTTCAATCAATATATGATGGTGATGACGGTGGTCATGTTAGTGTTCGTAGATATCGATGATTCTATGAGGCCAATTAAACATATATGGATAACATGAAAAAAAAAAAGTGTTCTATGATGGGATTTCATGGGAATGGATGAAGGTGACAAGGCAAACACCAAAAACTTCTCAACAGGGCTCACCACAAGGCACAAATTCCTATACTAAGTGGCCAAGTTGAAGAAGCACTTGACCTTACTGAGGCTGAAAAATTGTACCATCTTGTGCAAACTCTCTTTTCTACTTCTTATCGTGGGGCTTTTGAGGTACTAGGGTTATCTAATTGGGTACTTGATTACCTATGCACGTGTGGAATTAAAAATCTCTCTTATAATTCCAGCAAGTAATGGAAGTTTGTACTTTTTTCTGGTACCAGATAGAAGACCACTCATTATCAAAAGGTCAAACCCTAGATTGGAACAAGTGCTACACACCCATGTTTGTACTGCAGTAGTAATGGATGTTGAAAGTTGCCTCACTTGATGGGACTTACCGACATGCTTTGACAATTTGGCATGTAATTATGCACTGGTGGTAGCATTTGGATATGCAAGCTCCTGAATTTCTAGATGGCTGTCTGATTATGATAGTTTTTATATTAAGAGAAATAAGCGTGTAGTTGGACGAAATCAAAATACATAGAATTTTATGTTTTTATGAGAGACAGATGACGTGACTAGATACTTCTATTCAAGTTTTTCTTGCGAATTATAGTATAGAAGAAACCATAAATCCTTCAACATTTAATTTCCTTCACTATCACCATCATATATCTCTCATCCATTTCATAAGAGAGAAACATGAGCCATGCTTCTTCCTCATTCAGTTGGCATGGTCCAAAATGTTTGGAGAAGTACATTTCGTTGCAACGAAAAATGGTACATGTCTGCTAATTCGAACCCGGATCCTCTCCTGAGCAATTCCCTAGGGATCCTAGGGATCCCGCAATCATGTCCGTTCATCGTATATCGTGCGGTCAGAAATCATTTAAAATTTAAATTTTAAAATTCAAATATGAATAGTACCTAACGAAAACTGACCGCACGATATAAAATGAACGGACAAGATTGCGGGATCCCTAGGGAATTGCTCAGGAGAGGATCCTGGTTCTGCTAATTCAGGTTGGGTTTGAGTCTGAAATCTAGAAATAGGCTTGTATATGATTTTTTATTGTAAAAAAGCAACAGTGAAATTATGAGATTATGAACAATAGTTTGGGAAGTGGTTTTTTCATTGACTCGATTTTAGCTTCAAATGGATGTTTAGGCCCATCAGTGTGGCTTGCGGGCCAAGAAAAAGTGTGATTTCATTGCATTTTGTTATTGTTGGCGGGTTTTTTCAGAGACTGGATCTCCCAAACCAATGTAGTTGCTTTGCAATTACCAGTAATTTTTTCTTGTTCTTTTCAGGACGGAGAAGAAATGGTAAAAGAGAGTAAAGAATGGAAGAAAGGAAAATTCATGAACAATCGATCACCGTCCGAACAGAAAATCCGTACATTGGAAGCTCTAATACATTCCTGTTAGTAAAGATGTTTACAATTCCCTGGTGCACATAACAGAAAGTGTTTCTTGAGTCACCAAGAAACTCAATGAAATTTAACAATTTGTTTGCTAATTAATTACCCTGTTGGTTTGCTAATAAGACCAACAGTTATCTACAAGCATAATATAAATTAGGCTTTTTAGCCAAAATGGTCCCTGAGATTTGCATAACACATCACTTTGGTCCATGATATTGAAAATCAATAGAAATGGTCAACCATCCATTATTTTGTTCCTTACGTTAAAAACTCCGTTAAGTGTCCCGGAGCTCTTGGCCAAAAGTTTGGGCAATTTTTAAAGCTTCGTAACTCAATTGTTTCTTAACCAAATTCGACCCATAATATATCAAAATGAAGATAGGAAAGTGTAGAACAAGATTATACCTATTTGGAAGCCCAATGGTTGCCAGAGATGGCCGGAAAATAGCCTGAAATGTGATTGGTCCGTGGGAAAACTGGAAAACTCGCCGGAAACTGGGTAAACTTTAAGCGTTCATAACTTCTTCAATACTCAATGAAATCAAGTGATTCAAAAATGAAAATCATACTTCTTGACGAGACAAAGAGAATGGTACCTTTCTTGACGGCTAAATTGATGTGGTTTGGCTAGAAAACGACTCGAAAGTGACTGTCTTGGTCTCGAGTTAGCCACTTTCGAGCCGTTTTCCAGCCAAACCAAAGCGAAATAGCCGTCAAGAAAGATACCATTATCTTCGTCTCATTTAGAAGTATGATTTTTGTTTTTGAATCACTCGATTTCGTTGAGTATTGAAGAAGTTATGAATGTTTAAAGCTTACCTAGTTTCCGACGAGTTTTCCAGTTTTCCAGTTTTCCTGCGGACCAGTCACCTTTCAGGCTATTTTCCGGCCATCTCTGGCAACCATTGGGCTTCTAAATAGGTATAATCTTGTTCTACACTTTTCTATCTTTATTTTGATATATTATGAGTCGAATTTGGTTAAGAAATGATTGAGTTATGAAGCTTTGAAAATTGCCCAATCTTCCAGCAAAGAGCTCTGGACACTTAACGGAATTTTTAACAAAATGACCAAAATAATGGATGGTGGATAATCTCAGGGACAATTTCTATTGATTTTCAATCTCAGGAACCAAAGTGATATGTTATGCAAATCTCAGGGACCATTTTGACTAAAAAGCCTATAAATTAGGATAGATTCCCAAATTAGAGCCTAGTAATGGTAGGCGCCTTGTTGCAAACTATAGTTGTGGTAGGCGCCCTAAGGAGCATTCGTGTTTGGGTATGATCCTTGTTGAAAGCTCAATTGTTAGGGGCTTTCCTGAGCATTTATTCGGTAGGGGCTGTAGGAAGCATTGACTTGATAAGGGCTATGCTGAGGATTGATTCGGTATGGGCTGTGCTGAGGATTGAGTTCGGTATGGGCTGTGCTGAGGATTCATCTCGTGGTAGGAGACTTGCGGAGCATTTACATAGCGGTAGGAACCAGATAGAGAACTCACATTTTGATCTGCAGAAGCCAAGAATGCCCGAAGGGTATTCTGTGCTGCATTCAAGTGATCAGAACCACTGATCTCAACAGAATGCTCAGAGCCACCACCGTGGGAGTCTTGGAGCTGCGCTCTTGATACGTCAACCTAAATAGCAATTTCAAAAGGCTAGATGTATAATTTTCTTTGTCAAATCCGTTGGTATACTATCATTTCTCTTATCCTACTACTCTCACAAGGTTCTGAAAATATACCTCTCTAATAGTGGAAATGCTGCGCCCTACTGTTCCAGGAAAATCGACTGCATTCGTTGGGATCTTACCCTCCATAGCATAGTTGACCCTTGGATAGCTGGAACAACATAAAACAAGCACAAAAACCAGAGTGATAAAATATGAGTATTACTTTGTACACAAGTATGAATACTTCCATACCCAGAAGCAGTTGGAGGAATCTGATGAGTCTCTGGTTGACAAGGAACTTTTAGCAATCATTCATAGACATGTCATTTCCACTTATCTAGATTTACTTTGTTATTTTATTACCGTCTTGACAAGAATTCTGGTTCAATATATGAGCATTTTCATACATAAGCTGTGGATCGCATGTACTGTTATTTCTAAGCAGGTCATATATCATCTTAATTGCCTAGAATTCCATCTAAAAAGCAACCAGATGCACATAATACATTTTATAATGTATCTAATACTCATACATAAAGGAAGACATCCGTGTTCTGTAATAAATATGAGGTCAAAATGGCAAATATCAGTTGAATCTCATTTGGAGATACCCAATTACTCATTGCTGCAAGCTTCACCTTATGAGAACCATTTCTTGCCATCAACAGAATGCCTCCTTTCACCAGTTCTGCCATAACCAGTGCTTTGAGCATGCATAACTTTTAACTTGATAATCATATGATGGGAATTGGGATAATAATCAAGATATCGACAGTGATGCTCATGGTGTCACATATCTAAAAAGTTCAATTTTATTTAACCTCTCGAGTAATTTGTGACCTTTCAGTTAAACAATAAACTCTACATAAAAAATTTAAGTACAAAAGAAGAAAAGTTGTCAATCTCATGAAAAAAATCAAATAAAAACTAACAGCAAAACGAAGGCAATCAAATTAATACTCCTCCGAACCAAGATAAACCAATAAGTTGGCCTATCATCCCTCGAGTAAACACAATTATCAGCCTGGGTTCTCCTTCTCGTCTCATTTATAACTTACCTCCTTGTCCAAGGAGGCATCCAACTTTATTTGATGGTTCAAGAATCCTAGTAGTGATTATGCCTTTATCGGAATGCACTTGTTCTGTTCTGAAGCTCAAGAATTGTCACAATTATTTGTGATCTGGGATTCCACAAAGCCTGAAAAAGTATGAGCAAGGTGATCCACCGCTAGCATATTCTTGATCCACAGGCACCAGCAAACAGTTGGTGCATAGTACGTTGTAGCTAGAGCTTCACCCCCATGTCCAGGAGGAAAACCATTAAAACCACCTCGGGCAAATCCAGAACGGTTTTCCTATCCTCCTGTGGCATTGGCGACATAGTGTGGGAAGGAGCCCAATTAGACAACATTGGATTTCTAGATGAAAGAAAGGCATAGGAAAGATTGAAGGAGGCTTGTCCTTCCTAGGATTCTGATGCAGTAGATTAGACACTTCATAAAGTGCCCTCTTTGTCATATTTGGTTTTGCAGATATCTCACTTTTGTTGGAAGTTATAGGCACCAAAAAACAAATAACAAAGAACTTTTCATGAGAGTTTCATATAAGCATGTTTGAAGATTGAAGGTGACCAAGCTACAAAATCATATGCTTTTACAAATGTAAAAAGAAGACGTGAAAAATCTCAATACACCCACAAGTTTCCAGCGGCAGACTTCACTGGCACAAAGTGACTGCATACATTGACCACTGGACCTTCATTTGTATACGTAGACATATTTAGGGTATATATTTTGAGCACCAATAAATTTCCCAATAACAACATACACAGCTGGGAACACATATTAAATTAAAAACAACAAAAATAATTTCTAACACAAAAATAAGTTTGAAAAAAATTCACTTTAATCAACAGATGAGCTCATACGACGTCATAAGATTTGCTCTGTTAGCTCAATCAAAAGTCTAATGCCATCTACATCATATAAAATCTTCTTTTGGAACCTTATTTCCTATGTTAGAGAACATGCAAGGAGCACAAAAATTGAAAGAGTACCAGCACCAATTCATCAGTTTCCATAGCACAAATTGGAAGCTGATCTGCAGGAAGGACAACCTACTATATTGTTTGGAACTAGAAGTATTGTGGTAACAACACTGTTCTCGTTGTCATCATCAAATGTAACTCCACCAAAACAATCTTCCTCTACAATCCTGTCATGAACTTTCAACAGAGCATCCAGGGCAGCACAATGCGGCTCCATTTGATTTCCCTCAGCTAAATTTTCATGGTTATTTGGTTTGCTTGAAATTTTTGTTGGAGAGCTATAGATAATAATTACTCTCTCATCTGAGCCAAGAACAGAATCAGAAACCTTAATCTTTGCCGGGGATCTCCTCTAAGGGCTTTGCCACCCTTCCCAATAACACCACCGATCTTTTTAGAAGGGCAGAGAATATGATACACAGTGTTGAGCAATTGATAATCCTCTGAAGGCTGCTTACTGCTTGAATCATTCCACTTTCCTTTCTTGTAGTTGTTGTTACCCCCTCTTCTTTTAAACTGGATATTAGGGCGTTTCTTGAAAAAGTTTCGATTGTTCCCATCCATCATACCCCTGAATACTAAAAACTAATAACTGAAGCGGACTGAATTTTAAGCAAACCTTAATACCTGGATTAAACAAAACAATAACAAAAGTCGCCATTACTGCGAAAGAGCCGAATGCCATACTAATATTCTCAAGCAATGAAACTGGGCTCATCATTTCCAATTTCGAACGGAACACTAAATTAAGCAAAAGCTATTGAATTCAGGGATTGCCAATACAAAAGTTCAATTATCCATTGTAAAGCTTGTAGTTAAAAAACGTACCTTGATCTAGTAAAGTATTTCCAACGAGCTAGCAGCCGTAATTCGTGAGCGTTAGGCTTCAAGCCATCGCCCAAGGGTTCCAAAAACCAAACATATTCAGCTCAAATACAAAACTGGACGCAAAAAGGACACACCTTATGGGATAACCAAGCTCATACAATATCAAATTCAAGCATTTTCTTTTCTGGGAACTAACCAAAAGAAATAATGCAAGACAAAAGTTGGAATCTTTAGTTAATTAACGACAGGAAACAATGATTTAAGTGGAGGGTGATCGGAGAAATGAGAAGAACATAGCACAGGCCAGTCAGTAAAACTGTAAGATTATGGTTTGTGGGGAAGTTAATGAAAAGTTTTTACCTTTTTTCGTACCAGAGCGCGCGCGCGCGCGAGAGAGAGAGAGAGAGAGAATCAGATGTAAAAGGAGTGTGGCTACCGCTTGCCGGGGCGACTGGCGGTCCCCATCTTCGGAGAGGAGAGAGATGAATCGAGGTAATGGAGCTTGGAGTCTTTGCAGAGTTTTGCCTGTGAGGTGGGCTTCGACCCATTTCGAAATTCATAGGAAAGGCCTAACTTAACTTCGACCCGTTTCAAAGTGGACATGTCACAAGAGGTCCTGTGCATGATTAGAGATAGACAAAATGCCCATGAGTTTGGATAACCGCGGTTATCCTTCCATTTAAAGTTCACGGTTACGGTTACGGATAACCGTTTAGACGAACAAACGGTTATGAGTATAACCGTTTATCCGTGAAATTTAAATGGGCGGTTATGAGTATTACCCGCGGTTATAAAGGGTATCCATCGGTTATGGGTATTACCCACGGTTATAACTGGTATCACCCGGTTATAACAGGTATCCATCGATTATGGGTATTACCCACGGTTATAATGGGTATCTATTTACCCATTTAATTTAATATATGTAAAATTAAAAAAAAATTAAAAACCCTAAATTTTCAATCTCTTCATCAAACTCAGAGCCTCAACGCCCGTCCCCCGCTCATCTCTCAGTCCTCGCTGTAATGTAAAGCTTCTGTTTATGCATATTGATGAATGGTGATACTAACTCAATTGATTTGGTACTCCACTTTTGTTTGTTTTTTTTTTTCCTGATAACTGAGTGTACAGTGTAAACCTTCTGTGATCACTTTACCTCTGTTGGATTCATGCTAATTGGTGTCGGTGTTCCTAAATGTGATACTAATTCAATTTATACATTTCTTTTGTAGGCCTCTTTTGGTGACAACAAGTCGATGAGACTTTGTGATTGAACGTGCTAAAGCATTAGTGTTCGAAAGTGTTTAGTTTCGGAATATTTTGGAGCTTTGAATCATCTAGTATTCAAGATAATGACTACTTTTTGTTTTTAGAAGCTTTACTTTGTAATCATATGGATTATAATTAAAGACTTGCTTGGGTGTAGCAGAAAAATGTCGTTCGCAAACTATTATTTCAATTATTGGAATTGTATGAGGACTTAAATGATTAAAATAGGGAAATGCATACTAAAATGTACCTATAATGGTGTTTAATTGTCAGAAAACGAAAATCATGACAAATTTTTCTTTTGTAATTTTCAAGTTGTTAAAAAAAACATGTAGATGGGTGAAAAAATGGGTAAATGGGTAAAAACAAAGGTTAAACGGATTCAAAAATGGGTAAATGGTTATGGTTAAATAGGTAAACGATTATGGTTAAATGGGTACACGGTTATGAGTATGGTTAACCATTTATAAACAATTATGGCTATGAGTATAACCGTTTATGCAATTATCCAACAGGTAAACGGTTATGCGGGTATGAACATAAACGGTTATGAGTAAATAACCGCGGTTACCCGCCCGTCATAACCATTGCCCATCCCTATGCATGACCAATTTGAAAAAAAAAATTCCCGAAATATTGGAAAAGTCTTCGTGGGTTTAGATTTTGCAATATACTTAGAATATAAATCGGTACATCACGTGTCATAATATAAGGAGAGAGACGCGAAAAATGTATATTTATTAAGTATTCATTTATATTATGACACGTAGAGCGTGTTTGTTTGCCCTCGTTAAAGTTCACTGGATTGGACTACTTTGCTAAGACTATTAATCCCGTGTTTGGTGCAAGCTGGACTAAACTTAAATGGGATTAAGTCAGACTCGTTCCGACTAAGAGCTTCGCTAAGTCGTCCTAGTGAGACCCCCCCAAAACCACGGGATTGCTAATCCTCGTCTCCAACATCGTTTGCACACCTTTGTCGTCTGCAACTCCTGCTCCCTTACCCCTGTGCAGATCTGAAACCCACCCCTCACCCACTACCTAAATCTCAAAATCCAACATCTAAAATTCCCCCAAAACCACATGCAGACGAATCTCCAGAACAAATTCAAAACAAAAACCTCAAAATCCAACATCTAAAATTCCCCCAAAAGCACATGCAGACGAATCTCCCGAACAAATTCAAAACAAAAACGCAAAATCACCAGAAAATCTCGAGATTTTCTGAGAAAATCAGAGGAGGCGTTGGGTGGTGAGCTCTGATGAATCCTCTGCATAAGGAAAAAAGGGAGAGGTTAGGGAGATAGTGGATGGTGGAAAAGAGGGGATGGGAGCGAGATGGGCGGAGGAAAATAGAGAGATGTATACGGAGAGTGGAAGAGAACTCTAGAAAAATGGTGAACCAGATAAAAAGGGGGAGAGGGGAGGGAGAGAGTACCGGAGGAAAGAGGAATGGGTCAGTGATATGCTTGGGAAAAAAATACTGGCCATTAGATTGTTTCTAGAAACAAGTAAAATGATAGATTAATAATAAAATATTAATAAATAGAGATTAAATAATATAGTATCTAAATTTAATAGTTATCCTGCTTACTAGTCCGATACTGCACCAAATGCTTCACTAAGTCAGTCCAGTTTAGTCTAGTCTAAGCCAGTCCAGCTTAGTCCCTGAAGCTAGTCCAGTCCGAGATAGTCCGGTGCAACAAACGCACCCGTAATGTACTGACTTGTATTCCGGATAGATAAACAAATTTCTCCCTTTACGGGTGTTAATTCCAACATCCTATGGAGTTGATCCTCGAGAGATAACTAAAGATTTCATTTGTTTGAAACTTTAAAATAAAGGATAAAATTTAGTGATAGTCCATTCAATTAGGAGTAAACTGTGGTGTTACTCCATCAATTATTTCTTCATCGACTTCTACAAGTTAGGTTATTATTCTTACAAAGACAACACCAAATTAGATTTCTTCGCGCTCAAGAAAGCCCCAAGAGCATTTAGTACTTAACTAGTTTGGTATTTTTCATCGTTCCTACATGAAACAATGCAACGTCTGAGTGTTTTTCAGTCACGACCTTTGCAAGCAGATACTTTGATGGAAACAGTTTATGAATAGGGATGCCCATTGCACCATTCAATCATCCAATTCATCCCTAAAATTCTGCCAAGGATTTTCTTTTCATAAAACAAGGCTTAATCAGATAAAGGGTTTTTATGGTAATAGAGTATTCAAAAGATAGTCCATATAGTGAAAAAAATTAAGAATTGAACCCTCGTGCTAGAGACTATTAGGAATTGAGCCCCGGATTAAAAACAATAGGCCTTCCTTCCCATTTTAGCTCACCGATTCATCCAGAACCAATTTCATGTAATTTGGCTTTGTTTGTTTTTCTTACAACTTGAATTGTTTGAGTCATTTGATTAATTGTGTTTTTATTGTTTCCTTGTTTTGGGTTTTAATGAGTTCAGTTGGAAGAATCCCCACCAAATTATGTTTGGGTTTTGAACAGAAGAAAGCATCAGAGAGACAAAATTTGCAGTCAAAATCGTTCTACACGCCTGCAAATCTGTGAGAGTTGAGATGTGGGTTATCAGTGGAGGCAAAATGAGAGTTCTCCGTTTTGCCAATGTGAAAGAGAAAGACGTGGAATGGGTTAACAAATGAAATGTGACTAATTTAACCTTGCACGTGAGACTCACGGGCAGCATATTAACGATACTTAACATAAATTTTAACTTGGGGTTCAATTCCTAACAGTCCTCACCACAAGGGTTTATTCTTAATTTGTTTACTACAAGGGATATTTTCCGAATATTATATCATTACGGGAACCATTTTTCTGATTTAACTTGCCAAACAAAGAAAAAGCAATTAACGTCAAGTGTTATGAATTTGTTTTTTTTTTTTTCATTCGTATGGGAAAGTCTTGCATTGTATACTAGTCTAGGTACCATAGTGTAGGTACAATATTTTCTTATTAAGTGCATTAGTTTAGGTATATTACATGTTTAGAGGCAATGGATTAGTCTAGGTATAATAGTGTAGATACAATCACACTTATGTAGAATTTTCCGAATGATTGAAATATAATATGTTTTTACATGGATTGACAAAGATGAATATAAAATGGTTTAAATTTGGAAGGAGGATCAAAGTAGTTTAGTTGATGCTCAAATATGCAAAGCTCAATCTATTTAAAATAATAAGAAATCAAGCTATAAATGAATTCTAAAAGTATAATTTACTTGCACTTAGTACTATGGTCTAATGATATTCCTATTCACTTGTAAGTGAGAGATCTTAAGTTCGATTCTCGTTAAAGGTGAATTTGAACCACATTATTGCTAGCATATTTTGAGACTAAGCCCAACCCCCTCCCCTTAGTGTAGATAATATCGTTTGTGAAAGAAAAAAAAAGGTTTAGATTACATGCCAACAACATTACACAGGAAATTAAAGAAAAGTATACTACTTATTAGACAATTCATATAGTGCCCTCTTTGTCATATTTGGTTTTGCAGATATCTCTCACTTTTGTTGGAAGTTATTGGCACCCAAAAACAAATAACAAAGAACTTTTCATGTGAGTTTCATATAAGCATGTTTGAAGATTGAAAGTGACCAAGCTACAAAATCATATGCTTTTACAAATGTAAAAAGAAGACATGAAAAACCTCAATACACCCACAAGTTTCCAGCGGCAGACTTCAATGGCACAAAGTGACTGCATACGTGGACCACTGGACCTTCATTTGTATACATAGACATATTTTGGGTATATATTTTGGGCACCAATAAATTTCCCAATAACAACATACACAGCTGGGAAAACATATTAAATTAAAAACAACAAAAATCATTTCTAACACAAAAATAAGTTTGAAAATTTTTCACTTTAATCAACAGATAAGCTTATACGACGTCATAAGATTTGCTCTATTAGCACAATCAAAAGTCTAATGCCATCTACATCAAATAAAATCTTCTTTTGGAACATTATTTCCTATGTTAGAGAACATGAAAGGAGCACAAAAATAGAAAGAGTACCAGCACCAATTCATCAGTTTTCATAGCACAAGTTGGAAGCTGATCTGCAGGAAGGACAACCTACCATATTGTTTGGAACTAGGAAGTCTTGTCGTGACAACACTGTTCTCGTTGTCATCATCAAATGTAACTCCACCGAAACGATCTTCCTCTACAATCCTGTCATGAACTTTCAACAGAGCATCCAGGGCAGCACAATGCGGCTCCATTTGATTTCCCTCAGCTAAATTTTCATGGTTATTTTGTTTGCTTGAAATTTTTGTTGGAGAGCTATAGATAATAATTACTCTCTCATCTGAGCCAAGAACAGAATCAGAAACCTTAATCTTTGCCGGTGGTCTCCTCTAAGGGCTTTGACTATGTTGCCACCCTTCTCAATATCACCACCGATCTTTTTAAAAGGGCAGAGAATACGATACAGTGTTGAGCAACTGATAATCCTCTGAAGGTTGCTTACGGCTTGAGTCATTCCGCTTTCCTTTCTTATAGTTCTTGTTACCCCCCTCTTCTTTTAAACTGGATATTAGGGCGTTTCTTGAAAAAGTTTCGATTGTTCCCATCCATCATACCCCTCAATACTAAAAACTAATAACTGAAGTGACTAAATTTTAAGCAAACCTTAATACCTGGATTAAACAAAACAATAACAAAAGTCGCCATTACTGCGAAGGAGCCGAATGCCATACTAATTTTCTCAAGTAATGAAACTGGGCTCATCATTTCCAATTTCGAACGGAACACTAAATTAAGCAAAAGCTATTGAATTCAGGGACTGCCAATACAAAAGTTCAATTATACATTGTAAGGCTTGTAGTTAAAAAACGTACCTTGATCTAGTAAAGTATTTCCAACGAGCTAGCAGCCGTAATTCGTGAGCGTTAGGCTTCGAGCCATCGCCCTAGGGTCCCAAAAACCAAACATATTCAGCTCAAATACAAAACTGGAAGCAAAAAGGACACACCTTTTGGGATAACCAAGCTCATACAATATCAAATTCAAGCATTTCTTTTTCTGGGAACTAACCAAAACAAATAATGCAAGAGAAAAGTTGGAATCTTTAGTTAATTAACGACAGGAAACAATGATTTAGATGGAGGGTGATCGGAGAAATGAGAAGAACATAGCACAGGCCAATCAGTAAAACTGCAAAATTATTATTTGTGGGGAAGTTAATGGAATGTTTTTACCTTTTTGCGTACCACAGAGAGCGAGCGCGCGCGCGCTAGAGAGAGAGAGCAAGTCCAGCGGGGCCTTTAGCCCGATGGACCGTGGATTGCACAGGAGCAAATCACTAGGGCGATCAACTCCAGCCCATGTGGGCTTTAGCGCAGGAGGGGGCTAGAGCGATAGGCCTGGCACGAATCGGTGGCCCGAGAGCCCGAGGTGGGGATGATGCAACGCTGACGTCAGGGCAACGTTAGCCACAATATAAAATTAATAAAAATATAAAATATTAATAAAAATGTAAAAATTAATAAAAAAAAGTAAAAAATTAAAAAAAATGTAAAACCCAGCAGGCTTCAAACTCAACGGCTCTTCCTGGAGTTTGTCGCCGAGGCCGATGATACACCCACAGACAAATGGCAGAGACTAAATGTGAAATCCCATCCCCGAAATTTCACCATTCATTACGTATCTCGTATTTTAAATTCATATTTCGCGATTACGTTATCTTTATTAGTTAATTTTAATTCCGTTAATTTTAAGTTTAGTAATTGATTAGTTATCGAGTTGGAAGTTTCTTAATCAATCTTTATCTTTCGTTGATATTTCGAAGTTACAACTAGTGTTTTTAAATAGATCTCGAACCCACGAACGCATAGGCGAAAGCCGTTTGCAAGTCCGAATTATAACGGTATAGTTACTGACGTTTAAAGTTGTGAACTATAAATTGTGGGAATTGTTTAATTTCCACATATGGGCTAAAGATTAAGTTAGTCTAATAATAAAAAGGGGACAATCATATTTTTGGAGGGTGGAAATGACCAATTAAAGAGAGAAAAGCAAAAATCCTCCTTCCCCCATTTGTGAACCTAGGGGTGGGTTGGAAAAACCGAAAACCGAAAAAAACCGGACCGAAAACCGAACCGAGACCGAAAAAAACCGAACCGAAAAAAAAACCGAACCGAAGCTGTTGAACCGAACCGAACCGAAGCTGTCTGGTTCGGTTTCGGTTTCTGAGGTTCGGAAACCGAACCGAACCGAACCGAACCGAAGTCTTCAAAACGACGTCGTTTTATGCTATTTTATTAATTAATAATCCTAATTCTAATACGCCACCGTTTTACCGAGTGTAACCTAAACCTAGGTCCAGTCCTCCTCTCTCGGTCTCGCCTGTTTTCGCACTCCCAATTCGCGCAGCCCCTCCCTCCCTCCTCTCAAACTCTATCTCAAACTCTATCTCTCTGCTCTCATTCCCAGCGGCGGTGACTGAGAATTCACCCAAAGCCAAACCTCTAAAGCCCGAGTCTGACTCTCAAAACTCTGTCTCTCAAATTCTGTCTCTCAAAAGGTTAGTACTCTCGACTACACTCTCACGTTTAATTTTCTGCTGTAGATTCAAACCAAACCTCTAAACCCGAGTCTTAAACAGGTCAGAGCACTGGAAGTGACTGAGGATTCTCTATTATTTCTCCCATCAGCAATCGGCACTGGGCGAGTTAGCACTGGAAGTGACTCAGGTGCTTCAAAAATTCTCTCTTATTTCTTGTTTGAAAACTTCGATTGAAACCCATGACCCATCTGTTTCCCCCAATTCATGTCTTCATTCAATTTGTTTAAAATTAGGGTTGTTGAAGACGAGATTGAAAGAGTTCGAAAAGCGGGAATTTCTCGGTGGATTTAAGAACAGTGAGTTTGTGGAGAAATTCAAGTCCAGCTTGGTATGTTCTCTCTACCTTCATTTCGAAATTTGTTGCTTTCGGCTTTGAGTTTTCATAGCAATTGAATTTGTTAACTTTGCATTTTGATTGCTACATTTACCAATTTGGGTTTACAGCACTAGGCCAGGTAGAGGTAGGCGTAGATGGATTGGGGGTTTGGGGTTGATCTTGTAAATTACTGTGTGATTAGCCTGTAGTTTTAGGGTTCCTAGACTTGCTCAAACTTCCAATTTTCATCTGCTGTGCACTGTCTACAGATCTTGCCAGATTTCAAATTAGATTTTTGGGTCTCTTGGTTAATCTTGATTTTTCCTATTTTATTTGTTCCTTCTTTTTGGATGTGCTAATTCCTGGTTTTTGTTTCTTCCATGCAATTTTATATAACTACAGAAAGGAATACCCAAAATTTGTTTTTTGTTTTCTTTTATATATAATGGATTTTATTTTGGCTGGCATGTTGGTTTCTGTTGGTGCAATAGGAGTTCCAGTTGAATGTAGTTGGAATTTGGGTTTAGTTTTGATCTTATCTTTTGTTGTTATTATCTTGTCGCATATAGATCTGGCCAATACAAATTTTGGGCCCTCATAAGTCAATTTAGTCTGTTATTGGCACATTTAAAACTTAAGCTTCGATAAGTAGATTTTTTTGATTGCTCAAATATGAAATTATAGGATTAGGGAAGAGACACATGCAGTATCATTCTTTAACAATTAAACTTTGCTTTTAATTCGAAATCTCTAGGTTTTGGTGTTTGACAATTGAACAACTTTGCTTTTAATTTAGTAGGTATTGGGATGTAAAAGTCTTATCTTTTTGTTTCGTATCTTAATTAGATGAAGTCAAGTGCATCAAAGGCCTCGCCCTCGAGCTCAAGCTCAAACTCAATGAGATCATCAAATAGCTCCCGTGAAAAAATAAATTCATCTACTTCTACTCCATCACAAGTAAGTTGTCATCTTTATACTTTCTATGGTTTTTATGTCTCAATTTATTTAATAATTAATTGTAAAGATTGTTTCTCTTATTTTTGAAGGACATTGTTGGTGAATCAACTCCACCTCAACTCCATATGGTGGCAACTCAACATACTCCTCTTACTCATGGTGGATCCACAAATTTATCCAATGCAACTCCAAAACAAGGTGGCTCATGCTCGAGTGATCAAGTAAGTAAAGAAGACACTCCTTTGGATAAATTGGATTCACTAAAAATTCATTCAAGATCTACAATTTGGGAGCATTTTGATAGGGTAATTGAGGATGGTAGAGTTAAAGGGGTGTGCATGTATTGCAAGAAATCATATATGGCCGACACGGATAAAAATGGCACAACTAGTTTAAGAAATCACTTAGCTAGATGTAGGAGCTATGGTCCTAATAAGGAAATATTTGCGGCAAATAGGCAAAAGATCTTAACCTTTGCCGGCACAAAAGATAAGTTGGAAGCTATTGGTTTTTCTCAAGTGGAAGTTACTAAGGCTTGTGTTGAGATGATAATTATAGACGAGTTACCTTTTTCTTTCGTCGAGGGAGATGGGTTTCGTCATTTTTGCATGCATGCATGTCCTTTGTGGAGAGTACCTAGTCGTAAGACAATAGCTAAAGATGTACTTGGCTTGTTTTACTCCGAAAAGGAGAAATTGAAAAGTCAGTTGAAGACATTTAGGGTGTGTCTAACAACGGATACATGGACTTCTATACAACAAATAAATTACATGGTTCTCACCGCTCATTTTATTGATGATGATTGGATGTTACATAAAAAGATTTTGAACTTTTGTGTCATTCCAAATCATAAGGGAGAATCCATTGCTCAACTATTGGAGGAGTGTTTGGTGGAGTGGGGCATAGAGAAGGTGTTAACTATTACGGTTGATAATGCTTCGGCAAATGATTCCGGCTTAAGGGATTTGGTGCACCGAATAAGTGGGTGTGGGATTCCTAATGCACTTTTGCATGATGGAAAATATTTGCACATGAGGTGTGTTGCTCATATCCTTAATTTGGTGGTGAATGATGGGATTAAAATGTTGAATACCGCCATACAAAGCATTCGTAATGCGGTTAGGTATGTAAGATCTTCCCCTCAAAGGTTGGAGAGCTTTAAAAGGTGTGTTGAGAAAGTGAGAATAGAAGGCAAAGGGCTTGTGATTTTAGATGTCCCTACTAGGTGGAATTCCACATTTTTAATGTTGGAATCGGCTTTGAAGTTCAAGATGGCTTTTGATAGGTTGAAAGTAGATGATGGTCATTACCTTCCTTACTTTACTAAAGAAAATCATGATAATATAAGGGAGGGGCCACCTTCGACTCATGATTGGAGTGAGGCGGGAATATTTGCATCCTTTTTGAGACCTTTCTATGAAGTCACTTTAAAAGTGTGTTGTTCTAATACTCCAACAATTCATACTACTTTTGGTGATTTGTTTAAGATCAAAAGTCTCATCCTTGAAAACAAAGATAATGAATTCTTGTCTATGATATCTATGTTGATGCAAGAAAAATATGACAAATATTGGGGTTCAATTGAGGATATGAATCAATATGTTTTTGTTGCACTTGTTCTTGATCCTCGCCATAAATTGGAGAAGGTGGTTGATTATTATGAGATACTATATGGCGAGGACGAGGAGGACGAGGAAAAAGTTGAAATTGCAATCAATGCGGTGAAAAATTTGTTGTTTGATCTTTACAAGATTCAAGAAGAGTCATCTTTTGATACACAACAAAGTGCAAGTAGTGGTGGTAGTTCTCAATCGGCAACTACAAGTGGGAATGAGAAAAGCATGACAGAGATTGAAAGGAAGTTGAAAGAGAAAAGTGAAATGAGAAAAGCAAAGAGAGCACGTATTGTGCACAATGATTTGGATAGGTATCTTTTGGATCCTATGGAAGGGGAAGAAGAGGCAAACTTTGATATCTTGAATTGGTGGAGGGTGAATGGGCTTTCTAAGTATCCTATTTTGGCACGAGTTGCAAAAGAGATTTTAGCTATTCCGGTATCAACTATTGCTTCGGAATCCTCCTTTAGCACAAGTGGAAGAATAATTGATCCATACCGTAGCTCTTTGAGTCCAAAAATGGTGGAAGCTTTGATATGTACACAAAATTGGCTTAGGTCAATTCATGTAGCATTACATCATGAGCCAACCATTGAGGAGATTGAGTTTTGTGAAGAAGTTGAGAAAGGTAAATTTACTTATTGCATTTGGTTTTGTTAGACTATTTTAATTAGATGCTAAGTTGCATGCTTGCTTTACATCATGTTGTTTCTTTTTTTATTTGTATGTAGAAATGACAAGTGGAAGCTCAAATAAAGGTGCTATGTTGCCTCCTAGGCCGCCTAAGCGTTGAACTTGAGGACTTGGAAGATTTTATTTGTGCAAGACATGAAGTGATGAAACTTTGAAGGTTTATTTGACTTGTGTGATGTTTATTTTAAATTTGGACTTTTTAAAGACTTAAACTTTCATGTTTATTTAAGTTTGGACTTTGGAAATTGGAATTTAGAAGACTTGGATTCTCATTCTCATCATGGTTTTGTTGTTGTAAATATGTTATTTCCCGAAGTTGGACCGTGGATGGAGAATGTGAGCTTTTATATTTTCAAATTTTTTATTTTTTGGAGACAGGAAAAAAAAAAAAAAAAAACCGAAAAAAACCGAAACCGAACCGAAATAACCGAACCGAAAAAAAACCGAAAAAATGTGAACCGAACCGAACCGAACCGAAATTTCGGTTCAGTTTCGGTTTTAGGAAAAAACCGAACCGGTGGGAACCGAACCCACCCCTATGTGAACCCGTGTGCTCCACCAGCACACTTTCAAACCGGCCAATTTCAGGCCAATTCCTCCATTTCTCATCTGATTTTCCTATCTCCTTCACCTGCAACTTGCTCAACTATCTTCTTCCTTCCATCTCCACCAAAAATCAAGGATTTTTAAGGCCTAATTCGGGTAGAACTCCACAGGAGAACCCGGGGGTTCTCAACGATAAATTGTCGTTCCGGAGAGTATCACCATTCACCATCACCCTTAATCAACTTCCCTTGGACCTAGGAACAAGACCCAACTGGTGGGTGGGGCGTTGGAACACCAAGGAAGCCGAATTGAAGAACACCCACCTTAGGGTTTCGACGGGTGCGAGCCAATTTGAGGGCCTTCCCGGCCAAATTGGACTCGGCCACAGGTATAAAGTTTACTCTACTTGTTGAGATCTTCATTCTTGTAAAATTTGAGAATTTTTGGAAAAAGTCGAATTTCCCGATGTGTGACATTCGATTTATGAAAATGCTGTTGGTTGAGTATATTATCGATAAGGTCCACCACTTGATTATTCTAACAATTGACAATCTTATCATTGAATTGAAACTCAATTTTAGTATGCTATGGTAGATATTGTTTAAGGACATTAGGAACTTACAAGTGAAAACCTAATGATTGGATCTTACAGAATAAGTGACGTAAGATCATAGACCTTACCTTAGAATGACGGTTCGATTCCTCATTAAATGTTGTTGTGGGAGACATATGAGAGTTTTAAAGTATGTGAATTATCGAAGGAAATCTAAATGTGGACTTGTACCTTGTTTAGGAGGTGATAGAACGTGATGCCTTGACTCTCGTGCTAGGGTGCATTAGCACGGACTCCAGGTGAGTGACTTTAACATATGTGATATTGGTGATTACCTTGTTTTCGTAATTGTTATCCTGTGTGGATATGACTTGGGTTTATATATATATATATGTTTTCTATTGAATTGTTATTTTTAATGCTTAGCCTTTGATTCAAGTTATGAAATGAGATTTGATGTATGTATATTGAAATATGGTTTGATTTGTTTGATTGACATGATGTGATGAAATGTGAAGGCTAGTGGTGGGCCGTTAACCCATTGTGATGGGGTTGTTGCTTCGATATTGTTTCATTTCCCGCTTCGTTGATTCGTTCTAAATTTAGTATTTGTGCCTTATTTCCCTTGGTTGAGCTTTTGTAAATTAAGTAAATTGTGCTTGTTCATTTCTTTGAGCTGTTATACATTATGGTTGTTGGCCTTCCGTGATTCCGTTGAGTGATGGTCCGGAATCGTATTCACTCGGATTCCGTTGAGAGATGGTCTGGAATCCCTCATACTCTGCGATTCCGTGGAGTGATGGTCCGGAATCGTATTCACTCGGATTCCGTTGAGAAATGGTCTGGAATCCCTCCTACTCTGCGATTCCGTTGAGTGATGGTCCGGGATCGTATTCACCTTGGGTTTTATTGAGTTTGGATTGAGATAGCTTCAAAGGTGTAGGTTTCGGCCGAACTATGTCGCTCTAACCCTACCTTTCATTGTGTTGTATGAGAATATGGTTGTGAGATGTTGTGATTGTTTCAGACGAATCGTTGAATGTCTGGGTGACTCCTTCGGAGTTTTCAAAAGTTTGGTATTGATTTCTCATGCATGATTTATATTCAAGGTTTATAAATTGTGATTGATGGCTGGTTTTATTATTGTATCACATACTTTGTATTATTGTCACTCACACGAGCTTCGCAGCTTATCCGGGTTGATGTTTGCCTGATGCACCATTCCGATGGTGTAGGCATTGATCATACATGTGACAGGTTTGAGTAGACTCCGAGAATTCCGTACGTGGGGGTAGCAGTGCGGTTATCAGAGACGTGGAGCGTTAGGTTACCCTTGATTCACTCTTGTACTTTATCTTTTGGGACTTTCTTTTGAGCACTTCAAACTTGTTCTTAGTAAAGCAAAGATTATGCTTCTTTTTGGGATGTACATAGTTGTAAATATCTTGTGAAGAACTTAGCCACCTTCTTTTTAGTTTGGGTTACAGTTAAAGTATTTCATTCCGTATGGTATGTCATATTCAACGAATGTTATTTTTCCTTGGCCACGTGTCGATTTGCGACGTATGTTGGGATCGGGGCGTGACACTAAACCCAAGGGTTTCAACTTGAAACACATAAAAAACCAGATAATAACTTAAGCAATTGAAGTAGGGCAATAACCTCACCTGGGTTTGAGCAATGGAAGCTTGAAGTTCTCGGCTTCAATGGTGGATCACCCAAATGGTGCTCTAATGATGCATGCAAGGATATATTTGAGTTCCTCTTGTCCAGGGGATTGAGATTTCAGAGTTTGTTAGTTTGATTTGCTTCGGTTTTGGAGAAGAGGAATGATGAGAGCACTCGGAGATGTAGAAAGAGAATGAGAGAGATTAAAGAGAGAGAGGGAGGTTTTAGAAATGAAGGGGAAGGGTTGCGTCGGTAGAGAGATAGAGAAAAAAAGTGTAAGGGAAATGAGAGAGAGGACTGAGGGAACCGGTCAAAGTAAAAGAAATCCCACAAGTAATTATTTTGTATTATTTGATAAAATTAAAAATACTAATATTTTATTGCCTATTGCTATGGCTATTTAGTGTAGGGGTGGAGATGCAAAATGTAGTTACTGTTCATTAAGGTAGTTACTGTTCATTGGAGGCTATTCAATAATGACTTGCCCTAAGGGGCATTTGCAACGGTGGAGTGTGGCTACCGCTTGCCGGGGTGACTGGCAGTCCCCATCTTCGGAGAGGAGAGAGATGAATTGAGGTAATGGAGCTTGAAGTCTTGGACTTGTAGAGTTTTGCCTGTATTTTTTTTAGGTGGAAAAGGAGGTGGGCTTCGACCCATTTCAAATTCGTTGGAAAGGCCTAACTTAACTTCGACCCAATTCAAATTGGACATGTCACAAGAAGTCATGTGCATGTCCAATTTGATAAAATTCCCGAAATATTCAATGACGCTTCGTGGGTTTAGATTTTGTAGTATACACATAATACAAATCGGTACATCACGTGTTGTAATATAAGGAGAGAGACACGAAAAATGTATATTTATCCTGTATCCCTTATATTATGATATATAATGTACCGACTTATGTTCTGAGTACATAAAAAAATTTCTCCCTTTACGAATGTTAATTCCAAATTCTAATGGAGTTGATCCTTGTGGGATATCTAAAGATTTCAATGTTGAAACTTTAAAATAAAGAATAAAATTCAGTGACAGATCCATCAATTATTTCTTCATCGGCTTCTACAAGTTAGGTTATTATTCTTACAAAGATAACACCAAAACTAGATTTCTAGTCGCTCAAGAAAGCCCCGAGAGCATTTAGCACTGAACTAGTTTGGTATTTTTCATCGTTCATACATGAATGAAACAATGCAACGTCTGACTGTTTCTCAGTCATGACCTTTGCAAACAGATGCTTTGATGGAAATAGTTTTATGAATAAGGATGCCCATTGCACCATTCAATCATCCAATTCATCCCTAAAATTCTGCAAAAGATTTTGTCAACAATGTTCTTATCGTTTTTTTCTTTTTCATAAAACAATGCCTAATTGGATAAATGGTTCCCATGGTGATAGAGTATTCGGAAGATAGCCCATCTAATAAAAAAAAATTAGGAATTGAACTCTCGTGATGGAGACCGTTAGGAATCGAGCCACAAATTAAAAACTCCGTCAAGTTACAGTTAATAGACCGCACGTGAGCTCCAAGTGCAAGGTTAAATTCATCATTTCAGCTCTATTAACCCAGTAAGCGTTCAAATCAGCCTATACAGCGTCCCTCCCCTAGTCTGAAAGACTAAAACGATGAAATCGCTATCTACGTGTGGGTGCTGGAGTTTTTGCTGAAAAATGGGGTTGGAGACTGAGAGGCTCTCGAATTGAAATCGTCGACTCAAATCTAAAAGCTCTGAAGTTCGAAGGCCTTCCTTCCCATTTTAGCTCACCGATTCATCCCGAACCAATTTCATGTAATTTGGCTTTCTTTGTTTTTCTTACAACTTGCATTGTTTGAGTCATTTGATTAATTGGGTTTTATTGTTTCTTTGTTTTGGGTTTCAATGAGTTCAGTTGGAAGAATCGCCACCGAATTATGTTTTGGTTTTGAACTCAAACTTCTCTTACCAAAAAATAAGTCAAAGAAGCAAGTGGCCCTCTACCAGTAGTGAAGTGGAGTGTTGCTCTTACATCATGACGTGGGTTCGAATCCCGTTGGCTCTCTAATCTAACATTTAATCTAACAAATGTATCGTTTAACAAAAAATAAATAAATCAATCAAAGAAATATAAACAGAAAAAACCAGCAGAGAGACAAAATTTGCAGTCAAAATCGTTTTACACCCCTGCAAATCTGTGAGAGTTGAGATGTGGGTTATTAGGGGAGGCTAAATGAGATTTTTCTGTTTTGTCAGTGTGAAACAGAAAGAGGTGTAATGCGTTAATAGATGTAAAGTGACTAATTTAATCTTGCATGTGAGACTCATAGCTACTAGACTCACCCCAGTGTCGTATTTTCTCACTCACATGATAATCTCACCCACCATAAAAAATTAAAAAAGTAAAATGTTATTTCCCCACCCACCATTATTCCCAAAATAACCATAATATTTTTTTTTTAAATAACTCTAATATATCTTTAAATAATATTATAATTAAATAAATAAAAATAGAAAAAATGAAAGAAAATGCAAGACCTAAGACCTAGACATTTATCATCTCCTTCACACATATCGCCGCCCTACAGAGACCCCGGACCCCCAAACCACTCTTCTTCCTCATTTTTTGTCAAAACCGCAGATCTCACACTCAATTATCTTTTTTCTCCATTGAAGTTTCTCGCCTTCGTCCAACACACGCTCATTCCTTCCACCAACCTTTCCGTCGATTCTAACCCAAATCTTTCCCAACCTCTTTCCCCCAAAGATATCACACCCCACCCACCATTATTTATTTATTATTTTAAATTATTTTTTGTCTTTTCAAAATTTTAGTATTGAATTAAATAGGGGTTTAAGAGTCTTCTTTTAAAAGGATAAATATGTTATTAACATTTTCATTAAATGGTGGGTGGGGAAATAAGACACCGGGGTGGAAATATCACCACTCAATTTTAATTTGGGGCTCAATTCCTAACAATCCTCACTACAAGAGTTTATTTCCTAATTTGTTTACTACATGGACTATTTTCCAAATATTATATCACTACGAAAACCATTTATCCAATTACGCCTTCCAAACAAAGAAAAAGCAATTAACGTCATAAATATGTCAAACATCAATTTGGCTTACAAGTGTTATGAGTTTTTTTTTTTTTTTTTTCATTCGTATGGCAAAGTCTTGCAGTGTACATTAGTCTAGGTACCATAGTGTAGGTCAGTGGCGGATCCAGGAAATAATGTTTGGGGGGTCATTAAGGACAGCGCGCGCAGCGCGAAATTTTTTTTTAACAGAAACGGCATGCATATCGTCATTTCATCGGGTCTTGGTAGGATAGGGCGACCAGCTACTCCAAAATCCTTGTTCAAAATCCTACATTCCAGCTCTACATCTGCAAAGAACAATGAAAAAATAAAATAAAAAGCAGAGCCTTTCGGTTCCACTAGCAAAGGCACAAAAATAAGGCTGATGTGGTGGCCACATGGCAAAAAAAATAATTTTTAATTTTTTTTTAAAAAACCTAAATATTCAAAAAAAAAAAAAAAAAAAAAAACCCCTTAGAAAACCTAGATCCCACCCCTTCCCCCCAGGCCGCCAAAACCCCATCCCCTTAGAAAACCCAGAAGCAGCCATCAAGACCCCAATTCCCTTAAATTTCCCAACACACTCTCCCTCTCACTCTCACTCTCGCCCAGCACCTTCCCCACACCCCCAAAACCATGAAAGTACCTTCTCTTTCCTCCTCCTTCTTCCCTCTGTTTCCCTCGACCTCTCCCGCCGCAACCTCTTCGGCCAAATCCCACCACAAATCCGCCACCTTTCTTTACTAATCCACCTCAATTTGAGCGGCAACGCCTTCCACGACCCTCTCCAACCCACCATTTTCGAGCTCTACAGCCTCAGGATCCTCGACATCAGCCACAACGACTTCAAGTCGGATTTCCCGCCCTGGATTTTGAAGCTCAGTGGTGGTGGTGTCGTCGGTGCGTGCGTGGTTGTGTAGATGGGTGCGTGCGTGGGTGTACTGTCGGGGAGAGAGTCCGAGAGAGAGATAGAGAGTGAAAGAGTGAAAGAGTGAGAGAGAAGAGTGAGAGATCCGATAGAGACTCGGGAATGGATTTATGGGTATGAGTTTTTCTGGCTTTTTTTGGTTTTTTTTTAAATATGATTAATATTATAATATTTTTAATGTATAAAAAAAAAAAATTGCCACGTGGCAGCCACATCAGCACAAATGTGACAGCCACGTCAGCATTTAAAAGACCAATGGATGGAAAATGTAACGGATGTATTATTTTGAAATAAAATAGTACGTGAGGTATGAAAGTGAAATGTTTTAAAGATGTTGTATAAGGTTGTAATAGACATCAAACATGAGGGGCTACTATGTAATTTACCCTCTTTTTTTTTGTCAAATGATAGATTTTGTTAGATTATATGTTAGATTAGTCATCGACGAGATTTGAACCCACACCGTCATGCAAGGCCTCTCGACACCTTTCTACCAAAAACAGAAAGGACTAAACATGTGGGATATTACCGAATCCGGACTAAACATAAATACATTCTTTAGATTTTGCTAACATAAATACAAGGTTAAAGGACTAAACATTCTTGAAGTTGGAGTTTATTACCGAATCCGGAATACATACATTATACATTCTTTAGGCCCAATACATTATACATTATACATTCTTTAGGCCCAAAAACAGAAAGAGTGCGCAGAAATCCTTTATCATTATTCTTTAAGCAAATTCTAAAAACTTCCTCAAAAGTGACAGAAACAAATATCAATGCAAAATGAGTAAACTGTTTAAGATTTGAAGGACCAAGGTTTGCCTTTTTTGTTGATAAAAAATATTCCAGCTCCGTAAGTAGAAATGAAGATCTCAACAAGAAGGGAAAATTGCATCCATACGAAGGAGACAACCGGAACACTAGCAAGTAAAATGATCGGAGCCACTATCCACTCTTTTGCTTCCAGCATAAGAAAAAGGGTTGAAGAAAACGCGATCATCATAGTAACGATAGAGGAGAAGAGGGTGAAAAGGCCTATCATCATCTTTGTTGGCAGTGATTTACAGAAATCATCTTCAGCATAACGCGAGTTGAGGATTCCTAAGAATGTCACAACCGAAGTTGTTGAAGAAAAAAGTGAAAAGACATCCGCAACTATAAAGACCATAAATATCCTTTTATTTAAGAACACGGGAAAGCCTGCCTTGCTTCCACCTGGAACTGAGAACACTGCAATAAACATAATTGTAACAATAAGAGCAGCTACAACCGTACATGAAGTTGCAGTTGCTTTCATTGATCTTTCACATTCGTTTGCCAATTCCTTGTGGTTCTTAGTAAATAGGTCACGGG
Source organism: Malus fusca (assembly GCA_035220775.1). NCBI lineage: Eukaryota > Viridiplantae > Streptophyta > Magnoliopsida > Rosales > Rosaceae > Malus > Malus fusca. The sequence goes on from CM069075.1 coordinate 5,934,000, forward strand.
CGGTCATGCCATCTGTATGGTTAACAACTTCAAGAAACTTGGAAGGTACAATTTTCTCCACCTCCTGCATTTCAGTGAATAGAAGAAACTTAAATATCTTTCTTTAATTTATTTTCTTCAAAGGCAATCAAATCTAATCCCAAGTAATTAATATTTTTGTACTCTTACAAATCCTTGATGTATGCCCTTTTGACCTTGAATATATATGCTCAAATCTAATCCTAAATAGCCTAACATTCTGAGTTCGTAACAGTAATCAAAATTTCATTTTTGTGATTTCATTTTTAATTTGGTTGTTTCCTATATGAGAGTGCAAATTGCTGTCACAAATAATCAAGTCTAATCAAGTAATACCGATTGACCACGTGAATAGAACTTTATACAGTAAAACCTATTAATTTATAGTGGACCTTGTGGATTGCTTTGGTGGTAAACTCCTTTTTCTTTAACTCACTTCGTCTTATTAAACTCTCATCCATTTAGTCCAGCTTAAAATAGCAATATTGTTTGTAAACTTTTGGTCCCAATTTCAGCCGATCATAAATCTAATTTCTCTCCATTTTGTAATAAGCTATATTTCTTTTAGATCACGTCCTAAGAAGAGAGGTGGTGTTTAAATAGAATAATCTCATATGGGTTTGAATGAGGCCACATACTAAAGTCTCTTAAGTTTGTATTACTTCTTTATATATAAAGATATTGGTAATGGTGGTGGTCGGTTCACATTTATATTGAGTCTGTCATAATTCTATATCAAATTTGCTGTCAATGAGAGTCAAATTTGAAATTTGATCAACATTATAGTGAAATTTGATTTCTTGATTAGAAAAAAAATAAAATATATATATGAAGAAATTCTAACCTTAAACCATTGTAATTCTCTCTGCATTTGCAATGCTGCACATTGGATATGTTTAAGCTGTGCAGGTGGGGATAACCTCGCTGCTGAATGTAGTAACGTATTGTTGAACTTATCTACTCTGGATTCAGTGCGAACATTCATGACTTGGATAAAGTCATGGAAAAAGTTATAGACTTTTTCTTGACGGCATTCAATGGAAAACTGAAACATGCCCTTTTCATTTTCGTCATATATCCCTAAAGCTAGGATATTTGCAGTAAACAGCTGACGAAGAAACTCATCATTCCCATGTTCAACAGCCTTGAAGAGTGCTGTTTGTACGGAACTTCCTTGCATTTGTTTAAGGCTTAAACCTTCTGTCATTTTGCACATGCCTTGTAAAACTTCAAGGGATTGGACATGGATCTGTTTCATTTTGTACATGTGATCGATTCCTAGGTTGACATAGAAGAATTATTAATCATTAATTTTTGAAAAGTACGACCAAAAGAAGTTCTAAGCGATGACTGGATAAATGTTAGAGTAAAACTTGAATGAAAAGATTAACAAGGTGTTGAAATGAAGCATTACCGAAAAGTTTACAGAGATTTGAGATGAGCCCTCGTAGTAAAGCCTTAACTACAATATTGCAAATACAAAAATGTTTTGCATTAGCTATTCAAAGAATTTGTTAATTAGGTATGATCTATAACAAAGTACAAGATGCGCCTGAGGTCATAACTCTCGTTTTACATGGATATTACATACCTGAGCGAATTATGAGATCCCTTTGATCATTAACCGGGTCATTGGCTTGTTTTTGAACATCTATACGAACATCACGGATCCCAGAAGCATGTCGTATGTGTATACCTATCAAGAAAATAAACACATGCCTCTAGTCAATATATAGAACTTTTTTTTAAGTCGAGGGTCTGGACACATTGAACCCTTTCTTTTACTGTATAAATATTTATTTCTGTGAAAAGAGAAGTTAAGGTGCATACCCAAAATAAATGATTAATGGACACTGATACCGATAAAAGTACACATTAAATTTTTAACACTTATTTTTAGACACTAAAAAAAACTCTAAGAGAGAAAATAACTTACACTAAAATATTTGAGCAAGACCCAAAACCAAAATTCTAATTTAACTCGTAACCTTAAACCTTAACTGCCACCACATATTGAAGTTGTGCCGCTATAGAACTCATCGCATCTCACCTTAAAAAAACTTGTGAAACAATTGAGGGATCTGTGAACTCGAACTTGAAACACGTTTGTATATGATGAGTACATCAAATATAAGTTTGTCTTATTTGTCTATTTGTATGCAAGGGACTTACCGGCCAAGACAAACATAAGAGCCATTTAGGTTTTGGCGCATTGTTTTACTATTTCTTGACTTAAACTAGTGAAGAAAAAGCATAGTGTGGAGACATAAATTAATCACATCCAATCATAGTGTGTCAAGTGGATTATAAGCTCAATTTGACATAACTACCTCCAATATCGTGAGAAACCACCATCTCCACTCTAATGGGTTAAGCAAACCAACCCCTAAGGACCGGCAAATGCCACAATTATCAGGCCCTAACCCCCGATTCTTGCCAAGCTAGCTAGCAAACATTTTGTTTTTCTTCAAGGGACAGGGTTGTCGACCCCTTGCACCTCAGCCCTATATGAAGTTGATGTTCAATCATAAAATTAATTGACAATATAGGGAGTAACCCAATTCCTTATAAGTCCTTGGGCTTCATAACCTACTGGTGATATTTAACACGTGTGACCATTGGGCTTCATAACCTACTGGTGTCTAAGCAGGCAAGGGAAGGGAGACTCATTGACTTGCCTAAGCCCGCTACGGTCTACTAGTAGACGATTTATGGACCTCTTCCACTATAAATAGCCAAGTCATACAAGGAAACTGGTTTATCACAAACTCTATTAGAACTCTCTACTGAATTTTAATTTTTCTCAAACATTTTTTGACTTAGACTTCGTAGACAGAAATCTCCATCCAGACATAGAATGCATTTTATTGTTTTAATTTTTTTTCATATTAAGTATAAAATATATAAAAAAAATATCAGGTTTTGAGATAAATCAAGGGGTGTGCTATCCACATACCCCATTTTACTTCTCACATACCCCTTGATAATTTCTGTTCGTTGATCTTCTTCAATTCATCCGATTCGACGGCCGAAAATAAAAAAGGTGTGTGAGAAGTAAAATGGGGTGTGTGGATATCACACCCGAAAATCAAATTGTGGGAATCGTGTGCAGGAAATATCTTATTGAAAAACGGGCCGATGCCCACCCAACTAGAGGGACAGAGAAATTAATAGGTATAAAATTCGTCATAGAATAAAGAATGTAGTTACTAACTGTTATAGATCAATTGTTTCCAGAATATGAGACGCGTTCCACTTAAAAAGAGAGAGGGCATACAAGCCAATTCCTGTAAAGGTGTCTTCCCAGTAGAGTTTGTGGCAAATGTCAAGTTTGAACAACGTTGAATTAAATCCAATGCAATATCTACAATAGGAAAAAAAAGAAGAAGAATTATATACATGAAAAAAAAAGAACGTAATCAATATTTGTTAGGGAACATGCTATTTAAACACATTCTCAAATACATGTGAGTTCTATAAATAATGAAACGGTCCACCTTAGTTATAGTGTGTCAGAAAATGTGTGCGAATATTGTATCTAAAACATTTATGTACCCAGTTCTTTGGAGCTAAAACAGTGGGAAATAAGATCAGCACCAGTCCGACAGTTATCTTGGGTCGACGTCAAAGCTTCCAATGGAGTAACTGAATAGAGATAGCGAGCCAATCCCCAATGGCCGCCATGACAAGCCATGATCAGTGGGATCATATTCTGGAGATTGCATGGTATGCAAAGTAATCTCTTGTTCTTTTCGATTATGCATCTAGCCACTTCGGGTACTATTAGCGTAGCTAAAGTTATAGCCGTGACACCATTAGCGTCTTCTATTTCCAAGTCTTCCTCTGTCATCAACTCCACTAGTTCTTTCGCCATATATTCGTTTTCCATTGAAACTGCCATGTGAAGAGCTGTCGAGCCTGATAATGAACCTCTTTCTCTGATTGCGCCGGGATGCTTAGTAAGATACTTCTTTGCAGAACTCCAGTCACCTTTTGCAACAGCATCAATCAAGGGTTGATGGTGGGGGAACTCATTGAAGTCGCCGTTAGTTTTATAATACTCTGTCAAGTAATATTATTTATTGTTTGTTAACTAAACATCAAGAATTTGGGGACATATTATACATGATGTTGAAATAAAAGAGAACTGAATGACATAAAATTAAACAAAACAATAAAGATTCATGCATGCTGCAGTAGATATCACATAATATTACTACGTACGTACCCTCATTCCGCGTCAGACCGGTATTCAGCTCTTCATCCTCTGCATCGATCACGCATGGTGACTTTATTAGAAGAAGAAAACTAAATCTTAACAGTTATAGTATTGGATTTAACTTGGAAAGGAGACATGTAGTACGTGCGTACACGTACCTGTGTTTTCCAAGGCTTGATCGGCCGGCTTCAACTTTTCGGCCAAAGTATCCCAGGCGACTTTGGCCGAGCTAATGCACCGGATAATAAAATAAGTATCATCCCCGCAACAAGTTTGGATTGCATGTAAAACCTTGGCATTATTCTTCCTCCAAACCATAAATTCCGCTTCACCATCTTCTCGTCTAGGAGGTTCAAGGGTCTCTTCCACAACCTCCCAAAGATCTTCAGCCAACAAGTAGGTTTTAAAGTGGAAACTCCAATCTTCATAATTATCATGACTAAGAACTTTAAGATTAGCAATTACACTAGAAACAACCGTAGCTGCCATGTTTAATCTGCAAATGTAATCAATTATCCAAAGTGATATTAGGTCGATTAATTAAGAAAATAATGAAACAAAACAATATAACTAACTCACTCTGCTCGATCGAGTAGTGGCAATCTTCAAAAATAAGTAAGCTGCAACTATTATCCAATGAGCTTAAGTAAATTCCCACTCTGTGCACTTAGAGTGACTACACTTCTGGTGTATATATAGATGCATAGCAAATGAGCAATGAAAAAGGACAAGAGACTCGGAAGACTATGCCACCAAATAATCCATTAATTTCCTAGTCGGTGTTAACTGCGCGAATTCAATAATGGGAGAGTTCTATCCCTAGGAGAAAATTTTCATTGTGACCGGAACACGGGTGGTACACCACGTGTTTTTATATATTTCGTAGTGTAGATACTATTGTTTGTTAAAAAAAAAATTAATTAAATTTATAAAAACATTCAGGTTATAATACAAAATAATCTTATTTACGCCATTTTAAATCTAAATGCCCCAAGCAGTTTCGTATGGCGGCAAGTAGATAGAAGCCTCTCCCGTTAATTATTGAAGCCAAGAAGTGTATGGCTGAAACTAGGGATAGAGAGATTTTCCAATGTGATCGGAACACAGGTTTGGTACATCACGTGTCACTATACAAATGGTGGGATATGTGTGTTAAAAAAGTTAATAACTTAAAAAATAAAATTTGTCACCACTTATATAAAAACACGTGATGTATTACCCGTATTCCGGTCATAATGAAACATTTCTCGTACTCTCCCATTATTGAATGCCCTTGCCCAAAATTTCTACCGGAACGCGGGCAGTATCTAATTTTACTCTAAAATTTAAAATTTATTATCACATCATATTAAATGCCCTTGCCCACTTTTATTGTTTTTTTTATTTTCTTTCTAAAATTCCCACTTTAATATCAATTAAGGCTTAAAATAGGAATTTTGATTTCTACAAATCAATTTAGAATTTTAAAATGGAAGATTTTTAAATAACATTTTGTTAATGAGAAATAAACTGTATATAAAATTTTCTACAGATAATGCACAAAACCAAACAAATGTATTAATATGTTGACACAACAAACAATATACTATAACCACAACAAGTAGTTCAGTGGTAATGGCGCGAACTGCGGCTTCCCAATAAACAAAAAAATGTGGGAGGTTCCGGGTTCGATGCTCAGAGTTGGTGAGTTTGTGTGACTGTGGCCATGGTCAGGGTGAAATTACGGGCCCGAAAGGGGTGGACAATCGTGGTTTGCCACCAATTGTTCCCCTTTTATATGGGAGAAAAATAAACAATATACTATAAAGGTGTATAAATATAGGTACATAAATATATATTCATGTACATATATGCATATATAGGTACACATATATACATAGGTTCATATGTAGAGGTATACAAATGTGTATATAAGTGCATATATATTGGTACATATGTATAGGTACCCAAATTATTTATACACACACACACACAAACATATATATATATATATATATATATATATATATATCTAAGCTACATATTAATGAAACCCTCTTTGTCAACCAAAAGAGAGTGAAAATACAATTTGGTCTTCTACCACAAAATAAAATCATGGGCAGTTAAGTAAATTCACAGAAATAAAATTTTATAGTTTTCTTTTTTTTTAAACCTTACCCGCAAGTGATCCTACGACTATTGCTACCTTTGCATCCCCAATTACCATAACCCACATTAACACCACCATCATTATCGCTACCACCAACACCACAACCATCGCCACAACCACCTATGACTGCAAGTCTGCAACCACCACATCAAACATGGCAAACATGAAGAATCATAAGTGTAAAATGGAGTTGGATTTTTTTTTTTTTTTTTTTTTTTTTTAAGATTGAAGTGCATACATTATTAGAAAACACACACACACACACACACACACACACAAATATTAAATAATTATCTTAGGAGTTCCTAGAAATGTTTTATTCTAAGTTCCTAGAAATTTTTTATTCTAACCATGCTCTTTAATTTAGGAAATTAAGTGATTACGAACTAATAGAAATATAATTTTTATTTGTCGATTTGTGTAGAATATCATTTGAAATTAAAAAGAAATAATAATAATGAAAGTGAGAAGCTCCTCTTACTCCTCAAACGTCAAAAACTCTATGCGATTTTGCTATCCTAAGTGCATAGTAAGGTGCATGACGTCGAGTGATTAGAGAGAGATTCCCAACTCCAAATCTAAATTATATCCCACGTGAACTTGATGATATTTTTTAGGTAGCGGTTCCACCTTGTCAAAACGTACTACGCTATACCTGAACAGTCTACATCAGACGCGGTTTTTTTGGACACTCTCCCTAGTCTCCGCTAATAGAATTCCCACAACAGACACCGTTCTTTTGGACACACTCTCTAGTCACCACTACTAGAATCTCCACAACAGTATCATGCATAGGTTTTTCTTGGCCATACTCAATAATGGTACCCAACAACGGCACAGACAATGTGGTTGATTGATTCGGTGTCGGTTAAAAAATTAAATATGAGACCGCCATTGCAATGATTATTTTGCATTCACACTAAAGGCAGGTTGGTCTTTTTCTTAGACCATCTTCAATCCTTGGCCTAAAATTTAAAACTTTTAGCTCTGAAAATTTAGGTTTTAACTCAGAAATAACTTTTTTGCTCCAACCCTTATGACCTAAATTTTTTAACCCGAAATTATTAAAGAATAAATTTAGGCTAATTTTTTATTTTAAGTACCCAAAAAATTATATACACTATCAAAATTTAATTTTATGAACATTTTAACCTAAAAATATTTAGATTCCGATAAATATTGAAAAATCACTAAATTTGGGTGAATTTTGAGTTAAATAATTTTTTAAATTATTTTAGCTGTTATATTTAAATTTGGGCCGTTATATCTTTTTTTTACCGCTAAATTTGATTATATTCAATTTCAGTAGTTGAATTCAATAAATTCTGGGGGATATGCCATGTCGGTGGGGTCCCGTTGGGGGCCCACACCATTTTCTAGGCTAAATCCTAGGCTATTTCTGGCTTTGTTTTAGGTTATAGGTTTTAGGTCTAATTTTCCATTTGGGTTGGGTTGGATTTAGGAGGGGAATGGAAGGGGAAAAATAGGTTATAGGTCAGAGTTGGAGATAATTATTTTTTGTTTTCCATCTTTTTCTTTCTTCCTTTCCCACCACAAAACGATGGCCACTCAAAATCCGCGAATCACAATTCATATCTTTTCTGTCTAAATGAATGAGTGGTGTCTGGAGTCTGCATCAAGCATGATTCTCAATTCATATACCTTTCAGAAAGCCAGAGTTTACTGTGCACATAGTTTCCGAGTGATTGATAATTTTCTTTTAAAATGGATATTAGGGCGTCTCTTGCAAAATTTATGCTTGTTCTCATCCATAATTAAGTTAAATTTTGCATATTGAAGATTGTAATTAAATGACGAACATAGATCATAGCTAGTAAAGTATTTTGAACGAGCTAGTGGCAAAGCAGCCGTAATTTGTTGGGTGTTCAGCTTGAATCCCGCACCCTAGCTAGGATCCCGAAACCAAGGCATACACAGCTCAGATAAATGGAAGCAAAAAGGAAGCCCTTAGAGCATTTTTACCAATTTTGAAGGATTCGAGTCTAGGAATGGGGTTGGGGCGGTAACTATTCATTTGAATAGTGAACTGCTTTAGCCTCTCAAAAACCACTCTACATGCACCCATTTTGAATAGTAAGCAATTGTTATTTACAATTATTATTACTTTTCATGTTTGATTTAATAATTTAATAATTATTCAACGAAAATGATTAATATAGAATAAGTCCATATTTTTATTTCACTAAATAATATTGTTTATGATGAATGGTGGTTTCAGTTTCAATTTCAAGATCATGATATCTTTTTTAAAATGAACGACAAGATGAATCAAACTCATCACGTCGGCACGACTAGAAGATGAATTTTGGCATTTTAACTTCATTTAGAGAGTTAAAAACAACTTTTTATTTTATTTTATGTATTAATTTGTACATAAATGTTTGAAACTTCCACACATCCTCCTATACGTGCATTACATTTTTCTTGTTGTCATCAAATTGGATTGGTTATCCAACTGTACAACCCCATCTCCAAACTGAGCAAGATGACACTTGTACTGTTGTACACTCAACTGTGGAACTCTATTTCATTTAGCCATGTGTCCATGTCCATCCAAAAGTGTACCACCTATATTACTTGGCCAACTCTCTTTTGGTTGGATAGATATATGTGCAAGTTAATATTCATCCTTTATTGTATTTTAACTTAGTTCCTAACTCTAGTGGCCAACTTTGTGTGACAATGAAAATGTTTATGTTTAGATGAAAGATGTTAACCATTAAATTCTTAATTTGTTTTTCCCTTTTCCTTCATACAAATGCATATGTGTGTAAAATAGTAGTAATAAAGTCATTGTTGTGCATCTAATACATTACGTTTCAGTGCATCTTAATTATGTAACAAATCAAATGAAAATACTGTAATCCACAATAATTACTAAATATTCAATTAATCCCTTGAATATTAATCCTTAAAAAAGATTAATCCTTACAAAAGATTAAAATTTAATCTTTACAAAAGATTAAAATTTAAAAAAAACCTGGTGCTAGATTAAATATTCAATTTAATCCCTTGAATGTACTTTTATCAAAATTTACATTCAATTTTTGTTATTTAATGTGTATTTTTATTTAATCTCTCTCCATATTAAATTTTAAATTTATTAATTATAAGTGTTCAGAAATGATTGTGCCAAAATATATAAAATTGACTTTTTTGTACCGAAATATTTGTACCTACATGATTGTACCGAAATATAGTATAATGAACCTAAATGTATGTACCAAAATGTATTATATTGAATTAATGTTCCTAAATGTCAATACCGAAATGTATGTACCTAAATGTCAATACCGAAAATGTATGTACCTAAATATCAATACCAAAATGTATGTACCTAAATGTATTTACCGAAATATAATAAATGAATTAATGTACATAAAAGTCAATACTCAAATGTGTGTACCAAAGTGTACGTAACGAAATACATTATATTGACCGAAATGCATTATATTGAATCAATGTAACTACATGTTTGTACCGATGGATATACCAAAATATTCAAATGTATTAATGTACCTAAATAAAGAATATACAAAATTGTTATTGGAATATATATTATAAAAAAACTAGTTGCCTAAATGTAGACATTAAAATATATTATGATGAATGAAATAAAAATTAAATTTAAATGTAATTAATAAATAAAAATAAAAATAAAAGGATAATATAAAACATCAAAATACAACTAATAAATGATATGATTAAATGTGCTAGGGACTAAAATTGGATTTTAATCTTACATATGGTTATAATCTAAAACTCATCTTTTTTAAGGATTAAAATGAAGTTTTCTAAATTTTAAAATAGATCACCAAGCTGCAAGGTACACCCATTGTACGTACCTACTTCGCGTAATTGTTAATTCTGCCTTGGCTTCGAAATTAAACAAAGTATCCCATGCTTCTTTGGCTGTGGTTTTGTCCTTTATAAATTTATACGTTTCATCCCCGCAAGAACTTTGGATGGGATATAAGGCCTTGACATCCTTCTTCTTCCAAGCCTTACGTTCTTCTTCTTCTTCTTCAAGAGGTTCATGGGTGCCTTTGACAATGTCCCAAAGATCTTCGGCTAACAAGTAGGTCTTTACCCGAGAACTCCAATCGTCATAGTTTTTTACGGTTAAGCTTTGTAGGAACAATTGTAGCTGTCATGTTCAATATGCCATTTATTCAACGAGATTTCATATCAACCGAGCATATGTGAATAAAATAAAAGGCAAGAAAAACAAAATGAAACAAAGTCAGTCTGTCTAACAACACTTGAGGAGGGCTAGTGTCGTATTGGAAATCAAGCACTCTTGTGACCTTGGTCACCTATAGGTTTGAGGCTTCCCGTCCCTTTTTCCCCTAGAACCCCCACCTAACTATTGAAAAACAACAACACTACATATTGAATTGGGGCAATACGAGTCTGCAGTTATGAGCTTTCTAATTAGTAAATTGGTAATTATCCTGCACGTTTGCTCATAGATTAGTCAGATGACTTCCTTTAATTGCAACTGAGAGCAAGTCCACCCATGGACATTGCTCGGGGGACAGGGGAGAGGAAAGGGCCCGAGGCCCTGTGAACTTGCTGCAGCCTTGAAGGAGCCCGAGGGGAGGTGAGGCCTGAGCTTCGGGCCTGTGAAAGAAGCACTTATCACATTAAAGTCATTAATATCTCCTTGATAAATAATCGAGAACCCGATACGCAATCAAATTCAAGTATTTTGGATTCTGGGAAGCTGCTAGAGTTGATGTGTAAACACTTTTTGCAGATTGCTTGATTGTCAATTTTAATTAAGTCTTATCAATGCAATGCGAGCCATGGATCATAGTCTATGTGGATCACTTATTTTTTGTTTTAGTAAGTTAGCTCATGTTATGTGTCAGTATTTCATAGGATGACTAGATTTGGTTTGTGCTGATGTAAGAGAGATTGCTCTCCCTCATCTTTGTAATGGTAACAAATTCACACACTTCGTGTGAATGAATTTGAGGATGAAATATTCCTACTGAAAATCATCTCTGCAATTTTCTGCATATCTCATCTTCTTCTCAAAAAATCAATATCGAAAATCATCCCATTTTCTTTCAAGTTCTTCTCATAATTAACTACAAATCAACATATAAACACTAACATGGCCTCCAAGTTCAATTGCTTAATTTGGGCGTGAATCTGTTATTCTGTGCAGTGGGAAAAATCAAACTTGAATCAAGCTTCGCCACACTGAAATTGAGCTTCAAAAACCATTGGGTGCTCCAGATACGAGTCTAATATGGCTGGATCGACTGATTTTGAATTTTCCATTTAAAATTTCCTACCCTAATCACTATTAAGCCTTAAAAATAGAAATTTGAGTTCTACAAATCAAATTGAGCAATTTAAAATGGAACATTTTTAAAGAATTAAATGAGAATTATAGACTATATAAAAATTTGGACAGGCAATCACAAAACCAAACAAATAATCTAATATGCGGACACAATTATTTTTATTTATTGGGTGTGATTATCATCCATCTTCGAATTCATACAAACCCTTGATTCTATGTCACTAGTTAATTACACAAATTCTAGTTAATGGTTAGGCAAAGAAACAACAGTTAGTATTGTCACATCCCGGCCCGGGCCCCCATCACATCCCGGGCTCGACTCCACCGTAGCATGATATTGTTCGTTTTGGGCCTCGACCACGCCCTCACGGTTTTGTTTTTGGGAACTCACACGAGAACTTCCTAATGGGTCACCTATCATGAGACTGCTCTCGTGCGAACTCACTTAACTTCAGAGTTCCGATGGAACCCGAAGCCAATGAGCTCCCAAAAAGCCTCGTGCTAGGTAGAGATAGGAATATACATATAAGGCTTACATGATCCACTCCCCTGAGCGATGTTACAATTCACCCCCTTAGGGGTCCAACGTCCTCGTCGGCACACTTCCGGCCAGGGATTGGCTCTGATACCAAATTGTCACATCCCGGCCCTAGCCCCCACCACATCCCGGGCTCGACTCCACCGTAGCATGATATTGTCCGCTTTGGGCTCCGACCACGCCCTCACGGTTTTGTTTCTGGGAACTCACACGAGAACTTTCCAGTGGGTCACCCATCATGGGATTACTCTCGCGCGAACTCGCTTAACTTCGGAGTTCCGATGGAACCCGAAGCCAATGAGCTCCCAAAAGACCTTGTGCTAGGTAGAGATAGGAATGTACATATAAGACTTACATGATCCACTCCCCTGGGCGATGTGGGATGTTACAAGTACTGCTACGCAACGCTTGTTCAATATTCAAGAAGCACTAAGAGTATATATGCAAAAATGTTCTTGCTGGAGAATTAAGTTTTATATCAGAAATATAACAAAATAATACACAATTTATATTTGGAAGATTTCATTTCTAATATTACCGAAGCTTTTGATAAACATAATAATGCGGTTAAGTAAAGACAATTTCAGTAACGTTGGTGGTAACTCACGCTAAGCCAAAAAGTTTATTATAGCCTTAGGGCATGTTATTCTTCCAATGTGTTTTAGGCACGATTTATTAGGGGCTTTCGAAAAATTGCGCTAGTTGTAACTTAAAGGTATTGATTTAATGACCAGTCCTTCGAAAATATGTGGGTTGACTCCAGTACTTTGGGCTCTCGATAAGACTGTTGTTTAGATTCAATATAATGAATAGACTGATTTTTTTTTTTTTTTTTTTAAGAAAAAGAGAAAGAAAGAAAAAATAATATATCAGTTTTTTTATGGGAAAGTCACTTGTGAAGAGGTGTGTTGGAGAATAGAGTTTGACATCTGAAACCGAGGCATTTCATAATAAAATCTCATACCAAATAATAAGTGATTGACTAAATTAGAAACAATATGAATGATATTGGTGGTCATACTAAACCTTTAGGTTATAGCATTGTTTATTGATGCATCGTTGGTACTCTTATGTTTTTGCATATTTTCTTATATGCCACCAATTCATTACAATATATTTAGGTACGAGCATTTCTGTATACTAGGTTAGTATAATATCTTTAGGTACGGACACTTCGGTACACTAGTTTAGTATAATATATTTAGGTACCAACATTTCAGTACCTTGGTTTAGTATTATATATTTAGGTACATAATTTTTGATAGACTTATGTTTTTGCATATTTTTTTATGTGCCACTAATTAACTACAAAACATTTAGGTAGTACAATATGTTTACGTATAGACACTTTGGTACACTAATTTAGTAAAAATATATTAAGATACGGATGTTTAGGTACACTAATTAGAGGAAGTTAAAATAAAATTAATGAATTCAAATGTGTACAATAATAAATTTAAAATTTAATGTAATGACATTAAATAAGATATCTATTAAATATTAAAACAAAAATATAATATGAATTTGAATTAAGTACACATTAAAGGACTAAAATCAATATCCAATCTAATACCAGGTTTTTATTAAATTTTAATCTTGTTTAAGGATTAAAGTTTAAAAACCTTTTTATTTTTTTAAACAAAGTAGAGCTAAAGGACTTTTATTGTGGAGGGTAATAGGTAATTTTAAAAACGGAAAATATGAGGAGAAAATAAAAAACAGTGTTGAACTAACCGTAATAAATCAACTTTTCCGAGAAATTGGGTCGGCTTCCACTTTTGAATGCAGAACGGTCACTGGCCAATGTTACTAAGGGGAATTCTCAGTCATGATCTTTAGCCATGGCTAGTTGTGGGTAACGCTGAATCAAATTTCACACAATATCTATATATAATAGAAATGTGAAAAACAAGTGTAAGTATGCATATAAAATATGTAACCAAAAAGCTCACACACGGGCAAAAGAAGATATAACCAAAGAGCTCTGGCCTAGCTTCACGAGCAGTTGGGGTTGGCCCATCATCATGATCAATCGGGGCTGGATACGCTTGATAAAGTGACCACTCATCTGAAAATGGAAATCTTGATGTTCAGATATTACCATCAATTCTTAATTTGTCTTTTCTTTTCCTTTCTTACAAATGCCTATGTGTGAGAAGTTCAGCTACTAATCAGAGTGCTTTATTAATCCATAATAAATACAAAATATTCCTCATCAAACCAGAACAGTGCAACCACTGCCGTGTGTATGGGAATTGGGATAATAATCAAGATATCGACAGTGATGCTCACGGTGTTCACATATCTAGAAAGTTCAATTCTACTACTGGTTCTCCTGGGAAACATTGTTACACTATTTAAGACATGATTAACAATTTCAAGGCAGTTTATTATTTAAACTCTTGAGTAATTTGTGACCTTTCAGTTGACAATAAACTCTACATAAAAAATATAAGTACAAAAGAAAAAAAGTTGTCAATCTCATGAAAAAAATCAACTAAAAACTAACTGCAAAACGAAGGCAATCAAATCAATACTCCAAACCAAGATAAACCAAAAAGTTGGCCTATCATCCTTCGAGAAAACACGAATATCAGCCTGGGTTCTCCTTCTCATCTCATTTATAACTTACCTCCTTGTCCAAGGAGGCATCCAAGTACAAGAAGCCTAGTAGTGATTATGCCTTTATCGGAGAATTCACTTGTTCTGTTCTGAAGCTCAAGAATTGTCTCAATGGTTTGTGATCTGGGATTCCACAGGCACCAGCAAACAGTTGGTGCACGGTACGTTGTCCATGCAAATAACACTTCTAAGTCAATATGAAAAGAAGTTAAAGACAGGAAATGGCTGTGTATCACAAAATGGCATACCTCAAAAGCAGAGACGTGAATGACACTTTCTTCTGAATCCTTTGATGCATCCTGAGCATGAATACTGGCTACAGTTTCCAGTTGTAATTGTTTTACATTTAAACCGCCCTTGCCAATAACCCACCAAATTTCCCAGCTGAACACATAATTTTCATGAAAACTCAGCTAGAGCTAGAGCTTCACCCCCATGTCCAGGAGGAAAACCATTAAAACCACCCCGGACAAATCCAGAACGGTTTTCATATCCTCCTGTCCATGGCATTGGCGACATAGTGTGGGAAGGAGCCAGATTAGACAACATCGGATTTCTAGGTGAAAGGAAAGGCATAGGAAAGCCTGAAGGAGGCTTGTCCTTCCTAGGATTCTGATGCAGTAGATTAGACACTTCATAAAGTGCCCTCTTTGTCATATTTGGTTTTGCAGATATCTCTCACTTTTGTTGAAAGTTAATACAGGCACCAAAAAATAAATAACAAAGAACTTTTCATGTGAGTTTCATATAAGCATGTTTGGAGATTGAAAGTGACCAAGCTACAAAATCATATGCTTTTACAAACGTAAAAAGAAGACATGAAAAGTCTCAATACACCCACAAGTTTCCAGCGGCAGACTTCACTGGCACAAAGTGACTGCATACGTGTACCACTGGACCTTCATTCGTATACATAGACATATTTAGGGTAGATATTTTGAGCACCAATAAATTTCCCAATAACAACATACACAGCTGGGAAGACATATTAAATTAAAAACAACAAAAATCATTTCTAACACAAAAATAAGTTTGAAAAAAATTAACTTTAATCAACAGAAGAGCTCATACGATGTCATAAGATTTGCTCTATTAGCTCAATCAAAAGTCTAATTCTATCTACATAATATAAAATCTTCTTTTGGAACATTATTTCCTATGTTAGAGAACATGAAAGGAGCACAAAAATAGAAAGAGTACCAGCACCAATTCTTCAGTTTCCATAGCACAAGTTGGAAGCTGATCTGCAGGAAGGACAACCTACCATATTGTTTGGAACTAGAAGTCTTGTGGTGACAACACTGTTCTCGTTGTCATCATCAAATGTAACTCCACCAAAACGATCTTCCTCTACAATCCTGTCATGAACTTTCAACAGAGCATCCTGGGCAGCACAATGCGGCTCCATTTCATTTCCATCAGCTAAATTTTCATGGTTATTTTGTTTGCTTGAAATTTTTGTTGGAGAGCTATAGATAATAATTACTCTCTCATCTGAACCAAGAACAGAATCAGAAACCTTAATCTTTGCCGGGGGTCTCCTCTAAGGGCTTTGCCACCCTTCCCAATAACACCACCGATCTTTTTAGAAGGGCAGAGAATACGATACACAGTGTTGAGCAATTGATAATCCTCTGAAGGTTGCTTACGGCTTGAAGCATTCCACTTTCCTTTCTTATAGTTGTTGTTACCCCCTCTTCTTTTAAACTGGATATTACGGCGTTTCTTGAAAAAGTTTCGATTGTTCCCATCCATCACACCCCTCAATACTAAAAACTAATAACTGAAGGGAACTGAATTTTAAGCAAACCTTAATACCTGGATTAAAAGAAACAATAACAAAAGTCGCCATTACTGCGAAGGAGCCGAATGCCATCCTAATTTTCTCGAGCAATGAAACTGGGTTCATCATTTACAATTTCGAACTGAACACTAAGTTAAGCAAAAGCTAATGAATTCAGGGATTGCCAATACAAAAGTTCAACTATACATTGTAAAGCTTGTAGTTAAAAAACGTACTTTGATCTAGTAAAGTATTTCCAACGAGCTAGCGGCTGTAATTCGTGAGCGTTAGGCTTCGACCCATCGCCCTAGGGTTCCAAAAACCAAACATATTCATACAATATCAAATTCAAGCATTTCCTTTTCTGGGAACTAACCAAAACAATAATGCAAGACAAAAGTTCGAATCTTTAGATAATTAACGACAGGAAACAATGAATTAGATGGAGGGTGATCGGAGAAATGAGAAGAACATAGCACAGGCCAGTCAGTAAAACTGTAAGATTATGGTTTGTGGGAAAGTTAATGAAAGGTTTTTACCTTTTTACTTACCAGAGCGCGCGCGCGCGATGAATCGAGGTAATGGAGCTTGGTCTTGGACTTGCAGAGTTTTGCCTGTATTTTTTTTGGGATGTGATATCCACACACCTCTTTTTACTTCTCTCACACCCTTTTAATTTTCGGCCGTCGGATCGGATGAATTGAAGAATATCAAATGACAGAAATTAATAAAGAGGGTGGGAGAAGTAAAAAGGGGTGTGTGGATAGCACACCCTTTTTTTCGGTGGAAAAGGAGGTGGCCTTCGGCCCATTTCGAATTCATAGGAAGGGCTAAGGTCATCAAGACTGGTCAGAAGACTCGTTTTAGCTCTTTGGTCATTTAAGATATTAATATTTTAATAAACAGTACATGATCATATTTGTCTCTGCCTCTAACCGAGGGCCAAAGGGCCATAGGGCTTGTTTTAGCTCTGTCACAAAAAATCGTCTCCAACCTGGGGCCAAAGGGCCAAACATAATTTATTATTTATATTTAAAAACTACAACGGTAACTAACTCAAAAAACCGAAAAAAATTAGAACTTAAATTTAATGAATGGTTTAGGTATTTATAAGAATTTTTTTTTGAATTTTTAAGATTTTTTTTAAAAGGCCCAAAAAACCAAAAAAATAAAATAATTTTTGAATACAATAGCTAGTCAGCTAGCCGTTGGATTCAAATTTTTGTTTAAGCATTCCTGTCGGTTATAACCGACATGAATACTCAGCCCTCTGGCCCAGCCCTGGTTGGCTGACTGACTGCTTGTGGCCAGCCCTTTGGCCCTTTCAGATTCTGTGGGGCCCACGAGCCCTCTGACCTAGCCCTCGGTTGGAGACGGTTTTCAGACTATTTTTTGCCCTCTGTCCCTTTGGATCATTCGGTTGGAGATGGCCTAACTTAACTTTGACCCGTTTCAAATTGGACACGTCACAAGAGGTCCTGGACCAATTTGAAAAAATTCCCAAAATATTGGAAGACACTTTGTGGGTTTAGATTTTGCAATATACTCAGAATATAAATCAGTACATTACGTGTCGTAATACAAGGAGATAGATGCGAAAAATGTATATTTATCCAGTATTCACTTATATTATAACACGTAGGGTGCGTTTGTTGCACCAGACTGTCTCGAACTGTCTCGGACTGGACTAGCTGCAGGGACTAAGCTGGACTAGTTTAGTGAAGCGTTTGGTGCAGTGTCGGACTAAGAAGCAAGATAATGAAAACAATACTGTTCACTAGTTTGGTGTTTGCTCAGACTACGACTACATTATTGTTCTATTTTAATTGCTTTTTTTTATTAAATATATTATTAAAATTAATAATATTGGATGAGAGTGAGACTCAATAAAAATACAAAAACCAAATTTTTTTGCCAACGAAAGAAACATACATGATTCAAGAGTAGCATTGTTCCAAACATCAATATAACAAAGTATTCTCTCAACAATTGACAGGGTTCATAATGCTTTTCTTAATTATTCACCTTTGGTTTAAAGTTGTAGATTAAAGTTAAAGCTTTTTGCTTTTTTTGGTTGTGTTTTGCAGCTTTGTTTGCTTTGTCGTTTGCCTTATTACCCTTCATGTTGGTGTTTTTTTGAACCGTGTTTAATTAAGTTGTACCGAAAAGAAAAAAGCCATTAGTACATCCCATACTGCAGCAAATATTAGAAAATATAGTGAACAATCTGTTGAATCCAAATCACAGAAATTCAAATGTATCATGTAATCAAATTGAATTCCTCTTCAATCGAGTCACCGCTGATATCAAAGCAAAGCATATGTAAAGCAAGAAAATGTATAAGCAGGTTACTCAAGAAATATCTGATTGACTTGACTCACTTCAATAGACATCAGATTAAGTTATGATGAAATAAACAGAAACATGAAATATCAACTATCGAGTCTCGAGTAGGGTAAAAGTGTTTTCATTAGCTGAAAAAGCTGTAACCTTGTTTGCACAAGGATCAACTTTGTTGTCATCTAGATCCCTTTCACTGTAAAAACCAGGTTTTTTAGGTTCAGGCAATCCACTTTCACCACTCAACATCAGAACTGCAGTTGGCATGCTTGGCCTATCTGCCGGATTTCGCTGCACGCATAAAAGACCCACATGGATTGACCGCAAAATTTCATGTGGATTACTGGAGTCTCATACTGATGTCTTGAGCATTTCAACGGACTTGCCTTCTGTGTATAAATTCCATGCCTAAAAGATCACAACCACCAATCGTACAGTATAAATAGAAGTACAAAAAATCAAGTAAAAACAAATGGAAACAAGGATTAGAGATCAAACAAGAATACTCGTATGCTCAGTTTGAATTAAGGATTATAGTTTTTTTTTATTTGGTCTTTTTAATCTGTTGAATCAAGAAGTAGAGGTTGAACAAAGATATTTTAATCATAATCAAACGATAAAGGCATTCGAATATGTAGCTATCACAAGTCAAAAAAGAAACAAGTCGCTCATTTTATTTTCTATTTGTACTGGATATCTAACTAATTAACAAAAAAATTAGCCTTTGAGCAATCAATTTACAACTTTTGAGGTTGCTCTATTTGTATTCATTTTTGCCATGGAGCTCCTTCATTTATATATACAAACTCCAATGATCACAGTAAACGAATACTCAAACAAAGAAAGATAAGGATGCATCTCCCAAAGGAAAATCTGAACCCAGATCAAAACAGGATCAGGATGCAACGATAAGATTATTTCCTGCAATTAAGCCCCAGTATTCATGGGCTTCACATATATATTGCAATATGATTTATCAATCAAGAAGACAAACAACCCATGAACATGATCCATTAGATGCAGGAAATTGAAGCAGGACCATTAGTTCCAACTTACAGTAGATAAACAAGATATTTTTCAGAGCATGATTCATTTTAGTTAAACCCACCTTCTTCGCTCACTACGGAAAGGACCAGAGAAGAAGTTCTTGGACACATTGAATTCAGTTAAGTAAGGAAGATTACAAATGCTTGGAGACAAAATGCCAGACAAATTAAGTCCATTGAGATTTATAGAAGTTACCTTGAAATCAGAACAATGAACTCCGGTCCAATTGCAAGGATTTGAATATGCTGAATTCCAGGACACACACACACCCAAAATCAGCATACCCATATGGAAGGACACATCCACACACACAGAGTACATACATACATACAGACACATACAATCATAGACTATATATATCAAATCCGCTCCAGTAAAAGCCCATATTTTAATATCAAGTTGAACCTAAAAATCAAAACCCTAATTTATTTTCAACTGCTCAGATCAGTTATTGAAAAGTTTTCAAACCAAAACAACGAAGACGTTCATAACCCAGTAATAATTTACCAGACAGAATCGAAGTCGTTCAACGAGGTCGTTCACGATCAGCAAAAGAAAATCGAAGAAGAAAATCGTCAGATTCGAAATTTACCTGACGAGGAGCAGAGGACGGCAAGCAGGAGCAGATGAGGGCAAGGAGGATGAGGGTGAAGGAGTAGGACGTCTTGTCTCGCAGACGAGCGACGAATTTCCCTCTCGCTAGGCTTAGTAGTACCGTGAAAATTGGGAGTCCTCGCTAAGAACGCTTATCGAATGAATTTGTCTGAGCGAGTCCGGGTTTATCCCATTAAACTCAGTCCCTCTACCTACCAAACATGGGACTCACTAAATACTTAATCCAGTCTAGTCCAGTCCCACTTAGTGAGGCCAAACAAACGCCCCCGTAATGTACTGACTTGTATTCCAAATAGATGAAAAAAAATCTCCCTTTACGGGTGTTAATTCCAGCATCCAATGGAGTTGATCCTTGAGGGATAACTAAAGATTTCATTGTTTGAAACTTTAAAATAAAGGATAAAATTTAGTGAGTCCATTCAAATAGGAGTAAACTGTGGTTTTACTCCATCAATTATTTCTTCATCGACTTCTACAAGTTAGGTTATTATTCTTACAAAGACAACACCAAACTAGATTTCTTCTTGCTCAGGAAAGCCCCATGAGCATTTAGCACTTAACTAGTTTGGTATTTTTCATTGTTCCTACATAAAACAATGCAACGTCTGAATGTTTTTCAATCACGACCTTTGCAAGAAGATACTTTGATGGAAACAGTTTATGAATATAGATGCCCATTGCACCATTCAATCATCCAATTCATCCCTAAAATTCTGCCAAGGATTTTGTCAACAATATCCTTATCGTATTTTCTTTTCATAAAACAAGGCTTAATCAGATACATGATTTCTATGGTAATAGAGTATTCGAAAGATAGCTCATATAGTGAAGAAAAAAAAAAGTAAGAATTGAACCCTAGTGATAGAGACTATTAGGAATTGAGCCCCGGATTAAAAACAATAGGCCTTCCTTCCCATTTTAGCTCACCGATTCATCCAGAACCAATTTCATGTAATTTGGCTTTGTTTGTTTTTCTTACAACTTGAATTGTTTGAGTCATTTCATTAATTGGGTTTTTATTGTTTCTTTGTTTTGGGTTTTAATGAGTTCAGTTGGAAGAATCCCCACCGAATTATGTTTGGGTTTTGAACTCAAATTTCTCTTGCCCAAAAATAAATCAAAGAAATATAAACAGAAGAAAGCATCAGATAGACAAAATTTGCAGTCAAAATCGTTCTACACGCCTACAAATCCGTGAGAGTTGAGATGTGGGTTATCAGTGGAGGCTGTTGATGCACAAAATCAGTGAGGACTTTGGTACAACAGAAAGTGTCAAGTTTGTGACATTCACTAGATTGCTCCGGTCACTAGTGTGAATAAGTATGTAAATAGATAGAGATAGAGAAGCAAACACAAGATGTATGTGGTTCACCCAGATTAGCTACGTCCACAGAGTAGAGGAGTTCTCATTAATTGTGAAGGGTTTACACAAGTACATAGGTTCAAGCTCTCCTTTAGTGAGCACTAGTGAATGAATTAGTACAAATGACATTGGGGATTATTGTGGGAGAATGATCTCCTTTTATATAAGAGAGTTTCTAGTTTTATTCTGGCATTGACACGTGTCATGTTGTGATTGGCCTTTGATGTTGACACGTGTCGCCTTGTGATTTGCCTCTTGGTGTTGACACGTGTTGCGCTGTGATTGGTCTCCTGGTTGGAGGGAAACTCTTCTGGGTCCTTGACGGTATAACGTTGACCTGTACTTGGTAGTTTCGGGATTGGTCAAGTATGGTACAAACAGAGGCGAAATGAGAGTTCTCTGATTTGCCAATGTGAAAGAGAAAGACGTGGAATGGGTTAACAAATGAAAGGTGACTAATTTAACCTTGCACGTGAGACTCACGGGCAACATATTAACGATACTTAAAATAATTTTTAATTTGGGGTTCAATTTCTAACAGTCCTCACCACAAGGGTTTATTTCTTAATTTGTTTACTACAGGGGATATTTTCCGAATACTATATCATTACGGAGACCATTTATCCGATTTAGCTTGCCAAACAAAGAAAAAGCAATTAACGTCATAAATATGTCAAACATCAATTGTGCTTCAAGTGATATGAATTTTTTTTTTTTCACACGTATGGCAAGGTCTTGCATTGTATATTAGTCTAGGTACCATAGTGTAGGTACAATATTTTCTTAGGAAAACTAATGAAAAGGGTTTGAAAACTTTGAGTTTTAATGATAAGGACAAAATAAAGGGTAAAGTGAATAGTATCAGGTTTAACTTTTTAGTGTAAAAATGTGGTTTTTCATTAAAGTGAACAGTACCGTGGGTTTTTCGTTAAAACTCTCTATTTTCTTATTAAGTGCATTAGTTTAGGTATATTTCATGTTTAGAGGCAATGGATTAGTCTAGGTATAATAGTGTAGGTACAATCACACTTCTGTAGAATTTTCCCAATGATTGAAATATAATATGTTTTACAAAGATGAATATAAAGTGGTTTAAATTTGGAAGGAGGATCAAAGTAGTTTAGTTGATGCTCAAATATGCAAAGTTCAATCTATTTAAAATAATAAGAAATCAAGCTATAAATTATTATATATCCTAAAACTCAGTTGAGTTGAGTTTTAGCACTGTTCAGAAATAGTAAAAGGGCGGAAATACCCTTGATTTGTTCGGAGTTTAGGTGCTGCTGAATTGATCTGGTAGAGTTAAATGTCATTTTTGCCCGCACTAGATGGGCTGTCTTCAGCTTTCCGAAAAGTCCTACGCCTTTTTAATGTCGCCTGTTGGTTTATTTCTCTCGCCGTTCTCATCAATTTTCCACCTAGCTCAAACTGCTCTCTCATCTTTTCATCTCTCTCCCAAATTATCTGTGCGAAATCAGCGAGCCTGTTTTTGGTTGCTACAAATTTATTGCGTTCAAAAACCCTCAATCGCTACCAATTTAGTTCCTTTTTTGGATTTATCAGAATCAATTTTTTGAGTCAGAGGTCTACAGTTACTGCGTGAGTTTTTTTTACTTCTTTGGTATCGTTGTTTTAAATTTTTCTTGGTGGTTTTCGATGTTCAGATGCTTTGTGCATATGAATTTTGGATGGTTTTTGTATATGAATTTTGTTTTTATAATATTAGGTATTTTGTTTCTATTCTTAGATTTTAATATTTTTTGGGGTAAAATATTTAATTACATAATGTTATGGGTTTTTATGGGTTCAATTGGCAGTTCTGATTTTCCTTTGGTTTTAATCTTCTCTTGCTTCTCTCAGGTGTATCTCTGGAATTATCCTTGGTTTCCATCACCATCACCCAACCAATCCATCATACTCATCGTTACACCCCACTAATTGCTCTCTCACTCTCTCCCACCCCTCATTTACTCTCTCATTACACTCAAATTTTGGATTTTTCAAGAAAGGCAGTCTGATTTGGAGAAGACTTCTCAAGCGGCTATAATTTCATGGTAGGTTGGTTTAAAGCAGTTCCAAAATTTGGGATCGTTTGGGAAATTTTTAGTTTTTTTCTGATTCTTGAAAAACCCATGGTTAAGAGTAAATTCATTATATTTTAATTTTTATTGAATTCAGGTAACCATCGTCAGTTTTTCGGTTTGATTTAAAGGAATTTCTTAGTTAGAAAAGCTAGGGGTTTGCGTTAGTTCTTCAGGTTGTACATCCGGGTGGTTTAAATTTGTTTAAATTTGGGTTTTTGTGATTTGGGATTTATAAATGGATTGAAATTTACGTTTTTCTGATTTCAGTTACCACTCAGAAGTTTGTACTCACTCATCATTAGAATTGTTTCCTTCTGCTCTTCTTCTCGAAACAAGGTCACAGATCCACAAGCCATCAAGGTATGTCGTTTAATTATATATTGTACATGTATTTATTGTATTGTGCATGTGTGTGAGTGTGTTTTTCTCTGTTAATCTGTATTGGTTTTCTATTTTGATTTAGTTAATCGGGTTTGTTTTTATTTCAGTTGTTTGGTTCATGCTAAAGTTATTGAACGGTAGAACACCGGAACCAGTGATCTTTCAAAAGGGTTGGTTCTGTTGTGCCTTGGTCCGTTCGTTAGTGCGGAAACGAGATTCAGATTACAACCTCACCATATTCACACTCAGTTGAACATAATAAAATACAAGAAATAAAGACACTGAGAGATTTACGAGGTTCGGCAAAAACCTGCCTACGTCCTCCAAGAGATATTGCTCTTCACTATGAGAATAACTAGTACAAGATACACTTGAGTTAAATCAACATAACCCAAACCCCAACCCCTTGTACCCTCACAAAATTTTACTAAGAGACTCACTCTTCCCAAGAGTTTCTCACTCTCACTCTATATTTTTCTCTCCTTTGTGTTTTCCGGATGCACACCCACTTTCTTCACAATTGGCAAGTTCACATCCCTTTGTGCATGAAAAATGCCTTCACTTATAGACATGCACCTTCAATTATGTCAACCACCAAAAACCAAGTTTACGGGTCATGTTTCCAAATTCCACAAAACATGCTTCCACAAAACATGTTTCCCTAAAACATGCTTTCACAAAACATGCTTCCACAAAACATGCTTCTAAAGTCCACAAAGTTGAGAGAAAATGGTTGCCAACTCATAATTATATGAGCCAAACACAACAATCTCCACCTTGGCGAATATACTGTGCAAAAATCCTTGCACCCATCACCAATGTCCATTGGCCTTACGTACCAGCATACACACCCTAAATCAACCTCGTTGGTCCTGTTCCTGATTCAGTCACTGCCAATGCATGTGCAGCTGTTGCAAGCTAAAAATCACCATTTAGCTTCAGACAGGATCTCGACACATCCTCGTCTCCTCCAGCAGGTTTTCCTCCTCTTCATTGTCTGCAACCTGAAAACTCGTCAGCGCGCCCGTTTCCAGTAACAACCCATCGAGCCAGACAAAATTCCCACACTTCCTCCTACCTCATGATCATCTCATCACCTGTGAATCCCATAGCTCCACCTGTTGCAAAACCTCTGCAACACTTGAGACTAAACATCACCAGGAGAAATGTTGCTTCGAGTACCTAGAGGGCATACTCGAAGTCTTCTGCCACAAAATTGCTACAACCCGGACCAAGATCATCCTTTCTTTTTCTCAAAGGACAATTTTTCTTTTTATGCCCGAATTCTTTGCAGTTGTAGCATTGTAGACCTTTGCCTCCGGAACCGGATTTGAACCTGTTGTCTCTCTCAGATCCTTCTCCCAATTTTCTTCCACGATTCCAACCTTGAACAGCTAAAGCAGTCTCGTGCCCACCATCAACAATGGTCTTCTTCTTTTGTGTATCATAAGACACCAAAGAAGCTTGCACCTGCTCCAAACTTACTGTATCTTTTCCATGCAGTAAGGTTGTCACAAGATTTTCATACGAATCTGGAAGTGAGGTAAGAAGTAAGAGGGCTTTGTCTTCTTCCTCAACCTTAACATCAACTTTCCGCAATTGATCCAAGTATCCGTTGAACTCATTCATGTGGTCCATGAGATTCCCACCTTCATCCATCTTCAGCTTGTACAGTTTCCGCTTCAAATGCAACTTGTTGGTCAAACTCTTAGCAATATAGAGTTTTTCCAACTTCTCCCAAGGTGCAGGCGCAGAATCTTCATCCATAACATTATTGATAATGTTATCAGCTATACAGTGTCGAATCGTGCTAACACAACGCGCCTCCAGCTCCTCCCACTGGTCATCTGTCATTTCTTGAGGCTTCCCATCTTTTCCCTTCAAAGCTCTAGCCAAGCCTTGTTGAGTCAAGACATCCTTTACTCTCATCTGCCAAAGAGTAAAACTGCCTTTCCTATTAAACTTCTCAACTGAAAATGACATGTTTGTAGTCATCATGGTGAATAAAAAATCTGAACCGTCAATGAACCAAAGCTTCCAACAAAGCTCTGATACCAATTGTTGTGCCTTGGCCCGTTCGTTAGTGCGGAAACGAGATTCAGATTACAACCTCACCATATTCACACTCAGTTGAACAGAATAAAATACAAGAAATAAAGACACTGAGAGATTTACGAGGTTCGGCAAAAACCTGCCTACGTCATCCAAGAGATATTGCTCTTCACTATGAGAATAACTAGTACAAGATACACTTGAGTTAAATCAACATAACCCAAACCCCAACCCCTTGTACCCTCACAAAATTTTACTAAGAGACTCACTCTTCCCAAGAGTTTCTCACTCTCACTCTATATTTTTCTCTCCTTTGTGTTTTCCGGATGCACACCCACTTTCTTCACAATTGGCAAGCTCACATCCCTTTGTGCATGAAAAATGCCTTCACTTATAGACATGCACCTTCAATTATGTCAACCACCAAAAACCAAGTTTACGGGTCATGTTTCCAAATTCCACAAAACATGCTTCCACAAAACATGCTTCCACAAAACATGTTTCCCTAAAACATGCTTCCACAAAACATGCTTCCAAAGTCCACAAAGTTGAGAGAAAATGGTTGCCAACTCATAATTATATGAGCCAAACACAACAGGTTCTTCTATATATTTTTATCCTTTTGGTCGTCTTGAATGGACTTCCTGTATTCTAAATGAAGCTAAATTGAATAGTTGTTTTTGTATATTGTATTTGCTTTGTTAAATTAGTTTTTTTTTTGTTGAAAAATGTTATTTGGTTTTGCAGATCAAAGTTTTTCAGCAAGAAAAATATTTGGCAAATTAAATTTAGATATGAATACTTACATTTATTTAGCATTTTCCATTCGTGCATTGTGGTTGTAAATGTCATTTAGTGCATTGTGGTCTTAATTTAATTGCGTGGTTGGTTTCAGGATTTCTTGAGTCGAATAACAGCCTGGGTGATCAAAAGGTAAAAAAGCAGTTGGTCTCTGCTTGCAAGATGACTTCTTTCTGTTGCCAAAATTAGACTAACCGAAATCAACCCAATTAAGTCTAAATTTTAAAGCTCGCAAGTGTACGAATCGTTAAGTAGTATAGTAGGCAAGCACAAGATCGTTCCAACTAAGATTGAAATAATTTTAATTATCTAACTTAATTTGTATTGCACTTGAATTGAAATGGAAAAATTAATGATTTGAGAAAGAACTTCGAAATTGTAAATGTAAACAAAAATCAAATGAGCTTAAATAAATGACAAGAACAACAAAGAAATCAAATTATAAATCAATTTCGAAAGGCACTAGAGCATCTGATTCACCATAACCAATCCAACTCAATTCCTATAGTTAATTATTAATGAGTAATCATCCAAATTGACGGACTAGTTTCTCTAACTCATATAGTATCCATGGCATCTAGATTACTATGTATACTCATATGTGCTAACAATCTATGACATCTAGATTACTAAACACACACAAGTTCATTAACGATTTGAGAACTACTTAAGAGACCGCATGAAACCTAGTGTATGACATCTACATCAAGGAATTCATGGTACCATTTGCAAGACGCTAAAACCGAATTAACAACATGCCATCTGTGTTAACTCGCATCAAATACACTCAACTCAAACCAAAGTGGTGACCAATCACCAAGATTAAAATCAAGCTCATAAGCACAGCAAAATGATACTTAACTTGAATGAAAATTCATAAATAGTTAAACTGAGAAATTAAGAATTCATAGTTAGGCTATATCGTAGCCCTAGCGAAAAGAAATTAGTTCCGGAACATAATTAGAAAAATTATTGAATTCATAAAATTAAAAGAAAATTAAGTTTAGAAAAGCCTGAAAATCCCCTTGCTTGCCGCTGTCTTCTTCTCATTTTCTTCTCTTGTTATCTGCTTCCCTTTTTAAAATTGATCAGTTCTCCTTTTCTTCTTTTTGCTCTTCTGTTTTCATTTCCCTTTTTTGTAACCGACGACAGCTTAAAAGCCCATTTATTGAAAACATTAGAAGAAAAGAAACGGAAGAAACCTTTTAACTCCTTGCTAGACACTTCGTGTGTTTAGACACCTTGATCAAAGCTTGAAAGACTAGAACGCCTAAATCACACTCAAGTTGGTCTACTTGCTGCAATGAGGCCTCCACATTGTCCTTTTCTACCTTGCTAGATTCCAGCTGGAAATTTCATCTCCAAAGTGATATATCAACCAAATTTGAAAGTACCCAAATCTCCATTGCAATTGATGAGAATTAAAGATAAAAAATGCCCAATTCATGCTTCCACCACAAATCAACAAACTGGAGAGTGGAATAGAAATATGGATTTTCATTCTTCTTCAATTTTGATAAGCTGCAGTGCACCTGCTCCTGGAAATTGGGATAGAAAAACAACCCCTTCTTCTGTCGGTGCAAATATGAGGATAAAAGCATTTGTTTTGTTGAAGCGGTCACATGATGGTCATCCTTTTAGTGTGCAATAAGGAACCTGCTTAAAAATTGATTAATAGGAAATGAGTCTTCAGGGGGACCCAACTAGGATAAGTCAAAGTAGACTAATAAATGGTAAATACAAATAGTCGTCTAAACACCATTTTACCAAACATAATTAAACACCACCAGACTAACATGAAAATCATAGAAACATAGCATAATTTTCCATATCATTAATCTAATCTTAAAAACACCAAAACATGTCATTTCTTTCATTTAAATCCAAAATTGCATCTAAGAAATTGTAGTTTTCGGAGTACAATAAATGATAAAATATGCGCTCATCACTTTCCATGCCCGTCCTCCCTCTAAGTCAACTGAGGATTCAAATCCAGCGCATCCAGCTCGAGATATAGATAGCACAATTCCAACTCTTAAAAAGGTATAATTTGTTAATCCCCCTTTCCTTGGAGTTAATTTTTAGTGATGTGCTTTTAATAGAATTGCAGATTTGAGTAGTGAGTTTTTACAATGGTGTTAATTTTTTTAACAATTTATAATGCTATTTGTAAAATTTAGTCAGGTTTTTTTTAACAACTATAATATCGTTTGATTTCAATTTGTAATTACTTCTTTTGATACATTTAAGCTTAGTTATGTTAGCAAATCTTTATATCTTATGTCCAACTACATGTACAATATAGTATTTGATACATATACAATATAGTATAGGATACATATGCAGTAGTGTATATGTAAAGTTTTTATATTGTTGCTGACCATTTTCAATGTAAGCATTTTGTATGTAGAGTGTGAAAAATGCCTTCTTCACAAAGGCAAAATAGAGAACAGATTCTACTTCATATGAAAATAAGAGGTTAGTTTGATTGTCATTGCTTTTTTTATATGGTTAAATTCTAAGTTACTTGGCTTACGTGTAATTTAATCGTTTGCTTGCCCAAGTTGAAGTCATTTGTTTTATTAATGCTGGTGACCAAAATCAACCTGAGTTAATGTTATAACGATTTCATAATTTTCATTAGTCTTTGATTGCCTTAACCCTTTTCTTTTCCGTCTTTACCAAAATTTCATGAAATTTTTGCACAAATTTTTTTTATAGAAATTAGGTTGATTCACTATTTTACTTTCTCTTGGTAGAATTTTTTTATTCGTTGTTCAAAATTAGCATTGCAAATTTTAAGTGGTGGAACATACCCTTTTGAGATTAGCATCTAATATCTTCTTTAACACAATTTTTTTATATTATATTATCAAAAGATCGTTGTTTTGTAATTTCAGAACAATGTGTTGATGGAACACAAAAAGGAGGAGTCCTTCAACATGGAACATGAAGATGTAATTAAAGTTTCTACATAAGCTACTATATACTTAATTAACAATGACAATGATGAATCTCTTCGCATTGCAAAGCTCATCCCCTCCATTAGCAATCCTAGACAGTTCGAGGTAACATCCTCAATTCATTTAATCAATTTTATTTGTTTGAGCTATTAATTATCGCACAAACCCAATTAAATTTTAATACAAAAATTTGAATTTTGTCTTAATTTTAATAGTTGGAGTTAGTAATATATATTATTGATTTAACATTGTACAGCTATTCTTCCATGCTGGTTCCGCAAATCCATGAACTCCGCACCAGAAGCCAATGACTGATATATGACACCTATATGTTAGTTATTGTAAATATCTTTGTAAATATATTTCCACATGAATATAAATAGTGTTGTATATTGTAGGTATTTAGAACTCTCTGCATGTTTTAGTTTTAAAACCCGCAGCAACGCGCGGGCACCATTGCTAGTGAGATTCTAAAAGTATAATTTACTTGCATTTAGTACTATAGTCTAGTGGTATTCCTATTCACTTGTAAGTGAGAGATCTTAAGTTTGATTCTCGTCAAAGGCGAATTTGAACCATATTATTGCTAGCCCGTTGTGAGGTTAAACCCAACCCCCTCCTCTTAGTGTAGATAATCTCGTTTGTGAAAAAAATAAAATAAAATAAGGTTTAGATTACATGCCAACAACATTGCACAGAAAATTAAAGAAAAGTATAACGTTTATTCTCAATGAAAATAACAATGATATGAATGCTAACATAAATACAGGGTTAAAATACTAAACATTCTTGAAGTTGGAGTTTATTACCGAATCCGGAACACATACATTATACATGCCTTAGGCCCAAAAACATTAGAGTGCAGAAATCCTTTATCATTATTCTTTAAACAAATCCTAAAAACTTCCTCAAAAGTGACAGAAGCAAATATCAACGCAAAATGAGTAAACAGTTTAAGACGAACTGAAAGACCAAGGTTTGCTTTTTTGGTTGATCAAAAATATTCCAGCTCCGTAAGTAGAAATGAAGATCTCAACAAGAAGGGAAAATTGCATCCATACAAAGGAGACAACCGGAACACTAGCAAGTAAAATCAATGGATACACCATCCACTTTTTTGCTTCCAGCATAAGAAAAAGGGTTGAAGAAAACGCGATCATCATGGCAACGATAGAGGAGAAGAGGGTGAAAAGGCCTATCATCATCTTTGTTGGTAGTGATTTAAGAAAATCATCTTCAGCATAACGAGAGTTAAGAATTCCTAAAAATGTCAGGACTGAAGTTGTGGAAGAAAAAAGTGAAAAGACATCCGCAACTATAAAGACCATAAATATCCTTTTATTTAGGAAGACTGGAAAGCCTGCTTTGCTCCCACCAGGAACTGAGAATACTGCAATAAACATGATTGTAACAATAAGAGCAGCTACAACCGTACAAGAAGTTGCAGTTGCTTTCATTGATCTTTCACCTTCTTTTGCCAATTCCTTGTGGTTCTTAGTAAATAGATCGCGGGCGGTCATACCATCTGGATGGTTAACAACTTCATGAAACTTGGAAGGTACAATTTTCTCCACCTCCTGCATTTCAGTGAATAGAAGAAACTTAAATTTTCTTTGATTTATTTTCTTCAAAGGCACTCAAATCTAACCCCAAGTAATTAATACTTTTGTACTCTTACAAATCCTTGATGTATGCCCTTTGACCTTGAATGTATATGCTCAAATCTAATCCCAAATAACCTAACATTCTGAGTTTGTAACAGTAATCAAAATTTCATTTTTTGTGATTTCATTTTTAATTTGGTTGTTTCCTATTTGAGGTGCAAATTACTGTCACAAATAATCAAGTTTTATTTGGAATAGTTTCCAAATAATCAAAAGTAATATACCGATTGACCACGTGGCTAGAACTTTATACAGTAAAACCTATTAATTTATAGACCTTGTGGATTGCTTTGGTGATAAACTCTTTTTTTTTTTTTAACTCACTACCTCTTAAATCTAAACCCTCGTTCATTTAGTTTAGCTTAAAATAGTAATATTGTTTATAAAATTTTGGTTCCAATTTCGGCCAATTGTAAATAGAAATTATCTCCGTTTTGTACTAAGCTATGTTCCTTTTAATTCACGCCCTAAGAAGAGAGGTGGTGTTTAAATAGAATACTCCCATATCGGTTTGAATGAGGCCACATTTTAGTAGTCACTTAAGTTTGTAATACTTTCTTTTTTATATATAAAGATATTGGTGTTGGTGGTGGTTATATAGGTGTTGGTAGTGGTGGGTTCACATTTATACTAAGTCAGTCATAATTAGATCTCAAACTCGCTATTGATGAGAAAAAAAAAATATATATATATATATATGTGGTATATATATATATATATAGAGAGAGAGAGAGAGAGAGAGAGAGAGAGAGAGAGAGAGAGAGAGAGAGAGAGAGAGAGAGAGAGAGAGAGAGAGAGAGAGAGAGAGAGAGAGAGAATTCTAACCTTAAACCATTGTAATTCTCTTTGCATTTGCAGTGCTGCACATTGGATATGTTTAAGCTGTTCAGGTGGGGATAACCTCGCTGCTGAATGTAGTAAAGTATTGTTGAACTTATCTACTCTGGATTCAGTACGAACATTCATGATTTGGATAAATTCATGAAAAAAGTTATAGACTTTTTCTTGACGGCATTCAATGGAAAACTGAAACATGCCCTTTGCATTTTCGTCATATATCCCTAAAGCTAGGATATTTGCTGTAAACAGCTGACGAAGAAACTCATCATTCCCATATTCAACAGCTTTGAAGAGTGCTGTTTGTACGGAACTTCCTTGCATTTGTTTAAGGCTTACACCTTCTGTCATTTTGCACATGCCTTGTAAAACTTCAAGGGATTGGACATGGATCTGTTTCATTTGGTACATGTGATCGATTCCTAGGTTGGCATAGAAAAATAATTAATCATTAAGTATCAAAAGTGTGACCAAAAGAAGTTCTAAGCGATGACTGGATAAATGTTAAGAGTAAAACTTGAATGAAAAGATTAACAAAGTGTTGACAAGAAGCATTACCGAAAAGTTTCCGGAGATTTGAGACGAGCCCTCGCGGTAAAGCCATAACTGCATCGCAAATACAAAATGTTTTGCATTAGCTATTCAAAGAATTTGTTAATTAGGTATGATCTATAACAAAGTAAAAGATGCGCCTGAGGTCATAACTCTCGTTTTACTATATATGTACTGGAAAAAAATGCGTAGTGCCATTTTATATGGATATTGTATACCTGAGCGAATTATGAGATCCTTTTGATCATTAACCGGGTCATTGGCTTGTTTTTGAACATCTATACGAACATCACGGATCTCAGAAGCATGTCGTATTTGTATACCTATCAAAAAAATAAACACATGCCTCTAGTCAATATATAGAACATTTTTTTAGTCGAGGGTCTGGACACATTGAACCTTTTCTTTAATATTTATGTCTGTGAAAAGAGAAGTTAAGGTGCATACCCAAAATAAATGATTAATGGACACTGATAACGATAGAAGTACACATTAAATTTTTTAACACTTATTTTTAGACACTAAAAAATAAACTCAAGAGGGAAAATAACTTACACTATAATATTGAGCAAGACCCAAACTAGTGAAGAAAAGCATAGTGTGGATACAAATTAATCACGTCCAATCATAGTGTGTCAAGGGGAATATAAGCTCAATTTGACGGAATTACCTCCAATATCGTGAGAAACCACAATCTCCACTCTAAGTGGGTTAAGCAGACCAACTCTCTAAGGACCGGCAAATGCCCACAACTATCAGGCCATAACCCCCGATTCTTGCCAAGCTAGCTAGCAAACATTTTGTTTTTCTTCGGGGGACATGGTTGTCGACCCCTTGCACCTCAACCCTATAAAGTTGAGGTTCAATCATAAAATTAATTGACAATATAGGGAGTAACCCAACTCCTTATAAGTCCTTGCAAGGTTTCTCTTTTCACCAATGTGAGACTCTTTACCTTCACATCATCACACAGCCCCTTACGTGTGATTAACTTTTGAACCAAATACGTGGACAACACAAATTGGGTGATGTTGAGCACGTGTGACCATTGGGCTTCATAACCTACAAGTGTCTAAGCAGGCAGGGGAAAGGAGACTCGTTGAGTTGCCTAAGCCCGCTACGGCCTACTAGTAGATGATTTATAGACCTCTTCCACTATAAATAGTCAAGTCATACAAGGAAACTAGTTTATCACAAACTCTATTTAGAATTCTCTACTGAATTTTAGTTTTTCTCAAATACTCTTTGACTTAGACATCGGAGACAGAAATCTCCATCCAGACATAGAATGCATTTTATTGTTTTAATTTTTTCATATTAAGTATAATATATGTATATATATATATATATATATAATTAGGTTTTGAGATAGATCAAATTGCGGGAATCGTGTGCATGTCTCCTTGCATGTATAACATATAGGAAATATCTTATCGAAAAACCGAACAACGCCCACCCAACTCGAGGGACAGAGAAATTAATAAAGTATAAAATTCATCATTGAATAAAGAATGTAGTTACTAACGGTTATAGATCCATTGTTGCCAGAATCTGAGACGTGTTCCACTTAAAAAGAGAGAGGGCATACAAGCCAATTCCTGTAAAAGTGTTTTCCCAGTAGAGTTTGTGGCAAAGGCCAAGTTTGGACAATGCTGAATTAGATCCAATGCAATATCTACAATAGGGAAAAAAAGAAGAAGAATTATATACATGAAAAAAAGAAAGTAATCAATATTTGTTAGGGAACATGCTATTTAAACACATTCTCAAATACATGTGAGTTCTATAAATAATGAAACGGTCCACCTTAGTTATAGTGTGTCAGAAAATGTGTGCGAATATTGTATCTAAAACATTTATGTACCCAGTTCTTTGGAGCTAAAACAATGGGAAATAAGATCAGCACCAGTCCGACAGTTATCTTGGGTCGACGTCAAAGCTTCCAATGGAGTAACTGAATAGAGATAGCGAGCCAATCCCCAGTGGCCGCCATGACAAGCCATGATCAGTGGGATCATATTCTGTTGATTGCATGGTATGCAAAGTAATCTCTTGTTTTTTTGGATTATGCATCTAGCCACTTCGAGTCCTATTAGCGTAGCTAAAGCTATAGCTGTGACACCATTAGCGTCTTCTATTTCCAAGTCTTCCTTTGTCATCCACCCCACTACTTCTTTTGCCATATATTCGTTTCCCATTGAAACTGCCATGTGAAGAGCTGTCAAGCCTGATAATGAACCTCTTTCTCTTATTGCGTCGGGATGCATAGTAAGATACTTCTTTGCAGAACTCCAGTCACCTTTTGCAACAGCATCAATCAAGGGTTGATGGTGGGGGAAATCGTTGAAGTCGCCGTTAGTTTTAGGGTTCTTTAGATATAAGTCCATGCAACACTTATTTCCTTGAAAAAAACTCATTTCATTGTAAACATCCAAATAAAACCCAAATTTGAAGTAGACTGCCATGTAAACAAATAAATACCTATTATTTTCAAACTATTTACAATTGTGCCACAACACTCTAATTATGTTAATGAATTTAATTATCCACCATAATTCCTTTAAAAAAACTTATCCACTATAATTGTGAGAAATAAGTGCCTTATTATTGTAAAATTATCTACTTTGTACTTCTCTTTACCATCATATATTTCATTTCTTTTATTTGTTTGACAATCATTGTAGGTAAATTATTTTGCATGTATGTATTAGACATATTTTGTTAAAATTATATATATGCGTACAAATAATTTATCTATATTTTTATGTAAAATAATATGTAATTAATTAATTTGAATCAATTGGCAAAAAAAACATTTATTTATTTTGTAGGTAAATTATTTTTCATGTGATATTTCATATGTACTAGCCACATTTTGTTATTTATATAGAGTGTGCAATCAATCGACATTCTTTTATTTTGTAGGTAAATTATTTTGCGTGTAGGTAAATTGTTTTATATATATATTTTTTTTGCAAAATATTGGTATTTAATTAATTTTGAATAAAAAATATTTATTTATTTTGTAGGTAAATTATTTTGCATATATGATTACATAATTTACTAGGAACTTATATTGTTATATATGTTGTGCAAAATAATTTACCTATGTTACATTTAAAATATTGATAATTTTAAATAAATTAACTTTTTTATATTTGTAGGATATACTAATTTACCTGTTAGCATCATGTGAAAACAACC
Organism: Malus fusca; assembly: GCA_035220775.1. Classification (NCBI taxonomy): domain Eukaryota; kingdom Viridiplantae; phylum Streptophyta; class Magnoliopsida; order Rosales; family Rosaceae; genus Malus; species Malus fusca. Next base: position 5,970,570 of record CM069075.1, read on the forward strand.
ATATAAGGAACATTGGTATCATGTAAATATTTGAACATTTAATTGAATGAAATAATGTACAATAAATGGAGATAATAAGTGAGAGAGACCCAAAGTAAGTGTTATTAGGGGTAATTTAGACATCCAAAAATAAAAATTTTGCCAAGTCAAACTTAATTATGGATACTGCTTAGTTGGAGCCTAGTCATTGGGTTTTTGTTAGAGAAATTTATCCTGATGAGTTTTAATTAAAGAAAATTGAGTTTCAAGGGGTGTACTCATATTTTCAATTAGTTTTATAATACTCTGTAAAGTAATATTATTTATTGTTTGTAAACTAAACGTCAAGAATTTGGGGACAAATCATACATAATGTTGAAATAAAAGAGAACTGATCAAATACAATTAAACAAAACAATAGAGATTCATACATGCTGCAGTAGATATCACATAATATTACTACGTACGTACCCTCATTCCGCGTCAGACCGGTATTCAGCTCTTCATGTGCCATCAAAGGCACATCCTCTGCATCGATCACTATTAGAAGAAGAAAACTAAATCTTAATAGCTATACTATTGGAATTTACTTGGAAAGGAGACATGTAGTACGTGCGTACACATACCTGTGTTTTCCAAGGCTTGATCGGTCGGCTTCAACTTTTCAGCCAAAGTATCCCAGGCGACTTTGGCCGAGCTAATGCCCCGGATAATAAAATGAGTATCATCTCCACAACAAGTATGGATTGCATGTAAAACCTTGGCGTTATTCTTCCTCCAAACCAAAAATTCCGCTTCACCATCTTCTTGTCTAGGAGGTTCAGAGGTCTCTTCCACAACCTCCCAAAGATCTTCAGCCAACAAGTAGGTTTTAAGGTGGAAACTCCAATCTTCATAATTATCATGACTAAGAACCTTAAGATTAGCAATTACACTAGAAACAACTGTAGCTGCCATGTTTAATCTGCAAATGTAATCAATTATTCAAAGTGATATTAGGTCGATTAATTAAGAAATTAATGAAACAAAACAATTCAGCTAACTCACTCTGGTCTATCGAGTAGTGGCAATCTGCAAAAATAAGTAAGCTGCAGCTATTATCCAATGAGCTTAAGTAAATTCCCACTCTGTGCACTTCTGATGTATATATAGATGTATAGCAAATGAGCGATGAAAAAGGATAAGAGTCCAGGTGGACGTCCATGCCCGTCTTTGTCAACTGCAGAGACGGTGCAGCTGTTTCATTCTATCGCTAGTTTCAGCCATACACTTCTTGTCTTCAATAATTAACGGGGATAATACTTGTCTTCAATAATTATGTGGCCCAATAAAATTATTCCACCTGTTTGAAACTCAATCAAACACTTCTTATTCTCCTAGCCAAACACTCTGTCTTCCTCCTCAACCCTTCTTCCTCCAGCAACCCCTCACTCCTTTTCTTCTCCTGCGAACTATGTTAAAAGAGTCCAACCCCAGCCTATTCTACACAAATCCGGAAAATTCTAGCACCAAAGTCGGTGCATCATGCAGGCATATCAATATGCTAGATAATTCTAGCATTATCCTATTAAGTCGGTGTGTGTGTGTGTATAATAATATGCTAGAAAATTCTAGCATCATTTAAGTCGGCAAGGTTATTATGCAAAGCCATATGTCGGTGCAGTGTGTGCATGAACATGCACTAGAAAGTGCTAGTGAAGTCGGCAAACATGCCTATAAATAGGTGTGTGTGTGTGTATTGTTATGTAACCAACCGACCAAGTGAGAGTGAGAACTAAGAGTAGTCTTGTGAGGAGTGTGAGTGGTCTAGAATTTATCTCTAGAAAGTGAGTGAGTGTCATTACTTCTAAAGTGTCTTTGAGAGTTTTGTGTGTTGTAATATTTTGTGTGTGTAATACAAGTAATTTGTTTACTTGTGTTGTCTCTCCAACACTTGTGTTAGAGTTGTGTACTCTAATTTTTTCCTCAACAATTGGTATCAGAGCAGTACGATCAGGGACCGTCTCTATTGAAGCTTTTGAGAATCGTGAGAAGTTTAGTACTTCGCAAGATAATTGGTTAATCTTGTTCGGCTTATCGAAGATCTGCCGATACGATGGGAGACCTTCAAGTTGTTGGAGGAATCAAGAAGTTGAACAACAAAAATTACAACACATGGGCGACGTGTATGGAGTCTTACCTACAAGGCCAAGATCTTTGGGATGTCGTCGGCGGTAATGAAGTTATGCAGCCGGAAGAAGACACCTGCGGCATTTTGCGAAAATGGAAGATCAAGGCAGGTAAGGCAATGTTCGCCTTAAAAACAACGGTTGAAGATGACATGTTGGAGCACATACGGAAGGCCAAGACACCAAAAAGAAGCGTGGGACACCTTCGCCACACTCTTTTCAAAGAGGAACGACACAAGGCTGTAGCTTGTTAAGAACGAGTTATTATCGGTGGCCCAAGGGGACATGACGATTGCCCAGTATTTCCACAAGGTAAAGTCTTTTTGCCGTGAAATTTTTGAATTAGATCCTAGTGCTGCCATTGCAGAATCCAGGATAAAAAGAATAATTATTCATGGATTGAGACCCGAATATCGGCTAACAAGTAGGTCTTTACCCGACAACTCCAATTGTCATAATTTTTAACTTGTAGGAACAATTTTAGCTATCATGTTCAATCTGCATTTATTCAACGAGATTTCATATCAACCGAGCATATGTGAATGAAAAAAAAAAAAAAAAAAAAAAAAAAAAAAAAAAAAAAAAGAGGCAAGAAAAACAAAATGAAACAAAGTCAGTCTGTCTAACAACACTTGAGGATGGCTAGTGTCGTATTGGAAATCAAGCACTCTTGTGACCTTCCTCGCCTATAGGTTTGAGGCTTCCCGTCCCTTTTTCCCCTAGAATCCCCCACCTAACTATTGAAAAACAACGACACTACATATTGAATTGGGGCACTAAGAGTCTGCAGTTATGAGCTTTCTAATTAGTAAATTGGTAATTCTCCTGCACGTTTGCTCATAGATTAGTCAGATGACTTCCTTTAATTGCAACTGAAAGAAGCACTTATCACATTAAAGTCATTAATATCTCCTTGATAAATAATCGAGAACCCGATACGCAATCAAATTCAAGTATTTTGGATTCTGGGAAGCTGCTAGAGTTGATGTGTAAACACTTTTTGCAGATTGCTTGATTGTCAATTTTAATTCAGTCTTATCGAAAATCATCCCATTTTCTTTCAAATTCTCATAATTAACTACAAATCAACATATAAACACTAACATGGCCTCCAAGTTCAATTGCTTAATCTGGGCGTGAATCTGTTATTTTGTGCAGTGGAAAAAATCAAACTTGAATCGAGCTTCGCCACAGTGAAATCGAGCTTCAAAAACTATTGGGTGCTCCAGATACGAGTCTAATATGGCTGGATCGACTGGTTTTGAATTTTCTATTTAAAATTTCCTACCCTAATCATCTATTAAGCCTTAAAATAGAAATTTGAGTTCTACAAATCAAATTGAGCAATTTAAAATGGAAGATTTTTAAAGAATTAAATGAGAATTATAGACCATATAAAAATTTGTACAAGCAATCACAAAACCAAACAAATAATCTAATATGCGGACACAATTATTTTTATTTATTGGGTGTGATTATCATCCATCTTCGAATTCATACAAAACCTTGATTCTATGTCACTAGTTAATTACACAAATTCTAATTAATGGTTAGGCAAAGAAACAACAGTCAGTACTGCTGCGCAGAGCTTGTTCAATATTCAAGAAGCACTAAGAGTCTATATGCAAAAATGTTCTTGCCGCAGAATTAAGTTTCACATAAAAAATATAACAAAATAATACACAATTTATATTTGGAGGATTTCTTTCTAATATTACCGAAGCTTTTGATAAACATAACAATATGTGGTTAAGTAAAGACAATTTCAATAACGTTGGTGGTAACTCACGCTAAGCCAAAAAGTTTATTATAGCCTTAGAGCATGTTATTCTTCCAAAGCATTTTAGGCTCAATTTATTTAGGGTTTTCAAAAAATTGCGCTAGCTTTAACTTAAAGGTATTGATTTAATGACCAATCATTCGAAAATATGTGCGTTGACTCTAGTACTTTGGGCTCTAAATAAGACTGTTGTTAGATTCAATATAATGAATAGACTAGTTTTTTTTTTTTGGGAAAAAAAAAGAAAGAAAAAAGAATAGATCAGTTTGAAAGTCACTCGTGAAGAGACAGAGTTTGACATCGAAACCGATGCATTTCATAATAAAGTCTCATACCAAATAATAAGTGATTGACTAAATTAGAAACAATATGAATGATATTGGTGGTCATACTAAAACTTTAGGTTAGAGCATTGTTTATTGATGCATCGTTGGTACTCTTATGTTTTTACATATTTTCTTATATGCCATTAATTTATTACAATATATTTAGGTACAGTGGTATATTAGGTTAGTATAATATGTTTAGGTACGGACACTTCGGTACACTAGTTTAGTATAATATATTTAGATACCAACATTTCGGTACCTTAGTTTAGTATTATATATTTAGGTAAGGAATTTTTGGTACACTTATGTTTTTGCATATTTTGTTATGTGCCACTAATTAACTACAATACATTTAATTAGGTAGTACAATATATTTGCATATGGACATTTTGGTACACTAATTTAGTAAAAATATATTAAGATACGGACGTTTAGGTACACTAATTAGAGGAAGTTAAATAAAATTAATGAATTAAAATGTGTATAATAATAAATTTAAAATTTAATGTAATGACATTAAATAAGATATCTATTAAACATTATAACAAAAATATAATTTGAATTTGAATTAAGTACACATTAAAGGACTAAAACCAATATCCAATCTAACACCAGGTTTTTATTAAATTTTAATCTTCTTTAAGGATTAAAGTTAATAAACCCTTTTATTTTTTCAAACAAAGTAAAGCTAAAGGAGTTTTATTGTGGAGGGTAATAGGTAATTTTTTAAAAACTAACCATATTAAATCAACTTTTCCCAGAAATTGAGTCGGCTTTTACTTTTGAATGCAAAACGGTCACAAGCCAATGTTGCTATGGGGAATTCTCCGTCGTGATCTTTAGCCATGGCTAGCTGTGGGTTTAACGCTAAATCAAATCTCTTGCAATATCTATATATAATAAAAGTGTGAAAAACAACAGTGTAAGTATGCAGATAAAATATGTAACCTAAAAGATCACACACGGGCAAAAGAAGATATAGCTAGGGCGTCGACATTAATAAATGGTCATGTTTGAAACTCAGTCGATTCCCTCTCTTACCAAATCGTTTGTAACGAAAGCCGAGAGAAATGAATTGAGAGGCGTCGGTAACGTGCAGTGTTTTGCGTGGAGTGACAGAATAGAGATAACGAGCCATTCTTTCCCCAATTGACAAACTCGGAGCGAAGACAACTAGAGGCGTCGTGTCGGCAGGTAAAATACTAAGTAATTTGTCATTCTTTTCAACCATGAGTTTGGCTACTAATTCAACCCTGTTTTGACGAAATGTTATTAAAAGATACAGAGCTGTGGAACCGAATGTATCTTGAATTTCCAAGTCTTCCCTTGCCATTAACTCCACCAACTGTTCTATATTGCGCACGCTGCAGTTGTTAAGCGGCCGGACTGCGTAGCGAAGAGCTGTACCGCCAATTGAAATTCTTTCACTTCCTACCCGGGGATGGTCGCGAAGAAACTGGATCGCTTTATCCCAATCATTAGACTTCACATATTTGACGAAAGTTGCATGGATATCGTTTGCATTGCTCTCATGTCCTGCATGCCGTATTTTATTTTAACTTTGTTAACTGCTAACTTTCCCACACAATATCTTAATTTGTGAGGGATCAAGGTATATATATACACTACCTGCATTGAGCCCTTCTTCCATTGCGAGCTCTGGCCTAGCTTCACGATCAGTTGGGGTTGGCCCTTCATCATGATCAATCGGGCTGGATACGCTTGAAGAAATGACCTCTCATCTAAAAATGAAAGTCTTGATGTTCAGATGTTACCATCAATTCTTAATTTGTCTTTTATTACTCCATAATAAATACAAAATATTCCTCATCAAACCAGAATAGTACAACCACTGCCGTGTGTATGGGAATTGGGATAATAATCAAGATATCGACAGTGATGCTCACAGTGTACACATATCCAGAAAGTTCAATTCTACTACTGGTTCTCCTGGGAAACATTGTTACACTATTTAAGACATGATTAACAATTTCAAGGCAGTTTAATATTTTAAACTTTAGTCAACAGATGAGCTCATACGATGTCATAAGATTTGCTCTATTAGCTCAATCAAAAGTCTAATTCCATCTACATCATGTAAAATCTTCTTTGGGAACATTATTTCCTATGTTAGAGAACATGCAAGGAGCACAAAAATAGAAAGAGTACCAGCACCAATTAATCAGTTTCCATAACACAGTTGGAAGCTGATCTGCAGGAAGGACAACCAACCATATTGTTTGGAACTAGAAGTCTTGTGGTGACAACACTGTTCTCATTGTCATCATCAAATGTAACTCCACCAAAACGATCTTCCTCTACAATCCTGTCATGAACTTTCAACAGAGCATCCTGGGCAGCACAATGCGACTCCATTTCATTTCCCTCAGCTAAATTTTCATGGTTATTTTGTTTGCTTGAAATTTTTGTTGGAGAGCTATAGATAATAATTACTCTCTCATCTGAGCCAAGAACAGAATCAGAAACCTTAATCTTTGCCGGGGGTCTCCTCTAAGGGCTTTGCCACCCTTCCCAATAACACCACCGATCTTTTTAGAAGGGCAGAGAATACGATACACAGTGTTGAGCAATTGATAATCCTCTGAAGGTTGCTTACGGCTTGAATCATTCCACTTTCCTTTCTTATAGTTGTTGTTACCCCCTCTTCTTTTAAACTGGATATTAGGGCGTTTCTCGAAAAAGTTTCGATTGTTCCCATCCATCATACCCCTCAATACTAAAAACTAATAACTGAAGGGGACTGAATTTTAAGCAAACCTTAATACATGGATTAAACAAAACAATAACAAAAGTCGCCATTACTGCAAAAGAGCCGAATGCCATCCCAATTTTCTCGAGCAATGAAACTGGGCTCATCACTTACAATTTCGAACTGAACACTAAATTAAGCAAAAGCTATTGAATTCAGGGATTGCCAATACAAAAGTTCAACCATACATTGTAAAGCTTGTAGTTAAAAAACGTACCTTGATCTAGGAAGGTATTTCCAACGAGCTAGCAGCCGTAATTCGTGAGCGTTAGGCTTCGAGCCATCGTCCTAGGGTCCCAAAAACCAAACATATTCAGCTCAAATCCAAAACTGGAAGCAAAAAGGAAACACCTTATGGGATAACCATGCTCATACAATATCAAATTCAAGCGTTTTCTTTTCTGGGAACTAACCAAAACAAATAATGCAAGACAAAAGTTGGAATCTTTAGTTAATTAACGACAGGAAACAATGAATTAGATGGAGGGTACTCGGAGAAATGAGAAGAACATAGCACAGGCCAGTCAGTAAAACTGTAAAATTATGGTTTGTGGGGAAGTTCATGAAAAGTTTCTACCTCGCGCGCGAGAGAGAAAGAGAATCAGACGTAAAGGGAGTGTGGCTACCGCTTGCGGGGGCGACTGGCCGTCCCCATCTTCGGAGAGGAGAGAGATGAATCGAGGAAATGGAGCTTGGAGTCTTGGACTTGCAAAGTTTTGCATGTATTTGAACTTTAACGAAAAACTTTGGTACTGTTTATTTTAACGAAAAATTACATTTTTATACTAAAAAGTCAATCTGGTATTATTCACTTTACCCTTTATTTTGTTCTTATCTTTAAAACTTAAAGTTTTCAAGCTATTTTCATTAGTTTTCCTTATTTTTTTTCCGGTGGAAAATGAGGTGGCCTTCGACCCATTTCGAATTCGTAGGAAAGGCCTAACTTAACTTCGACCCGTTTCAAATTGGACATGTCACAAGAGGTCCTGGACCAATTTGAAAAAATTCCCAAAATATTGGAAGACTTTTCGTGGGTTTAGATTTTGCAGTATACTTAGAATATAAATCGGTATATTACGTGTCGTAATATAAGGAGAAAGACACGGAAAAATGTATATTTATCCAATCTTCACTTATATTATGACACGTAATGTACTAATTTGTATTCCAGATAGATGAAAAAATTTCTCCCTTTACACGTGTTAATTCCAACATCCAATGGAATTGATCCTTGAGGGATAACTAAAGATTTCATTGTTTGAAACTTAGATAAAATTTAGTGAGTCCATTCAAATAGGAGTAAACTGTGGTGTTACTCCATCAATTATTTCTTCATCGACTTCTACAAGTTAGGTTAGTATTCTTACAAAGACTACACCAAACTAGATTTCTTCTCGCTCAAGAAAGCCCCAAGAGCATTTAGCACTTAACTAGTTTGTATTTTTCATCGTTCCTACATGAAACAATGCAACGTCTGAGTGTTTTTCAGTCACGACCTTTGCAAGCAGATACTTGGATGGAAACAGTTTCTGAATATAGATGCCCATTGCACCATTCAATCATCCAATTCATCCCTAAAATTCTGCCAAGGATTTTGTCACCAATGTCCTTATTGTATTTTCTTTTCATAAAACAAGGCTTAATCAGATACAGGGTTTCTATGATAATATTCGTAAGAGTATAAGCACGCCGAACTGGCACCAAACTATACGGACACAAGTACTCAAAAGAGATGTATGTCTTGATAGTGAACGTGGTTTGGCCGTCAGAATGCCGAACTCTAAAACTTACTTGTGAATATCCAATCATAAAACAACTCGGTGTTCGATGTGCCGAGCCCAGTAATCTGTAACACCTCACTTCGCCGAGAAGGCTAATGAGATGACCTCTGCCAATAAGGATTTGAAAATCCTTCTCGACCGAGACTTGGATAGATAATCAGTAAGCCTCAACGTAGTGCTATTTATCCAAACTGAAGGTGCTCCGTGGTCGGCTGATTCTACGGCAACAGTGTTGTTTATCCAAACTGAAGGTGTTCACCGGTTGCCTTCACAATGCTGTTTATCCAAACTGAAGATGTGTCGGCGAAAAAGAAAATAAAAATCTCAATGTTGTTGAGAGGTTTTGCGTAGAGCGAGAGTTTATGCAGGGCGGTTTGTGTGTTGAATTGCAGGGGCTTTCTATGTCGCACGACCTCTGTATTAATAGGGACATGCCTTGATGAACACACTATGAAGTTGTTGCCGTGGCTTGGAGTATCCAACCGAAATAAATAATATTCAAGAAAGTAAAGAACACAGGATGTATCGTGGTTCACCCCAATGTTTGGGCTACGTCCACACTGATGTTGATATTGTTTCACTCTTAATGGTGAATATACAAGAAGGCTAGAGGCCTAAAACTTGACCCCCTAATAAGGAGAGTGAGAAGTCCTTTTATAGAATAATGGCTCCTCACTTATTACATATTTGCCCCTTCATTTATTACATAATTACATTTGAGTCCCTCGAGTATTTATACGAGGTCTAAATACGAAGGCCCTAAGTATGGTACAAACAGTAGTCCCCCAAGTCTTCAGTCAAGAGAGTCTTTTGGCTGGAGACTTGAAATTCAGTCCGTGTGTGGGCCGAAGTAACTAGATGTCGTCTAGAACTGATACTCGATATGAGGCGGTGCTCAATCTGAAATAATGCTCAACTAGAAGTAACACATGTTGCGAGGCTGCTCGGCTTGTAGCTTATGTTGTCTTGGTTGGCTTGCTTTGTGGCGTTGAAAGTGGGGGAGTCCCTTTTATAGAATAAGGGCTCACTCCTCCATACATAAATGATGAGCTAGAGTTGATGCTTGCGGCGATACGGTTGCTCAACAGGCGGCGATGCTCTCTAATGATGGTGAGGGAGTCCCTTTTATAGAATAAGGGCTCACCCCTCAATACATAAATGATAGGCTAGAGTTGATGCTCGCGGCGATGCGGTTGCTCAGCAGGCGGCGATGCTCTCTAATGATGGTGAGGGAGTCCCTTTTGTAGAATAAAGGCTCGCACCTCAATACATAAATGATGGGCTAGAGTTGATGCTCGCGGCGAGGCGGTTGCTCAGCAGGAGGCGATGCTCTCTAATGATGGTGAGTGAGTCATTTTTATAGAATAAGGGTTCGCTCCTCAATACATAAATGATGGGCTAAAAGTCTCTCTCTAAGGAAGGTGAGGGAGTCCCTTTTATAGAATAAGGGATCGCTCCTCAATACATAAATGATGGGCTAGAGTTGATGCTTGTGGCGAGGCGGTTGCTCAGCAAGCGACGATGCTCTCTAATGATGGTGAGGGAGTCCCTTTTATAGAATAAGGGCTCACTCCTCAATACATAAGTGATGGGCTAAGAGTTTCTCTCTAATGAAGGTGAGGGAGTCCCTTTTATAAAATAAGGTTTCGTTCCTCAATACATGAATAATGGGTGCTCTCTAATGAAAGTGAGGAAGTCCCTTTTATAGAATAAGGGTTTGCTCATCAGTACATAAATAATGGATTAAGTCCCCCAAGCATTTTTCATGAGGCCCGGTTGCGGAAGCCCAATATATGGTACACATTTTTCATGAGGCTCAGTTGCGGAAGCCCAATATATGGTACATAGTGTAGTCCCCCAAGTCTTCAGTCAATAGAGTCTGTTGGATGGAGACTTCAAATTCAATCCATGTATGGGCCGAAGTGGCGGTTGTTCGGATGCGGTCTTTGTATACCATGCACTGAAGCTTTGTAGGTGAAGTTTTATAGGTAAGGCTTTGAAGCTGGAGCTTTTGTAAATGAAGTTTTGAAGTCGGAGCTTTGTAAATGAAGCTGTCGAAGCTGGAGCTCTTGCAAATGAAGCTTTCGAAGCTGGAGTTCTGTAAATGAAGCTTTCGAAGTTGGAGCTCTGGAAGCTAGAGCTCTGTAAATGAAGCTTTCGAAGCTAATTGACATGAGTGATGCTCATGAATGTTTATGTTGATTGACATGAGTGATGCTCATGGATGTTGACATGAGTGATGCTCATGAATGTTTATGTATGATTGACATGAGTGATGCTCATGTATAATTTTGGAGTACTGGACGTACTTTTGATCACCTAGTTAGTGATAATAGCGGCAGGCTGCCGAATAATTTTGGAGTACTGGACGTACTTTTGATCACCTGGTTGGTGATAATAGCGGCAGGCTGCTGAATAATTTTGGAGTACTGGACGTACTTTTGATCACCTGGTTCTGCCGAATAATTTTGGAGTATTGGACGTACTTTTGATCACCTGGTTGGTGATAATAGCGGCAAGCTGCCGAATAATTTTGGAGTACTGGACGTACTTTTGATCACCTAGTTGGTGACAATAACGGCAGACTGAATAATTTTGGAGTACTGGACGTACTTCTGATCACCTAGTTGGTGATAATAACGGCAGACTGCTGAATAATTTTGGAGTACTGGACGTACTTTTGATCACCTAGTTGGTGATAATAGCGGCAGGCTGCTGAATAATTTTGGAGTACTTGACGTACTTTTGATCACCTGGCTGGTGATAAGCAAGTGGGTGTCCGGTCAGACAATAGATCACCATGAGCACGTGGCTCATCAGTCTATAAGTTGGTAGAGTTGATCAGTGGATTTAGTTGCTCAATAATTCCTGATAATAAATGACAGTATAAGTATGACCGTATAATGAATAAATCAAATTGACAAAGTTTGTCAAGGCAAAAATATTGTACTGCATGCCTTATGTGAATAAATGATTTATTCTGTTGTGTGATAAATGACATGTTGCATAAATCAACAATATATTAGGTATTGCCTAAATATGTGTGTATATATATAATCATGAATAAATGATTTATTCAGTTGTTTGATAAATGACATGCTACATAAATCAACAATATATTAGGTATTGCCTAAATGTGTGTGTATATATATAATCATGAATAAATGATTTATTCAGTTGTTTGATAAATCACATGTTGTATAAATGACATAGTTTAATGGCAGTCATAATATTCTTAGGCCAATAAATATTGTATAATAAAATTTTACCCTACCACTTTAAATAATGAAGTCAGGAATGATTAAAGATGCAATAATAAAATATTAATTAATAAAATAATTAATGAATTTGGAGAACATTTATCTCCTTCGTTGCTTTTCCTGGTTTTTTCAAAAAATGGGCATGAAGGGAACATGCATTCCCTTTCATGATGAAAGTTTCATCATTTTTCTTTCTGTATTCTTTTTCTCCTTTTTCTTTTTCTGCTGTGTTGCTGGGTGCCCACTTGCATACATGAAACCGTGGGTGACTGCCTTATGCCAGAAATCTCATCACGTGTGATCAGACATAAAGTGACCATGGTACCTGTAAATGCCCATTTCAAGAATAATGGGTCCATTTTTCAGAGCATGCTCATTTGCGCATGACTGCTTTACAGCAAACACATCTATAGCTTTTCCATGTGGGTGGTCGACAAAAGATCACCATGTGGGTGGTCGACTAAATAAAGTTCTCAACTTTTCTCACTCACCGAACTCATCTGTTCTTCCAGAGTTTGGATTTTGGCTTTCAGTCTCATGATCATGGTTGCACTATCATAATGGAGATGTTGTGCTTGGTAAAGTATAAGTGCCATATCACGGATTGCAGTTTCCGTTTCTCTAATAGTTAGAGGAACTCGCCTGGTTGCAGCTTTTGACAGCAGGATCTGCGAACTGCGAATCTGGGCACTGAAAACTCACGAGGGGAATAATCGCCCACTCAGTGGTGTACAGAATAAGAGGAAGCGCTAGTGTTCAGGTTGTGAACGAGAATGGCAACCCGATCTTGGATGACCAAGTGCAGGAGGGACTGTTGTTCATCATGCCTCATAACCACGGAGTAATCACGCAGGCCGGCAACGAGGGATTCGAGTACATCGCCTACAAGACCACCGACAACGCCATGATCATCACTCTTGCTGGCTGGACTTCCATACTACGCGCACTGCCGCTGGAGGTGCTCGCCAACACCTACCAGATTCACCGCCAGCAGGCCCAGCAGCTCAAGTACAATAGGCGGGAGACCATTGCCTTGAGCTCCAGCCAGTCTTTCCAGAGGAGGGTAGTTGCGTAAATGTACGATGGACGTATGGGAGTAGTGAGTCGGTTATGGAGTTTGGAGATTTGAAATGGGTTTTTTGTTTAGTTTCTATGTGTTTTCCAGAGAGAGAGAGATGAGTGATGGTGTTTTGTTTGAAGAGGTGAAAGAGATCAAAAGCAAGAGAGAGATCGAGAAAGTTTTGGTTGTCTCTTGAGTTTTTGCAGATCCACGGTGGAGGTATGAAAAATTGAGAGAGAACCGACATAGCTTTTCGTGTCGATTCCCACAGACGGCGTCAAATGTCAACAAAACCGGAGGGGTCTTGGAACAACGTAAATCCGACCGTGAATCTGCAAAAAAGTAAAGAACACAAGATGTATCGTGGTTCACCCCCATGTTTGGGTTACGTCTACACTGATGTTGATATTGTTTCACTCTGAATGGTGAATATACAAGAAGGCTAGAGGCCTAAAACTTGACCCCCCTAATGAGGAGAGTGAGGAGTCATTTTATAGAATAAGGGCTTCTCACTTATTACATATTTATCTCTTCATTTATTACATAATTACATTTGAGTTTCCCAAGTATTTATACGAAGTCTAAATAAGGAGATCCTAAGTATGTTACAAACACCTATGAATATTATTCCAAAGGAGCAAAGCCACACTTTAATAAATGTCGTCCACTTTTGATAACCATGCAATCAAATCAATTTACAAGCCCATGGAACTCTTCCCATATCATTCTAAATAACTGTGCAATGTTTAGACCCATATTCACGTCCTGCATGCATTTGGAATTACCAGTCCAGATAATCTTCATTAAACTTCCACGTGGAGACCATAAAAAGCTCATTTTTTCATGTTGTCTCATCCATGCAAACCATTTGCAAATCAAATTCTCCTCTGCAATTATCACAAATTGTTGTTGATCCTGATCACCATCATTGTGCCATTTCACCTTTATCCAATACATGCATTGATTTTAAATTAATCCATTGTATTGCCGCGTGAATCGTATCAAACATCCCAAACTCGTTTGAACTGTACTTCCAAGTTGGAAATATGATTTACCTCATCACTTATCTTTAAACAATCAGTTGGATGTAGCTAATATTAGGCTTAGATAAGCTAATATATATCAAGAGATAATATTATGATTGAAACCATAATATTAATCCTCAATAATAATTGAAAATCATCTCAACTACTTTGTCATCCAACGGTCTAAAATTCTGCCATTTAACGATCTCAATTACTCTGGCCGTTAGTGTAAAATTGGATCCGAACAACTACGCAATACCTGAACAATCCACATCAGACGCGGTTTTTGTGGATACTATCTCCAGTCTTCGCTAATAGAATTGCCCACAACAGACACCATTCTTTTGGGCACACTCTCGTCACCACTACTAGAAGTCCTCTCTCCTCAAACGTCAAAACGTACTACGCAATACCTAAACAGTCCACATCAGACACGGTTTTTTTTTGGAACACTCTCTAGTCACCACTACTAGAATCTCCACAACAGTAATCAGACAGTTTTTCTTGGCCATACTCAATAATGGTACCCTTTTTCTTTTTGGAACACTCTCTAGTCACCACTACTAGAATCTCCACAACAGTAATCAGACAGTTTTTCTTGGCCATACTCAATAATGGTACCGTCATACCCAACAACGGCACAGAAGACAATGTGGTTGATTGATTCAGTGAGGGTTAAAAAATAAATATATGTGAGACCGCCATTGCAATGATTATTTTGCATTCACACAAAGGGCAGGCTGGTCCTTTTCTTAGTGGTAAAGAATGTCTTATTTTTTGTTTTCCATCTGTTTCTTTCTTCTTTTCCCACCACAAAACGATGGCCACTCAAAATCCGCGAATCACAATTCATATCTTTTTTGTCTGAAGGAATGAGTGGTGCCGTCTGTATCAAGCATGATTCTCAATTCATACACCTTTTCAGAAAGCCAGAATTTACTGTGCACATAGTTTTAAATGAATATTAGGACGTCTCTTGCAAAATTTATGCTTGTTCTCATCCATAATTGAGTTAAATTTTGCATATTGAAGATTGTAATTAAATGACGAACATAGATTATAGCTAGTAAAGTATTTTGAGTAAATTGTAGTAATGGTCCCTCAATTATAATCAAATTGGAGCAATGGTCCCTCAATTAAAAATTCATTACCATTAGTCCCTCAATTAAAAATTCATTACCATTGATCCCTCAGCTTATCAAAATGTGTAGCTATAGTCATTTTCATCAATTTCGTCAAAATTTTGTCAAAATAAGTTATGTTGAAATAACCGTTTATATAATTAGGGTACCTCAACTCATCAAAGTGTGTAATTATGGTCATTTTTGTCAACTACGTTAAAAATTTTGTCAAAACGAATTGTGTTAGAAGGACTATTGTTATAATTGAGTTAAAGTTAAAGGATCATTTCTCCAGTTGAATTAAAGTTGAGGGACCAATGGTAATGAATTTTTAGTGGAGTGACCATAGCTGCACGTTTTGATGAGTTGAGAGTAATGATAATGAATTTTTAGTTAATAGACCATTACTTCAATTAAGTTAAAGCTAAGAGACCATAGATACAATTTACGAGCTAATGGCAAAGCAATTTGTAGGGTGTTCAGCTTGAATCCCGCACCCTAGCTAGGATCCCGAAACCAAAGCATACACAGCTCAGATAAATGGAAGCAAAAAGGAATCCCTTAGAGCATTTTTTCCAATTTTGAAAGATTTGAGTCTAGGAATGGGGTTGGGGCGGTAACTATTCATTTGAAATTTTGAATGGTGAACTGCTTTAGCCCCTCAAAAACCACTCTCCATGCACCCATTTTGAATAGTAAGCAGCTGTTATTTACAATTATAATTACTTTTCATGTTTGATTTAATAATTTAATAATTATTCAACGAAAAATATTAATATAGAATAAGTTCATATTTTTATTTCGCTAAATAATATTATTTATGATGAATGGTGGTTTCGGTTTCTGTTTCAAGATCATGATATCTTTCTAAAAAGGAACAACAAGACGAATCAAACTCATCACGTCGTCACGACTGGAAGATGGATTTTGGCATTTTAACTTCGTTTAGAGAGTTAAAAACAACTTTTTATTTTGTGTTATGCATATTTCATGTACTTTTATAACTCACATCGTTGATTTCTAATAACATTTTCAGTGACTATGATTCGGCTATGTGTCTATATTTATCCGAAATCTTGCTGAGATTTTGAATAAGATTGAAACGTAGAAAAAAAGATATTTTAATAGAGTTTTGGTGTGAGGAATGAAGAATATAATTTAATATTTATAGAAAAAAAAATATGTTTTTCAAAGTATTTTTCTTGACTCTTTTTATTTTATTTTTAATTTTATTTTTAATTTTATTTTATTTCAAAAAATTGTGACCGTTAGATTGAAGTGTGAAGATTGGTACTTACTATATATATTTACACATTGCTAGTGTACATATTTTTATCAAATTTTTATGTATTAATTTGTTCATAAATGTTTGAAACTTCCACACATCCTCCTATACGTGCATTACATTTTTCTTGTTATCATCAAATTGGATTGGTTATCCAACTGTACAACCCCATCTCCAAACTGAGCAAGAAGGCACACTTGTAAATTGTAATGTTGTACACTCAACTGTCGAACTCTATTTCATTTAGCCACGTGTCCATGTGTTAGGATGATATTTTACACATATTGTGCACCCTTTTTGTCTATTAAGTAGTCATGATCATGTATTAAATTGTTGAGTTTAATGCACTTTGTGTATGTATTGTAGGAACTACGGTTTTGAGAACAGAAGATGGGATTAAACGCCTAAATACAAGAAAACCCGACGATTGCCAAGTTAGACCATGGTATTATTTTGGGCTGGAAAAATAGGAGGCAAATTATGAAGTTGGACCGGTCAAAGCTTCAAATAGTTGGCCCATCGGAATGGACTTGTGCAAGTTAGTCCAAGGTGCGAGTTTCCTATGAGCATGTTAAAGTTCCCTATTTTTTTTCCTGGAAGGGATTTTATTCTTTTTGTTGGTGGTAATTAAGAGACGATGAGTATTAATAGGAGGCTGCGGCACAAATAAAAGAGGAAGGATGGAGACCTAAAAAGAACACAGCGCAGACACATACATAAGCCGAGAGAAAGAAGAAGCAATTGGAGAATTCTAGCTTTGCTGTGGAGTGGAGAATGGAATTTCAGTTGTTTCCTTCTTTGTTTTCGAATTCTAGCGTGGTGTATTTTAATTCAATCATGAACTAAGTCTTTTTGCTAAGACTAGGGTGTACTCTCATTATGAACATATAATTCTCGTTATTTTATATTAATCTCAGTTTTTTTTCTATGTTGAGTAATTTGTTATTGTGCTTTGTCGTTATCAAATAACTGGTGATTATTTGTGTGAATAACTAAATTGTGACTGACAGGTTGAATTTAGTAGATTGCTTCTAATAACAATTACCATGAATTACATAATTGAGTAGACATATTGGTTACGATTTGTGTAGTATCGTGTAATTATCCATTTAGCTTAAAGGGTTTCGATTATCTATATCTATGGCTAGACATAGCATGGGTAGATAGTTAGAAACACTGTTAGTATATTCTAACAGGAAATATTGACGAATCAAGGGATACTTGCTAACAACATGGGAATAATTTGATGTTAATATGAATAACGGGATTAGATGTGATTGAGAATGAGGAACCTGATGTCCTAGTGCTTCCATATATTAATCTTTTATAATTCATTTATTTTTACTTCGTGTTCGATCAATTGTTATTTTTACTTTCGTTTCTTTGCATATTTGAATTTGTCAACGTAATCCTTCTTTCATTTAAGTTTAGTTTGAAGTCAATCTCAATAGTAAATTAATTTAATCCTTATTTGAACGACACTCTGCTTATCACTATATTACTTGGACGATATTGTACACTTGCAATTATCAACAACACCATGTCCATCCAAAAGTGTACCATCTATATTACTTGGCCAACTCTCTTTTGGTTGGATGGATATATGTGCAAGTTAATATTCATCCTTTTATTGTATTTTAACTTAGTTCCTAACTCTAGTGGCCGACTTTATGTGACAATGAAAATCATTATGTTTAGATGAGAGATGTTAACCAT
Organism: Malus fusca; assembly: GCA_035220775.1. Taxonomy (NCBI): domain Eukaryota; kingdom Viridiplantae; phylum Streptophyta; class Magnoliopsida; order Rosales; family Rosaceae; genus Malus; species Malus fusca. Next base: position 5,988,844 of record CM069075.1, read on the forward strand.
TCAATTCTTAATGTGTGTTTTCCTTTTCCTTCGTACAAATGCATATGTGTGTAAAATAGTAGTGAATAAATAATTGTTGTGCATCTGATACATTACATTTCAATGCATTTTAATTATGTAACAAATCAAATGAAAATACTGTAATTCATAATAATTACTAAATATTTCTCATCAAAATTTAAATAGATCACCAAGCTGCAAGGTACAACCACTGCCGTATGTTTATCAGTTTTTTTTTCTTTCCAACTTTTGATGTATGTACGTGCCTACTTCGCGTAATTGTTGATTCTGCCTTGGCTTCGAAATTTTAAACAAAGAATCCCATGCTTCTCTGGATGTGGCTTTGTCCTTTATAAATTTATATGTTTCATCCCCGCAAGAACTCTGGATGGGATATAAGGCCTTGACATCCTCCTTCTTCCAAGCCTTACGTTCTTCTTCTGCTTCTTCTTCTTCTTCTTCTTCAAGAGGTTCATGGGTGCCTTTGACAATGTCCCAAAGATCTTCGGCTAACAAGTAGGTCTTTACCGAGAACTCCAATCGTCATAATTTTTAACGGTTAAGCATTGTAGGAACAATTTTAGCTATCATGTTCAATCTGCCATTTATTCAACGAGATTTCATATCAACCGAGCATATGTAAATAAATAAATAAAAGCAAGAAAAATAAAATGAAACAAAGCCAATCTGTCTAACAACACTTGAGGAGGGCTAGTGTCGTATTGGAAATCAAGCACTCTTATGACCTTCCTCACCTATAGGTTTGAGGCTTCCCGTCCCTTTTCCCCCTAGAACCCCCACCTAACTATTGAAAAACAACGACACTACATATTGAATTGGGGCAATAAGAGTCTGCAGTTATTTTCCTCAAAAAAAGAGTCTGCAGTTATGAGCTTTCTAATTAGTAAATTGGTAATTCTCCTGCACGTTTGCTCATAGATTATTAGTCAGATGACTTCCTTTAATTGCAACTGAAAGAAGCACTTATCACATTAAAGTCATTAATATCTCCTTGATAAATAATCGAGAACCCGATACGCAATCAAATTCAAGTATTTTGGATTCTGGGAAGCTGCTAGAGTTGATGTGTAAACACTTTTTGCAGGTTGCTTGATTGTCAATTTTAATTAAGTCTTATCGAAAATCATCCCATTTTCTTTCAAATTCTTCTCATAATTAACTACAAATCAACATATAAATACGAATATGGCCTCCAAGTTCAATTGCTTAATCTGGGCGTGAATCTGTTATTTTGTGCAGTGGAAAAAATCAAACTTGAATCGAGCTTCGCCATAGTGAAATCGAGCTTCAAAAACTATTGGGTGCTCTAGATACGAGTCTAATATGGCTGGATCGATTGGTTTTGAATTTTCCATCTAAAATTTCCTACCCTAATCATCTATTAAGCCTTAAAAATAGAAACTTGAGTTCTACAAATCAAATTGAGCAATTTAAAATGGAAGATTTGTAAAGAATTAAATGAGAATTATAGACTATATAAAAATTTGTACAGGCCAATCACAAAACCAAACAAATAATCTAATATGCGGACACAATTATTTTTATTTATTGGGTGTGATTATCATCCATCTTTGAATTCATACAAACCCTTGATTCTATGTCACTAGTTAATGACACAAATTCTAATTAATGGTTAGGCAAAGAAACAACAATCAGTACTGTTGTGCAGCGCTTGTTCAATATTCAAGAAGCACTAAGGCCTCGTTTGGCAGTTCGGACTGTACTGACTATTTATGTCGGATAGGATAAATAGTCACCAGATAGTACTGACTAAATTAGTCTGGCGTTTGGTGCAGTATCGGACTAATGACCATATTATTTATACTGTGTTTGGTACTGAACCGGATAAGAAAGGGGAAAAAAAAAATTTGAGAAGTTTCACATCTCAAACACTGATCATACTTCTCATTCAAGTTGTAGAACGCATTAATCTCTATAAAAAACATCTGCCTGAATTGACACGCCCCGACCCTGATATTCCCCGAATACCAGGATAGACACGTGCTGGCCGACACCCGAGGGTGACGAAAGCCATTAATTGATACAAAAGCTAAGAATAAGAAATAAATAAGGGTTATGAATTTAAAAACAATGAGTTAAAAATTTAGGAACGTGCTCAGAGCATACAACTAAACCTAATCACTAAAAAGAATTAAGATAAAGTTGAATGAATAAGGAAGTGGGTCCTACATCGAGAGGATCCAAAGATGCTGCTGCGGAAGTGTCTTCACGCCGGGATTAGATGCCTTGATTCTAAGTCCTGAATGGGGGCGCAAAACAAAGGTGAGTGGACCAAGTTTATATGTACGATAATAATAAAACAGTTATCAAATACTAACCCCCACAGTTTATATAAATGAAAACTACTAGCATAATAAGTGATGGATTTAATAAAAATCCTAGCATGCCAAATATCTCAAAAATCATATCGCGGAAACTCATCGCGGAAATCAAAACAGTAAACGCATCATAAATCGTCTCGTAAGCGCGGTGTGCTGCTAGAAAGATCACTGAATAAATATATCTCCCGGCCCAATGCCTGCTCCGTGGTCTCTGCGCCCGTAGCCAGAGATTACCAACTCCCGGCCCAATACCTGCTCCATGTCCCTCAGCCCGTAGCTAGGGATTATTTCTCCCGGCCTAAATGCCAACACCAATTCCTCGCCCCAGGCGGCATAGTGTCTACTAGGTACGCACAAATAGTTACGCCTCTCTTAAATAACCACTTTATAGCATAGGTTACCGATCATCGTCTACACTATAAAGAGGGGTTCAAAAACATGTTCTAGTATCATATCGTCATCCATTGGATAGTCTACCAGTTCATGGTTTTTATAGAAAATACGATATATTAAAATATAGCTCAAAATAGGCTAACAATTATTTCCTCACCAAAAACACGAGACGAAAATCAATATATTCAATAAACATGCTTATCGTAATTCAAATCATAAACTCGTAGGCATGCTAATCATTTATGCAATTAAACTATAAAATCATGTAATTTTAGAAGGGGTCCACTCACAGTACTTAGTTGCCAAAAGCTGCGCCACTAGCGAAGACGGAAACGTCACAATAATTGCCCCTAAGCACATTAAATGGTCCAATAAGTAAAACTATATAATAGCAATTGAATTTGAGAAAACGGACGTTGGAAACGGAATCAGAACGTCGAAATTAGCTTAAGAGGGATTTTGAGCAAAAACCCGAAAAGTCAACCTTAAAGGTCAACGTTGACCGGGGGTCAACGGTCAATTTAGGTCTAACGGGTTTTAGGCTTGAACTCGGATTAGGATTTAGGTTTAAATAAAATAGGGGATTTGGGATTGGATGGGTTTAGGGTTTTAAAGGATTTTAGGAACCTAGGGTTCTTGGTTAAAATGATTTTAGGGTGAGATTTGTGGTTTGGGCTTAAACCCAAACACACACACACACACACACACACACACACGGGCTGCACACACACAGCCCAAACACACACACACACACGGGCCCTAAGGCCTTATAACCAAAAGGGTTGGGTTTTGGGTTCTAAAGGGAATGTGTTTTTAAAAGAAAAAGGGCTTAGGGCCCTGACTTGGAAAGCCCAAGGGCTTAAAAGCCTAGGGTTTTCTGGGTTGCTGCTCACGGGCCGAAGGCCCTGTTCCAAATTGGCCCAAGGGCCTTGGGGTTTATGGACTACCGGATTCAAAGGAAGAAGAAGGCCGGAAATTCGGCCGGAAAACTACCCAACTTTAAACGGCCATAACTTTGTCCAAACTCAACGAAATCAAGCGAGACAAAAATGACAGTTGTAGCCCTTGAAGATACGAAGAGAATGATACCTCACACGACCTCTAACTCGCCGTTGTTTGGCCGGAAAATTCCTCGAAAGCCGTCGGACTCGCCGGAGACTGGGTAAGATTCAAATGAGTATAACTTCTTCAATACTCAATGAAATTGGGTGAAACAAAAAGGAAAGTTGTAGTACTCGACGAGACGAAGAGATTGATACCTTGCAAGCCAGCCAACTCGCTGTGGTTTGGCCGTAAATGGCCTCGAAAGGGGCGGTGCTCGCCGGAGCTTACTCCGTGCCGTCGAACTCGCAGGGCAGGGTCCGGGGTTCGTTGCGAGCCTCTCTTCGATGGTGACTCAGTCCTAGTGAGTCCAGGGGAAGAGAGAGATGCGAGAGGTTGAGGGAGAGAGCTAAGGGAGAGTTACGGGGGAGAAAGACGAAGAAGAAGGAAGATAGAGATGGGAGGCTGGGGACATAAATCAGGGGTGGGTCCCCCTTGGCTCACCAATTAAGACTAACAATATTTAAAAAAATGGGGTGGGGTGTTTCAATCTACCACCTTTATAAAAAAAATTTCGTCCTCGAAATTTAAAATAACATACTACGCTGAAAATACTCGAAAATAGGAAGAAGAAAAATAATATACATATATGTAACGAAGAGATCAGGTAAGAGCGGTTACACAAAAGGGAAAATGCCACGCCGTCGCGATCGGCTGCAATGATTCCATCTTTCGTGCCCCCAGGCTCATACATTCTTTCCCCATCAGTGTAAAAGTAGAAAACACCAAATAGCTTAAGGTCAAAGTGAGTACGTAAAATACAGTAACGCCCAAAATAGATAAGTAATAACATATAGGTCAAAACTCGAACCAACTTAAAAATGGAAAAAGAAATACTTTTCCAAAAACATTTGTAACGTCAAAACAATTAACTAGAGTAAAGGGAGTTCAAAATACTTATACTAAAAACCAAAACTGAAAAATGAGAGCGGGTCTCGCCCAAGAATTCGAAACGTCACGTTCTCCGAAAACAGATGTGTCTTTAGGTCGAGCTCCAAGAATAACAATTCCGTAACAACTGTCGTAAACGAATATTCCCGCCCACTTGCTTAAAGAACCCAACAAATGAGCTATCGATATCACAGTCTGCAGCCCGCAATATCGACCTCACATTTGTTGTCTCGATAAGCAAGTAGTAATTCCCCGAGGATGCACAATTTTACACGTCGAAAATTCGATCCTCCAAATACAAGCTCGCACAACTCCTCTAACAACCAATGTGGCCCATGGAAAACTCTCGTACCATGTCGCAAAAATGCCATATCCCATACCGAACAAAACATAGACTGTTGTCGTAAAACTCTATCCAGCACCAAGCATCCTATCTTCCTCAGTTCTTCCAAATGTGACCAACCACTCCAGAATTTTGCCAACAAGGAACCCACTAGAAAACGATACTTTGGGATTTAAGAGAAGTGGCTACCATGTTAATAGTAGACCCAAAAGCTCGAACCAAGCAAGCAGAAAACGAGAAGTCATCTTCCTCAACACGCAGTATCTCTTGGGAACTGTTGTAGTGCTCAATCCACCTCTCCATTTTTGCTTAGTTGCAGATTTCAAGTCAAACAAGGCCAAAGTTGGTGGAAAGAAAATAACATAGTTGCAGATTTCATATAAGTATTTTTATATGAGTATTGTTAGAATATGGGAAAAGAAAATAACATAGTCGGGGATGAAGAATGAAAGGGCAAATGGGATTGGGCAAAGCTGCCCAATTTGGAAGAAGGAAGAGAGGGCGAATCAGGAGAAGAGAGAAGGAGAGGATGGCCAACCAGAAGAGGGAAAGGAGGGAAATGAGGGAGAAGGAAAATGAGGGGAACAGTCGGGTCCTTTTAACCCGCATGAAGACCCGGTTCTATAGGGTGTTTTCCCGACGATTTTTCGTCTAAATTTCCAGTTTTCTTCAACCTCCCATCACCCTCAAACACCCTCAAGATATCCCAGCATCCAATTCGACCCAAAAATCAACGAGTTTCGTTGTGATTTCGCGAAGAACACCCACACGGGTGCCGTGAAGTCTTTGCTCCAAATCTACCATTTCTGAAATAATTTCTTCCAATTACCACTACCCATACACTTCCCTTGAACCTAGAAACAATGCCCAATTGTTGGTTGGAGCAGCGAAGTTGAGCAAAGGACGAATCGATCACACCCAAAACTAGGGTTTCCGATGGGTTTTGATGAAATTGGAGCCTTTCCAGGCCAAATTGACCTTGGTCACATGTATGAAAGTTGTTCTACTCATTGAGATATTCAAATCTGCAAATTTTGGTAATTTTTAGAGATAGTTGATTTTTCCGGCAAGTCGAGGCGGCCAACCGCCACCCACGGCGGTGCGTGGCCAGGGGCCGCCAATGCTATTTTTAGGCTATATTTGATGCCTTTAATTCATTTTTGAAAATTGAATGACGTAGATTGATCGTTAGAACCAAAAGTCTTTAAGATACGTTAATATGCCATTATATGAATCGACGATCCGACCGTTGGATCGTCATCAAACTTTAATAGGTTATTATTCATAATATTTGAGGAATATATGAACTTAAGGATTTGGAATCTGACGTACGGATCTTCTCGAATTGGATTTGTAAGTTCATAAAATAAAATGTTAACCGCCACTTGGTTTTGGCAATTGGCGGAGATCCAACCGTTGGATCGTTCCGAAACTTTAGTATGTTATTCTAGAAATATAATGTGGATCCTTGGAAGTTACAGATCAGAGATCTGATTTGTAGATCTTCTAGACCGAATTACGTAGACTCATGTGTGATATAAGTTATGTATTGTATCAACGAGAATTCTGAGATAAGGTTTGATAATTGGTCACAGACGTAGATTGATTGTGATGCCTCGATGTTTGTGCTAGGAAGTTCTAGCGCGGACTCCAGGTGAGTGGATATTTCCTTGCTTATCATATTTTTTTATGATTGATAATTCTATAAATGCTTTTAAATAAAATTGAGAAATTTATGCCATGACACATATATATATATATATATATATATATATTTATATGTTATAAAATACTATGAGATGGTTGAGTTTAGATTTCATCGTGATATATCCATATGCGAACTACGAATGGCTTGATCCCTGTTTAGGGTACGTAGGCAGTCTAACAAGACGTTAGATGCAGCCATATAAGAAATGAGATTATATAATCAAGACAATATCATTGTTTAAGGAATTGAGCAATGTGAGGGATATTGGTAAAAATGTCCGTTTTAACTTTATGTTTTGGTGATTAATAGTTAGTACATCGTATTATATAATTGGAAATACTATGATTACTGTGAGGCATATCCATACGTATATTCCTTGCACATAATTACTGTGAACGCTTTGAAGTGCAAAGGTGAACGCATGACACACATGTAAGTTCAGGTAAGTTCAGGTAAGTTTAGGTAAGTTCAAGTAAGTATACGGTATTAGTTGAATTGATGGGGTTATTATATGACTACAATTATGTTTTTAAGCAACTCCGGCATTGTCATACAGGTTGCTTATGAATTGTATACATTGTATTAGATGCATTTAAAGCTCATAAACAACTTGCACCCCGGGTGATTGTGATTTAGCCAGAGATATGGTACATGTCTATTTATAATGTCACATCCCGCACCCTATGCTCACATTGGATCCAATTTAGGTGCACAGTCTTGTCGTACAGACCATTTTAGATGGTTCCGACTCGTAGGTGACTAGAGATATATCGCACAACTATCATGAGAGAGTAGCATTGAGCATAACTATATTACACCCAGTCTTGTCGCACAGACCCTTCGAGTGGTTCCGACTCGTGTGCAGGCGTTATGCCGTATAGGTCATTATAGGTGACTCCGGCTAGATTGATTGATGAGCTATGAATATGCCGTATAGGTCACTATAGGTGACTCCGGCTAGATTGATTGATGAGATATGAATATGATGTATAGGCCACTATAGGTGACTCCGTCTTGAATATGCCATATAGGCCACTATAGGTGACTCCGGCTAGATTGATTGATGAGCTATGAATATGCCGTATAGGTCACTATAGGTGACTCCGGCTAGATTGCTTGATGAGATATAGGTAAGTCATATAGGTCACCCTAGGTGACTCCGACTCACGTACTAGTATAAGTCATTAATCACATGATTATTTGATATTACTGATGAGATGCTGTGTTGTGGTATATTATGATTTTTCTGGAAATTATACAGGTGTTGCAGCGAGGGGTTATAATGTTCTATATGGCTTCTATAAAAATCTTACTTACAGGGCCACTCACATTTGTCTTGTCTTCACCCTTCAGGTTTTATCAGCTGAGCTTTCTTATCGTCGAAGGTTCGTGGCGATTCTTAGTACTGGAGATTATTTAGAGGGTACGATTCCCAATTCACTCTTCTGTACTTACTTATGCTCTAACACCACGTGTGCAGTGGGTTTATTCCCGCTCACTAGTGCACTCTGGTATTTAGGCACTCTTAGGTTTAAATTTATTCACAATTTTTCCACATCATCACACTTTATGGCTTCGTCACCTTCCAGGTGTCGGCCATCACAACTCGATTCGGAGTCCTAGTGGACATTCCGGGTCGGGGTGTGTCAATAAGTGAGATATGAAACCTAACTAAAAGGTAGAAAAAACATAATATACCTACAAGCAAGACACATTAATCTGTGGCAGGTTGACTATGAAAAATATTTGTCCTATATGTAGATAAATACAATTAACCTGTAATATAGGTTGATTATAAAAATTAAAATAAAATCTATAAATAGGATAAACCAAGAGGAAGAACAAGAAATAACAAATAAATAAATAAAAATAAATAATCAAAGAGATAATTAGGAAGAAATTTGATTTTTACAATAAAAAATTTCATTGAAGAGATAATTATTGATAATAAAATAATTAAATTTAAGGAATTTGACTTATTTTATTAAATTGGATTATTCCTACTATTGACCCAAAAAATTGAACTTATATCAAGTTTCCCCTATTTTATTTTAACTTTGTTAACTGCTAACTTTCCCACGCACTATGTTAATTTGTGAGGGATCAAGGTATATATACACTACCTGCATTGAGCCCTCCTTCCATTGCGAGCTCTGGCCTAGCTTCACGATCAGTTGGGGTTGGCCCATCATCATGATCAATCGGGGCTGGATACGCTTGAAGAAGTGACCTCTCATTTGAAAATGGAAATCTTGATGGTCAATGTTACCATCAATTCTTAATTTGTCTTTTCTTTTCCTTTCTTACAAATGCTTATGTGTGTGAGAATTTCAGCTACTAATCAGAATGCTTTATTAATCCATAATAAATACAAAATATTCCTCATCAAACCAGAATAGTGCAACCATTGCCGTGTGTTGATCAGCTCCCTCACCCCCCTTCTTAATTTGTCTTTTCTTTTCCTTTCTTACAAATGCTTATGTGTGTGAGAATTTCAGCTACTAATCAGAATGCTTTATTAATCCATAATAAATACAAAATATTCCTCATCAAACCAGAATAGTGCAACCATTGCCGTGTGTTGATCAGCTCCCTCACCCCCCCCCCCCCAACCTCCTTCTCTTCCTTTTTTTTTTTTTTTCCTTTTCTCAACCCTCCCCTCTTCGATTGTCATAGAAAGTTAGGATTCCACTATAAAAACCAATTGGTAAATGAGAAGGTAATACACCTACTAATAAGCACAAGTAAGATCCCTATTTTCTCCGATGTGGGATTCACTCTCAACAAGCTTCCTCATATGTGGTGAATTTTCAAGCTTAACACGTGGACAACACAAATCGGATGACGTAGAGCACGTGTGACCATTGTCGTGTGTTGAACAGCTCCATCCCTCCCCACCCCCCCCTCCCCTCTTCAATTGTCATAGAAAGTTAGGATTCCACCGTAAAACCAACTGGTAAATGAGAAGGTAACACAGCTACTAAAAAGCACAAGCAAGGTCCCTCTTTTCTCCGATGTGGGATTCATTCTCAACAAGCTCCCTCATGTGAAATTTCAAGCTTAACACGTGGACAACACAAATCGAGTGAAGTGGAGCATGTAAGATCGCTGGGCTTCACACATGATACAATATACTCTGATACAATGAAAAAAGTTAGAGTTCCACCGTAAAATCAATTGGCAATATGAGAGTAGCTCAACTACTTATAAGCACAAGTAAGGTCCCTCATTTCCTCGATGTGGAGTTCACTATCAACAATATGTACGTACCTGTCAGGGCCGGCCCAGGCCCAGTGCAGGCAGGGCGACCGTCCAGGGCCCAAAAAAATTAGGGGCATCAAAATTATTAGGGTGGTATATTTATATATGTTTTTATAAGAGTATAAATTTATAAAATTTGGTTCAAAGACACAGAAATATAACTAGAAGTGGTGGTTTGTCATTTGAAAATAATGAGGAGGTCTTGGGTTCAAAACACCACGTGTTCTTATTTACTTTCCATTTTTTACAAATTTCTTTTTATAAGAGTATAAATTTATAAAATTTGGTTAAAGGATCAAGAAGTTTAATTAGAAACAATGATTTTTGTTGTTTAAAATTAACAAGAGGTCCTAAGTTCGAAATGCTATGTGCATGTTTATTCTTTTCAATTTTTACAAATTTTTGTTTGGTTGTTAATTTATTTTTAGTTACTATCTAGTAGTTATGTGGGTTGTTATTTTTAAATATTCGTTTTAATTCAAGTCTAATCTTCAACAAAGAATAATACGTAGACCAAATTTGCAAATTATATGACGTGTCATCAAAATGTTTAATTTAGTGTCCATTCATTAATAATACATATCAATTAAAGACTCGAAAACATCATTATTTTTTAGTCCCATATTGACAAGGTTAGTAAATAAGAAAAAAACACCTCACGATTTATTCAAAAACACATTCAAAGTTCAGATGGAAAACAAAACTCATCATCTATCTACTTGTAAGCCCGAAGTTTTTTTTTTCCCTCTCTCAATACAAAATAAATTAGTCTTTCTGTGTTTCTAAATTATTGAGTTTGAAATGTTTTTCTAAGTATAATTTTTTCGATGTCTTATGTGTGAAAATAAATAATTTTCTTACATGAAGTTAGGGCACTTTTTGACGTCACCCCGGGCCTCAAAAATCTCTGGACCGGCCCTGGTACCTGTTCTTGTTCTGTCTGATGGTTGACTATATATAATGTGGCATCAATTTATTTGACAAAATATCCCATGCTTCTTTTGCCGTGATTGCGCTCTTGATAAACTCACAAGTATCGTCCCCACAAAAACTCTGGATTGCATATAAGGCCCTGGCATCCTTCTTCCTCCAAGCCTTACGTTCATCTTTTTGTTTCATCTGTTTTAGGAGCTTTGCCTCTTTTGGAAACGTCGCTATTAGTAAAATGAAAGAATATAAATAAGTATAAAATCTAATTTCCAATATTGAATATTTGAATATTAATATAGAAACATACATAAAAAAAATTACATCCGTAGGTTCATTGGTGCCTTCGACGATGTCCCAAAGATCTTCGGCCAACAAGTAGGTTTTAACCCGACAGCTTCAATCTTTATAGTTAATACAGTTAGGAGTTTAAGATTAGCAATTACACTGGTAGGGACAACCGTTGCTAAAATATTTAATCTGCCTATTACCAACAAAATTTTATGTTAATCGAGCATAAGCGGACAAAATTTTATAAAAGAAGTAAGTCTAAAACTCTAACGATACACACTCACAGATTGAGTTGGGGCAATCTACGGTTAGGAGTTTAAGATTAGCAATTACACTGGTAGGGACAACCGTTGCTAAAATATTTAATCTGCCTATTACCAACAAAATTTTATGTTAATCGAACATAAGCGAAAAAAAAAAGAAGGAAGGAAAAAAAATTTATAAAAGAAGTAAGTCTAAAACTCTAACTATACACACTCACAGATTGAGTTGGGGCAATCTTCAAAAGAGGCTGCAGCGATGGGCTATCTAATTGTTAATTAACCTACATGTCCAGAGTAGCCAGTCTTCTCATTTATAGATAAACAATCATGTAAGGTTTTTTTTTTTTCCTTTATATGTTCGTTTGTAATAAAAGATTAGCAATTAAAACATACTTGGAAAAGGACCAAGAACGGTAGAAATGTACAAAATTATAAGCTTTGTAAGACAACTGTTGGTGTCAAAACTCAGATGGAGTCTGAATTGAGTACAACACGTACTGCTGCAAGTGTTATTTTTGGTCTCAGCGTTACGGGATGGCTCGAGAGAAAGAGAGAGGCTTCTCAGTGTTAGAGGTTGCCAACAACAATGTTGTGTTCGCCCGTGTGTGAAAGTTGTGTTAAATTTGACTTCTTAACCAAAAGATTGTGGATTGAGTAGGACACTGATTTGGTTAAATTCTTTTATGTGTATCGAGGGAACAAGGACTTAAAATTCAGTGTAACTTCCTGTATACTTGCCTAAAAAGTAAATGAAAGCGAAATAGAAACTAAATTGAGAAACATAATGCAATTATTTCATGATGAAGTCAAGGTTACAAACGTTTACAAAAGTAAAATTTAGGCAGATGGGCCAAGCTACATGACTTGAAATGTAAATTGATTGGAAATGTAAAGAAAGCAATTAAACTCTAGCAAAATTCAGGTCATAAAGAGCAAGATAATGCTAGAGTAGTCCATCGAGATCACTAGCATTAGACTGGACTTAGTACAAAACATGCGCCTTAGAGAGAAAATCATGGTGGCTGGAAATGCAAATCAATCGAATTTTACCATAGGGTGACTGAGCTGTAAAGGTTTTGGATCACAAGGATCATAGGCAGTGTTTGCTTCGAAAGACGACTTGAGATTGTAGCTGAAAAGCTAAAAAGTTTTGCTGAAGAGCAATTGGGTTTGTGCTGGAAAAACATTTGGGTTGATTAAATTTGACAAAGGTCTTGAGCTTGAAGGCATGTGACTCTATTTATAGGCACGGGAAAAACAAACAACCTCGATCACATTGCTAAGCTGGAGCAGGGGTAAATCGGTCATTTGATGCTAACAGTGACTGTAATTTCTAGGTGGTGGTAGTGACATATCGTGTCGGATGACGTGTTTGTGACATCAGCATGTGGATGATGCATGCATAGGTATTTAAGGAGACGAGATACTTTCAGACCTGGGTCGCCCGCGTGGAAGAAACACTTCGAAGAGATTTCTATTCAAGCCTTAGACAGGTTGGAGTTAAGTAAGATGGTCCTCTGAGCCTTGGTTTGAGCTTCGAAGTTGGTGGGCCAAAGTCATGCGACTTTCGCGTGAATAAAATGGATAGGCCTTAGCAGGCCTAATTTATGGCTCAAACAATAACCATTTCAGTTAAAAAACTGAAAGCAAAATAATTATCAAATAATATCCTAATATGTCAACCAGAGAAAGAGTTTAAACATTTTTCAAAGAATTGCTGAAATTAGATGGGTAAGCTACTTAGAGCACGGAGACGTGTAAAGGCACAGCAATAAGATACCATGCGAGACGCCGATTCAGAAAAAGTCATATAATTAGGATATGGATTACCAAGCTAAGAACGAACAAGAGAAGAAATTACAGTATGCATTTTCATACTTTGAGTGATTCAGCTTCCAACTCAACTCACCTTTTAGCCAGCCTTCAGCAAAGGGTTACCAAAGAGGAAGCAACAAGATCCAAGAACGAAATCAAACCAACACCCCGATCCGATAAGGAAGAACCTGCAATCTATAAAGAAATTCGAAAATATGTAAGCAACATGGTTAAATTACCACGTATTCAGTCCCAAAAAACTGTTCAATCTGGATAAAGAAACGAAAAAATAAACATCTACTAAGAACCAAATGAGACAACTGGGGAGAAGTTTAAGAACCTGGCAAGAAAACAAGAGAATGTTGCGACCTTGAACGAAGAGAAACACAACTACCATGACAGCTAAGTGTAAATTTAATCGTTGTAATCTTTATTCTAACAAAACAAAAACAAAAGTGTAATCTCACATTTGATGAGTTGTCTCTCTTTTTATGGTGTACTCGGCCACTCATCTTATCTCTTTATAAAGACATACATAGATACTCGCCTTCATGCACGCGTTCATGCGTGCGCAGAAATCATTTTTTGAATCATGACGTACTACGCGCGATTTACACATTTTAAATGTATTTATATGCGTAAATTGATAAAAGGAAAGTCAAATATTTGAAGTAAATGAATAATGTTAGATCATGCTAGAAGAAACCCCTCATAAACCAATTAAAGCAGCTGAATTCATATAATAAAATCGGTCTCTATAGAATTTACATTAAGAATAGAGAAAATAATATTTAATAAACAATTGATTGAATCACATTATTGCTAGCTTATTGTGAGGCTAAGCTCACCCCCTCCCCTTTAGTGTAAATAATATCATTTGTTTAAAAAAAAAAATAATTTGACAATTAATTTAATGGAAAACTAACCAAAACACCCTCAAAAGTTTCACTTTAATCATCAGGACAAAACTTAGCAAAAATGCCAATCATGCCCTTCACACATCCATACAAGATTGCTCAGCAATGAAGTTGACATTTTCAGAAAAATTTTGCATGCCAAAGATAAGGTGGCAAACTTTGCAGAAACCAAGACAATATGGATTCACGTGGCCTTCAGCAGCTTTCAGAAACAGTGTGTTGTCACTATCAAAAAGTTGTAAATATTGAAAAATTATTTTGTTGTTTAGGAATCAGCTTTTGTATATAAGGGAGCATTTCCTCCCATACAGAGGACACCTGAATACCACACACATCTCAATATCTGAAAACACCATACACTCAAGCATTCGTAGCCTTCATAGCATCCTTGTAAACACTTCTTTGTAATCACTTTCTTGTAAACAACCATCTCTGTAAACATTTCATATATCAATAAAAGTTCAAGTGTACATATTCAACCAATCTCCAAGTCTTAAGTAAGTTTTCTTTTCCTTCTTTAGTGTGTTTGTTTAATTAGACTTCTAGTCCAAAACAGGGAAACACTATTGTGGTTATATTATTAACCTGCTAAACTGACGATCATACTTTGTTCGAGCACTCTGTTATAGTTGAATGTTTGCCATACAAATAACTGGACATCAACCAGGGTACCTCTGAGTTCTTCGTACCTCTGAGTTCAGCCGTTAAGGCCTTATACTTGTACTGTGAGTGGCCGTCATGCTGAAACATGTCGAGTTCCATGTGCAAGGTTCTATGTCTAGTTGTTATAATGGTCATCCAACTATTTAACCGAGCATTCGTTGCGAATTTGGTATCAGAGCCTAATTTAACATTTTAATAGTATAATTATAATAGTAAAGTACCTTGAGGATAGAAGTCGTAGATACAACTAATATCATATTTGTTTATTGTATATGAACAACATATATTATTGTCCCTGTAGACCCTGTCAACCACAATTACCAGGTATTTATTGTCCCAGACATCCAACTATAACTAGCATAAAGAGAAGATTAGCATAAATATCCAAAATAATTATTAGTACTTTGAAGAAGCAAAAGTTTTATCTTGGATATCTTGAACATCCTTCATTTATTTGTAAATATAATAACACAGAATTGCAGCATAAAGTTTTAGAAGCAAAAAGAACAACAGATCAAGTTTTAGAGACATTGAGAGAAGAAAGAGAGTTTTTAATAAACCAGTTAGCCGTAACCCTAGAGAAAGGTAGACTGTAGTTTATGATAGATTATCTTAATTTAGAAATTAGTGAACCTCAAAAAAGAAAAATAACTTTAGACCAAAATAGTTTAGTTTGTTATTTTCCATCAAGAAAGCATAATCATATTTTGCACAATGAAGAAAATTCACAAGCCAATACTATTGTAGATCTTATTATTAGTCAAGCAGAAAATATAAAATTAGAAAATAATAAGCATAATCATTTGTTAAACCAGTTGTTAGAACATTTCCAGAAAAACTCCATAAAAATAATTAGACAAAATTTAGACTATATTACATCTCAGTTAGAAGATAATAATAGAAATATTCAAAGGTTTCCTAGCAAAAGAGAGATAAAAGAGCTTGTTGATATTATAGATAGTAAGTCGAAGCAAGTAGAACTTAGATCATTAGAAATAGTTGAACAGCTAAAATCAGAAGTTCAAAAAAATTCAATTAGTACAAAAAGAGTTAAGTGAACAAGTAGATAAGTTGCATAATAAAATAGATAAATTATTAGTTTAATGACAGATTCTAGAATTAGCAGAAAATATATTCAAGCTTTGAAAGAAATTAGTAAATTAGATAAAGAACCAGTAGGATTAACAGATTTTTCAACACAAGTATCCAGTAGTAATATTCCCATTAGGCAAAATAATTTGATTATCCAATTAGTTTTAAGTTTAGCTGAAAAATTAGATCAAGTTGAAGAACAAATAGCAGAAATAAACCAAGTTCTACATAACGCATCTTCATCACTTCCACCATCCTTGCTAGATAAATTAGAAAATTTAACTTTGAGTGCAAATAATAATAGAAGACCTAAGCTAAATCCTTTTGATAATAGAAAATGGAACTCTTTAGGAAAAAAGGAAAAAAAGTAGTTAGAGTGGAAGATATTTATCCAAATGAAGAAGAAGCACAAGAATTTATTCGAATAGGTTTTGAGAGAACACAGAAAAATAAATATAACTTGTATCAATTAGGTTTATTTGAAAACAAAAGTAGAATTGTAAGCAGCATCAGTCAACATGAAGTTAGGTGTATTGATAAAGAAGTCACACTTCATCTAATTAGTAAAGAAGCAGTTACTCATTTGAGAAAATCACATTTTAGTCAGATTCATATAGGAATAATATTAATTGGAATAGCAGGATTAACCAGAGCACAAGTAGGTACAAAAGCTTTAGTATACATATATGATGATAGATGGGATAATCACCAACAAGCAGCAATAGCAACAGCTGAAGTAGACTTAAGTTCAAACTTAGCACAGGTCAAGCAACAATTAGGTTTAGTAATTATAAGCAACTAGAAAAAATAGAAGAGGATGAGAGTGAAATTGAAAATGAGAGTATACATATGGCTTTTGATAATTTAGATATTAATTTAGTTGAACAAAATTTTGATCATATTGTAGATAAACTTATAGAAAATATTGATCATTTAGATGAAGAACAATATTTGGACAAATATAAGACATATAATTTAGGACTACATAAAATTTCAGACGAAGAAATGAAAATTTTAATCTTAGAAATAGGAGTATAACACATTTTAGGATCAAAAGAATATAATAATTTATTAGAATTGAAAGCAGAATAGGATTCCATATGGAAGAAAGTATGATAAAACCTAGAAAAAATAGGATTCCATATTTGAGAGGGTTAGAACAAATTAATATAGCTGGTAATATATTAAATTTAGATAATGTAAATCCACAAGATTGGGAAAGAACGATTGAGAGATGGGAAAAAGGCTGCGTACATGCAGCATTAATGTTAGATTTTAGTAATTCACAAAACATGTTAGATTACTTTGAACATACTTTGGATGGTTTAGTTTTTTATTATTTCCAGTCATGGAAAGTTCAAAATCCAGAACAACATCAGGCAGCTAAAACACATTTTAATATTGATGGTTTTGTTACTTTGATTAAACAAGAGTTTTTAGATCATAATAGGTTAGATAGCAGAAGTGAACAAGAACAAATAAGAGCAATCAGAAATTTAGAACAATTACAAATTTGCGATTTACAGTATATAGCTGAGTATACCACAAATTTCTTTAAATATTTAGGAAGAACAGGTAGAATTAGTGATATTAATTTATTAGATACTTATATGACAAAAATAAAAGGACCAATAGGTGAAAAGATTTGGAATGAATGGCAAAAGCATTCGAAGAAAAATGATATTGCTATAGGACCTAGAATTCAACATGTATATGATATACTTAGACAAGAGTGTAGTCAAATAAAGGCTAAAAGACAAATTAGGAAGCAATTTTACATGAGTTGTAAAAATATAGATTTACCACAACAGTATGGTTGCCATAAGAAAAATAAGCATAAGAAAATATACAAAAAGAAATATAAGTCATATAAACCCTACAAACAACATAAGAATTTCAGTATAAGACATTCAAGAACATATAGGAAAAGAAAATATATTCCAAAACAATTTAGAAAAAGGAGTGGCAGACCTTGGATTAGGAAATATAAAGCACCAAAAGATAAGAGTAGTTGTAAATGTTATTCATGTGGAGAAGCTGGACATATTAGACCTAAATGTCCAAAATTAGGTAAACAGTCGAAAGAAAAAGTACATTTGATGGAGTTGTTTAAGTTAGAAGAAGATGGGGATATTCAGTCAATATACAGTTTAGATAATTTAAGTGATAATGAGAGTATTTATAGTATAGAGAGTATTAACATGATAGATTCAGACTCGGAAGATTCAAGTAGCACAAATAGTGATCTAGAAGAATATATGTGTGCATTCATAAAAGAACAGCATGAAGAAGAATATAAATACATTAATTTAGGTTGGCCAGAAAAATGTCATAAGTGTAATAAATTAGTTGCAAATAAATACTACAATACATACTCAATATTATGTGAAAAATGTTATAGTAATAGGTTATTAGAAGTTAATTCAGCAGAATCTGAAATATTAGGAAATATTGTTCATAGTATAGAAAAACCAAAAAATAGTTCTTTAATCACTATAAATTGCGAAATAGAATTAGCAAAAGAACATAAGATACAAACCATAGCTATGGTAGATACAGGGAGTACAAAGAGTGTCATAAGAGAAAAGTTAGTACCAGAAAAATATAGACAAAAATTAGCAAAACCAGTAAGAATAACACAATTTGATGAGAGACTAGTTTACTTAACACATTGTATAAATAATGAGTTTATTAAAGTAGAAAAACAACAATTTAATTTACCATTACATTTGTTTCACCAGTAGGATCATATCCATTTATTTTAGGATTAAACTTTTTGAAAAGTTTGCAAGGTTTTTTATTTATAAAACCTAACATAACATTTTTCAAAAGAGGCATTACAATAACTGATCAAAGTAATACTGTAGAAGCATACAAAAACATAAGTATAGAAGATACTAGTGGCCATACAAAAACATAAGTATAGAAGATACTAGTGGCCAAGATAGTTATCATTTAGAAAACTCAAAAGAAAATAATGAGCATAATAACGTAGAAGAGTTTGATGAAGACATTTTTGAACATGAATACCCGATTTTAGAAGAAGGAACCTGTATAGAAATATTACAGTTAGATATACCAAAGAGTTTAGAAGAATTGTTACAATTAGCAGAACAAACTAGGATTATAGGAGAAGACCCACAGTTACATTGGAGCAAAAATAAAATACTAGCAAAATTAGATATAATTAACCCAGATTTAACCATTAAGACGGCTGATATGCCTTGTAGTCTAATAGATAAACAAGAGTTTGAGCAGCAAATAAAAGAGTTGTTAAATTTAAAAGTAATTAGACCATCTAAGTCTAGACATAGATCAGCAGCATTTATTGTAAGAAAACATTCGGAATTAAAAAGAGGTAAGGCTAGAATAGTTTAAAATTATAAGAGATTAAATGATAATACATACGAAGATAGTTATAAATTACCAAATAAGGATGAGCTTATAAACAAAATTCAAGAGAGTAAATATTTTAGCAAATTTGATTGTAAATCAGGTTTTTGGCAAATAAGATTAGCAGAGGAATCAATTGAGTGGACAGCCTTTACTTGTCCAGAAGGACATTTTGAGTGGCTCGTTATGCCATTTGGACTTAAAAATGCTCCATCGATCTTTCAAAGAAAGATGGACCAAATTTTCAAGAAATATGATAATTTTTGTAGTGTTTATGTAGATGATATTTTAGTACATGGTAAAAATAAAAATGAATATAGGAAGCATTTAGAGATAGTATTACAAGAATTTATCAATAATGGAATTGTAATTAGCAAAAATAAAATAGCATTAGAAAAACAAGATATAGAATTGTTAGGAATGTATATCAAGTCAGGTACAATCCAATTACAAGATCATATAGCTAAAAAGGTGTTAGAATTTCCAGATAAATTAGAAGATAAGAAATAGTTACAAGCATTTTTAGGATTGCTAAATTATGCAAGAAATTTTATCCCTGATTTAGGAAGAAAAATAGCAGTATTACATAGTAAAACTAGCAAAACTGGACAAAAATATTTTAATAGTGAAGATATTAAATTAGTTCAAAAAATAAAAGAAGAAATTACTAAACTTAAGCCATTAACATTACCATTAGATGATAGTTACAAGATAGTCGAAACAGATGCTTCATCATTAGGATGGACATGTATACTATACCAGAAAAAGCATAGGGAGTCTCCAAAGTCTGACGAACAAGTTTGTAGATATTCCTCAGGAAAGTTTAGTGATGTACAGTCAAGATTACCATCAACAGATTTAGAAATTTTAGGGATAATTAATTCACTTGAAGCATTTTCTTTATTTTTACATAATGAAGTATTTACGATTAGAACAGATTGTCAAAATATAGTTTCTCATTATAACAAGATACATGCTAATAAACAGGCAGCCCGAAGATGGGTTAATTTTGTTGATTCAATTACAGGAAATGGTTTTAAACCAATTTTTGAACATATAAAAGGTAATGACAATACATTAGCTGATATCTTATCAAGATTAATTTGTTGAACAGGTATGGAATATCGTGGACCATCATCAGCAAATAGCACAAGGTCGCAAGGCAGAAGAGTTTCTTTCAATGGCATGATGATGCACCATCAACCTCCACCATTCAGTGGATTTCAAAATAGCATGAGCAGACCATCATCACCACCAGTACCCACGTTCAACTTTAATGGCAATATTGTTGAAGGAATCAGAAATCCAACTCTGAGATACAGGTCAAGGGTACCAGGGCTTTCTGAAAGGCAGCAGGTTCTCTTAGATAATTTTTGGAATATCCAAATTAAGCAGCCAAGCATGAGGTTAGGTCATGAAAAATTAATTAGAGCCTTAGAACAAGAGTTTGATAGCTTTAATTTTAATTTCCACCAAAACCAGCAGCATATTCATTCTCTTGAGCACAACCTTCAAGTCATATCTAGGGACCATGAGTCATTACTTGGTAAGTTTACCAAAATGAACCAAGAACTTCAATCTCTTAGAATGCAGCAAAGGTCAAGTGACACATTGAAAAGAGAATTAAAAATAGGTTTAGAAATTGATCAGCATAAGAATAAAGGAAAAGAGGTTATTGAACCCATAGAACAAGAGGCTAATGAGCCCATAGAACAAGAGGCTAATGAGCCCATAGAAGAAATTAAGATTGAGCTCTTAGAAGAAGACGTTGAAATGGAGCAACATCAAAGTAATGAGTGTTGGAAATGTGCCATAAAACCAATCATATGATGATACTTTACGGACATTTCACATGTTAAACTAATCTAGTTTAATATCAAGGGCAAAGGTTATTGTTTTAAGCCGTCTCATATAAATGTTATATGCTTAAACGATAAAGTCCAAGGAATATGTGATTGGGAGAATGCAATCTAAATAAGTTATATTCATGAGACCATTCTTTTGTAGACACATCCTAAACGTTCATGATCATAGGATTGCCAATTGGGCATTGATAGTCCGTTAAGATCAGTACGTACTGTGTCTTCTCTCAGGGAGAGTGACTAGTCTCGAGTCATTGGTGTGTGTGACATTAAGACAAGTACGTAGGTGCTCAATAGAGAATGAGTTCACTGAACACGATCAACGAAGAGTTCTCATATTCATGTCACATGAGAACTCATGGTTGGGATAATGCAAAGTAGTCCTTTAACCTGAGGCATCATAGTTGTCTTGTGGTTAGGTACTTGATCTTTGATTATGTCAAAGTCATCCCATCCGCGGGTGTCCACGGCATCGTTGAGGTTAAGCCACTTAGCCATGGAGGCAAATGAATGCGCAACAAGGGATCTCTAACCTTCAAACTGTTTGAGGGAGAATACTCTATAATATGATTAAGAATCTCTGGCCAGAGTATGAATGAGATTTAGGAAGTCGTTCCAAATCACATTCAAGGTAATCATATAAGCACACGAATCACATTGGATAGTAGACATGAATAAACTATCAAACCAAACAATGTGGTCAAGAGTATTGTATTAGAGAAAGACCGTATTGCATTTGTAATCCTAAACTGAATAGGTTCTCCACCTCTTCTGATTAGCTTGGGTAACCATGATATGCTACTAGGTGTCACTCATGGTTTGTGGAAGCCCTAAACATGTATAATCACTAAGGGAGAATTGAAAGTAAGTTTCAATTCACAATCGATTTGAAATGGTTTTAATCGCCCACTGCCTCACTAAAAGGAACCTAATGGATCGTACACCGTGTAAGGTGGAGATTGAAGAAACAATGGAGATGAGTAAGAATAATTACATGGTTTAATTATTTATGGCAAGGATTAATTAATATGTTAATTAATCAAACGAATAAGTTCGTTAAAGACCTCGGGATAGTTTTGGACCTTAAGGCCCAATGGGCTTCGAACGTCAAGCCCATTGACTTAAGTTGTATGACAACTTAATGAATAATGATTCACAAAGGCCCAATTAGCCCAATAATACCCTAAGGCCGGCCATTTAGAGATGGAGTGAGTTTTGGACTTATTTACAAGTTTGCCACTCCAATGAATTAAGGCATAAATATGACTTTATAGCCAAAATTCATTTAGGGTTTCTTTTGGAGAAAATTGGTGAGAACATGTCTCTCCATTTCTCTCTAAAGAGGCCGGCCCCCTTGGAGGGATTAGCTAGCAATCCAACTCATCCAAGGTCACTCATTTTCTTCTCCAATCTAACCTTGGTGAAGAGACTTAAAGATTCTCAATTTTGGGAACTTGGAGAACCATTTCATCCATCCAAATCCATAGATCTAAGATGCAAGGAATGAAGGCCCTCTCTTTGGGTGATTAGCCTTTGCTTATGCAAAGAGGAATCTACAAAGGTATAATTTCTCAACTCACTTTGTTTTGAGTTGAGTCTTGGTTCACCAATCTACTAGGCTTTGAATTTCATGGTTAATGTTTTGTTTTTAAGTGCATGCAAGCATGATTCCGCCTTTTAATTGTTAATTGCATGCTATAGATGTTGCTTAAATGAACATGTTTTCACAAAATTTCCTTCAATGAGCAGCATCAGGTTATGAGTGACAAAGAAAAACAAGAAAAATATGAAAGTTTTCTTAGGAATATATCTTCAGACTTAATATTAGACGATGTTTTATTAGAAGAAATTTCAAAGGCAAAACTAAGAATAATGCCAATAGATATGCAAAATGAGATCCTGAGCAGAGCATCACAGTCCATGAAAGAGTTACAATTACAATTACAATGCGCCTTGTATCAGTCCATCTTTGATCCAAAACCAGGGATGGATATTATTACAAAGATGTATCCTCCATGTCTTTGTGATAGTACAGAGAATTGTATTTGTAAACCAGATGTTAGCATAGCTATAGCCAGGATTGACATGAGAGATTTTAAATCATGGCATTTTAGTTATGAGCATCAGAAAAAGCATAATGAGGTAGAAGTTACCCCTGCCTTACTATTAGAGTTTGGTTATCTCGATAAAATATTTATTAACCGTATTTCTCAACTAGAATCATTTCCTGAAAAGCTTATTAAAGTAGCAGAAGATTATCTAGAAAGGTGGAAAGAAATTTGCATAAGTTTTATTAGTAGTCCTCCAGATTGGTATGTACACATGCATAAGGAGAAAGCTAGGCATATAACCATGATCAATGAAGAGTCATTTAGACTAAACCCTATCTCCTCACATAGGTGGACTCATTCACATAAAGATATTTTAAAATTTAGAGGGATCCAAATGTTTGCTTTAGATGAGTTTGAAGATTTTAGGTATGATATGGTACTAGTAGCAGAAGAAGAAGAGATGTATATTTACAGTAAGACAAGAATCAGTCATCAGCCTTATTGGAAGCCCCAAAATTTCAAAGAAGAAACAGCGGATATATATTACAAGGTGAAAGAAGATAGAGAAAGAGATGCGGAGCTAGTAGAAGGCGATGAACAATATTGGAATAATTTGTCAGAAGAAGAGCTGCATAACATCGACAACATGATGGAAGCCTGAAGAACTAGCTGTAAATTAGCATAAGATGAATAGCATCATAATGTATTTCCAGACATAAATGTCAACATCGTTGTGGTCCGCATGTAATGGCATAAGAGTAAATAAAGAGAAGAGTTTGATCTATTATAGACTTTTCATACATAAAATGTCCTTATGGTTAAGAATGAATAGTACCAAGCCCTTTTCGTTAAAACTCCCTTAATTTAATCACATTATTATTCACGTGCGAAAGACCTTTTTTTTATAACCGGTATTACACGCCTCTTAAGAAGTTTTGAACGTGTTTAAAAATAGAAAAAATAATATTTAATAAACAACTGATTGAATCACATTATTGCTAGCTCATTGTTAGGCTAAGCCCACCCCTCCTCCCCCTTAGTGTAGATAATATCGTTTGTTAAAAAAAAAATCATTTGACAACTTATTTAATCACATTATTATCCGCGTGCGAAAGACCTTTTTTATAACCGGCATTACACATCTCTTAAGATGTTTTGAATCACATTATTGCTAACCTATTGTGAGATACTAATTATAAAAAAATATAAAAAATTAAATAAAAAAACTGTAAAAAAATTAATTATTAAAAAATACTGTTAAAATGATGAAAATACCCCTGTCTTATTTGATGCATTATTTTGGGATGCCTTTGAAGTTTTTTGTCTTGGGGGCATTTTTGTCCAAATATTTTTGTTGAAACTTGGTGACACCAAAATCACTATTCACTTTTTCATTGGCTTTATATATAATAGATAGATATAGAAGAATCCAAACACATGAAAACATGTATAAAAAAAAGGTTAAAAAAGTAATTTTGCATGTGTGGGGAAAATTATATACCATGTGAAATTGGTGAAAGAAGTGATGAATTAAGTAAACACTGTGTCTGATATGTACAACCTAACTACCATGTCCTTGTGTTCTAGTCAATCGTTTCTACTGAAGAAAGTATCATAAAATTAATTGACAATATGAGAGTGGCTCAACCTCTTATAAGTTAAAGTCTATCTTTCTATCAATTTGAGACTTATTCTCAACATCTACTCACTACTAGAATGCTCCACAATTCACATCTTGGACATATAATTGATTGTCGTGTTAGAATATGAGTCTAAACATGACATTAAAGCCGGTTATAGTGTTAGAATTAGATATGGAAAAGTCTTGTTAATAAGCTTTGAGTAATCCTAATTCTTGTAGGATTGATAGTACTAATGATAGTTTGAGTTTTGAGGACTAAAATATGTGCTAGGATTGTGTATATTCACATGTTAATATGAACTGGATAGTTGAGTCCTATGCTGATTTTAATAGGAGGTCAGTAAGGAAAACATTCAGTATATAAACACTAGTCACTGCTCTTGCAATTCTCCTGCTCGTTTTAATTCAAAGACCTATTCTTTGAGAGCACTAGTTTTATTGCAAAAGAGGAGAAGGTAAACTGTTTGAAAGGCTTTCATGACTTCCATCTTCTTCATCTGGTGCTGAAGATATGCTTCTCGTTTCATCCTTGTAGTTGCAAAGTTGTTCTTATCTTTTGTGGCTCAATGGCATACCTATGGTCTATAATATGGTAATTATATACATATACATCTTACATGTCGAGCCATTAGAAATTGAACAAGGGTTGGTCTTCTCTATATGTACAATAAAGATGAATAGAGCTAAGTCCTACAGGATTCTAAAGGCCAGTCATTATGTGATAAAAGTTTTGAATACTTTTATTGTCAGTCTCTAATTGGTATCGTCTAGTAAATTTAGATTTCATATACAACATTGCTAAACAATCCCAAACTTTTTTAGACGTAGAAAATTTTGCAAGTTGCATGTCAACAGAATTGTTGATCCAAATAAATAATTTTAGAATTGTTCATCCGCCAAGAATCTAGCAACTCAACATAGTTTTTCTCCTTAGAGCAATTCTACCTCACTCAGACCATAATTGCACAACTAATTATGCAAATTTAATTATTATTTTAATGAATAGTAATTATCCGAATGTATCTGTGCTTCGAAAATGAATAGTCAGGGCAATTGGTATTGAACTTTTTTTAAATGTTAATAAAAAATAATTTTATGTTTAATTTCAGATAAGATTTTTAACCAATCTTGTCACGTCACGTGTTATTCTCCAAAAATTACAATTTTTGTGGTTTGATTTTTGATTAAATGTTTAATCAATTATGTAGCGCCACTTGTTATTCTCCGAAATTACAATTTGTGTGGTTTGATTTTCGATTAGATGTTTAATCAATTCTATAGCGTCACTTGTTATGATCTTGGAATTTTTAATTTTTTAATATTTTGTTCTCACCTAACTAATATGGATAGTTGGATTACAATTTTTTTTTTTTGCAATCCAACAACCCATACTATTGCAATCTAACGACAGTTGGGGTGAGTGCACGGGCCCCAACGCCTGGGTCTTGGTTGGCTGAATTGCCGTCAAGCACGTGTAAAGTACATGTGCCTGACGCAAAATAAAATTATAACGTAAATAACGTCAGCTTTACATCACATACATATACTAAAGCACACACAAGAGTAGAGATTGCATGATTGCTTGATACGGAATGGATGGGCTCACGAATAGCCTGACATTTTGGGCTGGGATGGAGAGGATTTTTTGAGTTTTAGTGGATTCGATTGCCTAATTTCCTTGGCAATTAATGGGAGCAGAGTTGCTCTTAATATCTGATGGAACGGTAACATCTTCATGTACATAACCACACATTGATTTTTCATCAAAAAATCTTCATAACATTTGTCAAATGAGTGTAATTACTTTCATTCAGTCTCACACAAATAGCTTGAAGAGAATCATCTTTCGCACCCACCATATTCAATAAACGTTAGAAACGAACAGGTAACCCATAAAAAACTAAGCAAACATTAAAATTGAAAATGCCAGAAAAGTAGAATGCTTAGCACTCGATATCGTGGGTGTACTCAAAACATGTACACAAAGAGCCAGAGCCAAGATGAACCAAAAAACAAAACAAAACCAAATCAAACCGACCCAAACAGTTTGATTGTGTGAACCAAATTGACAAAACAAACAAAAAACTCTAATCCAAAACGAACATGGGAAACCATTTCAAAACAAGGAAATGAAATTAATTAATTTGCAACTTTTAGGATTATGTGTGGAAGTCCACTCTTCGTAGTGATTTTGGTTAAGAAGTGGATAAAAATTGTACCAGGACTTCAATTCTCCATCTGTCAACTTACATAACGTTATTTAAAAATAATCGATCGAGCTCTCCCCAAGCAGCTAATTTGTGGAGAGCTCGGGTGATGGATGTAAAGATAAAGAACTGTCAGATTGTGACAATTGTCAAAAGATGAAGGGATAAGGTGGTTGTGGTAGTTAAAATAGTTAGTATATAATACTTAGTGAGTAAGGAAAGTCACATGTATATATACTTGTATTATGTACTGTAAGAATTATTCATTGAAACAAAAAGTACAATTCACCTACAATTCTCTCTCTAAACTCTTCTCTCTCTCTCTCTAGATTACACAGGAAAACTCTATTGATATTCTTCACAGGATGAAGATTAACATGGTATCAGAGCCGGTTCTTGGATTCTGAGGATTAGTACTGCTTCCGCTCTCGATCTTTGCAGTTTTTAGTGCTCTAATTTGAAGTTCTTTGCTGTTATCTTTCGAGTCGAGCTTCGTGTTTGCCATCGATCTTGATTTGCACAGTGTATGCAACCATGCCCGCCAAGTGTTTGATGAAAAGTGTGACTCAACTTTTCCATGCTGTATTGGTGATTTCTTGCTGAATCTTGGTCTCGATTTGTGTTCTATTCGTCTGCAATCTTGTGACTGCTTCTTCAACCCTAGATTTCTCAATTTCTTCCAGCAAATTCCTTGATTCTCTGTTACATTCAACAACACAATGGTGACAGCTGCACAATTGAACATAGTTCAATCTCCGATCACAAATCTGATTACAAATGTGTCTACTTCTGTTACTGTTAAACTTGATGATACAAATTATCTTGTTTGGCAATATCAACTTCGATTGCTTCTTGAAAGTCATGGCATTTTAGGCTTTGTGGATGGTACTAGGCGCTGTCCTACTAGATTCATTGAATATGCTACAATTGAAGGTGTTGAGACTGATGACTTTCAAATTTGGAAAATGCATGATTGTGCTTTAATGCAACTTATCATTGCCACATTGTCTCCGACTGCTATGTCTTGCGTTATTGGTTGCTTGAGTTCTAATGACATGTGGATTAGCCTGAAAGATAGGTTCTCCAGTGTAACCGAAGCCATTATCTTTCAGTTAAAAACGGAGCTGCAAAATATTAAGAAAGGTAACGATTCAGTTTCTACATATTTGCAACGCATTAAAGATGTGAGGGATCATCTTTCTACAGCTGGTGTCACCTTTGAGGATGATGATATTGTGATATTGGCAATGAAAGGTTTGCCTTCTGAGTATAATACCTTCAGGACAGTTATAAGGGGCAGGGAGAATGTCATCACTTTTAAGGAGTTTCGGTCTCAGTTATTGGCTGAGGAAGCAACTGTTGAAAATAACTCGATCTCAGAGTCTTTTGTCACTGCAATGGTTGCTCAAAATACATCTGGTAAAGGCAAAGCTCTTATGTTACAAGAAGGCTCTTCCAGTGGTTCCTCTCAGTCACAAGTTTATAATGGTGGTTCAACAAATACTGGTTATAATGGTCACTCTTCTAACTACAATGGTGGCTATAGTTCCAGTGGCTTTCGAGGACGAGGTAGGGGTAGGAACAACTTTCAGTCTAATCCAAGGTATAACACAAGCCCTTCTAATCCGAGTGCTGGAATACTTGGTCCTGCCAAACCTCATATCTCCACTTGTCCTGAGCATGGTTATGAAGTACCTACATGTCAAATATGTACCAAAAAAGGTCACATTGCTGCAGATTGCTTTCAAAGACACTCTTCTCCCCCTGCACCATCCTCTAAAGTGCAATGCCAAATCTGTTGGAAATATGGACACACTGCAGTTCAGTGTTATCATCGAGGCAACTTCACTTATCAAGGAAGATCACCACCCTCAAATCTTTCTGCAATGCATACTACATTTTCACCTTCTGCACCACAAGAGCAATTCTGGGTTGCTGATACTGGAGCTACTTCTCATATGACCTCGGATCTTTCTAATCTCAATATTGCAGCACCTTTCTCTGGCAATGATACAGTAACAACAGCAAGTGGCTCAGGTTTGCCAATCTCTAATATTGGTTCTACTACTCTTCATACACCTCAGTATGCTTTTGAGTTAAAGAACATATTGCATGTGCCTCAGTTATCACAGCATTTACTATCCATATATCAGCTATGTAAAGATAACAAATGTAGATTCATTTGTGATGAATTTTGTTTCTAGATCCAGGACAAGATCACAGGGAGAATCATTCTTCAGGGGCTGTGTAGAGAAGGCCTTTATCCCATACCCTTTCACATTCCACAACATCTTATCATTCAAGCACAAAAACACAATGCATCCTTTCAGCAACAAACCTGCTATATTGGCAGTCAAGTCAAAATAAATTTGTGGCACCAAAGATTAGGACATCCTTCTAACATTGTAACTTCTGCAATGCTAAAACAATCACATATTCCTATATCTTTAGATCATGTGTCTTCTGTTTGTAAATCTTGTTTGGAAGGCAAATTTTCCAAGCTTCCATTTCTATTTCCTGCAAATAAAATTGTCCATCCTCTAGAGGTCATCCATAATGATGTTTGGGGCCCTTCATCCATTGTTTCCATTGAAGGTTACAAATTTTATGTAAGCTTTGTGGATGAATGTACCAGGTTTACCTGGATTTTCCCATTAATGAATAAAAGTGAAGTTTTTGGTGTTTTTGTCCATTTTCACAGTTTTCTGATCACTCAATTCTCTGCAATTGTGAAAGTGTTTCAAAGTGATGGTGGGGGTGAATACTCCAGTCATAAATTCAAACACTATTTACTCCAAAAGGGTATCATTCATCAAAAGTCATGTCCCTATACTCCTTAACAGAATGGTCTCCCTGAAAGGAAGCATAGACACATCCTTGATCTCTTTTATTTACTTTCAAACTTTCTTTTATTTACTTTCAAACTTCTTAGTCCTTATAGAAATAACTCGTGAATCATCCCGTTAAAACACCACTCTGAATTATCTACGTCAAATTCGAGAGTGTAAACTCTAATACATACTGACCACATATTGACTACATGTCCGCATTTAAATAATGTGATTAACCGCAAAGTAGAAAAACCGTGTGTGCATATACATATGTTTGTGTGTATTCTTCAAGCCAAGATAGATTGGACTCGTCCTTGTCAAGCTTGCAGATATTTGCTTGATAATTTTGGAATAAAAGAGACCATATTCCAAATCTTCCAACTTCGAGGAACCCATCCGAATCAAATTCATGCTTGTTATTTCTTTGCCCCTTGGGTCAAGAAATTCATTCAGTTTGGGTACAATATAAAACTCAAATTATCTACATGTTAGTGGCGTTTCTTTGGTACTTTCAAGGGGTCGTTGCAAATTGTTTTACTCATAATTCAGTGTTTTGGTTTGGGATTGCTTAATTTTTTTTAAAGCAACTTTTTTTAAAAGTTAAGAGCCCTTAATTGTGTTTATTAAGTGAAAAAAAAAAGTGTTTTCTTATTCAAAATTTTGGGTCCAAAACAGTAGAAAGCAGAAGCAACTATACACCTGGTTCTCAAAAATTCGTTTTTTTTTTTTTTCACTGAAGGCAGATGAACAATACTAATTAATGAAACTTTCATATTAGCAATCATAACTATTCCATCCTTTTTTTTTTTTTTTTGCTAAAAACACTTTTAGCACTATATTTTACCAAACACTTACTAAGCTTTTTTCGCAGCTATTTATTCTCAATGTGCTATGGATGCCTATAGTCTCACTCTCTTTTAGCGTAGATGGAGGCCAAGAATTATGAACAAAAAGGAAGTTCTTT
This sequence comes from Malus fusca, assembly GCA_035220775.1. Lineage (NCBI taxonomy): Eukaryota > Viridiplantae > Streptophyta > Magnoliopsida > Rosales > Rosaceae > Malus > Malus fusca. The sequence continues at coordinate 6,019,822 of CM069075.1, forward strand.
CCACTTTGAGACTAAGTGAAGGTTCAACTCAAACACTTACAAATTTCAACATGCTAGGACAGAGCGAAAACTTTAAAAACTCTAATTTTGTGGCCCGCGTTTAATATTTTCTTTACCTGTTGTATTCATAATAACACTCACTATCATACTAACAAAAATATGCAACCCGACATAGTTTTAGACATAAAATTGAGTGAGAAAACATAATATGAAGGAAGACCAGAATTTAATAGAAATTTTGTAAATACTTGCTATATTAATGTAAAATTTTCTAAATAAAAAGGGTGAGAGGGGCACTTGAGCCTATGCTCCCCTCTCCCCTTGTCAACAGTTGCAAGACAAGTTAAGATGAGGTTAACTTATAGATTGGATTCATTTTCGTATAACAAATGAAAATTCCTAAATCTTAAAGCCTTGTTGGGTTTGAAGGATTAGATTGAAATGGATAAGTATCTATTTTTAAAGTAGGGTGAATCTCAGTTTATTACCCTTAAGTTTTGTGGTTTTCAACATTTGGTACATGAAGTTTTTTTCGTCCCAGAGTTATACCTAAAGTGTTAATTTTGGGACAGTCTCATACATCCGTTAGTCTGACCGTTAAGTCTTTCATTAATTGATGACATGACGTCCATGTGGACAATGATTAGGTGTCAAGTGTCATTAAAGGGTGCATGTGGAAATTAAAAATTCAAGCTGACCCCACTGGGACATTAAAAACAATTAATAATAATAATAATAATAAATTAAAACTTCAAAAACAAAAAAAAAAAAATTTAAAGAAAAAAAAAACTACGGGTTTTTCCCATCCCCATTTCGAACCTTTGTCTTCACCATTGCAAATAGAGGTGGGCACGGGCCGGGTATTGCAAATCTGATCATTGGAACTAGACCCTCTGTTTTTTTTTCCCCACCCAAACCCTTTTTCCGTCCGATTTCCCTTGCTTGTCGACTTTTGAGTAAGATGACGAAGGCTGCTTGCCATTCAATCCACCGTCATATATTTTTGCCATTCAATCCACCATCATATATTTTTGCCATTAAAAAATAAAATTAAAAAAAATGAAATAAAGAAAGAAAACAATGAAGTACAATTGTACTACCACTCGAGAAAACAATGTAGTACAAAGGTACACGGGGCCACAACATATATTTTTGTGAGAATTGGGAGAAACGGGTACAGCGGGCCCCCGTTTTCTCAAGCCTTTGCACCCGGCCCGCCCCTATAATTTTGAGATCCCTACCCGGCCTGCCCCATGTTGTCTTTACAAATTTCAGACCCGCCTCGAACCACATGAAACCGCTCGCCCCGCGGGCCTAGGGCCTATTTGCCCACCCTTAATTGCAAATCCCCAACAACCTCCTACTCTAAACCTTCATCCTCCTCATCCAAAAACCTAACCCATCCTCCACACCCCAAAACCCAACCTCAGCCAAGAGACGCTGCCGCATAAGTTATTCACGGAGCCCAATCCTCCAACACGCCAAGCCCAAGGCCGCATATCTCTACCTTCCTCCTCCGGATCCGGTCAAGGCCTCCAACCCTTCGCTCGAAATCTGACACCGACGTGGATCTTCCCGAATCCGACCAGGAATTCGTATCGTTAGGCGCTCCCGAATCGAACCCCTACCCATATCTAGTCTAAGGACCTTGACGTCCTGCAAATCCACTTGTTATTGGCAGAGATTTGATTATGAACTTCCTTCAAATTCACAAAAAAATGGAAGAAAAAAAAAATTAAAAATCATAGAGGTAGAGAAAGACAGATCGAGGAGGAGAGAGAGAGTACCTGCAAGATTTGGGTGTCTTCGTGTAGAGAAGAAGAATTGAAAGCGAGAATTAATTAAAGTGGGAAATAGAGGTAGAGGAGGGGAACGATGGCCATCGAAGTGGGAGTTGGAGAATTAATTGAATTTAGGGTTGGGTGGGTGGGGAGGAGAGAAAGGAGGGAGGGAGGGAGGGAGTGTTGGGACTCGAGGGGAAGAGTAGGAGATAGCCCAGAAAAAAAAAATTTGAATTTGAATTTTTTATTATTTTTTAATGTCCAAGTGGGGCCAGCTTGAATTTTAATTTTCACGGGGACCCCTTAATGACATGTGGCGCCCATTCATTATCCATATGGACGTCATGTCATCAGTTAACAGAAGACTTGACAGTCAGACTAATTGATGTATGAGACTGTCCCAAAATTAACACTTTAGGTATGATTCTTGAACGAAAAAACACTTCATATACCAAATGTTGAAAACCACGAAACTTAAGAGTAGTAAACTGAGATTTACCCTTTAAAGTATGTTGAATGAAGAAATGAAAAAATTGTGATCAAAAGGAGCATGATTGTTCGAGAAATAAACCTTATCTATTCCAATCATCTCTAAAATAAAAGAATAACAAGAAAGAAGTTTTTATTGTATCTAATCCTCTTATTATCTCCTCAAAATGAAAAATAGTTCCATCTACCTTTGATATTCTTGAATTTTGTAGAATGATTTGTTCCAGTTACATCGATCCTTTATACCAAACGACTTAGAACCACACAATTTTCATACAAAAGTCCAATAGCAACAGAAAAAAAAAACAAAACAAAACAAAAGGCTGGAAATACACATGCATGTAGGAACCAGATAAGTTGAATGCATTGAACCTTGCTTCAATCAGCACAGTCAACATGTTTTTCTAATATGTAACTAGAAGTTTTGTATTCAACACAACCAAATATTGTGTGCTTGGATTCTATTTGGCACACAATAATGTTAAGCTATATTATGAACTAATAAACAATGAGATTATACTTTTGCAGTCGCTTCACGCTAATTTAAACACAAAGACACAAAACGAACATATTCCACAAATAAAAATAACAGCAAATAAACAAATAAACAAATAAAACAAAGGCAATTAGGTTTGAGAAGCGCCCACAGATCCGAAGGCGGTATTGCAAAAAGGCCTCCTGAAATTTAGGAGTTAAAATTGTGATGGAGAGAGATAAAGCAGGTGACGTTTTTCCACGTAACGTGGGTGGAGTCTGACATTCCGGAGATCAGAGGAAACGTGGTGGTCACGCGCTGTTCTCGTGGGGTTCATGGGTTGTTGGAAGCTACTCGCATTTGCATGGATGCCACATTTTCCGACCTTTTCTTCTGCGTCCTACACGTGTCATTGTGTTTCAGAAATACGTACACCACTTTTTCCTCGACGTTCTCGTGTCCATCCCCTCCTCCTCGTTTGCTTTCCGCAATGGCAAGGTATGGGTTAACAATAAAGAAGAGTTTATATATCTTCAAAATTGAGGAGTTACTCTTCAAGACATTTTATTATTAATTTTATGAAATTTTGTATTTATAATTAAAACGGTTTATATTAAGAAATTATTCTGTAATTATTGCTTAGAAATTCTAGTACTTAAAATTCTTGTTGTGTTAATGAGGTTTTATTAGGTTCTAGTACTTTATAATAAATATGTCGTTTTATTTTGTAATACGAACGGTGTGTACGAGGTTCGGGAACAAAATCGTCGTATGACTGACCGACGATTACTAGTGATTTCGGCTTCATGTAGGCATGTTGCAGCCTACAATCCAAAACTAAGGACGGCTTCATGTACCCTCGCGGGATCGCAACTCTTTGTCCTAGCCATTGTAGCACGTGTGTTGCCCAAGACATATGGGGCATGATGATTTATGTATTCCAATGAAATTATATACTTCATAAGTATAAATCAGGCATTTATTTATACGCTATAATAAATTTGCTTAAATCTTCCTAGTCCGCCTCGTCCTTTGCCCAGACACCTAAACGCTAAGCTCCAAGCTCCAGTCCGCCATCGAACTAACGACCGGTGTCTTTTACAATCTTACATATACTCATCAATTAAACTCATCCATATTGAAGTCAAATATTCCCAAATATTGTGATTCCAATTTATTGGAATCCAACCTAACAGGCCAAGTGTCCTTATGTTTAATTGATAATGTATGGTACTCATCTAGTTACGTAACACATGAGTTTGTAGACCATGGATTTCTTTATTAACTCTTGCTAACCAGCTTTTCAATCATCATCTTAAATTAAATATAACCACAGATTAATAATTGGATCGTAAACGTGTTAAAGAAATGTATTCTCTGATCCATTTATATGTAAACACACATTGTTTTATAGGTAGAGCCACTCCCACAAGCCATCAGCCGCGAGGGCAAATATATTATATTAACTTTGTTGTTGAGTGCCCCACGGGCTAGGCCATGGATTATAAAACCAAAACTAGGGGAATTGGGGAGTGGTATTTGAGAGTCTATCGACCATTTGGAGATGGAGAGTTGAACAAACGACTTCTACCATGGAAATTTGAGAAGCTTCCCAAAAATTTAGGAGCAAATAATGTGGATGTGGCTTGTGACCAAAATTGGAAAATGAAAATGGTCATTTTTCAATTTCACAATACTTTTTTTGCACGACCAAAACACATGGCTGAATGGGCATGCAGCCAATTATCAACACATTGTCATTCCTCAGAACCTAATCGCCACGCGCACTGTCCTCACTTCTCGTTCCTGTCCACAACCTGTGCATGGAAGGCACATTTTAACAATGATTCTATTTATCCTACACGTACCGTGGTGCTCCAGAACCAGAAGAAGCTTTGGTGCTTTGTTTGCTGTGCCTGCCAGTGCCATCTGATTCATTTTAGATAATACTTAAAAAGAGAAATTTCAAAGGATACTTTTTAAAATGGTAAATCGCCAAAATGGTCCATGAGATTTGTATGTGGTTCCTAAGATTATCCACCATCCATCATTTTGGTCATTCCGTTTCCGTTAAGTGTCCAGGAGCTATTGTCCAGAAGTTTGGGCAATTTTCAAAGCTTCTTAACTCAATCGTTTCTTAACTAAATTCGACCCATAATATATCAAAATGACGATATGAAAGTGTAGAATAAGATTATACCTATTTCAAAGCCCAATGGTTGCTGGAGATTGCCGGAAAATAGCCTCAAAGTTGACTGGTCCGAGTGAAAACTTGAAAACTTGCCAGAAACTGGGTAAACTTTAAACGTTCATAACTTCTTCAATACTCAACAAAATCAAGTGATTCAAAACGACAATCATACTTCTCGACGAGACGAAGAGAATGGTACCTTTTTTTATGGCTAACTCGCCGTGGTTTGGCCGGAAAACAGCTCGAAAGTGGCTCTCAAGTTAGCCACTTTCGTGCCGTTTTCCGGCCAAAACATGTCGAGTTATCCGTCGAAAAATACCATTCTCTTCATCTCGTAGAGAAGTATGATTTTCGTTTTTGAATCACTTGATTTTGTTGAGTATTGAAGAAGTTATGAACGTTTAAAGTTTACCCAGTTTCCGGCGAGTTTTCAAGTTTTCACTCGGACCAGTCAACTTTGAGGCTATTTTCCGGCAATCTCCGGCAACCATTGGGCTTCAAAATAGGTATAATCTAATTCTACACTTTCCTATCTTCATTTTGATATATTATGAGTCGAATTTGGTTAAGAAACGATTGAGTTAAGAAGCTTTGAAAATTGCCCAAACTTCCGGCCAAGAGCTCCGGGACACTTAACGGAGTTTTTAACGGAATGACCAAAATGATGGATGGTGCCACTTTTATCGATTTGGAATCTCAGGGACCAAAGTGATGAGTTATGCAAATCTCAGGGACCATTTTGGCGATTTACCCCTTTTTAAAAAAGACTAATGTTATTCATACCATGTTTTTGTACCACATTTTCATACCATCTTAGGTGGCATTTGATGTGGACAGCTACATCATTTGAATTAATTACATTTTTAAATTTATTTCATTATTTAATAAACTAATAATTAAGAAAAACTAATTAATTAAATTATGATTGTGGTATACAAGGAGTATTTCTCCTTCATTTCCTTGAATTTTGCAAATTTTTCAAATGATGTTGATGTCCACATCAGATGTCACCTAAGCTGGTATATAAATGTGATATAAATACATGGTGTGAATAACATTACTCTTAAAAAATAGAATTTTTACAGATTTTTTATAAACTCATATTTTTTTATAATGTTTTATAATATTGATACTAAAATTAATATTAAATTATGAGATGACAGAAAACGAATATAGCAAGGACAAGTTGATATTTTATAAACTTCGTTCGGAAGTGTATTCGTCCTGCTTGCATTACAACGAATAAGAAGTATATATAGGCAGATAACGAAATAGCTTTATATGATTATTTAACAACCAAAGAAATGAAGCAAGTTGGGTCAAGATAAAAAGATAACAAAATAACACAGGGAAGTGAATGTCCACAATGACGATTTTATGGTCATTTTCTAATGAAACACATTACACTTATTTTGAATGAAACCAAATAAATCCAATGAATAAATCACATTGGATTTGGACAAGATAGGCAGGACGCTGGTGCAAGTCTCTTTCTTCCAAATAAGGTCATTTAGATAATTATTTATTTTTTGTCATCATTTAACTGTGAAGTTAATCAGAAAAATAACTTTCCGTCTCTGGGTGGAAAAACAACCATGCGTTTTGCGTGTGTAATGTGTATACCTAGCTTTAAAAAAATATTAGGTAAAGAATGCGTGCATACCATGTGTAGAAGGTATAATTGGATAAGGGGAATGCTAGCAAACCTTTCGCTTAAATCTTCTTGTTTTATTTTGTTGGTTCTCTTTCTCATTCTTCAATGTTGTTGAGTTCGAACCATTTACTTTTTAGATCACTGTTTAAAGATTAACTTTGCTAAAATCAATCAAATTAGAAATCGTTAACTGTTTGATTAACGTTGTCAAAATTTCAATGTTTAAGTTTCTCATGGTTCATCTATTTATTAGATAGTCATTAGATGACTAAATAATTTCAGATTTAGTGAATATTTTCATACATTATCTTAAAAGGGTGATCTACAATGTAGAAGGTTCTCGGTGCAAATGCATGGGGTTCCCTTATCATCAAGCAACATTCCAGAATAAGAATGAGAGCTAAGAAGGTAGAATGAGAAAGTATAAGTGAGAAGGTTTGTAGCATTCCTCATTATGGTAATACCTAATTGGTATTCTTATTTTACACACACACACACACGTACACTCAACTAAGCTTATTTAAGGGACACGCTTATAAGCGGTGACAGATCTAAGACTCTAGCCTTATGGGGTCATAGTGTAAAAAATCCAAACATAGCATGTAAAAGTTTTCCAATTTTTTGCACAAAGGCATTTAATCGAGCACTTAGTAGGCATATGTCATCATTATGCCTAGATATGTCGATGGCTTCCCAAGCCCGATGCTGAGACATGTTGAGCATCGCCTACCAATGTGTGCTTCCAAGGCCTACCGAGCATGCATCACTTGCCAAGATTTGTCAAATTATGCTGAAGAGAGACATTTCGTCGAATAGTTTGGAGGCATTCAAGTCCAATACCAAATGGCCATAGGGTCATCCTACAAACCTTCCCCACATATTTTCCGACTTCCATAGGGTGCCGAGACCTAGTAGGACCCTCATGGCACACTAAGTATTGTATTTCAACGATCCCAATTATGTATCTTTTAGGTACCCAAATCGAAAATCATATATATATATATATATATATATGATTGTTAGATTAAATGGTGGTCATTTTAGTGTTTCCTTGGAGTATCGTATTCATCTATTTGGTTGACTACAATTTGTCGTTAATGATTTTCAATTTATCTAATTATTTGCATATATAATCTATGATTAACGATATCAGATCATACTTTATACAATTCACTTGTAAATAGGGCAACAATGCTAATCACTTGTTCATATATCTATTTCTATGACAATTAGGTAACTAAATAATTTTCGATTTGAGTGAATCTTTTACTACAATGATTCAACACAAGGAACTAAAAAATAAACTATTCGGGTCATGATATAGGGTTTAAGAATGGGATACTTTGGATGCGGCCCCTAATCCTTAACATTCTTTAATTAAAACCTTAATAGTATTCAAAGTTTGATCAAAGTCTCTTGACTTTGTACACCTTATTATATTACTATTAATATTTATATTTTTATAGTTTTGACATTAATTGTTTGATATTTTATGAGATTTATAATTCTATAAATTTAAAATCCCTCATTATAATACTATTAGAAACGGTTATAATAAAAAAATTCAAACATTTTGATTTAATAAATGGATAAAAACTATGTAAAAATAAGAAATAATAAATGGAAAAATAATGTATCCATAGTGTTAAAAAAATTGGTACATTTTATAAAAAAAATAGGTACATTTCACATATAACAAAGTGGTACATTAATAAAGAAGAATGGGTACATTATAAATAAATTAGGGTACAGATAAAAGATTAAAAAATTATGAGTACAAATGAATTTTGAAAAAATATAGGTGCTAAAATAAATTAATACATGGGTACAAAATAAAACTAAAAAGAAAATACTACAAATACTAAAAAAATGTTGCAAATTAAAAGTGGGTACAAACTAAAAATATAAATATATGATACAAAGTTTAGGCATAAAACATAAATATACCATATGTAATTTTTCTATCATTGATTAAATATACAATGTCACGTGACGGTATATACATGGGTACAAACACAAATAAAACTTTAAAAAATTGGGCACAAAAAGAAACTAATATATGGGTACAAATTAAAAATGAAAAGAAAATTGGTACAAATTAAAAAATATTTGCAATTAAAAATAGGTACAAACTAAAAATAAAAATATATGATAAAAAATTTAGTCATAAATATAAATATACTAATTGTAACATTTTTAACACTAAATGAATATATTTAAAAATAAAAATATTTTATTATTCAAATAATTAATGATGTTATTAATACCCAAGGACCTTGATCAAAAATTGAAAATGAATAGGATTTTAATTAATTGAGTAACAAAAAGAAGGATGTGAACCTAATTTTCCCGTTTAAGAATGGACCTAACTATTTATTAACATTGTATTACCTTATTAACTAGTTAGTATACTTGAGCACTATTATATTACATTTTTACATAAAAGATGCTCTTGATTAGCTCTTGTTTAATTTCAATTAAGCCATGTGGGATAGTACAAGCCTGGATTATGAAATTGCAGTGCATGTGCATCATCTTTCACGGAATGTATACGATCGAAAAGCTTGATAAGTAATCTTGCTCGAGACTATAATTGTGGATCAACTAACCTAAATTCATACTAGGGTTCAAAATTCAAAGGGTAGCCAAGTTGAATAAACATATTAAAGTCCTAAAGGCTCGTAGAAGTTCGAATTTTGACAAAGCCAAACTTAATTAAACTAATGCAACTATGCCATTAATCGTCCCAATTTACCAGCAATATAATATAGAATAATACTTGCATTCTTCGGAAGAATGGATGTATTCTATCTTTTGCAAATAGTGTATCTCTATCGTATAAACTCTATAATTGGAACAGTTTAGTTTCTTAACTTTTATTTGAAATCCCCATGAAAATATCATTCGAATCGAACATTGTGGAGTCATCCAAATGTATCAAATAAATTGAGGTTCATTATGGATATGTTAGTTGATACTCACATCGTCGATTTGTTTCCTACGTTTGGATGACTAGCTAAACGATCTCCGATTCGAATGATTTTTTGTAAAGATAATCTTCAAAAGAAGATTAAGAAATTGACCGCTTCCGATTATAAAATTTATATGATAAATATACATTATTAAAAAAGTAGGATATGTGCATTCCTCCGAAACTCAAAGTATCATCCCTTGAGATACATGAAAGCTTATGTATGTATTAGGATCATTTATATATATTAATCTGTGTTGTTGTGCGTCCATCATTATTACAAAGAATATTGTCAATTATTTATTAAGAAAGACCATCATTAGGGTCACTGCAATAAGGTCCAAATAAGAAATGGGACGATCCAAATCTTGTGTTCGAATTCACATGAACTTTGAACTAAGTCATGTACGAATCAACATATCATAATGCAAGTTGTGGGTAATAAAACATAACATTAGTAAGTTTGTTCGCACAGATACATAGTGCTATTAGGTACCTGAATTATTCCCCCCAACAATATAAAGCACCTGTGTTTCCTAACCCAACTTGTCATCTTTGCTTAGCAAAATACTAATACTTTTAGCTTATGATCAACTCAAATACAATGTTTAGTTGTTTTGGTTAGCTGGAGGCTTGATTTATAAGAGTAGTGTTACGGAAACCACATTTTTATGTTAAGTTCGATTAGTGCAGAATGTTATATACAACTAACCATCAACGAGTTAAAATATTAATCAACGTGATATATATGTACATACCACTATCGATGGTAACACATTAGTTATATGATATTAATCTTATATATGGTACTAGATCTATGACACCATTTTTTTACACAACTTTTAACACACGTTTTTGGGGCTTACTCTGTAATGATATGTATTTTGACGATTCGAACCGTCCATCTTTTAGAACATATTCATGTATTATCCTTGCAAAAAATTAGACAAATCGAAAATCATTAAGACCTTCATTTGTAGTGAAGAAAATAGATGAATACGATTCTACAAGAAAAAATCCTAAACCTTTAAAATAACGGTCATATGGTTTTAGATTTGGGTGATTTTTGGTAGACATAACTTTTTAAGGAAAACCTAAAAGATAGACAACTCAATTCGTTAAAATACATTACAAAATGAATCTCACAAAAATATGTGTAAAAAGTTATATAAAAAAATAATGTTAAGGATTCGTCCCATATAATATTACAAATACGTCGTATTCCTAAAATCATTGAATTTATAATCAATTAATCACACTCCGAGTCTTAATTAATAGTTTGTTGCAAAGTGCAAACATTTTGTAATTAGAGGAAGATAAATTTCCCAATTAGGAGTCCATATGCATCCAACAAACCTTTTCCTTTTAAGAAGTGTATATGGCCGGATGGCCCACGTTGTTTTCAATAAAACTAGCATTTGTCTACACATTTTTTTTAGAAAATAAGAAGTAGAGACAGAGAGAGACAGAGAACTTGGGGGAGTGGAAAGTTTTTGTTTTTGGTTTTTATTTTATTTTATTTTTATAAATATTGAATGTATTTTAACATTACATGTAGGTGAAGCTTTAATAAAAAATAAAAAAAATTTGGACCTGTGAAATTATATTATTGTCCATCATTTTTTTGTGTGATAGAAGACTAATTTATCTTTTCACCCTTTTTTGGTTGACAAACAGGATTTTATTAATTAGTAGAGATGAGGAGGTAGGACAGAGATTTTGTAATGGGTGGTAAATGGTTTTTTTTTTTTTTTTTTTTTTGGGAAAGATAGTAATATATTGAAATCAGCTAAGTGAAATACAAACAGGAGTCACACTTTGACTCCCAGTCCCGCAACGGGGAAGAAAAGTGTTGCCTAATAATCACACAAGGAGCATCAAAGAACTAGAAAGAAGAGGCAATTAAACATCACCATAATACCTTATAGGCAAACAAAAAATAGGTGACAAGCCCCTCAAAAATTACACAATGGAGGACAGGGTAGTCCGTCACGAGAGAGGACCATCACCAGTGAGGGTGGATGCATAATTTCCCAACTCATAAAGCCCCTCCTAAACATCAGGATTGACGCTTTGTCCACATATCTTTGGGGGCTTGTACATGTAATCGATCGATCAGCTTTCCAAACGATTCACAAGTGCATTTACCCTTTTAAATTGAGTATTAACCGTTTATATTACGGTCTAAAAATATTCATTTCTACTTGTAAGTGAGAGGTTTTAAGTTCGATTATCGCCAAAAATGAATTTGAACCACATTATTACTAGTTCATTGTGAGGTTTAGCCCACTCCCTTCAGTGTGTGGATAAATATTTAAAAAAAACAAAAAGAAAAGAGAGTATTATGTCAAAAATTTCATAGACAGTAGCCACTACTAATCGACATTAATACTATCTTCGATTTAATTACTTGAACAATTTAATATGTGGGCAATTTTATACAAAATCATCGACATAATTAGTAGTAAAACAATTCATTATAAAAAATAAAATAAAAAAATTAACTTCACACGATTTTCAACCAAAGAGTACATATGCTTCAACATAGTTTGCTCAGGAAAATAAAAATGATTACTAATTTCAACAAAGAAACTAAAAAAATAAGAAAGCTGAGGTTTTGTAAAATGAAGAGTATATCAACTTACTTATAAGTCCATGTAACATCTTTCTTCCGACATTTTTCAAGAAGCACAATACTCAACTACTGGCCATACCTACTCAATCAATTTTCAACCAAATGAAATTGGCATCGAGGAATCTCATTAAATTAAGTTTCCTTTTTCATGATTTCGAGACAATATGTATCATGTGGTAGGAAAGTGGAATAAATTTATTTCCAATTCTTTGTAGCCGCCCACTAGTGATTGCATGCGGTGAAAAATGGATAGGACTTTACCCTTTATGTATACATGCATTTCACCTCAAGCTTTTGGTATATACTAAACAAAGAAAACGACAACTATTTATCATTTTATTTACTTTGTTTCGTACACTGTATCCCTATTGCATTACGAAATTACTCACTCTTGAAGAAAGAGCAAGAATTATGATGAATCCACGTTGACGGAGGATTGGCTTTCAACCAACTTTGTCCTCGCCTCATTGCCTGCAAAAATTGATCGATAATATTTATGACTCCATCATAAGTTGGAATTATGTTCATGTCAATCACAATTAATATGTGCGTAAAAATGTATTTATGCACGCATGTTAATTTGTGGATTGACAATAGTAGTAATAATAACAATAATAATGTATGAATTGTAATGGGTAGGGCAAGCATTTCAAAGAAAACTAAGAATTTCGACAGGCTAAATAAGGATTTCGTCGTTAAACATTTTACAAGATTTCAAACAGGTCTAAGATATTTTTTTTATATTTTATTATACGAAGTTTAAATCTCTAAAAAAAACCAAAACGTTAACCATTTTTGCCCAAAATAATGTTTTATTTCGTCGGATAAAATTACTTTGTCCGACTAAAGTTGGTTCATCATACAACATATAATTTTTGATAGTGCATCATGTACTTCTAACTCGGTATTTTCACTGGAGATGAGTATGATGACTTTATTGGAATGTCAATAGTAGCAATCAATAAATATGAAAGTACATAAACATAAAATCAATAAGACCTTTGGGTGTAACAATGAAGTTTTATTAACTAATTATGTATTACAAGGTAATAGATACACGTATTTGAATACAAGTGACGTTGTAATACTACAATGTATAGTATGACGCTCCCACCTAAGAATTTTCTCATAAAAATGAATTAATAATGTTAGTATATGAACGACTTGATAACAACATGTTGATTAATGTTACGGTAGTATGACACTCACAACCGAACATTTCTCATACAACCGGATTAAACCATCTTTTTGAAAAAATAGCTGAATCATTACAAGATTAATTAAGAACAATCGTATAAACAATTTATATTTGGCCTTTGGCCATAACAAAGTTGGATAGTTGTTCAATCCTAGAATACATTAAACAACTATTCTTTAGCAAATTCACCTCAATCCAAAATCCAGAACAATAATCCACACTGGTACCTATCCATTTCTAACTTAGTATTGAATACATAAACCACCTGAGTGAAATGGTTGGTGTAGTCTTTATTTCCCACTAATGAAAATGAGATTTTCTGTCGACAAGAGGGTTAATTGAGTTGGTAATGATCATTTTCTTCGCTAGACCAAGGCCAAAGTTTGAGTCATGTTGCCGGCAATTCCTTAAAAGAAAAGAAAAATGACAAATTTGCTATAAATTGACTTTTCAAACTTAATAATTATTCTTTAGAAAAGAGAAAATGACTGAACAATTGCCAAATCAAAGAGCAGCCACATTGGCTTTTTATGAAATACTCCTGATAACTGTTTAGCAGCCAAACTTTGTTCGTTACTATCCTAAAGTACACTAAGCTTAAGAGAAGAGTTTGATTTCGGAACAACTAGAGGAGGATACTTTAACCACCGGTTCACGACTTGCAATTAGAATTTTTGAGGGAAAGGTACGATATTAATTGATAGAAATTAGAATACGTACAGTATTGAGGATAAGGTATATAACAATGAGCCTTGATACAAATTTTATCGGAATTTTATCCTGATCGAAGAAAAAAAAATGTCTTGCACCGTAAAAAAGTTAACTAGTACTATCCTCGATAAAAATAGGGATGTGTTATCCACACATCCTTTTTTACTTCTCACACATCCCTTGTTAATTTATGTCTGTTGATCTTCTTCAATTCATCCGATCCGACGGCCGAAAACTAAAAAGGTGTGGAAAAAGTAAAAAATGGTGTGTGGATATCACACCCCTAAAAATATTTGCAATTATATGGTCCTTTCAAACTAAGTTATACAATCATTGGAACTCAGACTAAACCGTGCCATCCTGTGTGCAATTTTGTTTGCCTACCTTTCAATTTTCAAACTGTTAAATTTATTTTGTATTTTTTTAAACAAACAATATTAGTTACATTATGGTGAGCAGAGTGAGCTAAACCTCATAATGGTTCAGTAATAATATGATTCAAATTCGTCTTTAGCAAGAATTAAATCTAAAATCGTTCATTTACTAGTGAAAAAAAGTACTACTAATTGTAATACTAAGCAGCTGTTAAATTTGTTAAGAAGGAATAAAAATATTTCAACAAAACAAAGAATAAAAAAATGAAAAGAAACCCAAGAAACTGAAGTTGCGTGTGGAGTGGTGTTTGGACCCAGGTGATGGCAGTGTCTACGTAAGAAAGAAGATTATCCCTCCTTCTATTCTCATCTCATTTCTTCTCATCCTTTTATATATTATTTTTTATCTGATTATTTTTATAAATAAATTAATATAAGATGTTGACATGGCTAAACCGTAACCGTTCAAATAAGAGAGGAGGAAATGAGAGAGAAATTAGGAAGGGAGAGAATTCTCCTCCCTACGTAAAATAATCCAACTAGGATAATTGTTTAGCAGCCAAACTTTGTTCATTACTATCCTAAGCTACACTAAGCTTAAGAGAAGAGTTTGATTTCGGAACAACTAGGGGAGGATACTCTAACCACCGGTTCACGACTTGCAATTAGAATTTTTTACGGAAAGGTATGATATTAATCGATAGAAAGTAGAATACGTACAATATTGAGGATAATGTATATAACAATGGATCTTGATAAAAATCTTGTTAGAATTTTAACCTGATCGAAGAAAAAAAAATGTTATGCACTGTAAAAAGTCAACTAGTACTATCCTCGATAAAAATATTTGCAATTATATCATGTGGTTCTTTCAAACCAAGTTATACAATTATTGGAACTCAGACTAAACCGTGCAATCCTCTGTGCAATTTTGTTTGCACACCTTTCAATTTTTAAACTGTTAAATTTATTTTTTATTTTTTAAAACAAACATTATGTTGAGCATAGTGGACTAAGCTTCACAATGACTCAATAATAATGTAATTCAAATTCGTCTTTAACGATAATTAAACTTAAGATCCCTTATTTACTAATGAAAAGAAATATTATTATATTGTAGTTCTAAGCAGCTGTTAAATTTATTAAGAAGGAATAAAAAAATTTCAACAAAACAAAGAATAAAAAATTGAAAAGAAACCCAAGAAACTGGAGTTGCGTGTGGAGTGGTGTTAGGACCGAGGTGTTGGCAGTGTCTACGTAAAATAATCCAACTAGGACGTCCTGCCTTGTAGGATAAGCATGATATTTTAATTTCATAAACAAAAATAAAACCCAATATAAAACAAAGTAAATGTAAAAGATTAAATACTGAACAACTACGAGGTGATCCAGTTTTTGAGAAAGAATTTTAGACTTGTATTTTACATGGTACGTTTTGAGTTCAATTTTTATTTTTATTAAAATCGCACGATGGTGGCCTCCTAATTAAAATTCTTCTGTGAGTCTTTTTCGGTTCAGCTCTTTGAAAATGTGGATTGATACGGTGAAACCACCAACTATTCCATTTAAAAAAAATAGATAATTAAATACATCACGTTACATTACATAAATAATGCGATATGTGTGTCAAAAAGTTAATAACTTAAAAAACATAATTTTTTACTACTTACATAAAAATAAATGATGTACTATCCGTCTTTCCGTCACAATTAAAAATTTCTTGAGTGAGTTCAGTCGTGAGTGAGAGATCCCTCCAAAACCGTTGGCGAATAGGTCATGTACTTTCCAGGGCGCCCACAGTCCCTACCAAAACCGGAAACCGACACCCTGTTTTTAATCCCCTCACCCGGTTTTTTTCCGAAACCAGTACGACCTCCCGAAAACCAGGAGCTTTTTTCACCCTTTTCTACTCCAGCTTCTTCTATAATTAATTTCCTTTTTTTTTTTATTTAAAGAAAAGAAATTGAGCTGTTTCCTTGGACCCCACCCCACTGATATGTGGCGATTCGACCGCACCCTTGCACCTCAACGTGGCTGCCACGCGCCACTTCCTTTTTTTAATTAATTAATTAATTTTTATTTTTGTTTCATTAAAAGAACGGGTTCTTGGAACCCACTCCACTGACATGTGGCGATTCGACCGCACCCTGACACTCAACGTGCCTGACACGCGCCGCTCTCTTCCCTCCTCTGGTTTTGTTCCTATCTGCATGCCTCTCCACCCTTTTCCCCACCTGTCTCTGCCTCCGCCTCCGCCGTGCATTTACCATCTTACCCTCACCACTACAATCGTAATTTTTTTTGAACTATTCAAATAAAAAGTTCTTGAGAGTAATAGATTAGTGTTACACTTACTATCTATTTGTAACATTTTTCTAGTAGATGTATGATCCACCGATATATGTGGATCTCATCTATATCAGAGATATGATGCAAATAAATGATATGAATAATATTTTGTTTCATAAATTCTCACATTTCACAATGTACACTAAACAATGAACATCATTATAGAAGTTAACTAATAAATTTCTCACTTAGAAGTGAAGAGATCACTAATATTGCAATGGACTACTAATGTGTCTCTAATCTTTTGTTTATAATGAGGTTCTCCACACTTTTCTTTTTACATTTGACACACATCTCTTTATTTTGACTCTCGAATTAAATTCATTGAAAAATGATCAAAGTACAAAAATTAATAAAAATTATGTGAGACGTACAAAGAAATGTGTGAATTACACTATATTTTATTTAGGGTAATGCTGGGGAGATAAATGTGAGAGGTACAAAAAGTGCGAATATACTATATTTTATTTAGAGTAATGTTAGGGAGATCAAAATTTTAAATTAAAATTTGCAAACCAAATGATGTGTTTTCAATAAGAAATAAGCACGTTAATCAACGTTTAAGTATTAATTCAATTATCAATAACCAGATTATTTAGTTTATAAATTTAATTTAAAAATTTGATCTCCCTACTATTATCCTTTTATTTATTTATAATTTCCTACCAAATATTTCAACTTCAAAATTCTTGAAATTAAAAAAACCAAAGTAGTTTTCCGAACTTGACACTCATCCCATCAAAAGGGTGAATCCCAAAACCCAAGGGAAGGAAGCAAAGGCTCCCACTAATTGGGAGTAAGTTTCACGCGCTGAAATCGAGAGTCATGAAAAAAAATTAGTACAATGGATTAAGCAATAATAAAAATGATTAAAATATCTAAACTAATGAATCTTAATCCTTTTTGTTGGAAACCAGTGTCTTATTTTGCACACAATTAAAAAACAGCTGCGTCCCCCACCAGCCAGTGGGCAGAGAGAGAAAACTAGTAAACCCAGCAGCTCACCCCATAAACCCAACCGCGCACCCCACTTAAATACCCCACCCTCCTCCTCCAAAATCCTAAAACCAAGAACGCCACTCTCTCTCTCTCTAAAAATCCTAAGATTCTTTCTCTAAATACCCAGAAAAGCCCATCTCTCTGTTTTGAACAAGAAGAAGAAAGCGAAAATGCGGATAAGCTGTAATGGATGCCGAATACTCCGCAAGGGCTGCAGCGAGAATTGCAGCATCAGGCCTTGCTTGCAGTGGATTAAGAGCCCGGAGTCCCAAGCAAACGCCACCGTCTTCCTCGCCAAGTTCTACGGCCGCGCCGGACTCATGAACCTCATCAACGCCGGCCCCGAACATCTCCGCCCTGGTCAGTCCTCTTTCTCTTTTGATTTTTCCGGTTGCATGTCGTTATTTTCCGGCATTTTGTTTTCCCGAGAAACAAACACAAAACAGGGGGCTAATAGTTTTTGCTTTTGGTAATACAGCGATCTTTCGGTCTTTGCTATACGAGGCATGCGGTCGGATTGTGAACCCGATTTACGGGTCGGTCGGGTTGTTGTGGTCCGGGAGCTGGCAGCTCTGCCAAGTCGCCGTTGAAGCCGTGCTGAAAGGCCAGCCGATTACGCCGATTACTTCCGAAGCGGCGGCGAATGGGCATGGTCCGCCTCTCAAGGCCTACGACATTCGCCACGTGTCCAAGGACGAGAACTCGGCCGCGTCCAACGATCCTCAGAAGGTTAAGACCCGGTACCGCTTCAAGCGGTCCGCTGTCAAGCCAAAGACCAACAAGGTCGGTTCCGGCTCGGGAGCTGATGAATCGGCCAAGCCGAGTTGGACTGGCTGCTCTGCGGACAAGTTCAACCGGTCGATGAGTCACGAGTCATCGCTGAGTCACCAGTCCGAGGCGGCTGCCAACGTGGACGGTGATAGCAAGGAATCGGAGAGCATGATTTCGTCCGAGACGGCTGAGGCTGAGCTCTTTTTCCGAGCCGAGCCCGAGTCGGCTCGCAAGCGGACGGAGTCTGTTCAGGATGGGGAGCTAGCTTTGGAGCTGACGCTTGGGTTGCAGCCGCAATCACGTGCCAACCACGTCGTTCCGGTGAAGAAGAGAAGAATTGAGGCTGGATTCGGCGCCGTATCACCGGCTGACGACGGCGCGTGTAAAATGGAGCTGGGGCTGGATTACGTGGCTTGAACGGTGGAAAAAAATGGAAACGATAAAAACGGTTCAGTTTTGATGGCTCAGATCGGCTCTTTTGTTTGGCATTGAAGAGATCAAGACCCTTGCTTTTGTTCAGAGTTGTTTTAAGTTTCTAAGTTTTGGTTTATTACCTTTTTACCCTTTGTGAAGCTGAGATCAGATGTACAAATGTGGTTTTAACTTTTAACCTTGAACTTGCGTATACAAGATGGTAAATGAACGGGGGGACAAAAACTCAAAATCTTTGTCTTTGAAATTTACATTTTACCAATCTGTCGTCCTTGATGCCGAAAAATCTACAAGAAAACAAATACATCGATACTGTGACGTCGGAACAACGTTTTTGTGACGTCGGAACAACGTTTTTGTGACGTCGGAACAACGTTTTTGTGACGTCGGAACAACGTTTTTGTGACGTCGGAACAACGTTTTTGTGACGTCGGAACAACGTTTTTGTGACGTCGGAACAACGTTTTTGTGAGAGTAGAGTAGAGTAGAGTAGCCTAGTAAGAACAAGTAGAGAGATGAGTAGGGTACAGTAAAGTACTAGGTGGGCATTGCATGAAGCCTTGGTTTCCCTTGGACACATGGCATTGCGCATGCAAAAGGCCCTTGTCTGGTTTTTTGGGTTTTGTTTCGCCAAAGTGAAGGATAAGGATAAAAATCTAGAACGGATACCATCTTTTTCTTCTCTTTTCCATCTATTATTAGTCTCTCTTTGAGTTATTTTGAGTGCTGATAAGGAGAACTTGAATGGTGGAACGTCACACCGGCGATGTACTCGTTGTATAAGTTACATCGTATTATATCAGTTATCTGGTTGTTAAATTGGTAAATATTTTTTAAAGAAAACTAATGAAAATGACTTTAAAACTTTGAGTTTTAATGATAAGGACAAAATAAAGGGTAAAGTGAATAGTACCAAGTTTGACTTTTTAGTGTAAAAATATGGTTTTTCATTAAAATGAACAGTACCGTGAGCTTTTCGTTAAAACTCCCTATTTTTTATAGATGTCTATGGTCTCGTTTGGCAGCTCAAACTATTTTAGTCAGATAAGATAAATAGTCATCGGATAGTACTGATTAAATTTGTCCGACGTTTGGTGCAGTATTGAACTAACGACCGTATTATTTATATTGTGTTTGCAAATATACCGGATAGGAAGAATTCAAAGTATTATTACTTTTAAGATAAAAATTGATGATTAATGGAAAACAATGGATTTTTTTTTTTACACATTCACGACCACTAAGAGCAAGTCCACTGGGCCTTGATAGCCCGGCACCCAGCCCCCCAAACAGCCTGGCACCCAGCTAAAATCCTACAGCCCAGCCTAATAGGTTGGCACCCAGCCCAAGCCAAGCCATAGGCTGGCCTAGAATCAACAGACCAAAGAGCTGGCCCATCTGACGTCATGTTGACGCCAGCGTGACGTCGCTAGGCATTTGCAATTTTTTTGCATCAGGCGCGTGGGAAGCATGTGCGACTGGGCATGCGTTGCCGACAAGAAATCAGAGGCGGGGCCTGCATACACAAGCGCACTCACCGATCAGATGGGAAGGCCACGTGGCCCTTTCTGGGCTGTTGGATTTCCAATGGTAAAAAAAATTTGATTTTGAAATCCAACAACTAAATGACATGGCGCGTTCTGGGCCGTTTGATCCAAAGATCAACGGTCCACGATTTTTGGGCTTTAAAAAAAAAACCCAACGGTCAGAATTGTTACCATTTGCCACGTGTCATACTTATAGGCTGTTGGATTTGAATTTTTTTTCAAATCCAATAGTCCAGATTAATTTACTTAATAAAAATTATTAAAAATTGTTAAAAAAACAGAAAAAAATTAAATTTTTTTTTCCGTATAAATACCTAACCATCATCTTTCACCTTACACCATATTTCAATATTTTCAACACTTTCTACCAAAAGCTTTCATATACTTTTTGTGTGAAAAAAATACCTAAGAACCTCATCCTTTTTTTATAAACCCTACATCCCTACATCCATCCTCACACCAAAATCAATCCTTCTTTTTAGCTCAGAATCATTCTTCATCGTTTTCAAATCTTGAGTTCTTACAATGTCTTCTTCAATGAGAGTGTATAAACAGTTTAAGGAGCAACAAAAAATATTGTTGGCACAATAGGAAGAATTGGTCAATCTCGAGGAAAGTGGAGGTGGAGATGAGGCTTTTGCAATGAAGGAGGATGAGGATGATGACCATAGAAGGCAAATGGCCTTACATTCTCGCCGTGTCATGGAAGTTGTGGGTTAGATATCCAAACCTAGATGTGCAGCAAACTTCGATAGAAAGAGGGAAAAACGAGGTACAAATCTCTTTGAAGATTATTTTATCCCCAACTGTGTATTCTTTAATCATGTTTTTAGACGTCGTTTTAGAATGCAACGAAGTTTGTTCGACAAAATCATGAGTGCTATTTGCAACCAAGATCAATACTTTGTGCAAAAAAATTGATGCTTTTCATGTTCTAGGTCTTCTTCTTGAGCAAAAAGTTATTGCTGCCTTGTTGATGCTTGTATATGGAGTATCTGCAGATCAAGTGAATGAGATAATGAGGATGGGAAAATCAACTGTTCTGGAGTCCCTGATGCGGCTTTGCTCCGCAATCGAAGCTCTCTATACGAATGAGTACCTCCGGAAACTGACGCATAGGAATCTGCGAAGGCTACTGAGGAAAGGTGAGATGCGAGACTTCCCTGGCATGATTGGAAGCATCAACTGCATGCACTGGACCTGGAAAAACTGTCCAAGTGCGTGGCAAGGAACGTATGGTGACAGAAAATGAGCCAAAAATATTATTTTGGAAATGATGGCTTTATTTGATACATGGATTTGGCATGCATTTTTTGGTGTTCCAGGAGCTCAGAATGACCTAAATGTCCTTGCCCAATCTTCAGTCTTCGACGAAGTGCTGCAAGGAAAAACCAAGAGTCACATATTCAATCAATGGCCATACATACGACGGGTGCAGACGGCATTTACCCAAAGTGGACAACGTTTGTCAAAACAGTCCCACATCCACAAAGTGAAAAGGAAAAACACTTTGCAAAATGTCAAGAGTGGTGTAGGAAGGATGTAGAGCGTTGTTTTGATATCCTGCATGCTCGTTAGGCAATTGTCAGGTCAGCTGCTAGAATGTTTGATGTCGAGGTACTTCGATCCATCATGATGACGTGTATCATTCTCCACAACATGATTATGGAAGATGAGTATGATTATGATGCCGTCAACGAATACGAGCCGAACACAATGAACAACTCAGGAACACGTATTTATTGTGCTCATGATGGCACCGAAGATCCCGTGCAACACGAGCCATTGGAACTAGATGGATGTTACAATCAATTGATCGCTGACCGGTACACTTCATTGCAAGAGCCATACTGGCACTGTACCTGTCAAAGTGACTTGATTGAGCACCAATGGGGATTGCAACAAGGTCAAGATAATTAAAAGGAGCTTGTGGTGGAACAATAAAGTTCTTAGTTTATTTAGTGTGTTTTTTTTCTTCAATTTATTTGATGAGTTTATGTAATTTTATTATGATAATGACATATGGTGTGACGAGATTGGTTAAAAATTCTATCCGAAATTAAAACTATTTATTTATTTATTATTTTATAAAAACAATATTGTAAAACTTTGCAAGTTGTGAAGTGTTTTGTTGTGTGTGTGTTTGTGTTAATTGTAACACTCTTTGAATTGTTAAATTTTGTTGTCTCCTATTTTGTCTGTTTTTTATGTTGATATTCAATACTCTGGAATACTTCGCTGCTTTGAGCCTTTTCTTTGACAATTATGTGATTGGATCTAAGGCTCTAAGTCACGGAGTAATCAACACTTTAGAGTTATTATAAATTTTCGTAAGCTGTGAACTACTTTTCGTGTGTGTGTTAATTATAGCATTGTTAAATTTTGAAGTCTCTTATTTTATTGCGTTTCGCTCTTTAGTCTCCTTACATTCTGCCTATTTGTGACGATAAAGTAAGTGTCTTTCCTTTAGCACCAAGATTCAAATTTCATTTGATGTAAAATAGAGTATTTTAGAATAGAACATCGCCTTGTTAAAAGGAAAAACCACATAAAACCCCAATTCCCCAAATTTTTAAGCACCGTTTCGTCTGAATTGTATGTAGAAATTATGGGACTAGTGAAATACCAAAACTTTCTTAAGAATTGGCCACTGAACCAGAACAAATGGAGGAAAACGACGGAGGAGGACTATAGTGCGACACTGACCACTTGGGGTTTGAAGGCCCAGCTCACACATAAATCGATATCAAATGAATCACTGCGTCCCAAAACTTAGAATAGTAATATTGCTCATAACAAAAATGAAGATCAACCATAAGAACAAGTTGTTCTAAAACGTGTATAACAAGAGAAAACAAATTCTACTTTCTATTACATGGAAATTCAAAAGAAGAAATCCTCAGAGACTTGAAATGTGTAATTGAATTGAAAGATTACAAAGCTAGGGATCCTATATAGTGAAAACTGCATTGTTCTAAGCTAAATTTTCTGGTTGCTGCAATGAGGCTTATTTTTCAGACGCTCTTTCTTTAGTGCCATGAATTTAGCTGCTATGTCATCATAGTCAGGCAGCTTGGGGTGGACGTGAGCAGGATACTGGAAGGCGTCGGAATATGATCGTTGGAAGTCGTCTTTGTGATTGTCCTTGGCTCTTTCAGGCGGCATTGTCACGGTTCTGAAATAAGGAGGCACCGTTTCCTTTCTTGCACTCCAAGAATTAGTCACATTTGGAGATGTAGAACTATGTGAGGCACGCCTGCATTGAAAATGCGATTCCTCCACTCTTCCTTTGATCACCTTGTTTTGCATATTGGGATGCTGATGATCCGGATATGTGAAAACATTGTACAGCATAGCTTCATTGCCATAGCTCTTCCTCCTCATTCCCTCTCGAGGCACTGCACGCCATTCGACTCCCCTGTTCAATTGTTCATGTCCATGAGTTGGAAATCCAACCCTAGTTGTAATCCCTCTCTTTAGCTTCCACGGTTGAACTTCACAATCAATATTTTCGTCGTTTCGGATGGAAAAATAACATGGATTTCCCAGGGCGCAGCCACAGCTTAATATCCTTGTATCAGTTCCACACCTACTTTGAGTTTTCAGATGCTTTCTGCCATAGTAACTTTGACATTCATTATCCTTCAACCATTGATTTTCCTGAGAAACCGATCTCTTCCTCAGTCTTTTCCCACTTCCCTTCCAACTTGATCTCCTAGGGCTTTTTGACTCGGAATTCTCACTCCACGTCTCATAACAATCCACATAGCTGAGATCACAACTGCTGACGGGGGTCTCTTTCTTCGGTGCTATAGCTTTGAACTTGAAGAGTCTTTGGTCCTGGGAGTCTGCATCTCTTGTTGTAGAAAACCGAACCTCTTCTATGTCATCAAGGTAAATCACAATATCTCCATCTCTTGTTGTAGCATGACTTATGCTGCCAGAAGTACTGCCCTGACTTTCTTCAGCGCCCAGGGTAGATATATTTGGAGAACCAACTTCAGAAAAATTCCCTTCAATCAGTGGCGTAGCTAATGAAGAACTAGCAGAAGTTCTAGATACAATAGAATCAGCATCTACGAATTCTCTTTCGATTTCCTCAACATTTAAAATTTGCCTTTCAGATGTTTCGGTCTGTTCATAATAAGTCTGGACATATGCATCCAGTACTTGATGTCCACTGATTTCCTTCACCTAATGTGCATTGAACAAAGGACTCAAATTCTAAATTTTAAGTATGATAAAAGCTATATAATAGCATAAATGTTCTATACATATATATTTATTGAAGTATGTAATTTGTAATTACCTTTTGTTGCCATTCTGAATAGTACTCAATAGCTAAAACCTCTGGTTTGATGCAGTAATTTCTTGCTATTTCACTAACCAATATATGCTTCATATCATCTGTTACCGACTTTTCGGAGAGTTTCTCTATTACCTGTGTTTTTGGATTTTGTTAGTTCACACCCTTATGAGATCAACAGAAACACCCTTTAAAAAATTTGTTCCAAAATCGTTAAACTTGACATCGTACCTCACGGTTCACCAGATTCCCAGGGAGTAGTTCAAGAGCACTAATTTTGAATTTCTGCCCGTAACGTTCTCCGAATAGCTTCCTGATCCCCCTAAGCTCAGGCAGATCCCCACATCTTGCAGAAGCATATATAAGACTTGAGACCGCCTCATTTATGTCATTTGGGCAGTCCCTGAAAAACCACAAAATTGCAGCACAAACACAATTACTTGAGATCAAGTGGAGGAAAACACAAAAACTTAGGAACAAAATAGAAAAAATTCAGATCAAGGCATACTTGCGTCTGCGGATGTAAGGAAAGTGGATGAGGATGAATTCACAGAAATTGTCCAACAATTCATACAATGCCGCTACGGATTCGTCTTTGATTATCTGCTCAACCTGAAAAAGTGAGGAATGTGATATTAATTTTCCAGGCAGCAGAAATTCTCCAACTTGGGTAATAAAATGGCCCAAACTATCTAGAAATTCCAACAAACGCATATTTCTGGTGGTTGTACTTTTATGTTTTAACTAACAACTTTCTTAACCAAAAGTGCTTCTGGGGTAATCACGGAATTCAGAATCATAAAAATGGTAACAAACTCAGCTGCCAGATTAGTTCAACCAACTATATTGTACTATGAAATAATTAACTAAAATATTCATGACGAATTAAATGAGAAAAACAGAGAAGATGTCACGGGGTTTCAACTGTTACATTCATACCCTGTTGAAGGCCTTGTCTTCGTGACCATGTTTGATCAGCTCCGCAACATCTTGGCGTAGTTGCCTCACAATTGTTTGCCTCTTGGTTTTTAGCAACTTGAGCCGGCAATGCACCTCTTTGATCAGCCTCTTGCTGTAACCGAAAAAACAAGCAGACACAAAACAAAACAATGAGTTTGGTTTATAGAAGAAGAAACCATGATACAGTTCCAACAAAAAAATAAAACAGCTTCAAAATTGCAAGTTTTGTAGTAAATTACCACTTCGAAGCCTTTCGCCACCCGAATAAGATGTCAAACATTTCTACAATCGCAGAACAAATTTTGGGCTGTTTTGAAGGTGAAAGAACAAAATGGTAGCAATGAAAACCAGCTTCATTTGCAGCTAAAGCTTGGAGGAATAATGGGAAAGAGAGAAATTGTGAAGGAGAGAAGTTGAAGAACTAGTAACCACCATGACAGTTGGGTTGATCACTTTAGGAGTGGGTTTGAGAAGGTTTATAGAGAGAGAGAGAGAGAGAGAGTGAGAGAGAGAGAGAGAGAGTGGAGGCACGAGACAGTTGTTGGTCTCCTTGAGAAACTGCTCCCACTGCAAGTCTTTCGGGACAGTTGTGAGTAGGCCTGGCATTTTTAACCCAACCCGTTAACCCGATCCGACCCAACCCGTTAAAATTAGTATTCGGGTGGGTGGTTAACGGGTCGGGTGGTTAACGGGTCAACCCGTTAATCACCCGTCAAATAACGGGTCAGTTTGGGTGAACCCGCGAAACCCATTAACCACCCGTTAACACCCGTTAGTAAGGATTTTTGTGTAATTTCAATAGATTTCAAAACCCTCAGGTTCCTACTAGGTCTCTCGCTTGTAGCTTGTCGCTGCCTCCCTTGCACGCCGTTCGTTGCTCTCTGAGACTGAGAGTTGCTCGTCGCTACCTCGCTCGCGCGCCGTTCGTTGCTCTCTGAGATTGAGAGATCGCACGCCGTTCGCTGCCTCATCTTCTTCCCTCAAAAATCTTACTGAACTCCATCACTCTCTCTCTGGTAAGCTTCGATTCCCTTCCACCTTTTCTTTCATTTCGATTACTTTTCGTTTCTGCATATTAGATTCATCTATTTTTTCTCAGATTAGATTCGATTTTAGGTGGACTCTGCAGATTAGATTCGACCCTTTTCAGGGTTTTTTTTTGTTGTGTTTTGGATATTGGGTTTTGCTTTTTGTTCATGGGTTTTGTGTAAAATTTGTTCATTTGTATATTCTCCAATTAAAATTTCCATTTTTGGGTAAATTGGAGCTGTTAATTCACCCCCATTAAGTTAAAAGTATTGAGTTTGGTTTGTTTTGGTTGGTTTTTAGATTGGAATTGGGTTGTTGGAGTATTATCACTCTGGCTACCGGTCAGTCTAACCAATCTGAAATTGGAACGTCATGCCCTGAGCAGAGATTATTTCCTCATCCAGTTCCCGTGAAAGGCATAAGGTTTAACAATTTAGAACCATTGCTACTAGCAATTTGCTAGATTGAAATGATTGCCAACTTCTGTGTAACTCGTCATTACATATGAAAGCAGAGGGAAACTACATTAGACTTGAATGTTCCAATGTAATCCCCTCACAAGTTCGCTAATTCTTGTTAACCCTTTTAGAGTTAAGTTTAGGTGTCTCGTTTCGTTTTTTTGTATGTATACTGTATAATGTGTAGGGATCTGTCCATAAGAGCTCTGTTGGTTTCTATAGGTTTCGTTAAGACCCGGGTGAAACGGGTGACCCGTTAAGACCCGTTAGCTTAACGGGTCGGGTTTGGGTGACCCGTTAGCTTAACGGGTTGGGTTTGGGTGATCCGTTAAATTAACGGGTCGGGTTGAACCCGACCCGAACCCAATAAACCCGACCCGTTTACAGGCCTAGTTGTGAGGCCACTACGGAAATCCTCGTTAATAGAGATTAGGCAACGGGACATGGGGCTAATTTTTTTTTGCAAAAGTCCCTTTTTAATATAATTTTGATAAGGAAATTGTTATTGGCACTCCAAAATTCTCATTCTACACTTCAAACTTTCTATATTTAGAAAGAAAAATACATTTGTGAGGATTGCAAAATGAGATTTTTGGAGTGCCAATAACATTTTTTTTTGATAATTGTGTGTTGAAAAGGAAAAAGGCTCATTGTTGATCACTGAAGAGACAACCTAGGAAAAAAGATTGGATAATGATGACATTTGATGACTCCAAGAGGACACAAAATGAGAAGGAAAAAAAACCCCAATTGAAGCTTCTTGATCAATGACTTACTATGGATTATGGTTTTGATTTATTTTATTGATATGCGCACTAAATAGACAATAAAACATGTTATAGACTTGTTTGAAAGTGCTTCCTACAACAATTATTCTTCTTGCAAGAAGCACTTTAAGTGATTTTCTAAGATTCACTTGCATTTTTGCTAAAATTTAGTACCAAAAACATTTTTACTTTTCAACTATTTTAAAAGCACTTCCAAACATAATAATAGTAAAAAAGATTTTAATTTTAATTGTAAATTTGTTCTTTTTAGCAGAAAAAGTTCTATTTAAAAAAAAAAAAACTTATCTGGGTATATTTCCTTGTTTTCTTTTGAAAATAAAGAAATTGTTGATCAAGCCAAATCACAACAATCTCTGAAAATTCATCTTGAATGAAGTCAGCTGGCTCCAAGAAACCAGAACAACGTGGTCATGAATCAATTAGAAAGTGGCAAAATCACAAAAACACAAAAGCTATATAAACACGGGCTGAAAAAAAAAAAAACGAATTGGACGAAAATTGGTTACAGAAACTTCGATAGCAGAAAGTTTATACAGCCATTAAGATTCCAAATTTCAGATAAAGATGAAAATATTGTGTAATGAAATTGTGCTTTTTAAATAGTAGGTGTTTATTAAAA
The DNA here is from genome assembly GCA_035220775.1 of Malus fusca. Lineage (NCBI taxonomy): Eukaryota > Viridiplantae > Streptophyta > Magnoliopsida > Rosales > Rosaceae > Malus > Malus fusca. The sequence goes on from CM069075.1 coordinate 6,048,559, forward strand.
ATTCTCAGGTTCGACTCACATGAAAACATAAAAAAGATGTAGAAGTTGTGTTTTTGGCCTATTGCGTGGCTTAACTTGACTATGTGTATCGTTCTAATTTTATCGGATGTTCCAAAAAAGACACTTAACGACTCTCTAATACATTAAAATATCAGTGAAAAAACATAAAAAACATAAAAATAAAATGTTCCAAGTGTGAGTTTTTGTTTTTTTTTTTGTTTTTTGAAAGAACAAAAGAAATCTTTTGTTAAGCCCTTTCTCCACGTCTTCCTAATTGCACCAGAGAGTAACAACAAAATACAACAACTTTACTAAAACTCCTCTCAAATGGTTACAACCTGCTATTTATCCTCTAACTATCAGTTACTACTAACAACCTTTTACACATGTCTTCATCTTATTAAGCCACTTGGCAGTATCCTAACAATACCCCCCCCTTAAAACTAATCTTACAGAGTAAGATTACAATGAAATCAGTACACTACTCATCGACCAGGAATGAACACAGAACAATCGTCCTTCACCCCTGTTACAGATTCTCAATCTCAGGAAACTTCATCTTCAATTCATGATAGATTTCCCAGGTTGCATCATCTTTGGAGTGGTTTTGCCATTGAACCAAAATCTCTGTCACCGCAGCATTACCTCTCTTGATCATTCGTCGATCCAAAATTGCAACTGGTACATCCTGTAATATTCCAGCCTCTGTAATCACTGGTAAGGACACCGTCGCTTGAACTTGAGGTCCCAAATGTTTCTTCAAGCAAGAAACATGGAAGACAGGATGCAACTTAGTATTCTCGGGAAGCTGCAGTTTATAAGCCACAGATCCAATCCTGGAAATTATCTGATAGGGACCGTAAAATCTGGGCTGAAGTTTATGGAATGAATGTGATGCCAAGGATTTGAGTTGATAGGGAATCAACCTCAAATAAACCCAATCTCCTGCTGCAAATTCCCTTTCAGTCCGGTGCTTGTCTGCTTGCACTTTCATCCGACATCTCGCTGCTTCTAGATTAGACTTGAGCAGAGACAACATCTTATTCCGTTCTTGTAAAGCTTGATCCAGTGAATTCACCTTTGTAGTGCCACTCTCATATGAAGTTATTGCGGGAGGTGCTTGACCATACAAAACCTCATAGGGGGTCATCTTAGTAGAAGAGTGGAAACTTGTATTATAGCTGTATTCTGCCCAAGATAGCCACATTGCCTACTTCTTAGGTTGAAGACTACAAAAACACCGAAGATACGTTTCTAGACATCTGTTAAGTACCTCGGTTTGGCCATCTGTTTGAGGATGGTATCCTAAACTAAAGCACAAAGCAGATCCTTGCAGGTGAAAAAACTATTTCCAAAACTTACTCATGAAAACTGGATCCCTATCACTGGTAATTGATTGAGGCATACCATGCAATTTAAAGATGTGATCAATAAAGAGTTGAGCCACTAGTGATGCTGTGTATGGGTGAGCTAATGCTACAAAATGAGTATATTTAGAAAATCTGTCAACCATCACCCATATTACTGTCTTACCCTTGCAGTTAGGTAACCCCACAATAAAATCTATTGATATATCAACCCATGCTTTCGTTGGGACTGGTAAAGGTTGAAGTAGTCCAGGTAGAGACAATGTCTCGTACTTATTCACCTGACACACTGAGCAAGCAGCCACTTTGTCTTTGATGTCTTTCTTCATTCCTTCCCAATAGAAAGAGCGAGTGATTCTCTTATATGTCTTAAGGAATCCCTCATGACCTGCCAAATGGCTCGATTGAAGCTCATTGAATATCTTATCCCTCCAAGAACTAATGGGGCTGAGAACAATTCTTCCTTTATACTTAAGGAACCCATTATCAAACTGGAATCTATAAGTGGCAATAGGTGATGCATCAGATTCTTTACCAACCACCAAGGATTTTTTTCGAAACACCCAAGTGTCATTTTCCAGATCTCGTCGAAGATCATCCATCCAACTCGAATAGGGGTAAGAGATTGCATCTAGCTGAGCCATTTTGTCCAACTGTGGATGAGCATCATCAATGTTGAGAGGAGATCGAGACAAGGCATCTGCAGCTTGGTTATCCTTTCCTTGTTTGAATTGAATTTCATAGTCAAACCCCATCAACTTGGTCACCCACTTCTGTTGGAAAGGGGTATGTGCGAGCCCCTGAAGGAAGTATTTTAAACTGTGGTGATCTGTGAGTATGATGAAGTGGTTCCCCACCAAATAGGATTGCCATTTGTGAATGGCATGGATAATAGCAAGCATCTCTCGTTCATAGGTTGACAAGGTTTGATTCCTTAGACATAAGGCCTTGCTAGTGAAGGCAATTGGCCTCTCATCCTGTTGAAGCACAACACCAATACCAATGCTCGAGGCATCAGTTTCAATGATGAAATACTTATTAAAATTCGACAATGCAAGCACTTGAGGAGAGAGCATCGCTTGCTTTAATGTATTGAAGGCTCTAGTTGCCTCATCTGACCAAGAAAACCCATATTTCTTGGTTAAAGCAGTCAATGGCCCCACGATCTTCCCAAAATCAGGTATAAACTTTCTATAATAACCGGTTAACCCCAAAAACCCTCTCAAAGCTTTGACAGTGGTTGGAATGGGCTATTTGGAGATTGAATCCAACTTGTTGAGATCAGCAGCAACCTCTTTTTTCAGAAACCACATGGCCTAGATACTCCACCTGAGATTTCCCAAATGCACATTTTGATTGCTTCACAAATAAACTGTGTTGCTGCAATGTATCAAGGACAGTTTTCAAATGTGACAGATGTAGGAACCAAGATGAGCTATACACCAAGATGTCATCAAAGAAAACTAGAATGAATTTCCTGAGATAAGGATGGAAGATGTCATTCATAAGACACTGAAAAGTGGCAGGGGCGTTAGTTAAACCAAAGGGCATTACTAAGAACTCGTAATGTCCATCGTGTGTTCGAAATGCAGTCTTCTTGATATCCTCATGATGCATCCGGATCTGATGATATCCGGCCCTCAAATCCAACTTCGAAAAATATTTAGCACCAAACAATTCATCCAATAGCTCATCTATAAGAGGAATAGGAAATCGATCCTTCACGGTAATAGCATTGAGCCATTGATAGTCTATACACATACGCCACGTATCATTTTTTTTCCTTACCAAAATTACTGGGGACGAGTAGGGGCTGTTACTGACCCTAATAAATCCCGACCGCAACAACTATTTCACACAGTTCTCAACCTCACTCTTCTGTATTGGGCCATATCTATATGGTCTGTTGTTGGGAGGTTTACTACCTTGCAATAATGGAACCTTGTGATCGTGGGATCTGTGGGTGGTAAAGTCGTAGGTGTCGCAAAGACAGCACCAAACTCAGTTAAAAGTTGCTGCAGTTGAAGAACTTGAGTTGGTGAAAGATTATCTGAAGGAGCTAAACTACACACACTAGCATCATCTATTTCTAAGTGGCATAAAACTGCCCCCATAGTAGTTTCTTGTTGCAGAAGCTTACTCATTTGTAAGGTTGAGATGTCCTCCAATCGATTAGTAGGTGCTGCTGGGCTAGTAATGCAATAAGTAGCCCCTCCTTTCTGGAATTGCATATACAATTTCTCGAAATCCCATAAAATTGGACCAAGGGTTCTAAGCCACTGTACTCTAAGGACAACATCACAGCCTCCCAGATGAATAGCGTACAAATCTGTCAAACAAGAATAATCCTGAATTTTCACAGGTGTTTGCACCAAGGTACCGTGAGTGGATACCTTACCTCCATCTGCTATTTTCACATTAAAAATGTGCCCCGTATCAAGACTACCCTTTACCTGCTTCACCAATCCATAATTCACAAAATTATAGGAGCTACCCGAATCAATTAAGATGGTGACATGACAATTTTTCACAAACCCAGTGACTTTCATAGTCTTAATGGAAGGTGGCGTATGAGTACCAAACAGTGCGCATGCTGTAATTTCCAATTCTTCATTGGTATCCACTTCATCCAAACAAGATTCAGAATCTTGAACATCAAGCAAAAGTAATTGTTTTTTTTCACAGGTATGTCCCACGAAATATTTCACCTTACAATGAAAACACAGGCCATTCTTCCTATAGAAGTTTACCTCTTCAGGAGTTAATCTTTTCACACTAGAAGGTCTAGGTTTATTTTCTTCCAGAGCATTGGAATTCAACGTTTGTAGGGGTGCATGAAAGGTAGATTGAACCGTTGAAATTTTAGGGAAAGATTTCACCTTTAAGTCTGATAACTTGGCATCCAGTTGCTGTGCCATTGCTGAAGCTTCCAATACATCTTTGGGTCGCAACAACTTCACGTCATGCCTGAGTTCCGCTTTTAAACCTCCAATAAATCAGGATTTGAGAAGAGATGAGCTGATGTCCTTTATTCGATTCGCCAATCGTCTGAACTCCGTGATATAATCCCGCAAAGTACCGGTTTGCCTCAATTTCACCAAACTTTCTGCAGCATCTTCCTACTCTGATGGACCAAACTCTTGGCACAGAACCTTAGAAAATTCTTCCCATGAAGGAAAGTTCTCCAAACAACGTGCCCATTGAAACCAATGTAAAGCCTCTACTTCCATATGGAATGATGCGAGTCTCACATTCTTGGAGTCTTCAACGTTGAAGAACTCAAAATAGTGTTCCGCGCTGTAAATCCATCCCAATGGATCATCACCCTCCATGAATCTTGGAAATTCCATCTTCAAGAATGGTTGTCTTGGCGGCTGATTGAAATTCTGCCCAAAATCAGAACAATGACCGTTCGTATTCACCCGATCCCGAAATTGATTATCGCCCAGAGTAGCTTCTGAAGATTCCCCAATCGATCCACCATTGCCGCGCGCCAGAAAAGATTGCAGTTGATGGAGGATTGAACCGTGTTCTTGAAGCTAATGAAGAATCGAATTCTGAGTCGACTTGAGTTCTTCCTGGTTAGTTTGAATGTCGCCGAGCTTGGATTCGAGGCCTGAAACCCTAGACTCCATAGATCTTCGCGAGGCTTGTCGCGTCATACAAAAGGAAGGATTGAGGGGAAGAAAACTGGCTCGATACCAATTGTTAAGCCCTTTCTCCACATCTTCCTAATTGCACCAGAGAATAACAACAAAATACAACAACTTTACTAAAACTCCTCTCAAATGGTTACAACTTGCTATTTATCCTCTAACTATCAGTTACTACTAACAACCCTTCACACATGTCTTCATCTTATTAAGCCACTTGGCAGTATCCTAACATCTTTTAACCGCGAAAAAAAAGTACAATAGAAAGACGTTTTACTCATAACATTATTGAGCCAAAAAATTGGTATGGTTGGGGTAGTTTGTGCACTGACCCTTGTAATTTGTATAAGTTGGACATTATTGTATTTTGGGCACAACCTTAACACACACGCATTGACATTGGACCCCATCTGCTCATTCTCCTCCTTGTCGGATAAAAGTGATAAAAGAAAAAGAATATGTAAACGCAGAAACTGCTTCACCTAAACAAAAGCACAAAATGGCTGCGTGGTTGGTTGTTTTCCAGGAATAGGTAATCAAACCCACCTCTCTCTCTCTCTCTCTCTCTAAAACTAGTAATTTATGAGTAAATGTTGAGCTGGTGACCAACTGATGCCACAGGGGCATACTGCATACATGATGAGAGATGGCATGCAATAAGGTGCAGACCTGCAGTGTTGAGTTGGGGGAGCAAAGCATGGCGTGGTGGATAAAGGCAAAGCTCCAATGATGGATAATGATGCTCAATATATAAGATAACTAAAAAGGTGGCTTGCTTACTCTCACAACATTCTTTTTGTAGTGTTTCTTTTTTTGATAATCATTAGTGCACTCCGCACAGTGGAATGGATTCCATTCCTCTTTTCTTCTTCCTTTTCTCTTCATTTCTCATATCCTTCAACTAAAAAGGTGGTTTACGTTATTTTGATCTCGTTTGCTTGCAAATAGATTGAGTTTTCCTTCTGTTCTGTGAATTTGATTTGCCGATTTCTTGTGTAGTATCAAGTCTAACCAACTTTGTTGTAGCATGTACGTAACGGTAATGTTTGCAAAGGTCCACTTCCCCAGTTTTTTTATTTTATTTTTATAGTACGTTTGAGATGTAAAAGCCATATTTACATCTTATTTTACATTTTCAGAAAAAGTTGCATATGAGTTTAGCTCCAAAGGAGAAAATATAACTTTGGTATCCGATATACCTTTTTCCATTTAACTAGTTGGGTCCAGCTCATAACGAAGTAAGAAAAAGAATTAAATCTACATTTTCCAACCAAGATGTGTATTTTATATCTCATTCATTGAAACGTTTTCCGACAAACAAGAAATGTAACCTTGCACTTACAAGTGGTAAGGTGGACTGACCCGACTACACAAGGATCTCCCAAACATGAACAAACAACTAAACCAATCCCAGCAAAAAGAAAGAAAAATAACAAGTTAATCCAAAAATGTCTTTTGTTATGTTGTTTTTAAACATCGTGTTGTCTGAATGTATTTTTTAACAAACGATATTATCTATACTAAAGGAAGAGGGTGGACTAGCCTTACAATATGCTAGCAATAATGTGGTTCAAATTCGACTTTAACGAGAATTGAACCTAAAACCTCTCACTTACAAGAAAAATATCTCTAAACCGTATTATTAAATAGCATCGGAATATATTGTTTACTATTTGATAACATAAACATATCTGACAATAAGGACAATAATTATATACACATTTCTTTTGGAAAAAAAAAAATCTCACATATTTGTAGGATCGTTAATGGTTTGGGCCGGGCTTTCGCCCATCGAGTTCCTGCCGACCGTCTGCAGCCCTACAACCAAATGATGACCCTTACGTGTGTGTTGAAAATTATTGATGAATCCCTATAGCTAGGGAGAGGTCAAATATAACGTTCATCATAACGAGTGTTTTAAGTAGAACAACCGTGGATTAGATAGTTGTTAAGTGAGAAGGAACTTGGTGGGGATCGAACCCGCATATTCGCATTTGACACAAATAGGTTATTGTATATGGTTTACAATCCGATTGATCCAATCCATGTTTTCATGATCAATTTCCTCTCGAAATTGAAGGGAAAAAATATGTGCAAAACTATTCATGATCTGTTAATTAATTACATGTTTCTGACCCCATGAGCCTTCCTACATTAGTGCTGCAACACTTGTCTATACCAATGCATGCACCCACAGAAAGCAAATTAAGATTTGGTTTTGTTTGCTTTCCTGTATATAGGATATATGTATACACAAGGTGGTTCTTGAACAAAAGCACCGATAAACCATGCACGTACGTCCAAAACACGTATTTGCACAAGGAAAAATTAGTATCTAATCCTTATTTACTGGTGTTTATTGACTGAGACCTTATTAGTTTTAAGATTTGGTCGAAATCCCCTATCCTTAATGTATTAATGAATTTACATGTAAGTTACATACATAATTTTTTAAAATAAAAATTAGTAATTGGTTTAGAGTTTTAATACCCATACCTTTATTAAACTCCTAACTAGTATATGCCCACACAAGAAGTGTGTGAAATTTGTACTTTTGTTTTTACAATTGAAGGAGAGAGGAGGAAGTGAGAGAGGACGTGGGAGTGGGAGAGATTGTGAGAGAGATTTAAAAAAAAAAAAAAAAAAAAAAAAATAGAGATGATAAAATTACCTACAGGTGATGCCATAATTTTGCTTTGTGAAATTATGTTAATGTTCTTAACTTTTTTGTTATGATAAAAGACAAATGTATTGTCACCCTCTTTTGATTGATAAAGTGAGTTTCGTTAATATGTAGTTTAGATTAATTTTCAATTCAAAACATTTCCAAATAAAAAAAATAAATTAGAATAAGTTTGTACTTATTAATTTTTTATAAAAATATTTTAATATTTTAATCTTAAATACACCCTTTCATAGAATTTTTTAATTTTTTTAATCTTAAATGTACCATTTTTAAATATATTAATTTGTTATATGTAAAATGTATTATTTTTTAATATAAAACGTACCCATGTTTTATATAAAATCAATTAATTTTTTTTCTAAACCATTTTTTAAACTTATATAGGTACATTATATTTCGTTGATTTGAGAATGTATCCACTACTATCCATGTCAAGTTTAATCGCAGAAATTTAATAATGTTATTAAACCTAATATCTTTTTTTTTTATGGGTTTTGAAAAATGTACCCATGTTTTGGTACAATAATTTTTTGGTTAATTTTGATGAATGTACTCATGTTTATATATATATACAATACATTGGAAAGTATAATACCTTTAATATTTTTAATCCCACAAATTATGAGTTTAATTTAAAATCTCATTAATTAATATAGTCAATTACAAATTTCAAATTTTTATTTAAAAAATATAATAGCCTACTTAGAAATACACTATTACATTAATATCAGGGGCTTCAATAAAAAACTGAAAACCAACAAGATTTCGGTTAAAGCTAGGGACCACATCCAAAGTCTCCCTTTACACAAACTCTTTAAACATGAAATTTTCTTAATTGATATGCAATCTATCTACATTTGAAAGAAAAAGGAGGGAAATTTTGTTGTGTGCAAGAACCACACATTAACTAACCATATAATCGATCTTCCCTTAGCAGAAATTAAGCAGCTAGCGAGCTAGTAAATAACTTGCCTAATGCTTAACTTACCTTGTACATTTTTTCTGAAATCAAGGTTATGACATTTATGTGGATTATCATTTTTTGAACTTAAATCCAAAATTAAAGTCATATTTAGTGTCTGAAATCTGTACTTTCTTATCTGGCTGGGACAAATTGTTGACAACCATGGAGGCATCGACGTAAATCCCGATTGGATTCAGCAACATATTGTAATTCCCAAGCCCTACATTGACCGGTACCCTAACTGAAACAGTCAAAGGGACCCTGCCACTCTTGATTTTCTTCATAAGTGACTCCCCTATGGATCCCTGAAAGTCACTCCCTTTCAAGTCTCCGTTCAAATCCACGTTGATCATGGTGGTATTGCTCGTCGGTTGACGAAAATGTGGGACCACCCCAGTACAAAGCTTCATCCCGGAATACTTGAGCTGCACGGTGCTGCCCTTCTCATATATAATGGAGATTTTCTTGTTGGGATTCACAGCTTTTACCGTGACCATAAATTGCGCGTGGAGGTTGAAATCAGGGGTGACGTTGAATGCCTTGACAGAGAAGTCATTAATACTGTATTTGGGCACACTAGGATTGATAATTATTAGGCTGATGACCACGGCTGCAATGATCACCACTAGGGTTATGAAGATGCAACAATAACAACAACAGTAGCATCTCAGACAACTGCTTTTGCGGTGCCCGTTGGGACGGTATTGGCCATTAAAGCGAGGAGGATTGCGGCCATGGGGACCTGGATGGCCTTGATCTTGGAGCATCACGTATGGCGGAGGGTGATTGGGGCCGGGGTGCATAATATATGATAAATTTCGATGGTACGACTACCTAGGTTGCGATAGCAATTGAATCAAGTACGTATTACCTACTTAACCCTTCAATTACTTAATGTGCACGCATGTGCATGCATAGATTGGACGTACAACCTACGTAAGTTTGGAGATCGAAGAAAAAAGAGAGGTGCTTGATCTTTCTTCTTCTTCGATTGAATGATGGTCGGGTGGATGATGGCTGGAGACCGAAGGTGGACGTCAATGTGAGGAAGAGGAGGTGGGATTTTCGTAGGGATATATATGGTGATTTCGATTGGTTAAGGACATCGTTATGTATGTGTGGGCATCGTCAAACATTTGACTCCTGCTGGCCTTGTATTGTAATTGTGCGTCAAAACGGGTTTTGTGGGTTTCACCTACCAATTTTCTATTTTAGGCTCAAAATAATCCGCTAAATTTACTCCCTTTTGTTGTAACGAATGCAAATGTTATTTGAACTGATTTGGATAACTTCATTGTTAGTTACAATTTAATCAAAATTACATACATAAACCAAATGATTTTCCTATAATCCAAATAGCGATTTACTGCATTGGCGGAAAACAATTTATTATAACATACATAAACCAAATGATTTTTCTATAATCCAAATAGCGATTTACAGCATTGGCGGAAAACAATTTATTATAACTGTGACTTGTTATTTTTCTTCAATTAGAAAATAGTAGATGATTTCTTTTTAATGTTTGATGTGTTAATTTTTTTTTTGAACAAACGATATTATCTACAGTAAGGAGCGGGAGAGTGGCTAAGTCTCACAATGGGTTAGCAATAATGTGGTTCAAATTCGCTTTTGGCGAAAATCAAACAAAAGACCTCTCACTTATAAGTGAAGAGGGATATCAATAGATCGTAGTACTAAGTGGTGTGTTATGTGCTTATTAGCATTTGTGGTTATTAGAACTAAACATTTATTATGTTTTTAGTGAAGTACAGCTGCCCACTTAAAATTTCACTTAAGGGCGCCTAGTATCCATCGTTTACAGCTAGGGTAATTGTGGTATCTAATCCCATTTGCTCCTCTAGTTTTCGTCTCTCAGTGTCAATGTCGGTCTAACATGGTGCTTTTGCCTTTGGTATTCTTTTTAATCTATACGTATTTCACCTCTCCACCGATATTCCCTCTACCCCTACTATACTCCAGTTTAATTAGTAGTTTCCATCACCTGTCCGGGATTAGCTGCCAACATTTTGGTTAGAAAGGGGACAGGTGGCTTTTAGGTAGATTACGGTAGTTTAAAAAAAGAGAAAAAAAAAGGTAGAAAGCAGCGGCCGGATATTAAAGGAAAAAAAAAAGTTGTGCTGTGCAAAAGTACTACCGAAGTTCTAATCAAATCTGTAAGCAAACTAAATTTCAGTTAGGGTGCATGTAAGCTTTTACAGAAGGATTATAATTTTTGGGATATGACAACAATAATATATAAGGAAAACTAATGAAAAATGCTTGAAAACTTTGAGTTTTAACGATAAGGACAAAATTAAGGATAAAGTGAATAGTACCAGGTTTGACTTTTTAGTGTAAAAATGTGGTTTTTCGTTAAAGTGAACAGTACCGCGGGCTTTTCGTTAAAACTCCCTAATATATATCTAGGAAACTTTAACGAAAAGCATCCGGTATTATTCACTTTAACGAAAAACTACATTTTTACACTAAAAAGTCAATCATTGTATTGTACTATTTACTTTACCCTTTATTTTGTCATTTTCGTTAAAACTCAAAGTTTTCAAGCCATTTTCATTAGTTTTCCTTAATATCTATGTACCTTGGTGCGGGTCTGATATCCACCAATTTCCTTCTCTCTTAACATTTAACAATTTAATTCACTAACGCTATTGTTTGTAAAAAATAATCTCCCTACTCTTCGAAATAACCAATTGCCAATGAATTTTCAACTATCTCTGATAATTAACACGTAATTAATATATGAGTAACATTCACTTAAGAAACACTTCCTAAAATGAAGCCGGTGGTACTCAGGATTTATAACTTCCAGATGTAAGAATACTTACTCTAGTAGCCGACATTCCTAATTACCCCAATTTCATACCATCAAAAAAGAAAGAAAAGATTTAATTTCTCCGCGGATTTGGAGAGGAGGCGCGGATGGCCTGACGACAGTTACAAGATCGGTAAGCTCCAATTCGAAAGAATGACGACACGAACTTCACCACAACAGTCTTAACCTTACGAGCTACCATGTTTACCTTCATACATCTTGAGCGCTGCGATTTATCAGGTGATTCAAACTTGTAGGAGTTCAGGAATATCTGGCGCTTTTGCCTGGCTCGATCCTCATTATTTCTCAAAGGAACATGTGCCACCCTCTTACGCTTAAACGATATCGATCTCCTCCTTCCAGCACCATGCCTGCTTGCAGTTCTCTTCAGTTGATCCAACGGCTCGTAATTATAAACATCAAACCGCCGGCTCATGCTGGCGGTGGCGCTGCGGACTAGGCCGTCCATGGCTCTGTATATGTGCTTAACTGTGGACGCTAATGATGAGATTAATTATTGAGCCGGAGAGGATTTTAGGTTGCTCTTGCAGTTCATTTGGTCTTATATACAAGAATAAGTAAGAATTTTATTGTTGATTTTACACGTTTTCTTATGGTTTGAATCAATAAAATAAAAGTAACCGTTGACTGCTCCTCATTTTTTCGTTTTTGGCTGGCGCCACCACCCTCTCCATAGCAAAGCCAATTGTAACGTTGAAACAGCAAGTCAAAACTCACAACAACCACCAGGAACTTTTAGTAGTATTTGTACTACCACAGAATTACACGTGGCACACACCTATTGTTTGTGAGCCACCCTTTAAGAATATATATATATACATATGGATGAGAATCCTGGGGATTCTAGGGATCCTTACATCTTAACCGTTTATTATACATCATGCGACCAGTTTTCGTTAGGTACTATTTGTGTTTAATTTTAAATAAAAAAATTCAAATAATTTCTAACCGCACGATGTACGATGAATGATTAGGATGTGAGGATCCCTACAATTTGGATCCTGATGGGATCCAAATCCTATATTATTAGTATTCTAAAAATCTCATTCTACACTCTTTACAAGTGTATTTTTTTTCTTCTAATTATAGAAAGTTTGGAGTGCCAAATGAGATTTTTTGAATGTTAATAACAATTCCCTATATATATATATACATATATCATTCACACTATTAATTAGCACTCCAAAAATCTCATTCTACACTTCTCACAAGTGTATTTTTCTTTCTAATTATAGAAAGTTTGGAGTGTCAAATGAGATTTTTGGAATACTAATACCAATTCCCTATCCAAATATGCCAATGTTTTTTGTGACAAAATAAAAAACCTACTGGGCTAGTATGCGATTAAGTTAAGGACATATCAGTGTTGAACTATTGGCCCATGTCTTTGAAATTTAACTACTCTTTCTCCTATGTTTGGCGAGATTTGTACAGGTCAATCCACATATTGAGACGAAATATATATACACGGATATGTAGTACAAGCCACCACCAAACAAAGGGGCTTTACTTAAGACGGTCCATGAAGAACAATAGAGTAGCTTATCAAGTCCAACAAATATAGCAGCTACCTATCCAGCAAGCGGAGGAAATGTTATTAATGGCAGTCACAACAGATCCACAGTGCAAAATTTATTATCAATCTTAAGCCTTCAATTTTCATTTTTACAATAATACATTAATTAATAAAGCTTGCATTTATGGCTATGTATGTGTTTCCAAAGTCCGAGTCAGAGTAGTTCACGTAAAAAAAAAAGCACCATTTTAATTTAGTAAATTCTTGAGCAATTAGCCATATCACCATTCTTCCATGGAACCACAAAAGGCAAAGCTTGACGAGTCCTGTGACTATCTGTTACTGTAAGCATGCAATCTTGTATCTTTCATGTGACCCTTTCTTTTCGTACCACTTTTCTCCTGTGATTTGCTTCAATACTTTCTTCTTAATTTTCTCATTTCTCCAATCCTTCATGCCCTCTATATATTCATCTCCTTCGACCCTTTTCTTCTTACCATTCTCTCAATCTCCCAAAAGCCTCTCTAGCTTGCAAATCCCTACGATTTTCCGAAACGAAAGAAGAAAAAAGAAGCAAAATTAAACATAATCTATGAAGGGTTCAATTTGTGTAGCTACATTTCTTGTTCTTCTTCTTTTACTTCCACAAACCATGTCCGCAAGGCGCATAGCTCGGCCTCATTCACGTAAGATTACTCTCAATTAAACCTTTTTGTTGTAAACTGTGGTTAATTGTTTTTTTACATTTTTTCTGATTAAACATTAATCTTCTCATGCAGGTCATCATGGGCGCCATCTGAAGAGTACAATTAGAGAAGAATTAGTGGATAAAGAGTCAATTAATTATAAAAGAGTTAGGGGGCCAGATACGCTCCAAGTGGCAGGGTCGAGCTTGCCAGATTGCTCCCATGCTTGTGGATCTTGCAGACCATGCAGACTAGTGATGGTGAGCTTTGTTTGCGCGTCAGTCGCTGAGTCTGAGACATGTCCAATGGCTTACAAGTGTATGTGCAATAACAAGTCCTATCCTGTTCCTTAGTTCACTTGTCATTCACAGTGATTTTCAATGTCAACTAATGTAGTAAAAGTTTCCTTCCTTTTTGGACCTCCAGTTTCTTTGCTAGGTAGAGATTTTGTGTAATCAGAGTTTTGTTTACTGATGTTGAATATTATGAAATCACAAAAGACTTGTGTTTGTACCATACTTGACCAACCCCGAAACTACTAAGCACCGGTCAACATTATACCGCAAATGACCCACAAGAGTCTCCCTCCAACCAGGAGGCCAATCACAACGCGACACATGTCAACATCAGAGGCCAATCATAACGCGACACGTGTCGACATTAGAGACCAATCACAGCACGACACGTGTCAATGTCAGAATGAAACTAGAAACTCTCTTCTATAAATAGAGATCATTCTCTCACAATATTTCCTAATGTCATTTGTACTAAATCATTCACTTGTACTCACTAAAGGATAGTTTGAACCTATGTACTTGTGTAAACCCTTCACAATTAATGAGAACTCCTCTACTCCGTGGACGTAGCCAATCTGGGTGAACCACGTACATCTTGTGTTTGCTTCCCTGTCTATATCCATTTACATACTTATTCACACTAGTGACCGGAGCAATCTAATGAATGTCACAAACTTAACATTTTTTGTTGTACACTGATTTTGTGCATCAACAACTTGGATTTTCTTTGTTTAGTGGGTTCAAATTATCTGAGTTACAAAGAGCCTTTAGTGTTCTCGATTTCGTATGTAACAAGTTAAAATTTGTTAAGCATACGAGGACACTTACGAAAATAACTCCAGTGATGGCCTTTTTATAGTCACTATTTATGCAGTTTGTTAGTAATTTGGAGTGGCCAAACCTCAAATTTGGGTTTGAATTTCTTTTTACTACACCATACTATATTACAGTTTTTATTTTTATTTATTTTTGAACAAACCTCAAATAATTGAAATTGGTTAAACTTACCCGTATATGAATCGTTCAATTAATCGTCATTAGAATCCTTGAGTCATCTCAAGTTCATCATAAATATTTAATGTGAGATTTACAACCTATATAGACCTGTTCATTTGGAGAGTTATTTGAAAAATTAGAATTACGCACCATAAAGGTCAAAAAGAAACCAAGGGCCAAAATTACACCATTACTAGATATCAAACTCAATACATATATGTACATACAAGCCCTCTATCAAAAGGGATCTCTATTTTTTGGGTAAAAATGGGGACTAGTTGTAGGGCTTACTCCACGTTGAACTTCAACGATCCAAACTGTCTATTTTGTAAGTCTAGAATCATATAGATCATCTTTGCAAAAATTCAATTTAATCTGAAACCATTTGCCTATTTAATCATCACGATGAAATTTCATTGTTTCTTGTAGAACAAAGTGTTCGTCAATTTGTTTGAACTCAATTAAATGTCTCAAATATTTTCAATTTGGCTAATATTTTGCAGGATGATTTATGAGGTCCAATTTAAAAAATAGACGATTCGAATGGTTGAAGTTTGATGTAACGAGACTCCACAACTAATTTCTCCCCTTAAGAGCCTCCTACGTGTATATATAGTTCGTACCGTCATATTTATTTATCTGAGCGGAATAATGTGGTTGGCACATATAAACCCTTCTCAAAGTAACGTATTTTGGCTCGTGCGAGGCCACAAGGAACAGAACAAACCCGCCGATGCCAAAAGAGAAGCACCGGAGGAAGAGCTAATATCTAGGCTGGTATGCAGGAAATTGACTGGTTTGAGTGCCACTGACAGATTGAGACAAAACTTCCCAAAACAAAACAATGCTTTTTTTTGAAAATGCAAAACTGTTGATTCTAAAAAAACAAAAAAGGGATAATGTCATTCTTCTTCCTCCTCCTCCTCTTCCTTCCGTATCATTTCTGCTCCCACGACCACGACCACCACTTTCTTCCAGTGGGCCCCGCCGTGACAACATCATCTTCAACAGAACCTCCACCGCCAACATGTCTCCTCAGATGCCATAGCAGGTACTCTCTCTCTCTCTCTCTCTCTCTCTCTCTCTCTCTCTCTCTCTGTATTGTATGTTGCAATGCAATATTTGTCTTGTATGTCAATACTATGAGTGCTTGGGTACCCACCTCACATATTCAGAAAAGTTCAGAAAAGTTTCAATATTTGATCATAAATTATGAAAAAGGAAGCCCTTTAATTGTGCAATTAATCTTTTCCCTGTAAAAAGTTCCCATCTTCATAGCTTTTGGGGCACCATGCAATTATGCCATTATTTCATCCCTTGACTTTCTGTGTCTTTCCTTAGTGATTTGGGGTAGAAAAAAAAAAGGAAAAGTTGAATAATTGTGAGGTTGAATTATTGGGGTAAGGTTTATATCTCTTTTCTTGTTTATGTATTTTTTTTTTTTTTTTGTATTATGAGAGATTTGGTTTATATCGTCCTGATTAGGTGTAATTTTTTTCGATATCAATAAGGTTCTCATTGTACTGTCGAGGTTTTCTAAAAAAAAAAAAAAAGAGGCGAGGTTGAATTATAGGAGAATACTGAGCATGAGTTGTTGGGTGCAATCATTTTGCCTTTGCCACAAATTTCTTTTCCCAATCCTTTTTGTTTTTCGCCTTTTTGCTTTCGGTTAAGGAGGGTGAAAGATGCTCTCTTTCTCTTCCTCTCTCTGGATTTTGGCCTCCTCATGAGATTAAGGAAGCGTATACAATGCTTTCCTTCTTGCTCTTCCCTTCGCAAAGTAAGCTCTTAATTAGTCCCATCTCTCTTGTATTCTGTTTGTGTACCGAAGATTCGTGTTACTTGAATTTTTCTCATTGATATTTACTTAGAGCCTTCTAATGATTCATGATAGACTTGCTGGTAATCTGAATTCATTTTTTACAATTTGATGCTAGATTGTCTATCTGCTACCTTGTTTTACTTTTCCTCAGAAAGTGCTTGTATCAGTTGAAGGCTCTTATTTTTGTATTGTGTTTGCCACACTTTTGTAAGGAGTTAGAATTTGCCTTTCGTCTGTGTGCTCTTCATTCTATGTTAGCTTCTAAATGTTTGATGTTATGGAATTAGACTAGAGGTAAATGGATCGGTCCATAATTTGAAACCTTTTCTATGCTATCGTGTGTTATCCGCAACAATTTATAAGTATTGAAATGCCACCAAATGTAGGTTGATGAGGATGAGAATTATAGGAGACGGAAAAAGTGCGATGAAGAGTTGGAATGGCCACACAATTCAACTCATGTCAAACCGCAGTTAGCTCAATGTTTTAGTGAGTAGAGTATTTCTCTTCCATTCAATTCATCTTTTGGCTCCCAACAGAGGAACGTTGTATCTCATGTATTTTTCTCTCAATAACTATGGTGACGGCATTTACTAGGAAATGAGGAACAGAACACCTTTAGTTCGTGCACACATTTCATCTGTTATATCGGATGCATTTTGACGGCTTGAAGCAAATCTCTCTCGAATTGTAATATCCCTTGTATACACCGGGACCAGTGCTACACTGATCATGTTCTTGTTAAACTACCAAAAGTTTATAATAAAATGTGCACCTATGATCCTATTACACTCTGTTCAAAATTTCTTATCTCACTAACGAGTTTTTAGTCGTTGTAGTTAATGCTATGGTTGGACCACGATCATGGACAGGACTATTTACCCGCTCAAGTAACAAACGTAATGAGAAGCCAGATGACTACTCTTTGAGTCCTCTTCAGGTATACAGTTGTGGTGTTCTCCTGCCAACTCCTAAAAACTTGTATAGTTATAATTCTCAACTTCTATGTACAGGAACAGAGACTTTTGAGGCTTCAAGCACGACTACAAGTACCTTTTGACGAGAATCGCCCTGATCATCAAGTATATTCTTCATGCTGGTTCTAAACATTTTCTTATTATTACTCTGGTCCATTTGTCTTGGTTTAATTTGGTTAAAATAAGTTACGATAGATTTTGATGATCGTTCATTGTGTATTTCATTATCTGTGATTTGTGTCTGCTAGAGAAACAACTTGCTATCATGACTACACCATGATTGCAATTTAGTTTTTTCATGCGGAAACTTCAATTGAAATACAGGGTTTAAATGTTGTCTTGTTACCAGTAAGCTTCAGGAAGCCTAAACCCCTTTTCATTAGCTATTTGGTTCTATATCATTGAACAAGACTGTTATTCCATTTAACCTCAGGAAGCCTTGAAAGCATTGTGGCATGCTGCCTTTCCAGATGTTGCTCTGCGAGGTCTGATCTCTGAGCAATGGAAAGAGATGGGTTGGCAAGGTTGTAACCCCTCTACTGACTTCAGGTACCATTTTGTCCAATTGACACAAAGTTTGTCTGACAGGTGCAATTCCACAGTTTATTCTCTTATAGTGAAATGCTCTCTTCAGGGGCTGCGGTTTTATCTCCCTCGAGAACTTGCTTTTTTTCGCCAGGATTTATCCAGTATGCCTTCTTGACTGTTGTGTAGCTGCTGCTGC
Organism: Malus fusca; assembly: GCA_035220775.1. NCBI lineage: Eukaryota > Viridiplantae > Streptophyta > Magnoliopsida > Rosales > Rosaceae > Malus > Malus fusca. The sequence goes on from CM069075.1 coordinate 6,067,103, forward strand.
AAATAATCATGTCTTCTTTTTCTGTGTCTTTAGCTTACTAATCATATAAATTCAAAATGAAGGCATCTTTCCGTAGGTTATTGTTCAAGCGAGACGGGAATCGAGCAACTTGGGAATACCCATTTGCTGTTGCTGGCATAAATATATCATTTATGTTGATCAAAATGCTGGATCTTTGCTCAGGTTTGTAAAGAAGTACCATGTATAGCTTTTCCTATCATGTTTAACTCTCACATTAAATTGAAATCAGCTTCTTTCTTGAAGCGATAGTTTCAATATCTCTACCATCTGTTTCACACAAAAATTTACAAAAGGAAAGCTAATTGTTCTTGAATCTTCCTCGTCTCCTCATCTCCTTTGCAGAAAAACCAAGGTGCCTTCCAGGAATAAATTTCGTGAAACTATTAGGAGGTAAATGTACATCTCAGACAAGGTTATGCTCAAATGTCTTCTGTTTGGTTACAGATCGAACGTCTTAAAGAGTTAGAGAACAGCTAAAAAACAGCACAGGTTACTGACGACCCTCATGAATTATGATTTGCTTGCAGAAGATGAAGCCGCCTTTGATGTACTGTACTGTATAGCTTTCGAAATGGTTGATGCTCAGTGGCTCGCAATGCATGCGTCCTACATGCAGTTTAACGTAACTCTCTCGCCCTACACATGCACATACGCAAACATGCACATTGACACAAGCACACGCACACAATTTCCTAATGTTCCAAGTCCTCAGAAATCATGCCTTAAATTCCACATATTCTCCTCGTTTATTTTAAAATGTGTTCGTAAGTTAAGGATGGTTTATATTTGTTCACTTGTTTCTTATCTTATCTTTGAAGGCACAACTTGATAATTTCACACTCTTAACTATTAGAGTTGAACGTTCACTGCATCACAGCTTCTAGCTAAACTTAGGTCAAGTTGGCTTGTTTCTTCTGATCAGCTCTCCAATCACTAACCCTTCGTTTCTGCTTTCAATCCTTCAGGAGGTTCTACAAGCAACAAGGACACAGTTGGAAAGAGAGTTGTCTTTAGAAGATACTCAAAGAATACATGATTTACCAGCTTACAATCTATTGTACCAGTAGCTAGCTTTAGAGGTAGTACAAAATCCCTTTGAAAAATCACCTGAACTCCCAAAAATTTCCGATGAATTAAAACGTTTGCGTTATATATACTTGATGTCCATAAAACAGGGTAAGATCTTTCTTATGGTTTCATCTGCAGATGAAAAGTACAGGTAATCTTAAAGGTAGGTGCGATTGATACAATTGAAAACAACTGAAAACAACCTCATGCTTGTGCGGCAATGCTTTCGAATGGTTGCTAGACAGAAATGAATAATGATGATGTAACCAAGATTGCATTTTTCTAGAAGTCTAAATATAATAAGAATTGGAGTGTCTTCTGGATTTGGATTTGGATGATTTCAAGACTTGGATGCATTCTTTTGCTTATTTTCGGACCTGTCTCGCCCTTAAGTCCACTAGTACAATGACAATTAGTTTGGCTAAGTTGACCTTTTATGTTATGCTAAAGTCTCTTTAGATTGAGGACCTATTGAGTTTTATCTAAAATGTTCTGTTTGATGTTTGTATCAATTTTTAATATTATACAAAAACCAACTATCATATAGCCTAAAAATATATATATAACTATAGTTAGTATAAAAAAGAAAAGAAAATTGAGAATGAATGATATCTTTAAAAAAGAGTTGAGGACAAACCTCTTCTTTTTTTTTTTTTTTTTTTTTTTTTTGACCTAACGATAGTATCTAGATTAAGGGGGGTATGGGAGTGGGTTCAATGGCGAAACCAGGCATTGTCAGAGGGAGGGGTGAACTTAAAAAGTACAAGGTTAAAAACAAGGGCAACAACAAAATCCTTTTATATAGTAATGTCTTCCCTAATTTATCAATACAAACAAATTACAATTGTTGCCCGTGAGGTTTCATGTCATGAAAATATTGCATAATAGGCTCATTATCAATAAAAGCAAATACATCTCTCTTAATGTAAACAATCAAGCTATCACTCATCCATTGATCTCCCATTTTGTTACGCAATGGTGTTTTCACAATTTTCATAGCAGAAAAAGCTCTCCACTGAAGCTTCACATTATTACCTCCATTGCTTGATTTCAACGATTCATCGTGCCCATGAAAAAGCATACATTGTCGCAACAACCATCTTGTGCAATCAAGTGCTCCACTTAATAAAGTGTGATAACTAATGCGAGCTTCATTGATTTGCTTAATCACAGATGTTTTAATGTGTTGCTTTTGTGTCCTCAAATCTCTAGCTTGTTGTAAAGATTTATTATGAAGACTTCCAACACCTCCCTCATGAACTATAAATTTTTCAGGTCATTTCTTCCAATTTGTAAACCTTTTCTCAGTGAAGACATCACTTCCAGTACTACCCGCTTTATCAAAAGCACATTTGAAAAGATAGCAATAACGACCAAATGCATCAACTTTTATTATACTATAATCCAAACACTTAAAATTATCAAACCAACCGGTGGTAAAACATCGATTGTTGCTAGCTTTTCTTGGCATGATGTGGTCTTTAGGTTGACAAGGATCATTTTGGAGATAGTGTTTATGAATTGCTTCGCGATAATTAGGTGGATAATCAAGCATTCGACGTCTATATCTAGGGTCTGCATGAAGATTAGCCAATATTTCATCAAACTCAGTGGCCTCACTTTTTTGTGAACTATCCGGAATATTCGAATGCTGACTACTTGGAATATTTGAAGGAGAATTTAAACACTATTTCTTATAGTATCATTCCATTAAGTAACTGTATAATGGAAAAAAAAAAATTCTTAGACTCTTAATGTTGCAACCTGTCCTTAATTTTAATATGTTTAATTTTCGTAAAATTTGAAATGACCAAAATGTCAATAGAAGGGTAAATGTTGACTTTTGTTGTAACAACCCGTTCATGAAGTATCATATTTTAAATTCTCAATTTGGAAAATTACCAAAATACTCTAGTGGTATGTGTGTATTTGTGTTGACTTCGTAGTCGGAACATGTATAGTACTCGTTAATACGAACACATGAAGCAAGCCGAACAAAAATTGAAATTAGAAAGAGAAAGTTAAGAAACACTAAAGTTAAGGATATTTTAATAATTTAATTTTAAGAATAAGGGGTAAGTTTAATAATAATAGACAGAATGTATAAATAAATAGATAATAATAAAATAAAATAAAGAAGGGAAAAAGGGAGGAGGAATCAAGAGAGGGGGGGGAAGGAAGGGGACGACTCCCCACCAAATAGAAAGGGATCCTCTCATAATCCCTTCTTCCTAATCTACCAATTTAGGGAATTCGTGTTATTGAAATTTGATCTAACGGCTACAAACAGGGGCTCACTTTAAAAGTTATAATAACTTCAGTCGTTTGATCAATTTTCTATGACACGAATTTCCTGATTTAGCGGATTAGGACGAAGGGATCCGAAAACATCCCTTTCCTCACAAATATCTTCCGGATCCCTTTCCCCGCAAATATCCCTATATCATTTGTCATGCTGACTCTATCTCTGTTTTTTGCGTTTCTTTCTCTCCAAAATCATGAGGTATGCAATTCTTCTACTCTCTCTCTCTCTCTCTCTCTCTCTCTCTCTCTCTCTCTTTTCCCTCTTAGATTAAATGATGAATTTTGTTATTTCTTTATACTGATCATTTGTTTGCATAATTCACTTAATGCTGATAATTTCAACCATCCGAGTTGGTAATCATTCTATTTTCCTTTCGTTGTTTTCTTTCTTGAATGTGAGTATTTAGAAATTAATTGTTTGGTTCAGTTGTTCGTTCCGAGTATGCTCAGTAAGTTCGAGAGTCTTTTACCATTTACATAAAGGAGATATATATCATATTTGATCATCCTATGTAAATCCAATAATTGATCGATTTCTCTGACAAACTAATGTCGAGAAAATTATGGTGAAGTGCATTCAATTTTCGCATGGTTCATTAATAATTAATATACATAATACCTCCATGACTAACAAAAGTTTATTAGAGTTAGAATTTAATGTTATTACAGCTTGGTTGCATTACTTTTGATAACTCGAAGAAAACCAACAAAAAAAAGAGGAAGAGATTAGTAACTTGACGAAAAATCATAATTAAGGAAAAGATAAATAGTTTGATTAAAAGTAGTGTATTTAGCACTTTGAAAATGTCTTTTGCACTCCAACCTAGTGTATATAATAAAAATATGTACGCAAGTGAATGTGGGTTTCAGACATCGCATTTGGAAAATTTCTGAGTCCCCTTTTCAGTAATTTTAGTAGTAATCGATTAGGTTGCTAAATAAAGGTTGTGGAATTTTGGCTGTGAATGAATAGAATTAGCTGGTGGATATCGGCAATTGTGGTTTTTATTAAAAGAATGAATAGTATATTGCAGGTTGCTTACTTGTATTATTGCCAAAGTAGAAGTACAATATATATACACAACAAAGTCAACTAAATATCTTTACAATAATGCCTAGGAGATCACATCCCTCTTTTAATGGCATTTCATAACAGCTACTTTTAGAAAAACATATTATACAATATATTACACGATCTTTTCTTAATACTCCCTCTCAAGTTGGAGAGTTAATATCATGAAGTCCCAACTTGTCGCGCAATTTCATGCATTGATCTTTCCCTAAAGCCTTTGTGAATAAATCTACTAACTGGAAACGTGTAGGTACATGTGAAGGACTAATCATTCCAGCTTGCAGTTTTTCTCGAACGATGTGACAATCAATTTTAATATGTTTCGTTTACTAATGAAAAACAGGATTAGCTGCAATATATAGAGCAGCTTGATTGTCACAAAATAATGGTGTGGGACCTTTTTGTGGAACCTTTAAATCTTGCAATATATAGTGTAACCATGTTAACTCTAAACATATGTTGGTCATAGCTCGGTGTTCGGCTTCTGCAGATGATCAAGAGACATTATCTTGTTTCTTGGATTTCCATGAGATGAGGGAATTTCCAAGAAAGACACAATACCCAGTAACTGACCTTCTTGTGGCACGACAACCACCCCAATCGGAATCACAAAAAGCCTTTAATTCAAGATTGTCAGAGACAGGAAATAACAAACCTTGACTAGGAGTACGTTTAATGTACTTGAGAATTCGTAAAGCTGCATCCCAATGAGGTTTGCGAGGCTCGTGCATGAATTGACTCAATGTGCAAACTGAAAATACTATGTCAGGCCTGGTGACAGTAAGATAAATGAATCGTCCAACTAGTCTTCTGTACTTGGTGGGATCATCTAATAATGCTCTGTTGGTGGGAGTGAGTTTCAAATTTTGTTCCATTGGAAACTTGTCTGGGCGTGTCCCTGTAAGACCATAATCCTGCAAAACATCTAGTGCATATTTCCTCTGAGACATAAATATGCCTTTCTTAGAACAAGAAAATTCAATGCCCAAAAGATATTTTAAATCACCAAGATTTTTTATGCGGAAGCGTGTGAGAATGAATGTTTTGAGTCGTTCCATCTCTTTAAGATCAGCTTTTGACTGTTGATAACCAGCTTTCTGAATGGTGACTGAAAAAGTGGAAAACTAGTTTCTGGAAGTCTGTTTGAGTCCATATAGAGATTTGTTAAGCCGACATACAATGTTCTCCCCCTGTTGGCGAAAACCAGGAGGAGGTTCCATGAAAACAACCTCATGTAAATCACCATGAAGGAAAGTGTTCTGAACATCCAATTGATGAATGAACCAATGACGGGCACTAGCAACGGCCAGGAGGCAACGAAGAGTGGTGAGTTTAGCAATAAGAGAAAAAGTTTCCTGATAATTGATACCCTCAATTTGAGTGAAGCTTTTAGCAACGAGATGGGCCTTGCACCGCTCAATTATGCCATCAGAGTTGTACTTAATTTTATAGACTCATTTGCAACCAATGGGTTTGTGAACAGCAAGCAAGAGAACTATGGTCCATGTATTGTTTTGCTGCAAAGTCGTTAATTCTGCATGCATGGCAATGTGCCATTTGGGATCAAGGATAGCTTGAGCATAGAAGGTGGGTTCGGCGAGACCTGTAATGTTAGCTAGAAAGGCACAATAGGCAGAAGAAAGGTGTGAATAGGAAAGAAAGTCAGGGGATACCGAGTACCTGAGGAAGGACGAGACGCCGAGGGAGATTGACTGACTTGGTTTGTCGCATGGTAGTCTTTATGCCATGTTGGAGGGTGCCTGAGACTAAGTGAATGACGTGGGAGGAGTGGGAGGGAAGGTTGGGCTGATGTGGGGTCGGATGGATGAGATATGTTGGGTGAGGAGGCTGGCGTGTCAGGTATGTGGAGTGATGGGGGTCTGACTTGGGGAAGGAGAATTAAGAGGGAGTGGTTGCGTGTCAGTGAGGGGTGGGGTAGGAGAAAGGATGGTAATAGGATTAGGGTGAAGTGGTGGGGAACATGGGCTAGTAGGTTGAGGGAATTGGATCCCCTCCTGAGCATTAGGTGGGGATCCTGCTGAGGAAGAAGTGTGGACCGTTGGATGAAAATCCAACGGTTACAAACAGAGAGGTCCCTTTAAAGTTATAATAATTATAACCGTTGGATTTTCATCCAACGGTCCAAACTTCTTCCTCAGCAGGATCCCCACCTAATGCTCAGGAGGGGATCCAATTCCGTAGGTTGAGGTGGGGAAATGGGGTCACTGTGATGGTCACGGTGATTGATGGGGATATCACAACTGATGGATGGCAGGGGCAGTGATAAAGGGACATTGTGATGGTCGGTCAGAAGAGGTTGGTTTTGTGAACGGAAGGGGAAAATGGTTTCGCTAAATTTAACATCCCGACTAACAAATTTTTTTTTTGTTTCTAGATCATATAGTTTGTAGCCTTTTTTACCAGTGGGATACCCAACAAATACACAACGTCTAGCACGAGAATCGAATTTGTGTGTAGGGTGAACAACAGTAGCAAAACACAAAATGCCAAAAACTTTTAAGTGATCAAATGATGGTGGACGTTTGTACAATAACTCAAAAGGGGATTTATTGGACAACAAAGAAGATGGTAAACGATTAATTAGGTAGACAACGGTTATGACACATTCGCCCCAAAATGAAAGAGGGACCTGAGATTGGAAATGTGAACTTCGTGCCACAGTGAGAATGTGACGATGTTTACATTCAACAACGTCATTTTGTTGTGGAGTATAGACACATGTGCGTTGGTATTCAATGTCATGGGTTTAGAAAAAATCTTTCAGGGACAAAAACTCAGAACCATTATCAACCCTTATCGTTTTGATGTGTGCATGAAATTGTGTATGGGCAAAAGTAACAAAAGATTTTAGGAGGTGTTGAGTTTCAGATATATGTTGCATTAAGAAAACCCATGTGCACCAAGTAAAATCATTAACAACAATGAGAAAGAATCAAGCTCCTGAATGCATGGGAACTTTGTGAGGACCCAAATATCACAATGTAATAAATCAAATGGAGCATAAGTTGATATCACTGTTCTTAAAAACGGCCTAGGCGGCGCCTAGGTGCTAGGCGGCGCCTAGGTGCTAGGCGGCGCCTAAGCGCTAGGCGGTGGTGAGCTGAGGCGTTTTCTTACAAATCGGTTGGAAAAATCATATCGGCTCTAGGTGGGCTAGGTGGGGCTAGGCGGTTTTTTTTAATGAAATTAAAAAAAAAAAAAAAAATTCCTATCTAAGTCTAAGTGATTTAAAATTGTGAACTTGTTGTATATTTGTTATCCTACAATACTCCTCACATGGTTATATGGCATATATGCTTAATGTGTTTTTAAATTTTGGAGTTGTTGAATACTTTTTTTGCATTTTATCATTTTTTTTATTATCTTATCCATGAATTTCATACAAGTATAATTTTTTGTAAGTGTCAATATGCACTTATTTACAAGATATACAAGAAATTTACCTAAATCTACCTAGGCCGCCTAGGCTCCCGTCTAGATCCCGCCTAGCCGCCTAGGCGCTAGGTACCAGCCCACCGTCCGACTAGCGCCTAGAGTTTTTTAGAACCTTGGTTAATATAGAACTTAAAGGAAATGGAAGTCTGGTTTGTTTGGCCATAGGATAAACGGTACAAATATAGTATATAATGAACTACATACTAATTTGAGGTGGGTTGAAAAAGGATGTCCAAGTTGTATATGCCATAAATTTGGGGAATGAGAAACTTGACAAGAGACAGACGTTTGCGGCAATGGTGACATGTAATAAAGTGTTGGAAATGTGCCCTAAAGCCAATCATATGATGATACTTTACGGACATTTCACATGTTAAACTAATCTAGTTTACATATAAAGGGCAAAGATTATTGTTTGAGCCGTCTCATATAAATGTTATATGCTTAAACGATAAAGTCCAAGGAATATGTGATTGGAAGAATGCAATCTAATGAAGTTAGATTCATGAGACCATTCTTTCGTAGACACATCCTAAACGTTCCTGATCATAGGATTGCCAATTGGGCATTGACAGTCCGTTAAGATCAGTACGTGCTATGTCTTCTCTCAGGGAGAGTGACTAGTCTCGAGTCATTGGTGTGTGTGACATCAAAACAAGCATGTAGGTGCTCAATAGAGAATGAGTCCACTGAACACGATCAACGAGGAGTTCTCATACTCATGTCACATGAGAACTCACGGTTGGGATAATGCAAATTAGTCTTTTGACCTGAGGCATCACAGTTGTCTTGTGGTTAAGTCCTTGATCTTTGATTATGTCAAAGTCACCCCATCGTGGTGTCCACGACATCATTGGGGTTAAGCCACTTAGTCATGGAGACAAGTGAATGTGCAACAAGGGATCTCTAACCTTCAAAATGGTTTGAGGGAGAATACTCTATGATATGATTAAAATCTCTGGCCAGAGTATGAATGAGATTAGGGAATGCGTTCCAAATCACATTCAAGGTAATCATATAAGCAAACGAATCACATTGGATAGTAGACATGAATAAATAAACTATCAAACCAAACAATGTGGTCAAGAGTATTAGATTAGAGAAAGACCGTATTGCATTTGTAATCCTAAACTGAATAGGTTCTCTACCTCTTCTGATTAGCTTGGGTAGCCATGATATGCTGCTAGGTGTCACTCATGGTTTGTGGAAGCCCTAAACGTGTAATCACTAAAGGGAGAATTGAAAGTAAGTTTCAATTCACAATCGATGTAAAATGGTTTTAATCGCCCACTGCCTCGCTAAAATGAACCTAATGTATCGTACACCGTGTAAGGTGGAGATTGAAGAAACAAAGGAGATGAATAAGAATAATTAAATGGTTTAATTATTTATGGCAAGGATTAATTAATATGTTAATTAATCAAACGAATAAGTTCGTTAAAGACCTCGGGATAGTTTTGGACCTTAAGGCCCAATGGGCTTCGAACGTCAAAACCCATTGACTTAAGTTGTATGACAACTTAATGAATAAAGATTCACAAAGGCCCAAAAGCCCATATCCATCAATGTGGCCGCCCATTTAGTGTTGAATTAGGGTTTTTGGTTCTTTAGGTCATTTAAAGAAGTGACTATATAAAGAACTTTATAGCCTAAAATTCATAAGTTGTTGATTTTAGAGAAAATTGGTGAGAACACAAAGCTTCCATTTCTCTCTAAGAGGCCAACCACCTTGGGGGAAATTATCTAGCAATTCTACTTCCTCAAGGTCACTCATTTCTTCTTCAATCTAACCTTGGTGTAGAATCTTTAGAGGTTCTCTATTTTGGGAACTTGGAGAATCCTATTCTTTCAACCAAATCCATGGAGCTAAGAAGCAAGGAATGAAGGCCCTATCTCTTGGGTGATTATCCTTTGCATATGCAAAGAGGAATCTACAAAGGTAAATATTTCTCAACTAATAAATGTTGATTTAAAAGTTGAGTCAAGGTTCACCAATCTACTAGGCTTTGAATTTCATGGTTGATGTTTTGTTTTTGAGTGCATGCAAGCATGATTCCGCTTTTAATTTGTTAATTGCATGCTATTGATGTTGCTCATTAAAACATGTTTTACACAAAATTTCATTCAAGTGGTATCAGAGCCTAGGTCTAGTAGTTGGTGAATCATTTTGGGTTTTGTAGTTCATAGTTTTTGATTTAAAAGTTGTAATATGTTACAAGCTTTATTCTTGTTTCTTTGAATGTAAATTTTGTTAGAAAATTTGCCATCTCAAATGTTGTAGATGTAGTTCATATGAGCATGAATTTTGGAGCTAAAATTTGGTGCCATGTTTTTGGGGAAATTTGGCCAAATCCAAAGGGTGATTTTTTGGGTTCATGTTTGTCTTGTTAAAATGGTTTTAAAGTGACTTTTGGAACCCCTAAGTACCCTAGGATGTTAACCCTCTTTTGAGTGGTGAAAATTTGAGTTTTGGTGAGTGAAAACATTCATGGAGCTATTATGAGTTTTCATGAGTGTTCTTCAATGTTCTTGAAGTTCTTGCCAAGAACAAAAAGTTTTGAAGTTTTGATTCAAAAAGTTTTATGTTTTTACATAAAGTTTTGGTTTAATTTTAGTGGGTGATTTTAGTGGGTGATGATTATTTGTAAAGTATTATTAATGGTTTTAATGGTAGACAAACTTTTTAAAAAGTTTGACATAAATTCAAAATATTTCATCTTTACCTCACCTAACAAAACCCACTTACAAAAACTTTGTAAAAATCTTTTTTTTTTTTTATCATGGCCGGCCACCCTAATAGAATAGGGTATTTTTGGGTCTTTTATTCAATTACATAAAGTTTTGATACTTTTGTGTATTTGCACTTTGGCCCAAAAGTTTACGTTTTTACGTTAAGGCCCAAAAACGTTAAAGGACAAATTGTTTTGCTCCTTTAATGAAGTTTTTTGTATTTGTTGAAATTTTTGGGTTCTAGTTGTAATTACATGAAGTAGTGGACTTTTGTGTTTTTACAAAGTGACCCCAAAAGTTTGTGTTTCGCAATATAGCCCAAAAAGTTGTGGTTATTGCATGATGGCCCAAATTAAGTAGGGAACAAAAATTGTTTTGTCTCTTTAAATGAGAATTGGATTTTCATTTCATTTAGCTCCATTTAAATCAATTTTATGGATACAAAAACCAAATGAAAATGTTGCATTCAATTTAATTAATTAAAGTGTTGATTAATTAAAGGGTGATTATGAACCTAAGCCTACGATAATTGAGCTATGTGAAAGGCCGTTTCAAATTTGTTTGAACCATGGGAATGTGTAGATTAATTTTGGTTGTAATTTGATTTGATCAAATGTTGTAAAAGAGCATAAGCTCTTCTTTACTTTAAAGTAATTTGTTTTATGCAAATGTTGTAAAGAGCATAAGCTCTCTTTTACTTTGAAGTACTTCTTTCTTGCTTTATTTGATATGCATGAAAATGAAGTAGTTGGGTCCAACGCCCCTAAGACAACACGCCTTAATGTGATTAAACGCGTAACTAAAATCAATCTCCATCCCTAGTCCGAGATTCAACACTAGGCTCGTGTTGAATCTAAACAAAGGTTCATAGTCATCCTAAGGCCCTAAGGCAACTATATAGTCCATCAAATGAATGCAAACCTTATGTTAGTAGTATCATATACTCTTGCTTTAAAAACCGTTTTATAAGTATAGTGGGAGTATTATATACAACTAAATTGAATCAAATGGACCAATAGTTGTAATAGGACCAAAATTGTTTTAATGAAGATTAAAATGAATACTTATATGTGATGAGACCTAAAACCCTCAACCAAACCATTATTAAGTTGAAAAGCGTGAGAGTGCTTAGAACACTCTTTCGTGGCCTTCCACCGTGGTAGCTCCAATCGTTTATGACTTGTACACCGGCTTCACCCTATCATGGGGGAGTACAAAGTGCATGCTTATACTCAGGAGGAGTCTATATACATACTTGATGAGGTTAGTGTAGGCAACGAGGATGACCAATATCATATCGTAAATCGAATCCTTTATGCATACGCAGAAAGGTGATTTATGTATTTCATATTGTATGAAAAACATTGATATGAGTTGTACCTAGAAAGGTACAAGGCGATATCAATGCAAGCCCAGGATCAGAACCATGGCAACTGTCAAGTGAATCCTTAAGTATTTAAGAAATACTAAAGGATAGGTTCCTCGAAGAATGAGGAAGAATTAGAGTAACGTAATGGAAGCGTAAATGTATTAGATTGTGAATCTAATCCATCATTGGATGTTTCTTCATTATAAATGAAGAGATAAACAGATATCTCTTTATTATGACTAAAGAGATATTTGGATGGAAACATTAAAGTAATGACTTTAGTGTGTTCCATTATGAATGCAAAATATATTGCCATATAGAAGTTTACAACAATGTTGTTTGGATAGGAAAGTTCATTTATGAACTCTCTATTCGGTTCCAACCAGAAAGTGTACGACACTAATGGGGCGATAGCTCAAGCCAGGGAATCAAGGTCTCATCAAGATCCGAACTCATATGAGAGACTGAACCACATGATTGGGAATCATGTATAATGGTGACGTCGATATTCTCAAGGTTGCTTCTATGGATAACATATAGATATCCATTGCCTAGGCCTACTACTCAGCCATTTATGAAATTACTACAGAAGAGGAATCATCACAGATGAACAAGCTGATTGGCTCTAGTGCAAGTGGGAGATTGTTGGAAATGTGCCCTAAAGCCAATCATATGATGATACTTTACGGACATTTCACATGTTAAACTAATCTAGTTTACATATAAAGGGCAAAGATTATTGTTTGAGCCGTCTCATATAAATGTTATATGCTTAAACGATAAAGTCCAAGGAATATGTGATTGGAAGAATGCAATCTAATGAAGTTAGATTCATGAGACCATTCTTTCGTAGACACATCCTAAACGTTCCTGATCATAGGATTGCCAATTGGGCATTGACATTCCATTAAGATCAGTACGTGCTATGTCTTCTCTCAGGGAGAGTGACTAGTCTCGAGTCATTGGTGTGTGTGACATCAAGACAAGCATGTAGGTGCTCAATAGCGAATGAGTCCACTGAACACGATCAACGAGGAGTTCTCATACTCATGTCACATGAGAACTCACGGTTGAGATAATGCAAATTAGTCTTTTGACCTGAGGCATCACAGTTGTCTTGTGGTTAAGTCCTTGATCTTTGATTATGTCAAAGTCACCCCATCGGGGTGTCCACGACATCATTGGGGTTAAGCCACTTAGTCATGGAGACAAGTGAATGTGCAACAAGGGATCTCTAACCTTCAAAATGGTTTGAGGGAGAATACTCTATGATATGATTAAAATCTCTGGCCAGAGTATGAATGAGATTAGGGAATGCGTTCCAAATCACATTCAAGGTAATCATATAAGCAAACGAATCACATTGGATAGTAGACATGAATAAATAAACTATCAAACCAAACAATGTGGTCAAGAGTATTAGATTAGAGAAAGACCGTATTGCATTTGTAATCCTAAACTGAATAGGTTCTCTACCTCTTCTGATTAGCTTGGGTAGCCATGATATGCTGCTAGGTGTCACTCATGGTTTGTGGAAGCCCTAAACGTGTGTAATCACTAAAGGGAGAATTGAAAGTAAGTTTCAATTCACAATCGATGTAAAATGGTTTTAATCGCCCACTGCCTCGCTAAAATGAACCTAATGTATCGTACACCGTGTAAGGTGGAGATTGAAGAAACAAAGGAGATGAATAAGAATAATTAAATGGTTTAATTATTTATGGCAAGGATTAATTAATATGTTAATTAATCAAACGAATAAGTTCGTTAAAGACCTCGGGATAGTTTTGGACCTTAAGGCCCAATGGGCTTCGAACGTCAAAGCCCATTGACTTAAGTTGTATGACAACTTAATGAATAAAGATTCACAAAGGCCCAAAAGCCCATATCCATCAATGTGGCCGCCCATTTAGTGTTGAATTAGGGTTTTTGGTTCTTTAGGTCATTTAAAGAAGTGACTATATAAAGAACTTTATAGCCTAAAATTCATAAGTTGTTGATTTTAGAGAAAATTGGTGAGAACACAAAGCTTCCATTTCTCTCTAAGAGGCCAACCACCTTGGGGGAAATTATCTAGCAATTCTACTTCCTCAAGGTCACTCATTTCTTCTTCAATCTAACCTTGGTGTAGAATCTTTAGAGGTTCTCTATTTTGGGAACTTGGAGAATCCTATTCTTTCAACCAAATCCATGGAGCTAAGAAGCAAGGAATGAAGGCCCTATCTCTTGGGTGATTATCCTTTGCATATGCAAAGAGGAATCTACAAAGGTAAATATTTCTCAACTAATAAATGTTGATTTAAAAGTTGAGTCAAGGTTCACCAATCTACTAGGCTTTGAATTTCATGGTTGATGTTTTGTTTTTGAGTGCATGCAAGCATGATTCCGCCTTTAATTTGTTAATTGCATGCTATTGATGTTGCTCATTAAAACATGTTTTACACAAAATTTCCTTCATAAAGGCCATCACGTTGCTTACCTGATCCAATCATCTTTCATGTAGCCAAGTCATGCAAGACACAAAAAGTGGGAAACAAAATGGCGCAACAATTTAGGAGTCAGTGACTTAACTGGCAGGCATGAGATTTAAGTGAAAAGAAGAAACACATAAAACATTGTCTAATGTAATGTTTGAATTGAATGGTATGGTGTCAGTGGAAGTAATTGTGGCTAAAGAACCGGTGGGTAATTTAACAGTGAATATTGGTGAAGATTTAGTTGTGGTAAAATTTGAAGAATCTGATGTGATGTGATTGGTAGCCCCACTATCCAAAATCTAAGGTTGAGAAAACACATAATTAACATAGGTAATAGTAAAAGATGACAGACCTGCATCGTTTGCATACTCATTGTTATTACCATTAGGAGGATTTAAATTCATTAGGGACACAACATGGACCAATTGTTGAAGCTGTTCCATTGAGATGCCTTGTAATGGGTTTGGTGGAGACTGCTGGGACCTCTGTTCGTCCGTCAGATTGGATGGGACATTGTTGGCAGCTACTACGTTTGCAACAGGGTGAGGACCACCAGCTGCTGCGTGGGCAGCATGAAAATTTGGAAATGCAGCACGTGGGTTGCTGCTGCCTTGGGACCCGCGTGACATGGCTTTGTTGTTGCCCTGATTTCCTCCATTTATTCCATTTTTAAATCTACATCTATCTTTAGTGTGACTTCACTTATCATAGAACTTGCAATGGTACTTCTGAGTCCTACAATTGTCAATTGTATGGCCATCTTTATCACAGAAGTCACAGTGAAGATTTTTGGAATTGTTGGAAGAATGGTTTAGTCGAGTTTGAACAGCAGCAAAAATTGAGAAATTTTCGGTCGACCCCGATGACATTTGTTGTTGTATTTCGTCCTGAATAATGAGTGAGTAGGCTTGACGAACTTTAGGCAATGGTGTCATCATGAGAATATTACTGCGAATTCTGCTGTAGATGTTGTTGAGACCCATAAGAAATTGCATCATCTTATCTTCTTCTATTTGTTCATTATGTGCCTTTGTCTGGTCGCAGATGAGAAGTGGACAATATGTCTCTAATTCGTCCCAAAGACCTTTAAGCTTTGTAAAATAAGCCGAGACTGTCATTGAGCCCTATGTGATTGATGAGATGGACTTTTGGATTTGATAAATTGTTGGTGTGTTCTTTTATGAGAATTGATCTCTGAAATCTTCCCATACTTGTTGGGCGCTTTTGGCATGAACAACTCCTTTGGAAAGATCACCCTCCACAGATTGAGCGAACCATGATAAAATCATACTGTTGCACTTATTCCAGAGAGCATATTCTTTGGGTTGATCTATTGTTGAGGGAGGTTGAATGGAGGCATCAAAAAAACCAATTTTATTTTTGGCGGTGAGAGCATGAATCATGGATTTACTCCAAGATGGATAGTTGGATCCATTCAATTTTTTCTGAAACTAGCATATGACCCGGACTGTCCGAATGATGAACATAGTATGGGTTTGATGAGTCCATACCTAAAGTGTTTGAATTTTTGGTTTTGGTTTCACTATTTGTGTGAAATCTCGTTCCCGGATTTCACTGTTATAATCTACGTATTTGTACTATTGAGATTTTATATTATTTCTCGAGAATTTATTTTAAATTGTTTGGATTTAAATTTTAATTAAACTAGTTACGAAGAGTGAAGTTTGGAAAATAATTATTTAAAATTCATTGACCTTTTGAGGTTACAAGTAACGTTTTCGAATAGGCCTCAAAGCCACCAGAGCATAGGCAAAAGCCGTTTGTTAGTCCGAGTTATAACGATATAGTTACGGGCGCTTGAAGTTGTGATACTATAGATTTTAAAAATTATTTAGACTCCCACTTTGTGGGAAAGAGAACCAATCAGATTTTTAAAAGGTTAGGAGCTGCCCAATCAGAAGAGGGGGGAATGAGGGAAATGAGAGAAAAAGGGGTCGGGTCGAACGGACCCGTGAACCCCGGTTACCCATTCAGCTTTTCCGACGATTTTTCCAGTGAATTCCACCAAAAACTCAATTGAAAACTTTCCCACAACCTCCCTTCTTTCTCTTGCACCTCAAAAATCAAGGGTTTTGGCCTTGAAAATGGGTGAATCCGCACGGTAGGGTGCGGTGGTGTTGTGTTCGTATCACCCAAATCCGAAACGATTTCATCAAATTGCTACCACCATTAGACTCCTCTTGAAGCTTGGAACAAAGCCCAAGTAATGGTTGATTCGTCGAAGTAGCTTTGGAGTCGAATCACGAATACCCAAATTCAAGGGTTTTCGGCGGGTTTGAGTGAAATTGAAGTGTTTCCCGGCCAAATTGGACTTGGCCACAGGTATAAAGTTTGCTCCACTCTTTGAGATCTTCATTTCTGTAATTTTTGGTAATTTTTAAAAATAGTTGAATTTTCCGGCAAGTCGGGGCGGCCGACCGCCACCCGCGGCGGCAAGTTGGGCCGACGATGTCCTTTTAAGTTCAATTAGATGCCTTGATTTCATAATTGATATCCTTATGATATGGTTTGATTGTTTGAATCTAATTTCATTTCGATACGTGGTTAGGTCAAAATATGATTCGACGATCCGACCGTTGGATCGTCACCAAACCTTAATGCATGATAGAACATAATATTTGTGGATCATAGAAACTTACAGATCGATAATCCGATGAACGGATCTTCCCTAATTTGATTTCTAAGTTGGTAAAATTAAATGTCGACTGCCACTTGAATTTTGAAATTGATGGAGATCCGACCGTCGGATCGTGTTGAGATTTTAGTATGTTGTAATTTGAGCATAATGTGGACTTTATAAAGTTAGGGATCCGAAATCCAATGTGTGGATCTTCCGGATTGAATTGTGGACCCTACCTTTGACCGAGAGTTGACTTTTGGTCAACATGTCTCGAAACGTCCTAATTACTAAAATTAGTACTACGGGGGACTAAGTGAAGTCTAGTGGGGCTATATTGGTTAGAGAGAGACTTGAATATATGTGATATGGTTATTACCTTAATTTCCTATGTTAGTATCCTTTGTGAAGGTGAATTGGTTTTATAAATGTGATTTCTATTGAAATGTGATTTTTATATATTTAGCCAAAGGCCTATGATTATTAAACATGATTTGGCTTGGTACTGATGATGGTTGTAGCATATGTGAGTTAAATTATCTTTTTAGTAATGTGATTCTTGTGTATGATTATTTTTATGATAATGTGATCCTAGAATCCTATTAGAAGTGTATTGTAGCACTTATATGCTTGGGTGACATATTAGTGGTGACCTTGAGAAGTTGATGGTGTAGATGATTAAGTTGTAACTCATAGGGGTTGAGATGTGGATAAGTTGAGGTGTTGAATTTACTACACCATGTAGTACTTGTACATTGGTGGTCCTGCTTGGAATATCTGCGTTGGGAGACCATATGCATTCTAGAAGTGAGGAGGATTAGTTGTACTTGGTACATTTGATGGGGGAATCATATGCTTGTTTGGATTCCGTTGATTGATTTTCCAGAATCGTATCCTGGTTCGGATTCTGTTGAGTGGTCCGGAATCCTTTTGGTGTCTTCTCTTGGTCCCTTGGATTTGTTTTCAGCTTCAGAAAGGTAGGCTTCGGCCGAACTGTGTCGCTCTAGCCCTATTTTTCATGGTGTTGTATGAGATTATGATTATGAGCTGTTGTGATTTGTTTCAGACGAACCGTTGGATGTCTGGGTGACTCCTTCAGAGTTGTTAGAGTTCCTTGGTTAAATTTGTAAAATGATATGTTACTGCATTCATTGATTAAACAATTAAATGCTAAGCTCACATATCTTTGATTCATGATTAATTAATTGATGTGATTGTGGAATGACGTTGGGTATGATTGAGATTATTATGATTAGAGTAATTGATTAATGTGACTTGAGAATAACATTGTGCTTCGTTGGTTCTTTGATATGTTACATACTATGATTGCGGTATTATGTGAGATATAGTGATTTATATGATGGACGAATTGGAAAGTATCTGTGTGAGAATGGGTTACATGCGTGTATGAAAGATGATAATTGTTGTTTGACGTAAGGTTGATGTGTAATATGGTGCATTAGGGTTTTTCTGTTAGAAGTATTTTACGGAAAGAGTAGAGTTGACGATTGGTGAACTACCAATGGCTTGATCCCTTTTGAGGGTACGTAGGCAGTCTAACGAAGAGGTTAGATGCAACCATAAAGTATACGAAAAATTATTATGCATCTAGATCTTGAAGGATACTTTGTATATATTCAGGAGGCGAGGTATGATAGATATACGGGTATTTGGTGACGTCACGTGTCGATCCTGAACGTATGTCGGGATCAGGGCATGACAGTTTGTTTTTGACATGATTGTTTTGGGAATATGGTCAAGGTTGAAAACGCAGGCAATAGGGTTAGGCTGGAAACACAGGCAATAGGGTTAGGCTCTGATACCATATTAAAAGAATGAATAGTATATTGCAGGGCTATGGAAAGTGATAGGTTGAATAGTTTTCGTGTATTATTGCCAAAGTAGAAGTACAATATATATATACACAACTAAGTCAACTAAATATCTTTACAATAATGCCTAGGAGATCACATCCCTCTTTTAATGGGATTTCACAATAGCTACTTTTAGGAAAACATATTATACAATATATTACATGATCTTTTCTTAATAGTTTTTGATCGCATGATGTACGATGAACGACTAGGATGTGAGAATTCCTAGGATTCCCACGATTTGGATCTGGATGGAATCCAACGAACTTGGGTTGGGGGTGTTGCTGTAGCCAGGCTTTTGGTGATTGCTTGGAATTGGGGCACTAATAGGAAAGGGGTATTTGTAGTGTTTGGTAAAGTGGGAGAGATGTAAAACTCAATGGGATGGGAGAGGATCCACTCCGGAGCCTCCGGATCCCCCTCTTTCCTCTTCTTTCTCTGCAGATTTTTGGCCCCTGGAGTCGGCGTCGTGGCCTCCCCGGAGCTAGTTATTGGCAACGTCGTAGTGGTCATCGTCGACTGTGTGGTTTTGAAGTTTTCCAATAACTAGGTCCGAAAAGGCCACCACGCCGACTCCGACCGACGCCCACTCTGGGGGAGCACGATGCCAACTCTGAGGGCCAAAAATATGCAGAGAAAGAAGAGGAAGGTGGAGGATCTGAAGGCTCCGGTGGAACCCGCTCCGGAGAGGATCCTCTTCCCAACGGGACAATGGCTAATGGGGACCAATGGTCCCCCCCAGTATTTTAATTTTTTTTAATGAAGCAGTAAGACGATGTCCTTTTACTCGAAATAAATATTTTTTTTTTGTATAGAAACAAACCCTGCTGCGCGCAGGGGAAGCTGCACAACAACAAAGGCAAAAAAATCACCATATTTTCCAGTTTCCGGTCGAACTAAAGGGGCTTAGGAGTCTCTCTTGGGCTTGTCGACAGCTTTGCAACTGAGTGAGTTAGGTCTGACACTGGGTTAGCCATAATAATGTTCTTCTCTTTTTAATAGTGTGATCACTGAACAATATTTTACCCAATTTATTAAATGAAATCAAATATAGCTAGAAAAAGATAAGGACCACCCCTATGATTAAAACATAACAAGAAAAATATAAGAACTAACCTAAAAATTTGAAAAACCAATCACAGGACCTCTCAAACTAAATGTGCAATCTTAAACAGTAATCTGTTGTAGACTTAGGTTTTGTCATATTTATTAGAGCAATGTAGTTGTTTTTTGCACATACATTTAAATCTAGTGAAGATGAGTTTAGTGTAAATGACCTCATTGTTTTGTTTAAAATACAAATACCAGTAAATTTCTGTGCTGCTTAGTGCTTGTGCATTAGAAGATTCTACACACCTACACATTGCCAAAAGTTGATTACTTCAACTTTAATCACGACCTAAGTACTCCACCAATTGAGTATTACACTTTACCTAAATATTTCAACATTATTGATCAGATTATATAATATATGTTTCCCTTATTTATATAACTCATGTAATTAGCACATTTTTCAAAAGTACTCTATAGATGGAAATGCAAGAAGCAACAGAAGTTGAGGCAAGCCTAAGAGGCCAAGCAGATATATGGAAGTACATGTTTGGTTTTGTTGATTCCATGGCCTTAAAATGCGCTGTGGAGCTACGCATAGCCGATATCATACACTCCCATAGTCCTAGTGCTGGTGCCTCAAACTCAAAGCCTATGATCACTTTGTCCCAATTAGCCTCATGCATAGCACCCTCACCAGAAATCACATGCCTCACACGCATCATGAGACATCTTGTCCGCCGAAATATATTCACTGTTCATCACCCATCCGATGGCGGGGAACCTCTCTATGGGTTGACACACTCATCAAGATGGTTGCTACATGATGCTGAGTTGAGCCTAGTTCCAATACTTGTGATGGAGAATCACCCTTGCCTAATGGTCCCTTGGCATTATTTCGCCCGATGCATCAAAGGAGGAGGTCCATGTGCCTTTAAGATGGCCCATGGGCTTGAGATTTGGGACTATGCGTCTCAAAATCCAGAGCTCAACAAATTATTCAATGATGGAATGGCCTGTACGGCTAGGGTTGTGATGAAGGCAATACTCACAGGTTATGAACATGGGTTTGATGGTATAGGATCGTTAGTGGATGTAGGTGGTGGGACTGGAGGCGCAGTGGCTGAGATTGTCAAGGCCTATCCCAATATCAAGGGTTTCAATTTTGACCTGCCGCATGTCGTAGCCATGGCGCCGGTGTACCATGGTGTGTCACATGTAGGTGGTGATATGTTTGAGGGCAATATTCCAAATGCTGATGCAGTTTTCATGAAGGTAAGTCACCAGAATCTATTACATTCAAGTTACGGTATGATCCATTAGCCGGTATATGATGATTGTAGCCTTGTGGGCATTGTTCTAAAAATTTCCGTTTAGCGTTGTTTAGGCCTCGCTTAGACGCTAGACGGCTACCATTGCAATTAATGCTTAGATTGAAAATTAAGAAATTTTGCACCTGCATCCACGAGTCTCACTTAGCAGGCTTTCACTTTATATTTTATTTTTTCAATACATTGAAGAAATTTGTTGAATACTTGGATAAACACTCATTATATCTTGTTCTCCATATTTTCAATTTTGTTCTAATACTTTATAATTTATAAGTCATTCTATTTTGCAATTCATGTATCCCAATACAATTATGTATTTTTTTAAGTATAAGTAGACATTATTTATATGTTGTATAATAAATGTAATTAAAATTAGAAAAGAAAAAAAAACCACCTACACTCCCCTTAGATGTCTAGGTGCTAGGCTCCTGCTCGCCTCTGCCTTTTAGAACCTTGCTTATAGGGAGGAATTTTTTTCAATTTTTTTTGTCACCTCGAATATGGAGATCTAGTAGTTTTTTATCTGTGAAGAAACATTGTTAGTTAGACATAATAGCAGTCTTTGTTAAAAATTGAAATGACAAGCTAATTAACTTTTGATTAATGTAGTGGGTTATGCACGATTGGAGTGACAGTGATTGCATCAAGATTTTGAAGAATTGTCGAAAAGTAATACCAGAGAAAAGTGGGAAGATCATTATTGTTGATATAGTTCTAGAGCCAAATGGTGAAGGGATTTTGGATGACACAGGATTGGTCTTTGATTTGTTGATGATTGCACACGCGTCAGGTGGAAGGGAGAGGACTGAGAGTGAATGGAAGAAGATATTGGAAGGAGGAGGTTTCCCTCGCTACAAAGTCATCAAAATTCCAGCTATAGCATCCATTGTTGAGGCCTACCCTATGTGAACTAAATTACCAGTATGATGCAAATGTTGTAGTTATTATGGAATGCCAATAAAATGATGCTCAATCATGGTGACTCCAGCTGGTTTAAGCACTTCCATTAGACCCAACTTGTTTGTAACCTAATCCTCAATATCCAACCCTTTTTTTCGCTCTAGTAAAGTAAATAAATACAATGAGCCAAAAAAGAGGGCAAGGCCTAACTACAACCAAAACAAGTTTACCCAGACTAGCAACAGTGCAAAAAACTTGTAATTTTTTTTTAAACAAACGATATTATCTACATTAAGGAGAGAGTTGGACTTAGCATCATAATGAACTAGCAATAATGTGTTTCAAATTTGCCTTTGGTGAGAATCGAACCTAAGACCTCTCACTTACAAGTGAAAAGGAATACCACTAGATCGTAGTACTAAGTGGCAAAAAAGAAAAAAAAAAACTTGTAATTTATGTAGTTAATATGATCATTTATCTGTGTGTTTGATTCTCTCTCTCCACACATGATAGCACTAATGGGTTGAATTATTAGTTGTTAGTGGTTAATGGTTCTATCATTTTAAGAAGGGTTCAAATGTATAGATTTGTAGTTCTGCAGTGGAGAATATGTCACATGTTTTCTCAAGCTATCATGTTGTTATATGGGTCTGGAGAAATATTTATGTTCCACATTATCCTCATTGGAACCAATTTGGTTCCTTCCTTGGTTGTGTGGAGGCAAATTTAAAATGCAATGATCTGCATGAGCTTGGGTTACCTTGGAATCTTGTTTTTGTTGTAGCCTTATGGTTCTTATGGTTCTTATGGAAGTGGAGGTGTTGTGCTATATTTTGTCCTAATTTTATTAAACCTCATAATCCAAAGAAATGCATCTTGGAGTATTCTACTGAATGACTCAAAGCTAATATTAGCATCTCTGGTAAACACACCGTGTGCATGTTCTCTTGGCTTAGGTTCCTCCTCCGTCTAGGACTTTTAAGTTAAATGTGGATGGTGCTAGGCTTGGTTCTAATGGGGTGATTGGAAGTGGAGGACTAATTAAAGACTGGCACGGTAATTGGATCACTGGCTTTATTGCTAAAAAAGGAGTTGGGGAAGTTCTCCATGCTTAGCCTTTGTTTTATGGGATGAAGATAGAAATTTCTCTCATCTTATTGTGGAGATTGATTCTGCTTTGGTGGTCTCTCTCATTCATGGTTCACCTAGCCTTATTAATCATCCTCTCTATGGTCTTGTCTAGGAGTGCAGAAGTTTGATCATAGAGAACTGAAGTTGTAATGTGCAACATATTCATAGATAGCGTAATCTTGCAGCTGATGGGTCAGCCAAATTGGATTTAAATACAGAGATGGAGTTTCAAGAGCTTGCCGAACATCCTCCTTGTTTAGTTCAAACTCTTTCAGATGACTGCTTTGGAGTTGCTATAGCTAGATTAGTTGTTTCTTGGTGTTTTCTTTTTCTTCTCCATGTTACCCGAAAGAAAAGGGTTCAAATGGATAAATTTCTCTTTGAGTAATCCATCTCTTATTTTCAAATTGGTTACAATTCTTTGACAACTTGATGGAAAAAATTAAATGTGTATTACAAGTTTTTTCCCTCTTTTCGGCAAATATTTAGTTTTAGTTCTAACGTGGGGTACATTAATAAATAATAGGCTTTTTAGTTAAAATGGTCTATGAGATTTGAAATCAATAGAATTGGTCCCTGAGTTTGTCCACAATCAATCATTTTGGTCATTCCATGAAAAATCTCAATAAAATAAGGGTAAAATGACAACAATATCCTCAATTTTTGTCAAATCATTTTGGTCTATTGTTTATTAAATTAAGGTTAATTTTGTCATTTTGATCATTATTTAACATAATTTTTTTCCCAAGGACTAAAATCATTGATTATGGACAAACTCAGAAACAAATTCTATTGATTTCAAATCTCAATGACCAAAGTGAGGAGTTATGCAAATCTCAGAGACCATTTTAGCTAAAAAGCCTAAATAATGATGATACATAGTGAACACATAAAATATTAACAAATCATGTGATTGTGAATTGTATTAATTACATTGAAAAAGAATCAAAGAACAATGAGGAATGGAGGAAAATGAAGAATTAGAGAGAGAAACAACTCAAGAGAGAAAGAGTAAACTATATGAATTGTATTTCAGACTTAATGAATTGGATCCTCACAATTACAGAGCTTATATGCACACAGAGCTTATATGCACACGTACATCTAGCTTAAAGCTTCCTTCTTATACTTCTAACAAACTAACTAACTTCTAAACAACCTAACATCTTTAGTATGACATGTCAACCTCACTAACTAACCAATGCTGAGTTGTCATTTATTGATACTGAAAAAATTGATGATATAATCCTGCTAAATTATAGTACAATCATGTCTAATGATTTTTTTATTGCAAATGTATACTGATTATTTAGGTACGGATAATGTTATTCACACCCTTATTTTTACCTTCCATACACTCTTGTTTATTTTTTGTCATTGATCTTCTTCAAAAGCGGCCAAAACTATTAAAGAAGAAAGTAAACCACATTACCAATTATTTAGATACATGACAATACATGACAAGACTAAAGAAGAGGCCAAACCTATTGAAAAAATAAGGTAAACCTTCGTTACCAGTGATTTAGGTACATGACAAGACTAAGGAAGAGCCCAAACCTATAAGAAGGTAAACTTTCATTACCAGTTATTTAGGTACCTGATAAGACTAAAGAAGAAATTAAAAATATTGAAGAAAGAAGGTAAACCTTCATTACCAGTTATTTAGGTACATGACAAGACTAAAAAGAGGCCAAACCTATTGAAGAAATAAGGTAAACCTTCATTACCAGCTATTTAGGTACATGACAAGACTAAAGAAGAGGCCAAACCTATTGAAGAATGAAGGTTGTTGATGCACAAAACTGGGTTGGCTTTAGAGCAACTTAAAGTGTCAAGGTGTGACCTTTCAGAATGTTGCTTTAGTCATAATATGTAAAATGATAAGAGGTAAGGGGAGCAAACACAAGATGTGCGTGGTTCTCCTTACGTTAAGCTACATTCACGAGGGTAGAGGAGTTCTCATTAGTAATGTAGAGTTCACATGATGCAAAAGTTTAAGCATAATCAATATCATAAGTGAGTTTTGTTGATGCACAAAACCAGAAGGTCTTGGAACAACGTAAATCCGACCGTGAATCTGCAAGAAAGTAAAGAACACAAGATGTATCGTGGTTCACCCTAATGTTTGGGCTACGTCCACACTAATGTTGATATTGTTTCACTCTGAATGGTGAATATACAAGAAGGCTAGAGGCAGTGTGCTCTCTAGCCTATTTTCTGTGTTTGCTCTCTCTGAGATGTTTTCTCTCTTCCCATGGCCTAAACCTTGACCCCCTAATGAGGAGAGTGAGGAGTCCTTTTATAGAATAAGGGCTCCTCACTTATTACATATTTGCCCCTTCATTTATTACATAATTACATTTGAGCCCCCGAGTATTTATACGAGATCTAAATACGGATGCCCTAAATATGGTACAAATAAGTTCTAATAATTGCTTAAGTAGAATAACGTCATCATGGATCAATTGCGGGTGAATGATCTCTTTTTATAGTAGAGGTGAGTCTTCTGTTATCGTCCGCAGTCGATGTGGGACTCTAGGAGCTTTATTCAGGTGTTGACACGTGTCACGTTGTGTTTGGTTTCTTGATTGAAGAGGAACTTTTGTGCTTCGGCAGGGGTGTCTCTGCACGAACCCTTCAATAGCTCTTCGAAAGTATTTAGTTGACCAGTACTCGATAGATTCAAAATTAAGGAGAGAGTAGGAGTGAGTGCAATCGTACCCGCCTCTGTAACCGGGGCAACACCTCCATTAGCTGTGACAATACTATCCTGTGGTGGTGCTGTTGTATAGTTAAATAAAGTACGATCATAAGTCATATGATCAGTGGTTCCAGAGTCAATGATTCAACCTATATCAAGATTAACAGATGCAATTAAGGCTTTGCTCATGTTACCTGGATCATCGGATTACTCTCGGGAAGCAACCAAATTTAAAAGTGAACGTTGCGGGCCCAGATTATCTGGATGAGTATGCTCACGGGTTGTTGCTATTGGTGGGACAAGTGGGCATGCTGCAGCCTTGCTGTCAATGCCAGCACGTGCTGGACTTGCTGGATTGCTAGTGACAGTTTGGGCTTCAATTGTCAGCCCACTTGTGGAGTCCTTGGTAGTCGGTGTGACTAGCCCACTAGCAGGTTTGCTGGTGGTCAGCACAAAAAACACAGGGCCAGCTTCTGGAACCGTGGCCTGCGCATAATCTGCAACTTTGGTATGCGTAGTATGGCTTTCATCCATTGAAGGGAACGGTTTTGTGGCTTTGTTTTGTATGTTTTCTGGGTTTGGGTTGTCTGTGGAAGTCTCTTGTCTCGAGACTTTCTAGACGCAGTCGGCAGTAAATCAAAGGAGTCTCACGGCTTTCTGCAGTAGGACCAACCAAGAAATTCTCACGCTGGCAATACCTGGAATTAGGATTTGAGGAAGAGACAGGCCGAAACCTGCTCTGATACCAAGATAAAAGTGTTTAGGGTTTGAATTGTATTCTGTTATTCTTCTCCTTCGAGGAGCTAAATATAAGATACAACTTGTAATACAAGTAATATTAAAAGAATTATAACCAATCTAGGAAATATAATTATATTCCTAATCTAATTTGGGCTCACGCCAACAAAAATATATTAACCATAACACAGAAAGATAAAAAATAACTTCCAAAACTAACTACAACACAAGTTATAAATTAAAATATGAAACCAAAAAGCGTAGTTTTTATATGTTGGATCTTACCCTAGGCATAACATGGAGTCCAGTTGCATTGTTCGAACAAAATTTTGATGTTTCTAATTGCAGCCCTTTTTTTTAAGTGGCCACGCCCCTTTTCCTTCTAACCCGGAATTTGCACTTCAATATAATCTGCAAGCATAAAGAAGCTAAACTTTTGCTATTTTATTTTATGTTGCAGGCTGCTTATACTAAATATATATAATATTTATTTTCAGTTCGGCATCGGATTACCGAAAATTTGAGTAGACCATACTGAATCTCGTACCGAAATTTCGGGATCGGTTTGGTATTTCATCCCGAAAATTTCAAGAATTTTGGTTTGTTATAGGGATTTTTTTTGTTTGGTTCAGGATTTTTTTTCCAACCCTGATCCCTGATAACATTATTCTACTTAAGCAATTATTATAACTCAATTATGATATTGATTATGCTTCAACTTTTGCATCATGTGAACTCTACATTACTAATGAGAACTCCTTTACCCTCGTGGATGTAGTCAACTTAGGGAGAACTACGCACATCTTGTATTTGCTTCCCTTATCTCTTATCATTTTACATATTATGACTAAAGCAACCTTGTGAAAGGTCACACCTTGACACTTTAAGTTGTTCTAAAGTCAACCCAGTTTTGTGCATCAACAACCTTCATTCTTCAATGAACCAGGAGCCTCTCCTGAGCACTTCCCTAGGGATCCTAGGGATCCCGCAATCTTGTCCGTTCATCGTATATCGTGCGGTCAGAAATTATTTAAAATTAAAATTTTAAAATTCAAATATGAATAGTACCTAACGAAAACTGACCGCACAATATAAAATGAACGGACAAGATTGCGGGATCCCTAGGATCCCTAGGGAAGTGCTCAGGAGAGGCTCCTGGTTCTTCTTCAATAGGTTTGGCCTCTTCTTTAGTCTTGTCATGCACCTAAACAACTGGTAATAAAAGTTTACCTTATTTCTTCAATAGGTTTGGCCTCTTTTTAGTCTTATCATGTACCTAAATAACTGGTAATGAAAGTTTACCTTCTTCTTTAATAGTTTTGGCCGCTTTTGAAGGAGATCAGTGACAAAAAATTAATAAGAGTGTATGGAAGGTAAAAATAAGGGTGTGAATAACACTATCCGTACCTAAATAATCATTACACGTTTGCAATAAAAAATCACTATACATGATTGTACTATAATTAAGCAGGATTATTTGTTGACATCTCAACATTGGTTAGTTAGTGAGGTTGCCATAGCATACTAAAGTTGTTAGGTTGTTAAGAAGTTAGTTTGTTATAAGTGTACAAATGAAGCTTTAAGCTAGATGTATGTGTGCATAAAAGCTTTGTAATTGTGAGGATCCAATTCATTAAGTCAAAAATACAATTCATGTAGTTTACCCTTTCTCTCTTCAGTTGTTTCTCTCTCTAATTCTTCATTTTCCTCCATTCCTCATTGTTCTTTGATTCTTTCTCAATGTAATTAATACAATTCACTGTCACATGATTTGTTAATATTTTATGTGTTCACTGAGCCTAAATAATAATGATACATAGTGAACACATAAAATATTAACAAATCATGTGACAGTGAATTGTATTAATTACAATGAGGAATAGAGGAAAATGAATAATTAGAGGGAGAAACAACTGAAGAGAGAAAGGACAAATTATATGAATTGTATTTCAGACTTAATGAATTGGATCCTCACAATTACAGAGCTTTTATGCACACATACATCTAACTTAAAGCTTCCTTCTTACACTTCTAACAAACTAACTAATTTCTTAACAACCTAACAACTTTAGTATGACTTGGCAGCCTCACTAACTAACCAATGCTAAGTTGTCATTTATTGATACTCAACAAATTGATGAAATAATCCTGCTTAATTATAATACAATTGTTGATGCACAAAATCAGTGAGAACTTTGGTACAACAAAAAGTGTTAAGTTTGTGACATTCGCTAGATTGCTCCGGTCACTAGTGTGGATAAGTATGTAAATGGATAGAGACAGGGAAGCAAACACAATATGTACGTGGTTCACCCAGATTAGCTACGTCCACGGAGTAGAGGAGTTCTCATTAATTGTGAAGGGTTTACACAAGTACATATGTTTAAGCTCTCATTTAGTGAGTACAACTGAATGATTTAGTACAAATGACATTAGGAAATATTGTGGGAGAATGATCTCCTTTTATAGATGAGTTTCTAGCTTTGTTCTGACATTGACACGTGTTGTGCTGTGATTGGCTTCTGATGTTGACACGTGTCGTGCTGTGATTGGCTTCTGATGTCGACACGTGTCGCACTGTGATTGGCCTCCTGGTTGGAGGGAGACTCTTCTGGATCCTTGACGGTATAACGTTGACCGGTGCTCAGTAGTTTCGGGATTGGTTAAGTATGGTACAAACAACAATCATGTCTAATGATTTGTTATTGCAAGTGTATAATTATTATTTAGGTACAGATAGTGTTATTCAAACCCTTATTTTTACCTTCCATACACTCTTGTTAATTTTTTATCATTGATCTTCTTCAAAAGCGGTCAAAACTATTAAAGAAGAAAGTAAACCTCATTACCAGTTATTTAGATACATGACAAGACTAAAGAAGAGGCCAAACCTATTGAAAAAAATAAGGTAAACCTTCATTACCAGTGATTTAGGTACATGACAAGACTAAGGAAGAGCCCAAACCTATAAGAAGGTAAACTTTCATTACCAGTTATTTAGGTACCTTATAAGACTAAAGAAGAAATTAAAAATATTGAAGAAAGAAGGTAAACCTTCATTACCAGTTATTTAGGTACATGACAAGACTAAAAAGAGGCCAAACCTATTGAAGAAATAAGGTAAACCTTCATTACCAGTTATTTAGGTACATGACAAGACTAAAGAAGAGGCCAAACCTATTGAAGAATAAAGGTTGTTGATGCACAAAACTAGGTTGACTTTAGAACAACTTAAAGTGTCAAGGTGTGACCTTTCACAAGGTTGCTTTAGTCATAATATGCAAAATGATAAGAGATAAGGGGAGCAAACACAAGATGTGCGTGGTTCTCCCTAAGTTGAGCTACGTCCAAAAGGGTAGAGGAGTTCTCATTAGTAATGTAGAGTTCACATGATGCAAAAGTTGAAGCATAATCAATATGATAAGTGAGTTATCAATAGCAAGTGAATGATCTCTTTTTATAGTAAAGGTTAGTCTCCTGTTATCGTCCGCAGTCGATGTGGGACTCCAGGAGTTTTATTCAGGTGGGACTCTAGGAGCTTTATTCAGGTGTTGACACGTGTCACGTTGTGTTTGGTTTCTTGATTGAAGAGGAACTTATGTGCTTCGGCAAGGGTGTCTCTGCACGAACCCTTCAATAGGTCTTCGAAAGTATTTAGTTAACCAATACTCGATAGATTCAGAATTAGGGAAGTATATAAAAAATAAATAAAAAAAGATAAACATTCATCACCAATTATTTTGGTACATGACTAAAGTTTGAGTACGTATTTACAAAGATACACAGAAATTGGGTTACGTTGTGTTTCATTTATCTTAAGTTTTATCATTTCGATTTCTGACCTAAAACGATAAATTATAAGCATGTGAGTTCATGTTGGTTATAACACAAAGCCTTTCTTGATCAAGTGGAACTGAAAAGAAGGAAAACTTAGAACTGAAAAGAAGGAAAACATGGTTGAGAGTATGAATTTCACTCGGAGAAAGAAGAGATGCGCTTATAAAGAGTTAAACTACTTCTCATATTACCAATTAGTTTATGGTGGAACCTCAACTTTCTTCATTTATCAGAATATCTTGGCCTATGTGTGAAGCCCAAATGCCACGGAAAAGGATCCTCGCCAAATCCTTTTCCTAGGGATCCTAGGGATCCCATGATCTCACCCGTTCATCGTATATCGTCCGGTAAGTTTTTGTTAGGCACTATTCATATTTAATTTTAAATTTTACATTTTAAAATAATTTCTGACTGTACGATGTATGATGAATGGGTGAGATCACGGGATTCCTAGGATCCTTTTGCAAATGCCACAACCTAATTTTTATTGTCCACATGTTAGGCTTGAAAATTTCTCTCATGTGAGAGCGTGTTGAGAATATAAATCCTATTCAGGAAAAAATAGATCTTGCATGTGCTTATAAGAAGTTGGACTACTCCCCATACTGCCAATTATTTTTATGATAAAACCTTAACTTTCTTTCGAACCCTGAGATGAAGTAAGGCATACTTATTATTGGTTAGTTTTTATTTCCTCGTGATTAGGCATTAACATAAATTTATTGTTTCTTTTTTTTTCAGGTACATGATTAGGCTCTAGCACAAATTTCCCATGGATTCAAGCTAAGTATGGGGATCTGCATGATTCAGCTAGATAAACAAAAGGACAATGCTATTTGTGTACATACAAAACTGAGGTAATTAGCTACATGATACATGGAGGCTAATGTGGTTTATAGATAATAGGCTCGATGACGGTACCAATATCACTATAAATGTATACGTCCACCACTTTTTTCGTACATCGATCGGTGGTGATCCGAAAAGAAATTAAGGGAGGGAGATCATGGCAATGCCAGAACTGAAAGAAGAGGAAGGAGAAGCCATGTTCCAAGGCCAAGTTGATATTTTGCGTTATCACATATAACTTTGTTGAAAGCATGGCCTTGAAATGTGCTGTGGAGCTTGGCATTGCAGACATCATAAACTCTGAAGGCCAAGGCCAACTCATCACCTTGTCACAAATTGCAGCTAAAATTGCATCCCCTACCACAAACCTTGATCACCTCTCACGTCTCATGAGATTTTTGGCGCGCAAAAAGGTTTTCAAGGCAACCACTGATGCAAAAACAGGTGACACCCTCTATGGCCTCACTTGTTCATCTATGTGGCTTTTGAGCAATGAGGAGCAAAGCCTTGCCCCACTAGTGCTTATGGCCAATCAGCCCCATCACATAGCCTCCTGGCATTGCATAAGCAAATGTATAACGGAAGGTGGAAGTGGGTTTGAAAAGGCAAATGGGTTTAGCCTCTATGATTTCTCAAGTGAGATATCTGAATTGGGAAACTACTTCAAAGAGGGTATGGCATGTACGTCTAGGATTGTCATGAAAGCAATATTGTCCAATTATAAAGATGGGTTTGAGGGAGTTGGATTGATTGCTCATGTTGGAGGGAGTATAGGGGCAGCTGTGGCTGAGATTGTAAATGCACATCCACATATAAGAGGCATCAATTTTGACCTACCAGATGTGGTGGCTAGGGCACCAAGGTATCCTGATGTGACCCAATTGGGAATTGGATCCCCTCCTGAGCAAATGGTGGAGATCCTCACGACTACACAACACGGGCTGTTGGATTTTAATCAAACGGTTACAATTATTATAACTTTTAGAGAGACCCCCCTGTTTGTAGCCGTTGGATCAAAATCCAACGGCCCGTGTTATGTGATCATGAGGATCCCCACCATTTGCTTAGGAGGGGATCCAATTCCACCAATTTGGGGGGTGACATGTTTGATGCTATTCCCAATGCTGATGCCATTTTCATGAAGGTAAAATAGATCAATAACAACTGACACGTACCGTAGCATCATCAGCATTCAAATATGTCACAATATATAGGGACACATGCATTATAGATGCGTGCGTGCATGCGAAATATGTTTTCAACTAGACTGTAAATCTTATAAGAATTGTGCTCGATAGTTTGAGTGTATTGTATTAATGTTTATATAGAGATTACAAGTAGAGTTTGAATGAAGAACAAACTCTTCAAAAACAAACCTAAGATAATTTACAGATAATACAATTAACAAATAATCTATTTGAATTCAAAATCATTCAACAGCCAAAGGATTGGACTGTTGAGAAGTTTTAGCTAAGCCTTCCTATTGACTGATTCCGTTGTGATCTCCGGTGAGTTTTTTGGCGGGAAGCTTTGATTTCAAACTTGGTTTATCAAATCTGAACTAAACATAATTAATCAAATAAGAATCAACAAGGCGACAGGCTAGGCAAACTATAAACAAATACTAAAATAGGTTTTCGAACAAGGCAACAGGCTAGGCAAACAGCCACATCAGCATCAAAGTACAAATTTACCTTAAAGTTTTTCCTAATCCCTTGGAGATGCTATTACACATATGCATGAGAGGACAATTCTTTTGGAACACATGCATTTACCCAGTTAACTTAGACTCCATTACACAATCAATCACTTTAATATCCGTTTTAGTTATACAAGGCTTGGTAGGAAGGTATGAGATATATTATACATATAATGTATGAAATTTGATACAGCAAATGGATGGAAATTCTCAACTTAATGGTTGTAGTTTCTAGCTCATGCGCTCTTGATATCGGAGGTCTTTAATTTGTAGCTAAAAAAATTAATTAAGTGGTGATAATATCCCACTTATAGCAAATTGCACTCAAATACTTACAAAAACAAAGCAACTTATTCGCATTTGTTTATTGTCATATTTATTTTCTATATAAATGCTTATGTCGTCATTTTATTAATCTAAATTACAAATTTAGATATGAATTTACTGAATTAATAGTCTAAATTTACAGTCTGACAACTTTAACATGAAAACATTTTCCTTAAAATTTATCCAAATGACAAGGCCAGCTAGGAAATGGTTTAGATTTAGCTATATTAAGATTTTGATGACATCCAATGTATCAAAACCATTTATGAATTTCTTTTATTAGAAAAATCATAAGAAGAAGAAAGAAAAAGAAATTATCTTAGCATGGCATGTGGCAAGCTATTATTAATGTCCAAGTGGATTATCAGATTGAGTGAATTATATCAAGTGCAATACAGCAAATCCATCCATGATCAATGTCTCTAGACCCACAAAACCCAATGGCAAATGCCCATGCGTGGTGCAATTTTGGTGTTTGTGGGTAGTTGGACTCCAAAAGTCCTTGTTATTTATATCAGTTCATACGCATGTTACAATATGTGGTTGATGGTTGCACTTTTGAGATCAAAACGACGTGATGTTTCTCTCTCTATAGATAAAATAGGAAATTTGGGTTTTCCCCACTGTTCAACCAAAGCCATAAGTGGATCACATAGTCGGTTGCACTCAAAAAGGAGCTTACAGATTTGTCAATGGGATTGTCTTAGAAACCACTAACATTCTACAAGTGCAGTAATGAATGACATGGGCAAGAGATAAGTAATTGAGCACTAATGGGATTCAAAAACACTCAAATCCTGGAATAATTTTTTATCCTTCTAGAGTGAGTTCTTCCCCATCTTGAATGTTCAAAACCAATCTATAGAGTCAATACTAACACTCATGTATTTTAACTGTAGATTAGTTATAAAATTATGTGCGCACTAGGTTTATCAAAACTAAAGATGATTTTTTAAATCGCCGGCACAAGGACACCACCATGGACAAAAATTTTACACATCTTTATTTTGTTTGCGCAAGGATGTTATTGGGGTGATTTACCTGTGTCATGTAAGTTCTTCTTACTTTTTAGAGAGAGTGATAGACCTCCAGCATGCCAACATTCCTTTTACACTGTAGGCTAGTTAGAATGTTTTGGTCTCAATCCAATAGGCAATAACTACCACTTTATATTATACTATTAATTAGTAAGGATGCGTAGTAGCGTTCAAAGATCACTCTTTGGCATTTAGACTCACTTCAGCGACTTCGCCCTTTAAGTGACAAGAGGGAGGGTGGTAAGGAGTAGTGTAAGAGTGGCTCGGTCATCAACATGCCTCTCCTTATTCATTCTATAGGGCAGGGCTACGGACTAACAATTCAGCAAAAGGGCTTAAAAGCTCCTTTATCAAACCTTCCCCTTTGAATAATAATAAGGTAAGCTCGCACCATTCTCATTTCTAGACCCATATATATTAAAAGGTAGAAAAGAAAATGTGAAGATTTCTTGTATGGGTAAATACTTTTAACGACTTAAACTAAAAGTCACTTGTACATGAAGTTAGCATATAAAAATTTCATCCAACGCATACCTAATAGTTCACACCTATGTACCGAAAATTGCTTTTGACAAAACCCCTTTTTTTTTCTTCACTCGAAGCCCAAACAAAGTCTTGAAATAGTAGTCAAATATCTTACATGTTAATCTTAAACCTCCACCAAAAACAAATATCCTGATAACAAATTAAGTAAGTGATTTTCAGTCAACGAAAATAAGTGCGAAAGAAGAAAACCGAAATGTGAAAATCGTAACCATAATTCTTTGCATGTCTCAATTACACGGTGACAGCCAACATTTCATTGCGCGACAATTAAAGCATGATTACTGGGAGAGTTATGATGACTCTAATCCCAAATATTATAAAATAACTTTGTGCAACCAATCTAGAAAAAGCAATAACTTATGGCATGTGGTGGTTCGGTTTGACGCGAGCACACAGAATGATATAGTATTGCACCAAGTCAAGGACTGAAGGAAACCCAAGGCCATAAGGTGTTTTGGTTGGTCGTTTTGTTTTGGAATTCCATGTTTCCAACTGACAAGATGAACTAGTCAAAATACACAGCTTCCCATTAGTGAGGTTTTGGCTGATGCAAGAACAACCAAGGATCCACTTCTCTAGTTTCATAATTTATATCATGATATTATCCACAAAATCCCTTAAATAGGCTTATTCCTTAGCAGCGGTGTACTTAAATAGGCTTATCCTTAACAGCAGTGAACTCCTGTCATAAAATTTCTTTTCATTCAGCATTTTAATCATGTTATAAGTATTATAAAGAGTGGAATATACAGTCGAAAGCAACATCCACTTCCAGTATGTTGACCACCCAATCTGTGGTCAACATTGATGACCATATGTTATGTTAGGGTTTGAAAATCGGAAGAAAAATATTAAAATAAAAAATTGCAAAATCAGAAGGCAATTTATCCTTATCTCCCCAGAGTTCCATAAAACGGTCAAGAGAATATAATAATTTACACAAACCACTATAAACTCATGATTCAAAGAGCCTTTCTCTAACCTCACCCATCTCTCAACTACATACAAAGTCCCAACAAAAGGAGTCAACGTCATTCATCACGTACCCTCATCTACTGACCTCAAACATGAGCTCAACACTAAAACACCCTAGCAAATAACCACAATCCTAAATCAGCTTCATCGGCTAATTAAACTCCAAAACAAAAGGTTAACAAAAACCAAATTATCCCAAGAGAGGAGTTTAGCTGTCAATCACTTTCATTTTCAAGTGAAGGAGTTCTTTTAAAGGTAGTGGCACTGGCCACGCCTAATAGTTGTGAAGTAGTTGAAGTCATGGTGCTGGACCTTAAGTTGCTTTAGCCAAGAATCCGCCACGCTCAATAGCGACATGAGCCTCTCTTGGTCCCTTCCACAGTTGCCTGAGACCCACACACTCCCTTGCATCTTGTAAGTGGCCAAACCAAATGGAGGGAGAGAGATGCCTTCCCCTTTCTTTCGCTTCCGTTGCTCATCGTTCTCAATATCGTCCTCAAGGTCCATGTCTACATAGAGTGCATACCGGACGTGTAAGTAAATATCGTGCATATACATAGCTATTGGAGAACTTAGATATTTATGGTGAAAAGGGCCTGAGCATGGAAACAAAACCAAGTGAACTGGACGTGGAGAATAAATACCTTGAAATGAAGATGAAAGGGTGTGGTATGTGAGGAAGGATGTGGACAGATCCTTTATAGTCCTTCCCATCGGAATGTGATAAATTGGGTACCTGAAAATAATCACATCAAGAAAGTTAAATTAAATTCTGCTTTCTCCTAATAAGGAAGCATTCGCATCTGTGTAATTACGGTCATTTATAAGCAGTATTTATTCTCTACAACGTGTAAAAATAACCGACATCTGAGTGATTTTCCAAAAATGTTGCACATTCTGTGTTTTTCATAAGCAACAAAACAATAAAGTTTAGTAACACGCTCAAGACAGATTGCACGCTTTACTCTGATTCTATTTAGGTAATTATTTGGGTGTCACGTGTTAAGGCGCGAAAGAAAGAGAGATATACCAAGAAACAGCCATCCAACTAGCTGGTGAGAGATCAACACTCCTTAATGACATCAAGCCTGGGTATCGTTGCGCTAATGTATTGATCTGCAAGCGCATAACGAACAAAGTGTCAATCAAACCAACATACTTTTATTATGCGGTAATATTATGGAGCCTGATAAACTAATAAGCATAAGTTGTCCCGATCGTCCAAAAGTTAGAACCTCATATCTTTAAGGGAATCATATATTTTCCTTCTTAAACAGAGAGTCAAAAAGAGAAGAACAACTAAACAAGAACATATTCTCATGAAGAGAGATGTGGATGTTAACTTATCAAGGTCAAAAGTTCAGATACCAAAACTGGAGAAAGTAGTCTCATGACTATAACAAAACCATTAATTTAAGATTACTACCAAGTTTAATCAGATAAACTCAAATCGAACCGAAAAAAGCAAATTAGAAAGGCACGGAGTAAGGTTTGCATAAGAGGAAAATGAACTACAAAAGGATACCTTATCCATGAGAGGAACTCTTCCATAAGGAGTTGATCTCTCAAAGTACTCAAAATATCGGTACCCCAATCTATCATTCACATGCAAGAGATTGTCTTGCTCGAACCCGCCATCTTCTGAAGAGCATCCATCCCATCTCCACAACTTATCATTTTCGCTCTCAAAGCTGCACGAATCGCTAAACGAATCCCTAGTCTCGCAGTCGCCCGACTCAGGCTCTTCCCTGAAAAATTCATTTGAATGTGATTCTGCCATTTACAGCAACTTAACAAAGACAGATACCATTATTCGATTGTAAATTACACGTGATTCTGCCATTTACAGCAACTTATTAGACTGTAAATTACACAAAATTGCAGTAAGTAAAACTGATCAGATGGGCATAGAATCACCAAATCAATGTAGTCCAACTAACCCATATCAGAATCTTAGCATTTCAATTGTACAACAAATCACAACCAAAACTTGGTTGATTCCATATCGGTTTTAAGGCAATCAAAACCACCATTTTACAAATTCGGTCACCGGAACAATCAGATTGCAAAAACCAAGCAGACACAGCTACTACAAATGCAATTTTGAACCTTAACACAAGAAAAACTACGTGTAAAATCTGACATTTATACCTGAAGCTGTTCACAGATGAATTGCTAGTGAAAATTTGGATAGCAGAGAGGTAAGGCACATAATACTGCACAAGAGTCTCGCCGCCGTCCATGGCGATTGGAACTCCGGCGCCATAAGCACTCCATTCATCATAGCAATTCCAGAGATCACTCAATGTGAAATACTCAACCTTTTCTCTCTCCCATGGATGCCATAGCCGATTGAGATTCCTCATCTCAGACTGCAACACAATCAGCAGCAACACCAAACATTAAAAAAAAAATATATATATATATATATCAGCATGCAAATTGATCAAAAACCATTGATTTAAAAACAACCCAGAAACAGAAAATCAGACAGCAGCAAAATCAGCAACACCAATCATTCAAAAACAACAAAATCACCATGCAAATTAATGAAAAAGTATTCATCCAAAAACAACCCAGAAACAGGAAACTGAAGAAAATTTCAAACCTTGGGTAGGAATTGGGGTTGAAGCACCGGGGTTGTAGAATGGAGGAAGCAGTCAAGGTTTGATTGCATTGACCCTTTGTCTAAAATCATTTCTTTTTCTTTCCTCTGCTATTCTAGAGAGAGACAGAGATATGAGAGGGGGAGAGAGAGAGGGGGAGAGAAAATTTGGGTTTTCGCTCACCCTGAATCAGAGAGAGAAAAAAATGTTTCTCTCACCCCAACCCGGAAAACAGAACGAGCCTTATAAAAGAGAGAAAAAACAGAGAGAGAGAGGGAGAGAGAGAGACAGAGGAGAGAAGAGAGAGAGGGAGAGAAATTGGAAAGAGGGGAGAGACTGAATGTCGGGATTCGATTTCCCTTGAAAAGTGAGACAAAAATGCGAAATGGGCCTACGAAAGAGTTCTATTTTTTGGAGTTTGGACACAGCAATTCACGGGCGAGTCTTCGCACCTCTGTTTTTTTTCTTCACAGATAGATTCTTCGCTGGCAATGCTATCAATTCCCAACGGATTTCAGTTCGCCGGATAATTTATATGCCGGTCAAAATTCTCCGGACACGGAATCCTCTCCCTGTTTTTCCGGGTTTTTGTAATCGTTTTTCCTTCTTCACCAACCTTAAAGAAAACTCAACCCTGATCAAAGTCACGGAAATTCAACGTTAAACCTTCAAGCTACATCAAGCCCAAAAATCAAAATTACGAAAAAACCCAGAAAAAAAAAACTGGCTTTCAATCGAATTTTCCCGAGAAAATGACAGAAAAATTTTGAGAAAAAAAAAAAGAGAGCTGAAACCCTAGTTTTCTGCGCGAGAGATTTCTGGGTTTTGTAGTTTTACAAACAAAGACACGATTTACTAACAGAATTGCGAGAAAAGGATTCAACTTTCCCGGAAAAACAGAGAAAGCAAAGGAAAAAGTAACAAACAGAGAGTAACGGAGGAAAGAGGAAGAAGGAGAGAAAAATATCAATGGAGGTTTTTGTTCTAGAAAGAGCGAGATTTTGCAGAGATAAAAAGCAGAGAAATGGATTTGAATATCAACAATAATTAAGGCATCAGAGCACCAGAATTATCATTTATGAGACTCATCTGTCTCAATCAAAGGTCCCCTCCTCCCTCTAAAAAGATAAACTATATGAATTTATGAATTCCTTTTTCTGCTGCTACTGTTTTTAATTTCCCTGGATATTATGATATTTTTAAATCCAATAGGAAGATGCGGGCAGCTGAATATTTTTATTTATTTTTTCTTTAACTGGATGAGACTTGGTCCATGGCCTTGCTTGGTAAGTAGAATAATCATCTTTGAACTCTTCATTCTCTTTTCAACACTGCAATTGTCAGAAGGAAAATTGCAGAGGAAAAGGAGGGGTTGAGGAATCGTTCTTAATTTGGTTCATAATATTGCCAAAAAATGTTGAAACTCTTTATCTTTTTTTAAACCGAAAATTAATATGTTTTTAACTGAAAAACAGTTTTAACGAGTAGAATTATGATTTATTTGTTTACTAAAGGAGGTGGATTTAAATAAGATTTAAAAGAATTTTTAAAAGAGTTTACAAATTCATATGTATTTAATCAAAATTTTAATTGAATCTATGGAAATGGAAGTTTATGGGTATTTAATCAAGATTTTAAAAAAAAATTAATTATAATATTTTATAGAAATTCGAATGTATTTATTCAAGATTTTAAAGTGTATTTATTCTTGTTTTTTAAATAAGTGTATTTAATTAGAATGTGACTTTAAAGTATTCTAAAAGATGAAAGATTTTAATAAATTTAAAGCTTTTTTATAATTTTTTCAAGCTTTAGGAAATTAGAACTCTCTCTAAAATTTATAATAGTTTCGGCTAGCAATCACATAGTCTAAGAAACTTTAGTGGCCAATATCTACCTAGGAACTTTAGGAAATTAAAGCTTTTTTATAATTTTTTCAAGCTTTAGTGGCCAATATCTACCTAGGAGTTTGGATTTGCGTTTTCTTTTCTATGATTTATAAAGTTAGTCAAAAGAGTTGGTTTATGTTTCAGTTTCTTCTCTTTCTATATCTATTGAGTGTCACCAATTTTTTTATAAAGAAAAAAATATTAGATAAACTCCAATTGCGATCAAAGACGTCTGAAAAACATCAAAGATACATGTGAAATTTCACCAACTCGGTGAACTAATTTCTCTAATCTCACCTTTCATTCTTTCTTATTTTCCTTCAAAAATATCTCACCTTTGATTCATATCCAAAACCATTTACAACTTCTAAAATTATTGACTCAAAATGTGCAAATATTCCTTCTCTTTTAGCAATCACATCTTAGAATTGCATGAATAATCGTTTTATTTCCTTCTTTGCGCTCTCCTCATTTGTAACAACTAAAATTTTGCTCTCCTAAACAAACACAAAAACTAATTTTGCATTTGAATAAAGCATATGCCGATTAAATAAATAAAATAAAAAGGTAGTATTTGTGCGAACGTGAGGGCAAAGTTTCATATCAATGTAGGACCAAATCATGCAAAAACTTATAAGGAATTGGGCTACTCCCTATATTACCAATTGATTTTATGGTGGAATCCCAACTTCTTCATGGTATCATATAGCAAGTTGACCTACATGTGAAGCTCAACAACCACATCAACCAATTTGTGTTGTCCACATGTTAGGCTTGAAAATTAGTCACATGTGAGGGGGCGTGTGAGAATGTGATACCAAAGTCCTACATTGGTAAGAGACCAAAGAATGCAAGGGCTTTTATAGAGTTTGACTATTCTTGATCTTCTCAATTGATTTTATGATGGAACCCAAACTTTTTTCAGTATCATCATATGGTCCCTAACACAATAAAAAAATAAGCTAGCCCAATGCCTTCTATTTTAAATCGTCGTATCATATTAAATATGGTTATGGTGCCAACAACAACGTGTGACTTTCGTTTATAATGTGAAGAAATTGACAAGAAAATATAGATTTTAGGCCTAGGAGCAAGACTCTACATTTTTTTATAATTATCTTATTAATTACTGCTTTTGTTCCGTAGCTGCAAAACATTAACTGGTTAATTTCACTAATTAATAATATTATCTCATATCACAGTCATGTTCATAGCTGCAAGGCAAGTTAAGGTTCGAGGAGAAGAAGCAAATCTTGGCATTTGGGTGACCGCGTGAACGTAGCAACAACAACAACACTGTCACAAAATAAGTAAAATACGACGACGTAGAATGTCTGTAACTCCCCTTCCCCCTTCAATATACAGAAGCAATCAGCTTTTGAGTATATATATTGTTCATCTGTTTTTTTTTTTCTCAGGCAATTATTCAACGGTATGAACAAGTCGATGGAGTGGTCCCTTCCGGTTTGACGATGGCATTGTGTTTTTGGGTTTTAGCTGCAATGATTTTTCTTTTATTTATAATAGTTGCACATTTGACCTCACTTTAAAAAATTTGTTTTTTTTTTTGTCAAATATATATGTGAAATGTTCATATTGCCCTTCATTAATTAGAAAGGGGGCAAAAATGCAGCGACGTCCTAACGAAATTCAACGACACACTCCTCTTTTCGATCTTGAACCACCGATCAAATAACAACATCATGATGCCATAATTAGACTTTAACAATTTTATAAACAACCAAAAATTCATTTTCAATGAACCCTATTTAATTAAAAAAGACTTACATTTCAATTTGATTTAAACCAAAATTCTTAAGATTTTGAACCACCATTGCAACAACAACAATCTGATGTCACCACAACAATACTCCCCTCTAAATCTTCGTCCTTCTCTCTCCGCTCGCACTTTTTATTTTGTCTTTCTCTTTCTATAAAGGAGTCAACACAAAATGTTGGTATAACTTAATCGTAACCGTTCAAATAGAAAGAAATGAAAGAGAAGAGAAAAAAAAAGATGAGAGAATCCTAGGCCAAGATTAAGACACTTATTAATTTACTTCCTAAATCTTAAGTTTAGACGACAAATTTTTGGGGTGAGATATGTCATTTGGGCAACATGTTTCACGCTTTCCATGTTTCCTTTTAATATTGAAGCAAAATAGAAAGACTATTTTCTCATTTATACTATTTGAAACCTAGCTTAATTAATCTAATGGGTAGTTCCCGATGGCGATTTGATATAGTGACACTTAATTTTCATTTTGCTAAAGAAAATCTTAACTACTGAGTTACCAAGTGAATTTATAACTATGCTGAGTAAAAATGTGATACAGACTAGTTAAAAGAAACTTGAGTGATGTGGTTTTTATTTGTTTGGAAAATTTATTGGGAATGTCACATTAAGCACTACTTTGAGCGCTTGGGTAATTAGGACGGCACAACTCCCATCCAATATGTGGGTCAGTTGCAAATCAACTCAATTCATCTTCAAGAAAATCTTCAGTCCAAATCATATAAACGATCATTATAACATGAATAATGAACAATTCAAAAAATCTCAATGCATGGGTAGAACTCTCAGGTAAATTAAAAAAAAAAATATATATATATATATAGGGTCATGATCGAGAAACACACGTTTTGACACACATTTTAATACAACTGTTGAAGAACTATTACCATTGTTTTGACTGAAGTAAAAATGAAGATCTGTCACACTTTAGGTGTCAATGAACTTATATAGTAATTACTGAATTTCTATGCAAAATTTTTGTGACATGTCAATATATACATGCAATATTTGTCGTTGTCACAGAAGAAGAAAATGACGCCAGAGATGTTTTTATGTTTGCAACTGCAAGCTAGTAGTGCCACATTTATACGCTGAATTTTCTGGCAATGGCACTGTAATTATTTATGCATGTTTTCAGGTACCTCCTCCATCACTAAACAGTATTAGAATCAAGCAACCTACTTCAAAAGGGACCCGTCTGCAACTTATTTTTTCTGCATATTTATTTGACGTGGTCTTACCTATATATCAGAGGGGGCGTTGAGGGGGTGCAAAAGATGCAGTTGCACAGGGCCTCAAATTTGAAGGGGTTCCTAAAATTTTTGTCATCTAGTATTTGTATGTAATAATATTCTATATTTAAAATTGCTTTTGTTATGAGATAATGTTCAATATTCAAAAATTAATTTTGTTAGCACTTTAAAATCTCAACTTACATTCCTTATAAGCGTAATTTGTTTCTTTTCTAAATATAAAAATTTAGAGCACATTAAGATATTTTGAGTGCCAATAATACACCATAAATGACGGTATTTTTTCAATATTATTATATAATAAAGTTACATATTCAAGTGAAACTTTAAAGTTAGAGTTTTTGAAGTTTGTTTTCTTGTTTGGTTGTTTAAGAGTGAAATGCTTTTGATTATTTAGTGAACGTTATGTTTGTAGCTCTTTTACTTATTACTAATGACATTTTTAAACTTGCAATCAGTAAGTGCTAAACTTTGTTTTGATTTAAGTAATTGATTTCTAGTGTCAATACATTGTCCTACATTTTTTAAGACTATCTTAAGGAGGGTCGCTTTTATAAATTTCGCACAGAGCCTCTAAAATCTCAGAGACGGCCCTACTATATATATATATATATATATATCACGATAATAATCTGGAAAGAAAACAAACGCTAGTTGCCCCCACTTCTTGAATCTGATGTCTGCTAGCACTTAAAGTGTAGCCGAATTGTTTGAAACTGAAATACACAGGTAACCAAATAAAGTGTTGCCTGTAACAAACATTGGCTAACAAGAACAAGCTACTTCAGCACTGTTTTGGGAAGTTAATTAAGGGATCCTAGATGATAATTAATTTCTGAAAACTATATATATTACAAAATATATAATTAAAATTTGGATGACAGAGACTTACAACTTAATTGTTTCAATCGTGTCATCAATTTTGAAATGGGTAGATATGTGTAACTGTCGATGTTGGTATTGCTAAAAGCTGATAGGAGAGTACATTTTCGCTCAATTTTTTCAAGTAAGAGGTTGCATTAATTTTCCATACCAAA
The DNA here is from genome assembly GCA_035220775.1 of Malus fusca. NCBI lineage: Eukaryota > Viridiplantae > Streptophyta > Magnoliopsida > Rosales > Rosaceae > Malus > Malus fusca. Next base: position 6,111,813 of record CM069075.1, read on the forward strand.
TGGGTTTTACTGTTTTCAGTGCTCTCGTAAATTAAATAAAAACCATCATTGGAATTAATGTAATTACATGCATCTGCCTAACTCAATTAATAGATTTTTGACCGACTAAAGTATTTGATCTAGTGATATTTCTCTTCAATTTATCTTAAGATATATACATCCCACATTCAAATATGTTGGAAAATATTAAAGTTAGTCATTTGGTTTATTTTTATGCTAACTTGTTTGGTATTCATATATTAATCTTTTAGTAGGATAATGATTTTGATTACTGTCACATTATTTATCAAGGTTTAAAATTGTTTACTTGTTTGTTAAGAATTAGGTCCTTATACATACAGTTAAAGTTTGGCACTACGAAAGTTTTGATTATGACAATATGTAGTCTTCTCTCTTTATTTTAGCCAATGAATAAGAATATGAATTTGTAATATGTTTGTTCTTCTTTTTCCGTTCTTTCAATTTTTTTCAACAAAATTCTCCGTCTTCCCTTAAAAAAAGAAATATTTTAAATTATTTTCTCATTATTTTTTGGTGCTGCTGAACTGTTGGAATCGTTGGATTTCATGCCAAAGAAAAAAAATTCAAAACATTAACTAATTCAATCAGATTCTCTATTATAAAGGTATGCATCTATATCTTGTACTAACTGGCTGAATAGTCAATTGCAGTCTGATTAATTTGTACATAAATCTGAGCTAGCAAGCATCAAATAGAAGCCTTTCACAGATTCTGTGTTCAGTTTAAATCATAACTCAGATTCAGATTCTTTTCCCACCTAGCTAGCTAGCTTTACTATGGCAAACAATATGTGACGACCCATCCCGAATTAATATATATTTTATCCTCAAATGCGTGAAAATAACAATTATGCCCTCGAGGCTTAGTGACATGGATTTACTTAGATAACGAAAATGTTAGGGCCGAGTTGGGTTCATAACGAAAATGTTACGAATAAACGAATGTGTAAACGGGCTAAGGAAATGGACCCATCACCAAACCTTCTACTTTCTTGGGTCCAATTAAATTTAAGGTTGTTCTTGGATCATTTACTAGCCCTAAATCTCATGGCCCAATCAAGGCCCTGCTTCCCTTATTTCTGCCCAATCCCGTTACCAAATATACACACACACACGTGCTAAACTTCACCATTCCTCTCTACCTCTTTCTCGAACACTCTCTCTGTGTACACCCAAGACCCCCAGCTCACAAACCCCTCCAAAACTTCACAGATTGAACATGAACTTCACATCATCGTGTTCCTCGTGGTCTCACGATCCTAGTGATACCTTTGGAACGAAGAACGGTTCACGGGAACTTGAGAACTTAGGAGCTCCGGCGGGGTGCCCTGTTTCCCTACGTGATTGCTGAAGTTTCACTTGGTTTTGAGACTCAAAAAGGTATCCACACAACTCCCCTAGTGTTTTAGACTAGTTTTGGTTAAGGTTGGACGTCGGAATAAGCTCGACTGTGGGTTTCCAGGTTTAGTCGGTTTTTCCAAAGATTTTTCCGGCCAGTTTCCGTTAGATTTTGGACTTCAAATAGGTAAGGTTGTGTTCTACTCTCTGAGAGCTTCAAATCCATATAAAATTCGTGAATTTTGGTTGAAAAATGAGTGAGATATTGAAGTTTGAAGTTTTTCCAGAAACTGGCGATACAGATGGCAGCCAGCGGTGGATTCCGGCGAAGCCACCAGAGAAGACAATGAATATTCCGTCAACTTTGACGGAATATACTGACGGCGTCAGGTAACACCGTTAGTTTTTAGACGATATATTCTATTATTTAACGAAATATTCCCTAACGCCGTTAGGGATTCCGTCAGTGTGCCAGGCACGTGCCTGCGCATGGGACGTCATAAAATTATTCTAAAAATATGGGGATGATTGTGGTGTTGATTAGGCCATGATGGTATATTCAAACATCTCAATTGATCAACGTATGAGAAGTTATTACATGGTTTTGGTTATGTGCTTAAAATTAACGTTAAAATAGTTGTTTCACATATATGTGAGACATATCCGGAGGACGAGCGTAGCCAGGCGAGACTCGGAGGTTACGACCCTGCTACATACCAATGAGTGGGCTTTTGGTTTTCTATATATACGTATATATGCTTTACATTTTTCCCATAAATTGTTTTAAATGGATTTACATTTTTAAATGTCATGTCAATTGCATTACATTTTAGTATGTGCATTAGTATAGGTATGCATATTATTGCATGACGTTGCAGACGCTTAAGTAAGCTTCAGGTGAGTATATATTGATAATAATGATTGTAGTGTGTATAGTTATGTTGAGATACATTTAGTGCTCATTATCCTACACCTCGGTGTTAGTGCTCCGCCCGAGGCCAGGGCCTAGCTTTCACGTGATCGTTCACCTCCCGCACCACACGCTCACCTTGGATCCAAGGCAGGTGCCAACCTGTCGTACAGACCACATTAGGTGGTTTCGACTTGTAGGTGACTTGCGATACTTCGCACAGCCTTCACATGATCGTAGCACTTGAGCGTATCTATTTACACCTAGCCTGTCGTACAGACCACATTAGGTGGTTCCGACTCGTGTGCAGGAATTAGTTGATGAGTTATAGGCTCAACCGTACAGGTCACGTTAGGTGACTCCGGCTGACATATTATTTTTCATTGATTTATTTCACCTGACTTACTTTTTTCATTGCAGAGATACTTGACATGGCATATATTTAGTTTTCATTACTCTCGAGCATGATTTCTATATACATATGTATTACTATTTTCTGGGAAGTTATACTGGTTTTACGGTGAGGGGTTATTACTTTTGAAAAGTGAAATGGTTTTAAAAAGCTTTGTTTTTTCCCACTCACGTTTTATGTTTTACGCCCCTCCAAGTTCTAGTTAGACGTTTGTGTTGGTGGCTCATGAGGACTCTACGGCGATTCTGACAGACTTCAAATAATGTAGGAACTTTCTTTCATTTTCTGTATAATTAATACTTAGTTTGTTGGACTGCACTTAGGTTACCTATGCTCTGATTACGTGAATTTATGTTTTAACACCTTCACTCGTACTTATATACTTATCTAGTGTAAAGTAACTAGTTTGGTTTTTATTTACCCACATATTCATATCATTATCACTTCCGCACTGCGCACATGGCTACTTCACCTTCACATGACGGCCATCACGCCTTAATTTAGGTCGGGGTGTGTCACAATATCACACAATTCCATGATACAAAAACATAACAAAAACATAATTGCATTACATAGATGCATGCCACATATAACCAGAGATTCCCAACACATATTTATATAAAAAGCCAAGGGCCAAATGAACAGTATTTTTGGTGTCACAGCCCGTCCCGAAATTCATTTATCAGTGATGTAAAATGACAGTTTTATCCTTGGACGAGGAAATTGTAGTGTGCATGTGTGACATATTGAGACTTAGAGGTTATTTTGTGGTTTTGGAATGGTGACCACGTGGATCACACACACACCACACTCACTCATTCTCTTTTCCTTCCTGTGCTCTATCTCTCTCGCAGACTCTCTCTCTCTTCTCTCTTGTATGGACATCACCCAAAACCCTTTGAAACGTAGCAGATTGAAGGTTTTGAGCACACCATTGTGTTCGTGAGGACCCTACGAGTTCAAAGGTACCAATTTCAAGTAAGGAAACATTCGATTTCACGTGGAAACCCTAGCTCCGATTTTGGTCACTATTCATGTGGACGTAAATATGTTGATTTTAGGGAATTTCAAGCTCATAGGGAGCTTAAGGAGGTTCCTACGAAGCTCGGAGTACTTCGTTTGAAGAAATTGGACATCTGGATAGCTAGTTTCGAAGTTGGTCGGTTTTCTCGAATTTCTTCGGCAAGAATCCGTGGATTACAGGTCCTAAAACAGGTATAACGTTGTTCTACTCATCTCTAGCTTTCCATTGGTACAAATTTCATAGAAAATGGTGAAGAAACGAGGGAGAATAAATGTTTCAAAGATTTACCCAGTTTCCGGCGCCGGCGACAGTCGCCAGAGTTCCGAGGTAGGAGACGACGGAATATTCCCTCAAGTCTAACGGAATATTTCGACGCCGTCAGTTAGTTTTGATGGATTCCGTAATGATTTAACGGAATATTCTCGGTATTTACCTGACGGCGTTGACTGACGTCGTCAGTGTGCTTGTCACGTGGCTGAGCGTGGGCGGCGCGTGAGAGGTCCAAAAATTTATCTAAAAATTTGGGGATGATCCTGAGGTTGTGTAGGTCATTGTGGTATATTCATATACCCATTTTGAGCTATGTATGAGAAGTTATTAGCTAGTTTTGCCTATGTGCTTTAAAATAACGATATATGTGGTGTTGTGGACACTCATGTAAGCTTAGGTAAGTTGTGTTTGGTTATGTGAATCATCGATGATGCGATATGTGATTGAATAATGTTGAGCTCATAAAACTACACTTAGGGTGATTGTGATTTAGCCATAGATATGGCACATGCCTGTTTATTATGTCACCCCCCGCACCATATGCTCATATTGGATCCAATTTAGGTGCACAATCTTGTCGTACAGACCTTATTTATGATTCCGACTCGTAGGTGACTAGCGATTTATCGCCCAGCTATTATGTGAGAGTAGTATTGAGCATGATTGTATTACACCCATTATCGTCGTATAGACCTTTTTGTTTGATTCCGACTCTTGTGCAGTATGTTGCCGTATAGGTCATTGTAGTGACTCCGGCTAGAGTGACTTTTGAGCTATGAATTCAGCCGTACAGACTACCTCAGGGGTTCCGGCTAACATGTTATATTTCTATGAAATTATTCTTACCTGAATTGCTTACTCTGTTATATCTTGGCATGGCATACTGATGCGAAAATTAACTTAACGCACAAATTAAACCCTCTCGTGACAATTGTAGTATAGATGTAAGTAGGGTATCGTTCTAGGCCGGGGATTATGAGGGATTGCTAATCAAAGTCAAATTTAATTAAAAACGTAAAAACAAAATTTAAAACACTAAACTAAAATCAAAACACTTAACTAGAATCACTCAAAATAAAACTAACAAATAAACCAAAACAAATCCAAAGACTCAAAATAATTCAAGACTTAAGAAAACACAAACTAAATTTATTTCTAACAAATCTAACACTTTAAAATAAACGGGGGATTGATTTTTGACGAAATTGAATTTAAAACAGAAACTTAAAAATAAACTTCAAAGAAAAAATATTTTATAGAATTAAAATGATGAGACACTAGTTAGAGGGTTCCTTATCCACACATAAATACATGCATACAATTTGATTCCCAGTTATGACTTCAACAAACGAATAAATGACAATGCTCCAATTTAATTAGGTCCGCTTAAATTAACCTTCAGATTTCCCTAGATTCATTGAATTGGACGGGATACGCATCACAACCAAATTATTCTTATCAAGTTCCCTAACTATGGAATACGCATGATAGAGAGACATATCAAAGATCATTAAGTTCAATGGAAATCATAAGCATCGACTAGGCATTCATAACTATGGAATACGCATGTTAATCCAACCTAGGGTTTACTAAACACAATTGTGACTAGCGATTTTTACTACTCATGGATATAAGTTCATAACGATTAGGTGAAATTCCCTTATATCCTAGCATCAAGTCTAAGCATGCAAATTAAGTGTCGACCCTTAACCCACATACATAAACAAGTTATTAATCAACACAGAAAAATAAACCACATCCAAAGTTCAAGAATTCATAACTGGAGTAAATCAAATTATAATAAACATTTATCCATGGTTTCAAATTCACCTCTAACTAAACAGAAATTAATTATACATTATTCATAAATTAAACCATAAAATAAAACATAAGTTTGGAACGAATTAACCGAGAGAGGAATTTCTTCCTCTGTCCCTGTGCTGCTCAAAACAGCCATCCCTTTCCGCAGCTGCGTCTGACGCTGTGGTTCCCCCCCCACGACCTGCCTTGCTGGCAGCCCTCCTGACTTCGCTGCCGAATGGCAGCGTTATTCCTCAGCTACGCAGTGCCTCACTCGCAAGCTGCCAAAGGCAGCCTGCCCTTTCTTTCCACTCCTCTCCCCCACGCAAGCCTTCCTTCGGACTTTCCTTTAAGTTCCGCGTCCCCTCGAGCTGCCCAAAGGCAGCCCTCCATCTCCTCCAGCTGCACAGTTTCCTCTTGACTTCAGCGCTGCCAAGGCAGGCAGCTTACTCCCGCGCCCAAGCAGCTCTCCTTCTTTCCTTATCCCCCCCGTGTGAATATTGCAAAGTTGACTGGTTTTAACCCCAGATTCCAGTTTGCCTCCCACGTGTTCTCAATTGTGCCTGCCTTCTTTTATTATTTCTTTTCTTTTCCGCCCTTTTTGACCTGCCTTCCACTTCTTTTATTTCTGTTCTTCGTTCCTCATTCCCACTGCCCTCACCTTTTCCTTATTTATTTTCTTATTTCCTGCACCCCCCACGAAGTGCTCCACACCTTTTCCTTATTATTTCCTAATGCCGTCTCCACCAACTCTCTTCTTATTATTTGTTTTCTTGATGCCAGTGTGTCCTCCACTCTTGCGCACTGCTGTCCACTTCTTTCTGCAGTGCTCACCACGCTGCAGTCGGTCTTCTTTCAAGCTGCCAAAGGCAGCGTGCTTGGTTCCTGTCAGTGTCACGCCCCATTATTTTTTCTAAAACTATAAAAATCAAATAAGTAAGCAATATAATTTTTACGAATTTTTTTCACTTAAAATCTTTCTTGTGTTAATTTTATTTTCTTAGCTAGATAAATTCGATAAACACAAAAACAAAGTAAATAACTTAAAAATATAAGAAACTAACTAAGAAAAGACGAGAGAATTTGATGTAAAATATGTATAAATATGAGCTTATCAAATACCCCCACACCTCGAGCAAAACAGAGAAAACAGAACAAGTAATAACATGAAAATTATTAGCTTCCCCATATGTGACCCTCATAGAACTTCATTTGAGAACACAATCATCAAGAACCATAGCTAACACCAACAAGCAATTCAAGTTCATTTTCCTTACTCAAATATTAGCAGTAATCTTTGAATCATCTTTGAAGTGTAGTGTGTGAGATAGCCATGCTAATGCAATTTCAAATTTTTATTTTTAAAATCACCATATGCAAACTAGCGACCTTCTCACGGGATTTACACTCAATCACACATGTGTTTAGTTTTAATGTGTTTCTCTCAAAGAATCAAATGTGAAAGTTCTACCATAAACTTGCATAAAGATCACTTCTCCACAATCATAATTGCAAAACTTAAATCAAGAGGACTTTTATGAAGGAAATTTTGTGAAAAACATGTTCATTTGAATAACATCATATAGCATGCAATTAACAATTAAAGGCGGAATCATGCTTTCATGCATTCAAAAACAAAACATCTACCATGAAATTCAAAGCCTAGTAGATTGGTGAACCTTGACTCAACTTAAAAACAACAATTTGTTAGTTGAGAAATATTTACCTTTGTAGATTCCTCTTTGCATATGCAAAGGATAATCACCCAAGAGATAGGGCCTTCATTCCTTGCTTCTTAGCTCCATGGATTTGGTTAGAAGAATAGGTTCTCCAAGTTCCCAAAATTGAGAACCTCTAAAGATTCTACACCAAGGTTGGATTGGAGAGGAAATGAGTGACCTTGAGGAAATAGAATTGCTAGACAATATCCCCCAAGGTGGTTGGCCTCTTAGAGAGAAATGGAAGCTTTGTGTTCTCACCAATTTTCTCTAAAATCAACAACTTTTGAATTTTAGGTTATAAAGTTCTTTATATAGTCACTTCTTTAAATGACCTAAAGAACCAAAAAACCCTAATTCAACACTAAATGGATATGGGCTTTTGGGCCTTTGTGAATCTTTATTCATTAAGTTGTCATACAACTTAAGTCAATGGGCTTTGACGTTCGAAGCCCATTAGGCCTTAAGGTCCAAAACTATCCCGAGGTCTTTAACGAACTTATTCGTTTGATTAATTAACATATTAATTAATCCTTGCCATAAATAATTAAACCATTTAATTCATCTCCTTTGTTTCTTCAATCTCCACCTTATTTGGTGTACGATACATTAGGTTCCTTTTAGCGAGGCAGTGGGCGATTAAAACCATTTTACATCGATTGTGAATTGAAACTTACTTTCAATTCTCCCTTTAGTGATTACACACGTTTAGGGCTTCCACAAACCATGAGTGACACCTAGCAGCATATCATGGCTACCCAAGCTAATCAGAAGAGGTAGAGAACCTATTCAGTTTAGGATTACAAATGCAATACGGTCTTTCTCTAATCTAATACTCTTGACCACATTGTTTGGTGTGATAGTTTATTTATTCATGTCTACTATCCAATGTGATTCTTGTGCTTATATGATTACTTTGAATGTGAATTAGAACGCATTCCCAAATCTCATTCATACTCTGGCCAGAGATTTTAATCATATCATAGAGTATTCTCCCTCAAGCCAATTGAAGGTTAGAGATCCCTTGTTGCGCATTCACTTGTCTCCATGACTAAGTGGCTTAACCCCAATGATGTCGTGGACACCCCGATGGGGTGACTTTGACATAATCAAAGATCAAGGACTTAACCACAAGACAACAACTGTGATGCCTCAGGTCAAAGGACTAATTTGCATTATCCCAAACATGAGTTCTCATGTGACATGAGTATGAGAACTCCTCGTTGATCGTGTTCAGTGAACTCATTCTCTATTGAGCACCTACGTACTTGTCTTGATGTCACACACATCAATGACTCGAGACTAGTCACTCTCCCTGAGAGAAGACATAGCACGTACTGATCTTATCGGACTGTCAATGCCCAATTGGCAATCCTATGATCAGGAACGTTTAGGATGTGTCTACGAAAGAATGGTCTCATTAATCTAACTTCATTAGATTGCATTCTTCCAATCACATATTCCTTGGACTTTATCGTTTAAGCATATAACATTTATATGAGACGTCTCAAACAATAATGTTTGCCCTTTATATGTAAACTAGATTAGTTTAACATGTGAAATATCCGTAAAGTATCATCATATGAATGGCTTTAGGGCACATTTCCAACAATATCCCACTTGCACTAGAGCCAATCAGCTTGGTCATCTGTTATGATTCCTCTTCTGTAGTCATTTCCTAAATGGCTGAGTAGTAGGCCTAGGAAATGGATATCTATATGTTATCCATAGAAGCAACCTTGAGAATATCGACGTCACCATTATACATGATTCCCAATCATGTGGTTCAGTCTCTCATATGAGTTCGGATCTTGATGAGACCTTGATTCCCTGGCTTGAGCTATCGCCCCATTAGTGTCGTAGTGTCAGTACACTAGATACATTTTCTGGTTGGAAACGAATAGAGAGTTCATAAATGAACTTTCCCATCCAAACAACATTGTTGTAAACTTCTATATGGCAATATATTTTGCATTCATAATGGAACACACTAAAGTCATTACTTTAATGTTTCCATCCAAATATCTCTTTAGTCATAATAAAGAGGTATCTGTTAATCTCTTCATTCATAATGAAGAAACATTCAACGATGGATTAGATTCATAATCTAACACATTTACGCTTCCTTTACGTTACTCTAATTCTTCCTCATTCTTCGAGGAACCTATCCTTTAGTATTTCTTAAATACTTAAGGATTCACTTGACAGCTGCCATGGTTCTGATCCTGGGCTTGCATTGATATCGCCTTGTACCTTTCTTGGTACAACTTATATCAACGTTTTTCATACAATATGAAATACGTAAATCACCTTTCTGCGTATGAATAAAGGATTCTCTTTATGCAATATTTCTTTGGGAGTCAAAGGGTACGTTCCCTTTGAGAAGAGCTACCTCCTAGTCTCACTAGAGTTGTTCTTCTGATTGAAGTTTATCATCATATGAGAAACTTCCTAGCATATTTTGTCTATTATTAGGGCATGATATAATCCAATTATATCCTAAAATCTATCATTATAGATTTCCATCCCATGTATATAGACTATGTCTCCCATATACATTCTATCGTTATAGAAAGTTTAAAGTCATAACTTTAACGAAGAAGTATTCTTTTCATTTCCAAATTTAATATATCATATATATATTCTAAATTTTAGGAACATGATTAACTCCCACTAATCTTTTGTAAACCTAGTAAACAAAAGATTCATTTACATCTTTATGAGAAATCAAACGTTTTGATATTTCTCTCATAAGACGCTTATGGCTCCCACTAGCTTGCTAAGATCCATGATGGTTGGATCTCTACAACTTACATGTTTTGTGATTCATAGTTTTAGACATATATTATTAGCACTGTTCTAAAAATCCCCGCCTAGCGCCGCCTAGGCCCCGCCTAGGCGCTAGGCGGCTGGTCACCGCCCCGATTAATGCCTAGGCGTTTGAAAATTAATAAAGGGCGCCTAGACTAGTTGAGGCGCCCGCCTAGCCCGCCTAGACCCGCCTAGGCACCTGCTTAGGTTGCGACTCACTTTGATAGAAAATAGATAACTTTCAATTTGCATTTAATTTTTTTCAATAAATTGTAAGAGACTTGTTGAATACTTAAATGGGCACACACTATATGCTTGTTCCCCATGTTTTCATTATGTTCCAATACTTTATAATACATATGTCATTCTATTTTGTAGTTTATGATGAAATTATATATATTTTAAGTATAAACAGACACTTATTTACACGAAATATAATGGATTTACTTAAATCCGCCTAGTCCGCCTAGGCGTCCGCCTAGACCCCGCCTAGCCGCCTAGGCGCTAGGCCCCAGCCCGCCGCCCGACTAGCGCCTAGCGTCTTTTAGAACCTTGATTATTAGGACTATCTTAATAATGGTTTCGGAAACCTATATTATGTCCAAACATTGAATCAACATTTAGTTGTAGCTAGCTATCTTCGAATTAATTGAAACTAAGACTACGTCAAAAATGGTTCCTTCAAAGTCAACCATTCTCTTTGATTGTAGTCACCTTAAGCTACCAATTAGCTATGAAGGTTTCATTATTTCGGGTCAAATGGTACTTTACCATTTCCTTGAGTATATTTTGTATATACACTCAATGTAGTCATAAAGTTCAAACCATTCAACTGAGACGGTTTAAAATTCTTTTTGACTACCTTGGAGCTTGTGGTATAGGAACTAGGTTGTTATATTTGTTGATTATCATCTTGTCTCTCAAAGAACCCATTCTTTTGAGTTCTATTCCTAGTTCATTTGCTCTAAGGCAAATCACATTGTAGGATTACAATGAACTACTCAACAAACAACATTTGTTGGTTGGTTTATAGAAGTGATATCCAAAGGTTAATTTAAGGATATCCACAAGATAATTTTTAAACAAATATTGCTCATTAGCACACAACCCCAAATCTTAACATGATTAAGATTTGTCTTTCTTTCCAACTACATCCTATGGAGTTATGAAAATTTGGAAGATCTCCTAATTGACAATCATATTGTTTTAGAAGTATATATCCTATATATATGGGTAATTGATAATATTCAACGAACTAAATCTTATTTAAGTTCGTTCTTCTCCTAATGGAGAAAATCATTATCTTATGATGCTAATTTCCTTGATATCTTTCAAGGAAACTCATCTAAAGTGTTACCTTTCCTTGGATCAAATCTAAGGATGTAATTACTTTAGACGTCTTACTCATCAATCTTACATTTCTTGAATTCTTTGAAACCTTTTGCAAAGTATTCGGACTTGTGTTTATTCAAAATAAACTATAGTCCAACCGAGAGTGATCTTCGGTGAATGTCATACAACATGAGTAGTATTATGTTGTGGACAATTGCCACTATCTTGCAACCTTTTGGGTTTTAAGCATCATTATATTCTAAACAGTTAACGCTACCATATCATCTCTACTATAGAGACAATCAATTAGATTACTATAATCCAATCATTGATTAATAAAGAACAATGTTTTGTCAAACAAAACATTCATCCATCTCTACTATAGTGACGGAATTAAGTTCCTTAAAATTGGAATGTAAAGACAATCTTTGGTTTTTCCAATTTCTTTGGTAGTTCATATGAGGAAGTTAGTACCATCTGCTTTCGTAGAGATCTATATTTTATTCACGTTCCGAATGTGAAGTACTTTCTCTTCTCTCATTAATCTTCTACTTCTTATTAGCCACACTTTTACAACGATTGTAAAACATAGTTACTAATACGGAATCAAGCATTCAAGTAGAAGAACCAACTGTTTTGAACTATTCAAGAACAATTTACAACACCTTTGAAATGTGTGTTCTTGACACTTGCAAGACATTTCTTGCAAATACCCCTTCCAATGTCCATCCTTTCATAAAGAAAGTTTGTTCCCTTGGAGTTAATTTTATCTTCTTCATTTGACTTCTCCTTTGACTACAATAGTCATGGTCCCTAAACTCCCACTATCTCTCTTGAAACCTTTTTCAATTGTGTTATACACATCAAACATTTTGGAGAGTGTTTGGTTATTGTTCACTACATAGTTTACAATAAACTTAGTGAACCATTAGGATAGGGACATAAAGGTGAAGTCCTAGCCTAGTTTCCTTCTCGTTAAGTGGTTTATCACTTCAACACTCAATGATTCAAAATCATCATAAGTCCATGTTGATGGACTATTTTTGTCAACCAACCATTATGTTCTAAACATAATTACAAACTTTCAAGAGTTGTTCAAGGCAACTCTTATTTCTTCATACAACAATTTGTAAGTGAAGAATTATGGCACTAAAAGTGTCCTTGTCTTTATGCTAATCTTCTTAAGTTCCTTTGTTCATATAACGAAGGAATAAGCATTGGTTGTTTGTGTTGTCCTCTTCATGATAGACATTTCTAACATGTTCTTCCAATGATACATTATCAATAGGAAGATTGTGAGGATGAGACTTCTTAGGTACATGCACAATCCATTTAAGACAATCTTTGGGATTGTGTTACCAAGTCCGGAAACTAAAACATTCGGATTTTCTTTGTCAAGTTTTGGATAACGTTTGCAAATATATTGGTAAACAAATACATAACGAATATAAATTGATTGATTTTAAGCCATTTGATTCGGGTCTTTAAATCAAATAGCACCACCCACTATTTTTGGCAAATTCCATATCCCTCATTGGAATTCGAGAGTTTTGGAGGAAACTCTTAGTAGGTTATGGGAGACTCACTATTACCAAGCCCACCTCACAATGATATGATGTTGGCTAGCATTAATAATAATGAGAGAGTACGCTTACTCATTTGCAACTAATGCAAGTACCCATCAATTTGGCCTCTAGAGAATGTTGCCTCACGATGATACGATGTCGGCGCCATTGCACTTAGTTAAGTCATTCCCACCATGCTTAGTGCGTGAAGGGGTTCAAGAATAGCCTCACGATGATACGATGTCGGCCATCCTCGTTGCCTACACTCACCTCATCAAGTATGTATATAGACTCCTCCTGAGTATAAGCATGCACTTTGTACTCCCCCATGATAGGGTGAAGCCGGTGTACAAGTCATAAACGATTGGAGCCTACCACGGTGGAAGGCCACGAAAGAGTGTTCTAAGCACTCTCACGCTTTTCAACTTAATAATGGTTTGGTTGAGGGTTTTAGGTCTCATCACATAAACATATTCATTTTAATCTTTATTAAAACAATTTTGGTCCTATTACAACTATTGGTCCATTTGATTCAATTTAGTTGTATATAATACTCCCACTATATTTATAAAACGGTTTTTTAAAGCAAGAGTATATGATACTACTAACGTAAGGTTTGCATTCATTTGATGGACTATATAGTTGCCTTAGGGCCTTAGGATGACTATGAACCTTTGTTTAGATTCAACACGAGCCTAGTGTTGAATCTCGGACTAGGGATGGAGATTGATTTTAGTTACGCGTTTAATCACATTAAGGCGTGTTGTTCCTAGGGGCGTGGGACCCAACTACTTCATTTTCATGCATATCAAATAAAGCAAGAAAGAAGTACTTCAAAGTAAAAGAGAGCTTATGCTCTTTACAACATTTGCATAATTCAAATTACTTTAAAGTAAAGAAGAGCTTATGCTCTTTTACAACATTTGATCAAATCAAATTGCAACCAAAATTAATCTACACATTCCCATGGTTCAAACAAATTTGAAACGGCCTTTCACATAGCTCAATTATCGTAGGCTTAGGTTCATAATCACCCTTTAATTAATCAACACTTTAATTAATTAAATTGAATGCAACATTTTCATTTGGTTTTTGTATCCATAAAATTGATTTAAATGGAGCTAAATGAAATGAAAATCCAATTCTCATTTAAAGAGACAAAACAATTTTTGTTCCCTACTTAATTTGGGCCATCATGCAATAACCACAACTTTTTGGGCTATATTGCGAAACACAAACTTTTGGGGTCACTTTGTAAAAACACAAAAGTCCACTACTTCATGTAATTACAACTAGAACCCAAAAATTTCAACAAATACAAAAAACTTCATTAAAGGAGCAAAACAATTTGTCCTTTAACGTTTTTGGGCCTTAACGTAAAAACGTAAACTTTTGGGCCAAAGTGCAAATACACAAAAGTATCAAAACTTTATGTAATTGAATAAAAGACCCAAAAATACCCTATTTAATTAGGGTGGCCGGCCATGATAGAAAAAATATGATTTTTACAAAGTTTTTGTAAGTGGGTTTTATTAGGTGAGGTAAAGATGAAATATTTTGAATTTATGTTAAACTTTTAAAAAAAAGTTTGTCTACCATTATAACCATTAATTGAATTTATGTCAAACTTTTTAAAAAGTTTGTCTACCATTAAAACCATTAATAATTCTTTACAAATAATCATCACCCACTAAAATCACCCACTAAAATTAAACCAAAACTTTATGTAAAAACATAAAACATTTTGAATCAAAACTTCAAAACTTTTTGTTCTTGGCAAGAACTTCAAGAACATTGAAGAACACTCATGAAAACTCATAATAGCTTCATGAATGTTTTCACTCACCAAAACTCAAATTTTCATCACTCAAAAGAGGGCTAACATCCTAGGGTACTTAGGGGTTCCAAAAGTCACTTTAAAACCATTTTAACAAGACAAACATGAACCCAAAAAATCACCCTTTGGATTTGGCCGAATTTCCCCAAAAACATGGCACCAAATTTTAGCTCCAAAATTCATGCTCATATGAACTACATCTACAACATTTGAGATGGCAAATTTTCTAACAAAATTTACATTCAAAGAAACAAGAATAAAGCTTGTAACATATTACAACTTTTAAATCAAAAAACTATGAACTACAAAACCCAAAATGATTCACCAACTACTAGACCTAGGCTCTGATACCACTTGAAGGAAATTTTGTGAAAAACATGTTCATTTGAATAACATCATATAGCATGCAATTAACAATTAAAGGCGGAATCATGCTTTCATGCATTCAAAAACAAAACATCTACCATGAAATTCAAAGCCTAGTAGATTGGTGAACCTTGACTCAACTTAAAAACAACAATTTGTTAGTTGAGAAATATTTACCTTTGTAGATTCCTCTTTGCATATGCAAAGGATAATCACCCAAGAGATAGGGCATTCATTCCTTGCTTCTTAGCTCCATGGATTTGGTTAGAAGAATAGGTTCTCCAAGTTCCCAAAATTGAGAACCTCTAAAGATTCTACACCAAGGTTGGATTGGAGAGGAAATGAGTGACCTTGAGGAAATAGAATTGCTAGACAATATCCCCCAAGGTGGTTGGCCTCTTAGAGAGAAATGGAAGCTTTGTGTTCTCACCAATTTTCTCTAAAATCAACAACTTTTGAATTTTAGGTTATAAAGTTCTTTATATAGTCACTTCTTTAAATGACCTAAAGAACCAAAAAACCCTAATTCAACACTAAATGGATATGGGCTTTTGGGCCTTTGTGAATCTTTATTCATTAAGTTGTCATACAACTTAAGTCAATGGGCTTTGACGTTCGAAGCCCATTGGGCCTTAAGGTCCAAAACTATCCCGAGGTCTTTAACGAACTTATTCGTTTGATTAATTAACATATTAATTAATCCTTGCCATAAATAATTAAACCATTTAATTCATCTCCTTTGTTTCTTCAATCTCCACCTTATTTGGTGTACGATACATTAGGTTCCTTTTAGCGAGGCAGTGGGCGATTAAAACCATTTTACATCGATTGTGAATTGAAACTTACTTTCAATTCTCCCTTTAGTGATTACACACGTTTAGGGCTTCCACAAACCATGAGTGACACCTAGCAGCATATCATGGCTACCCAAGCTAATCAGAAGAGGTAGAGAACCTATTCAGTTTAGGATTACAAATGCAATACGGTCTTTCTCTAATCTAATACTCTTGACCACATTGTTTGGTTTGATAGTTTATTTATTCATGTCTACTATCCAATGTGATTCTTGTGCTTATATGATTACTTTGAATGTGAATTGGAACGCATTCCCAAATCTCATTCATACTCTGGCCAGAGATTTTAATCATATCATAGAGTATTCTCCCTCAAGCCAATTGAAGGTTAGAGATCCCTTGTTGCGCATTCACTTGTCTCCATGACTAAGTGTCTTAACCCCAATGATGTCGTGGACACCCCGATGGGGTGACTTTGACATAATCAAAGATCAAGGACTTAACCACAAGACAACAACTGTGATGCCTCAGGTCAAAGGACTAATTTGCATTATCCCAAACATGAGTTCTCATGTGACATGAGTATGAGAACTCCTCGTTGATCGTGTTCAGTGAACTCATTCTCTATTGAGCACCTACGTACTTGTCTTGATGTCACACACATCAATGACTCGAGACTAGTCACTCTCCCTGAGAGAAGACATAGCACGTACTGATCTTATCGGACTGTCAATGCCCAATTGGCAATCCTATGATCAGGAACGTTTAGGATGTGTCTACGAAAGAATGGTCTCATTAATCTAACTTCATTAGATTGCATTCTTCCAATCACATATTCCTTGGACTTTATCGTTTAAGCATATAACATTTATATGAGACGTCTCAAACAATAATGTTTGCCCTTTATATGTAAACTAGATTAGTTTAACATGTGAAATATCCGTAAAGTATCATCATATGAATGGCTTTAGGGCACATTTCCAACATTTTATTGGACGTAATGAGGTTTAGGGCGAGGGTTATTGAAACGAAAGAATAGGTAAACACAAGTACCAAGCTACATTGCAAGCTACATTGCAAGCAATTCTTTTGTTTAGATTTATAAGAACTCAAGCTTTCCAGCTATTCTTCAAGTCACCTTCAACCACAACCTTAAACTGAAACTTTAAACACTTTTTATTTTCTTCGTAAACAAACTTTCTTTCTTTCTTGTTTTTTTTTTTTTTTTTTTTTTTTTTTTGAAAGGCAGAAACAAATATGAAAAACCCCCACACTTATTCTTTTGCCAAACACCTTCAAAGTACTTCACAAACATTTCTCATAAGACAATCTCGCATTGCTCATTAGCTCGCTTGGAAAGGGTAAGGAAAAATATTTATTTCAGGCATAAGGGTAGACATATCTGGTGATAAGAAATAAAAAGGCTCACAAATACGGCTCAAATTGGCAATCTAATGATATCATTTTTCTTTGGAAAACAAAGTTATTTGGGCCATGGTGGTAAACCTAATGCCTCTATCATTTTCAAGTTCATGCAATCAATGACAAATATTTCGAAAGATCGTTATGCAAGTTCTAGAGAAGTATCTCACATAAGTTCATCACACATGAAAGAATAGGAGTGTATGAAAAATGCACACACTTTCAATAGGCTCAAAAACTCACATAGGATGTATATGGTCACTAAATTCACATATGGAGCTTTAAATCATGCTTTAGTTTCACATCAACAAGGCTATGTGCATTTGGTTTTTCAAAGATGATCAAATATGTACAAACTAACACGAGAATTAGGAATTTCACACAACACATGTTAACTAAATTCTTGATCATCATGGTTCAAATTTTATCCAATTATATCATTGGGTCGGGAAACTAACAAAAATATAATTCAAAACAATAAGGAAAACAAGGAAATATTTTTGGTTTTTTTTTTAATTTTTCGATTTTTTTTTTTTTTTAAATAACAACTTAATTAAGAAAATACAAAGCAATAACATGGAAACAAATGAAACCAGTTCAAAGTTGAAGGTACAAAAATTTTCAATTTGGTCATTTTTATACTCTTTACCCCCACACTTAAACTAGACATTGTCCCCAATGTCAGAAAATGTAATAAAATGCAAGTAAAAATAAAATAAATAAATATAAAGAAACAAAATAAAGCAATAGGACTGAAAACTTCCCTAATTTGCAGAAAAATCAAGCGATGACCCCGAAGCTAAAATTCTGCAATCAACTTCAAGGGTGGAAATAACCAAAAGTTCCTGCAAAGAAGAGAAATAATTCAGTTAAGCACGCAAGAAAATATAAAAAACAAACAAACGAAAAATTGAAAATGAAAATAAAAGATAATGAATAAAACTAATAAGTGATCATTGGTCCTGTTTGGTGACTTTCCACAGCTTTGAACTTGAACTGGCCTCAGGAACTTCTTAGCAAGGAAAATGAGACTTGATTGGTGGTGGTGACTGATGCGTCCATATGTTGTTGAGGCTTCTCGAGCTCTTGGTTTCAACTCGAACTCCTTCTGCCGGGTTGATTGAGTCTGCAGGCTGCATTCTTCTCTGCTTGTTTCTTCTGCATGGCAGGTAGGCACGAGGTAGAGGTGGTGGTCTGATTCTTTGTTCAATCTGTCCAAGTGCTGACCGATTGCCTTCTTTCACCTTGTCCCGTAGCCAAGAGCAAGGGTAAAGGAAAAGCATGCCATGAGAAATCTTTGCCTTTGACTCTGATGATATGGGATACTTTTGCTTTTGAAGAAGTATCGTTCCACAGGTGTATTCTTGAACTGGGCTGGGGAACTTCTTAGCAAGGAAAATGAGACTTGATCTTGAAGATGAAGCAGCACTTTGTCTCCACATGCTTCAAGTAATCATTTTCACTTGCCTTATCTGTTCTCCAGGCAGATGTGGCGTCTTCTTCGGAAGTACATCAGCGGTTGAAGATGAACACTCGAGAGCAATGCTAGGTAAGCAATCAGGAAGGATTTCCAGGCAGTCGGTTCTTAGATCGGAAGATTGACACCGAATGCTGGCTGATTGCTCGCTTTCTCCTTGTCACAAAGACAAGGACAAGGACAGGGAGAAAGCATGATATGAGATACTCTTGCTTTCAACCTTCATGATATGAAATACTCTAGCTCTTGATGACTTGTTTGCAAAGGTATCCCAGGGAATGAGAAACACAGAGTAACTCGAGAGGGTTTGTTGGAAAGGCATTTTCGGAGATGAAAAATTTCGGAGATGAAGAAGTGTTGAGGGGGTTTGCCTTTGCAATGGATGGCGAAGGTAGACGTTTATAGGACTTCTCTTCACAACCGAAACTGTTCATTTACCCCTGTCGGCAGCCGGTGGATGGATGAACAGTACAGGTTACGCGCTTTCTGACAAAACAGCCCGTAATTTGCGCAAAGCTGACAGCGCGCGTGACGAGAGACGACAAATCTGGAAAAGCTGCTCGCCTCGTGATTCCTGACCGCTCCATCTTTTGAGAGAGGCGCCCGACTTTTGAGACGGAGACGCCGCTTTTGAGAAAAGAATCCGGCTTTTGAGAAAGGAGCCCGGCTCTTCGATTTGCGAGAGGACGCCTCATCGACTTCTGAGGAGCGCCTCTTGATTCATTCTTTTTATAGAGGCGCAATTTTGTTCCACAACACGCTTGAGCTCCCTCCTGTAAACACTCCCTCCTGCATTTCTTTTAATCTTGATCAGTCCGACTCTTCATTCTCTACACACCTTCAAATATGTCTTGCCCTTCTGACCGTCGCCTTAACTTGAATGTTGGGGAAGATAGTGATATGTCTTCTCCAACCAACATTTGGCAGCCGTCCTTCATATCCCCAAATGGTCATCTTACAGTTGGGGATTCCATGATGATGAACGAAACAACCGCATCGGTGGTGGCCAGAAATCTGCTCACTCCTAGAGACACTAGGATACTTTCCAGGCGGTCCGACGAACTGGCTGTTCAGGACTCTATGGCCTACAGCGTCCGTTGCGCAGGCTCAGTATCAAACATGGGCCAGCGTCTTCTTGCACGAACTCGTCAGGTGGAGTCGTTGATGGCTGAAGTGGCTAGTCTTCGGCAAGAGGTCAGAGTGCTTAGGCATGAGAATAAGGAGTTACACATGCTCGCAACTAATTACTCAACAAGCATGAAGAGGAAGCTTGATCAGCTGCAGGAGTCCGAAGTGCGGATTCAGAGTGATCATCAACGGTTTATGACGTTACTCCCGAGGTTTATGTTGTCTTCAACCTCGGGAGCTGCACCAAGCATTGAGGCTCCGAATGATCCAACTCTGGCGTTTCGTCTTTCTGGGGCTCCGTCGACCTCCGAGGCACCACCTACCAACGACCAATGAACGAAATTAGTTTACAAGTTATTGTAAAATATTTATGTATTTAAGTTTATTTAATTATATATATATATATATATTTTTGTGTTTTATTTATATGAATGTTTATGTTTTTTTTTATTTTTTTATTTATTTTATTTATTTTTTTTTATTTTTTTTTTTTACTATTTTTTTTATTTTTTATCAAAGAAATAAAACTAAAACAAAAATCAAAAGTAAAAGACAAAACACAAAAATAAACACAAACAAAAACATAAAACACAAACAAAGGATTAGCAAATTTTCTAATCCCCGGCAACGGCGCCAAAATTTTGATGCGAAAATTAACTTAACGCACAAATTAAACCCTCTTGTGACAATTGTAGTATAGATGTAAGTAGGGTATCGTTCTAGGCCGGGGATTAGGAGGGATTGCTAATCAAAGTAAAATTTAATTAAAAACGTAAAAACAAAATTTAAAACACTAAACTAAAATCAAAACACTTAACTAGAATCACTCAAAATAAAACTAACAAATAAACCAAAACAAATCCAAAGACTCAAAATAATTCAAGACTTAAGAAAACACAAACTAAATTTATTTCTAACAAATCTAACACTTTAAAATAAACGGGGGATTGATTTTTGACGAAATTGAATTTAAAACAGAAACTTAAAAATAAACTTCAAATAAAAAATATTTTATAGAATTAAAATGATGAGACACTAGTTAGAGGGTTCCTTATCCACACATAAATACATGCATACAATTTGATTTCCAGTTATGACTTCAACAAACGAATAAATGACAATGCTCCAAGTTAATTAGGTCCGCTTAAATTAACCTTCAGATTTCCCTAGATTCATTGAATTGGACGGGATACGCATCACAACCAAATTATTCTTATCAAGTTCCCTAACTATGGAATACGCATGATAGAGAGACATATCAAAGATCATTAAGTTCAATGGAAATCATGAGCATCGACTAGGCATTCACAACTATGGAATACGCATGTTAATCCAACCTAGGGTTTACTAAACACAATCGTGACTAGAGATTTTTACTACTCATGGATATAAGTTCATAACGATTAGGTGAAATTCCCTTATATCCTAGCATCAAGTCTAAGCATGCAAATTAAGTGTCGACCCTTAACCCACATACATAAACAAGTTATTAATCAACACAGAAAAATAAACCACATCCAAAGTTCAAGAATTCATAACTGGAGTAAATCAAATTATAATAAACATTTATCCATGGTTTCAAATTCACCTCTAACTAAACAGAAATTAATTATACATTATTCATAAATTAAACCATAAAATAAAACATAAGTTTGGAACGATTTAACCGAGAGAGGAATTTCTTCCTCTGTCCCTGTGCTGCTCAAAACAGCCTTCCCTTTCCGCAGCTGCGTCTGACGCTGTGGTTTCCCCCCCCACGACCTGCCTTGCTGGCAGCCCTCCTGACTTCGCTGCCGAAGGGCAGCGTTATTCCTCAGCTACGCAATGCCTCACTCGCAAGCTGCCAAAGGCAGCCTGCCCTTTCTTTCCACTCATCTCCCCCACGCAAGCCTTCCTTCGGACTTTCCTTTAAGTTCCGCGTCCCCTCGAGCTGCCCAAAGGCAGCCCTCCATCTCCTCCAGCTGCACAGTTTCCTCTTGACTTCAGCGCTGCCAAGGCAGGCAGCTTACTCCCGCGCCCAAGCAGCTCTCCTTCTTTCCTTATCCCCCCCGTGTGAATATTGCAAAGTTGACTGGTTTTAACCCCAGATTCCAGCTTGCCTCCCACGTGTTCTCAATTGTGCCTGCCTTCTTTTATTATTTCTTTTCTTTTCCGCCCTTTTTGACCTGCCTTCCACTTCTTTTATTTCTATTCTTCGTTCCTCATTCCCACTGCCCTCACCTTTTCCTTATTTATTTTCTTATTTCCTGCACCCCCCACGAAGTGCTCCACACCTTTTCCTTATTATTTCCTAATGCCGTCTCCACCAACTCTCTTCTTATTATTTGTTTTCTTGATGCCAGTGTGTCCTCCACTCTTGCGCACTGCTGTCCACTTCTTTCTGCAGTGCTCACCACGCTGCAGTCGGTCTTCTTTCAAGCTGCCAAAGGCAGCGTGCTTGGTTCCTGTCAGTGTCACGCCCCATTATTTTTTCTAAAACTATAAAAATCAAATAAGTAAGCAATATAATTTTTACGAATTTTTTTCACTTAAAATCTTTCTTGTGTTAATTTTATTTTCTTAGCTAGATAAATTCGATAAACACAAAAACAAAGTAAATAACTTAAAAATATAAGAAACTAACTAAGAAAAGACGAGAGAATTTGATGTAAAATATGTATAAATATGAGCTTATCACATACATATGAATATGATTATGTGAAGCATGAATTGAATTGATATGATTTCATATATATATTTATGTATATGTTTATATCTTCATTCTGGGAAAAATTATACATGTTTTACAGCGAGGGGTTAGATATGTTGATAAATGAAATGGTTTTGTAAAACATTTGTTTTTGCCCACTCACGTCGGTAGTTCTGACCTATCTTAATAATAGTAGGACATTCCTGGTACTGTATAACTAATACTTGTCCTACTGGACTGCACCTAGACTTATTATGCTCTGATTCGTATATTTATTATCATTATTGCTTCCGCACTGTGCACATGGCTACGTCACTCCCACGTGATGGCCAGCATGCCTTGATCTCGGTCGGGGTGTGTTATTTGGTGTCACAAGTTTCATCAAAATAATTGGACAAAAATACCCCTCAAACAAAAAACTTCAAAAGCAATTCAAAATAATGCCTCAAATATGATTGGTTAAATAATAGGCTAGCATGTGATTCAATTAGTTGTTCATTAAATATTATTTTCTCTATTTTTAAACACGTTCAAAACATCTTAAGAGGCGTATAATGCTGGTTATAAAAAAGGTTTTTCGCACGCGGATAATAATGTGATTAAATTAGTTGTCAAATGATTTTTTTTTTTAATAAACGATATTATCTACACTAAGGGGGAGGGGGTGAGCTTAACCTCACAATGTGCTAGCAATAATATGATTCAATCAGTTGTTTATTAAATATTATTTTCTCTATTCTTAATATAAATTCAATATTGACCGATTTTATTATGTGGATTTAGCTATTTTAATTTGTTTATGAGGGGTTTTTTGTAGCATGATCTAAGATTATTCATTTAATTCAAATATTTGACTTTCTTTTGTCAATTTACGCATATAAATACATTTAAAACGTGTAAGTCGCGCGTAACACGCCGTGATTCAAAAAATGTTTTATACCCGCGTGCATGAAGGCTAGTAATCAATATAACGGAGGACAAAGCTTTATAATCATGATACTATTCCACTCTCCACGGGGTCGCTGGTGGGAAGGTGGAGAAATTGGAGGGAAATAGCCAATAGGATAAATTGGTGGATTTGGTTTTTAACTTGTTTATTTTTCTTTAGGACACTTTAGATGTGGTCCTTAGCTATCAATATCCTTTGATTGAAATTCTGTCTGTTTTTAGTTTTGATTGAAGTCTCTGACATTAATGTAATAATGTAAGTTGCTATAGTTTTTAAATTAAAAACTAAAAATTGAAATTTGTATTTGTTTATGTTAATGAGATTTTAAATAAAATTCATAATTTGTGGGATTAGAAATAATAAAATATAAATTATACTCTCTATTATATTGTGTATATATACATATATATATATATAGGTACATTCATCAAATTAACAAAAAAAAAAATTGTTGTACCAAAACATGGGTACATTCTTCAAAACCACAGGAAAAAAAAGAAAGATATTATGCTTAATAACATTAGTAAATTTCTTCGATTAAACTTGACATTGACATATTCTCAAATCAACGAAAAAGAATGTACCCATGTAATTTAAAAAATGGATTAAAAAAATTTGAATGGATTTTATATTGAAAAATTGGGTACATTTTATATTAAAAAAGGGTACATTTACATATAACAAATTGGTATATTTAAGAATGGTACATTTAAGATTTAAAAAATTAAAAATTATATGAATGGGTACATTTAAGATTAAAAAATTGAGAATTTTTTATAAAAACTAACTAACGGGTACAATGTCACAGCCCATCCCGAAAGATTTTCTCTGATGGTGTGAAATGTCTAATTTACCCTTAAACGTTTGTGGTGTTGTGTGGTTTAAGTTGTGTTGTGGACCAATTATTTTATTTCCTAAATTTTTTGACCCAACTAGAACTAAAATTTTTCCTAGTTTTGGTTGGTGACAAGCTAGACCACACACCCACACACACACCCAATCCCGTTGACCATCTATCTCTCTCCTACCTCTCGGTTTTACTCCATTTTCCATACAATACGTACGGACAAACCTCAAACCAAGCAATTTCTTCATGGATCGAGGTTTTTGAAGTCACCTTCGTGTTCCTTGTGAGCTCAGGAACACATCTATACCGTTTTTAGAACGCGAAGACCTCATTGTCCCGAGAACCCAGTTTTGAGTTACTGTTCATGCACTCGTGATTTCAAAGTTTTTAGGAGATTTTAAGCTGCTAGGAAGCTTTAGGACATCTTCGTGAAGCTCAGAGAAGAAAAACTAAGTGTTTTGGACATCGGGAAGTTTAGTTTGACAAGTTTCAAGTTTGGCTGGAATATCGAGGTTTCTCTGGCGAAATCTCGTGGATTTCAAGGCTTGAAAGTGGTAAGTTCTTCTAGTCCTAAGCTTCATTTTGGTACAAATTTCATGAGTTTTGATGGAAAAATGAGCGAGATATTGAAGTTTTAAACTTTCTCAATTCCCGGCGATCGCAGCGGTGGCAGGCGCCAGACTCCGACGAACCAATGAAGAAGAAGGAGAATATTCCGTCAAAGTTGACAGAATATTCTAACGCCATCAAGTAACTTTAACGACATATTCTGATTTTTGGCGGAATATTCCCTAACGTTGTTAGGGAATCCGTTTGGTGTGCCAAGCACGTGCCTGCGCGTGGGCCGTGCGTCTGGCCGTGCCTTGGCTGGCGCGTGAGGGCGCGTGGGGTCATGAAATTTTTTTCTAAAAATATGGAGATGTTCCTGAGGTTGAGTAGGTCATGGTGGTATATTCAAATACCCCATTTTGAGCAATGTATGAAAAGTTATTTCCTAGTTTTGTGTATGTGCTTTAAATAACGTTTATTCAGTTATTTTGCATATAGGTGAGACCTATCCTGAGGACGAGCGCCATCAATCGAGGCTCGGGGGCTACGACCTTTCGACATATCAGTGAGTGGGCTTTTGGTTTTCCGTATATACCTATATACTTGAGATTTTTCCCAGAAAATGAATTTAAATGATTATACGTTTTGAAATGCCATGCAAAGTATTTGTCTATCTTATTATGCATTAGTAGTTGCATACATTTATGATTGGTGCTGCAGACGCACAGGTAAGTGCCAGGTAAGTTCATAAATTAAAGATAGGAGATTGCTTCATTTATGTGAGATATGATGTGATGTATTGAGAGCTCATAAACCTGAACCCCTGTGTTAGTGCTCCCGCCCAGAGTTAGGGCACAGTCCTTCACGTGATGTTCACCTCCCGTACCATATGTTTACCTTGGATCCAAATTAGGTGCACAGGCTTGTCGTACATACCACTTTGGGTGGTTCTGACTCGTAGGTGACTCGCAATTATTTGCACAGCCTTTATGTGATCGTAGCACTAAAGCATATTTATTTTACACCTAGTCTTGTCATACAGACCACTTTAGGTGGTTCCGACTCGTGTGCAGGATTTGATTTGATATGATTGAGATTGGTTATGAGCTATATATTTAGCCGTGCAGATTGAGTTAGAAGGATTTGGCTGATGCGATATCTGAAATTGATATATTTGTCTGGATTAGTCATGGCATTGCATTGAGATACTTTGGCATGGTATACTTCTATGGATTTTCATCTTGAGTATGATTTCTGATACAGCTTATTATTATTATTATTTTCTGGGAAATTATACAGGTTTTACAGCGAGGGGTTAAAACTTTTGAGAAATGAAATGATTTTGAAAAACTTTGTTTTTGCCCACTCACACTTTCTGTTTTGCGCCATTCCAGGTTTTAGGTAGAAGTGCTTTGGTGGATCACGAGGATTTCGACGGTGGTTCTGACAGAACATCATAAATGTAGGATCCCCCTTGGGTGTTGTATAATTAGTACTTGTCCTGCTTGACTGCACTTAGGCTATTTATGCTCTGATTGTGTATTTCACACTTCATCTTGCACTTACACCTTATCTTATCTAGTACTCTAGTTGATTTGATTTTTGTTTATTCGTAATTCCTTATATCTCTATTGCTTCCACACTGTGCACATGGCTAAGTCACCCTCACGTGACGGCCAGCATACCCTGAATTAGGTCGGGGTGTGTCATACAAACTTATATTATTATTGTTTTTTTTTTTTGGAAATGTTTGAATCGAAAATTAATTAGGAGTTTAATAGAGGTGTGAGTATTAAAACCCTAAATCAATTACTAATTTTTATTTTAAAAAATTATGTAATTAACATGTAAATTCATTATCACATGAATGCTAGTTATGGACTTCAATCAAAATTTAAAAACTAATAAGGTCTCAGTCAATGAACATTAGTAATTAGGGATCGGATACTAATTTTTTCTTTTTCTTTTCTCGTCCTTTTTTGTTTTTATAGATTTTAGATTTTTAAATGATTTAAAAGAATTCATTTATCTTTTGTATAATTTACACAAGTACTTTTAAAATGGCTGAAGGTGTTTTTGATGAAAATGTTTTTAGAACCAATCCTTAGTAAAAATGCAAATGAATCATTGAAAAGTACTTGAAGTGCTTTAGAAACGCCTCATGTGGAAGTGATTTTAAAATGGTTGAACCGTTTTTGGTGAAAAAAAGCTTTTGGAATCAAACCTTAGTAAAATGGCAAGTGGATCATGAAAAAACATTTTATTCCTTCATGCAAGAATCACATAACATGTGTTTATTGCAGAAAACATTTTAAGTACTTTTGATTCAAACGGTTCCAAACAAGCCCCCCAATACATTTTCTCTAAACATGTTTTTAGTCATTTAGAAAACAATTCCAAACAAGTCCCCAAATTTTTTAGATGAAAACGCTTTTAATCATTTTAAAAGTATTTTAAAACGAATCTTAAGTTTGCAAGCTCTATATGT
Source organism: Malus fusca (assembly GCA_035220775.1). Lineage (NCBI taxonomy): Eukaryota > Viridiplantae > Streptophyta > Magnoliopsida > Rosales > Rosaceae > Malus > Malus fusca. Next base: position 6,139,559 of record CM069075.1, read on the forward strand.
GTATCATATTTAGAATAAGTGACAGAATTTAAACAAAATAATCAAATTGATGCGTACTGATCGTTGTTGAAGTTGATACACTAAAATACAGAGAGGTCAATTCAAGAATCTTTTTTATTAGTCTTTTTCAGTGTACATTGGAAGTCAAACTGAGGTGCATTTGATTACATTGTCATAGGCCATTGAAAGGAAAACTATGCCATTAATATGTAAACAAAATAGTTTGCAAAAGTGGTCAGTGACAAAACGTAATTAGATTTTTGGTTTCGGTCGAACTTGAAAAATTATACATGCCGAGGAAAAAAATAAAGGGCAGCAAGCTTGTGAGGAGGGAAGAAATAAGAAGGAAAGAAATTGAAAGAAAAACGGACAAATTGTTTTGCATATTTTATTTATTTTTCAGTTTTCCTTTTCTTCTAATGTAATTTTATGAATAAAGGTTAAGAACTCGTAACATGGTATTTGGGTCTTCAAGAAAACTTTTTATTCTAATGTTATATTATCTTATCAGCAAGTAAACAAGTAGACTTTGTCTTTGTCTTCGTGGTCCATGCATTAAAGTTGAATGGTCAAGTAATACGTAGTAAGCTAGCTGCTAGTTGGCAGTTGGGAAAACAAAGCCTCCTTCAATCATCCAATTTGTGAAGTGTATGTGTGACTGTTTCTTGTTGGGTGTTTGTAAAGTTGACTCTTTTTTTTTATACTAGGGATGGAGAGTTCGGCTAAGCCACACAATGGACAGCCTAATTTGGTATCGAATTCGCTATCCAAAAGATTTGAACCTAAAACCTCTCACTTCTAAGCGTACCATCAAACAGTCATACTGAGTGGCTTCAATTTTGTTGTTATCTTGTTCTTTTTCAAGTTGTACTCTCTCACTCTTGAAGAGTATGCTTTTCATTCAAGGTTGATGCCCGTATAATATTTTATAAGCATGCCTTTTCAATACCCGTCAAATTTTCACAAAAATATCAAATTTGTCCCCGCAATCGAAGGCGATTTTGAAGTCTTCTATATTCACGGGGACGAAGATGGGAAATGAAATTGAATTGGACATATTTGTACCTTAATTTACTTCACCACCTCTAATTAATTCATACGTCTATCTCAGAAATTAAAATTAAAATGGGCAAACACCAATTGGACGATGGGGTTTTGACGAAATTTTTTTTGGATAATAGGTTAAATAGAGGGAACGAGATTCTCTTTGGATCTCTCCCTACAAAGTCCAGGGATCAAGTGATATGAGCCTTTGATTCAACGGCTAAAATTTATTATAGTTTTTAAAAGTTTTTACTAACTTTTCTGTTTTTAACCGTTGGATCAAATTTTAAAGGTCCGGATCACTTAATCCCTAGGCTTTGGAGAGAGAGATCCGGATCACCTATATATGCTCATTAACTAAGCCCAAATGTTTAGTACCTAAAGATTAAAAGAGGCTATATATGCGTTAAGCAACACCAAGTGATGTCGTGCTAATTTGGTTCCTACAAAATATTATACATGGTTTAACAGTGTCTAAGTGGCAATGAGAACATTTTTTTTTTTTGAAAAAACGATATTATCTACATTAAATGAGTGGGGGAGCCTGGGAGTGAGCTAAGTCTTACAATATGCTAGCAATAATGTGGTTCAAACTCGTCTTTGGCGAGAAGCGAACCTAAGATCTCTCACCTACATATGAAGATAAATATCACTAGACCGTAATACTAAGTGTAGCACACTTTTAAACTTGCAGGTTTCTAGCAGCTAGACTAGTAGTGCCTATTTTTCTCTTCTTCTTATGCTTAACCTCTGAACTGCATAGAAGAAGTTAAATATCAGATGATGCCAACTTGATTAGTCAAATGAGTGAGTGTAGAAAAAAAAAATTTGGCACGACTTAGTTGCATAACGTATTTTTTCGGATTGTTTCGCATCGTTTGACTTTCAAAGAAAAGCTTGTGGATAAGCTATTGAATTAAAATTGGACCCCGTCAATTGTGAAATGTTTAACAGTTGCCAACCATGCTGCTAATTAGTTGAGACTACATCTTCTGCATGGCCGTACGATTTGAGGGTAAGCAAATTGTTAACAAGGATAGACCCTATATACAAAGACTAGAAGGTAAGCAAATTGTTAACAAGGAGAGACCACCGAACACATTGCTTGCGATTGAGGACAACATCCCATGCTAGCTAGCAAGCAATTGTTTTGACAGTGCTTTTTTTTTTTTTTGTCTCTTCCAACCCAAAGTTGTAAGACTTATGTGAGTCTAATGAATATTAACTGGTTACTTGGACGATAAGCAACCTCTTTTACAGATTGACTTTCGGCGAAATTGTGAGGTAATCTTGATATGATTATGATATGGAGTCTTAATACTACGCAACAAGAGGAGACCTAATTAAGGAAGACTTCTATTAATTATCATGACAAGAAATCTAGTTGACATCATAGAGTTATGGCAAACCCTAACTACTCTATAATAGTAGGAAACCCGAGCTATATCATTTGCGTGATATGTTCTTAGTAGTGAGTGGAGAAGACATCCTTCTCAAACCCTAGCACCATGTCTTCGATTACAGGTTAATGTCAAGTTTATATACATGGACATTGACATATTCATTTAGTGATCTTAGAACATTTTGTGTTGTTTTAATTGCACATCCAACAAAAGTTGCCTTTAGCTTTTTGTTTTTGCAAATTTCCGCCATATATCTTGACGAAAAATGCACTTGCAAAACAATCAACACTTTTGATCAAAGACCTAAACCCTCACGCGCCCACGATGGATCTCCAATGCTTAAGTTAGTTTATCTAAAAAGAGTAAGTGTAAGAGGGCTTTTAGGGATAACAAAAGTTTAGCGAAATTTGGTAGAGATGGAGGTATTCCTATTGGCCAAGGTTTATGGAGAAATATTCTCAATATATTAAATAGGAGATAATATCTTGAGATAATGGAGTAAATATCTTTAATTGATTTAAATAGGGATTACTTACTTGAATGCAGGGCCGGCCCTAAGGGTAGCCCAAGTAGGCCCTCGCCTAGGGCCCCCACTTCGGAAGGGCCCCCAAAATTTTTTTATATCCTGTAATTAACATATAAATACAAAAAAAAAGTAAGAAATATCATAATTCATTTGTTAGTGCAGTGGAAATGTTGGCTTCATTTTTCTTTGGGGTGTTGAGTTTGAAACACGAAGCTACCTTTCAGTCACTATATTTTTCTTAATTTTTCTTGTTTTTCAAATTTACTGCCAATCCATTTGTTCAACTTCCAATCCATCTGTCCAAATGCATATAAAGTTATAAAACTCAAGTCTCTTTGCAATCTTTTTTCTTTCAACTTCTCATTCTCTCAATTTCTATCGAATGTTTAAACCAACTTCCTATTCTCTCCATTTCTATTGAATGTTTAAACCAACTATCATATGGTCTTAAAGATTGTACTTTAAGGTAATCAAAACTTTGAATTTTATATTTTTCTTTTCAATAACTTTTTATTCAATGGATTATTTTAAAATTCAATTCGTTAGTGTGATGTTGATTTTAGAAGAAAAAAAAACACAAGAAAAACAATTGGCGTTGAATTTATTATACTCGTCAATCAAGTTTTATTGTTATTTACTCTCGTGATCATCAAGTTTTATTGTTCTTCACTCTCAATCTTAAACTCTTGACTGCAAACATTTAATACATTTGTGTCTAAAAACGTGAATAGTGTAGTGTTTAAATAATGTTTGTATATTTATTTTCTTTTGATATTAATTTTTAATGATATTTGATGTGAAAATAGAACTTTTTATGTATTTAGCGAATTTTTTTTATACAAATCAAAATACAAAGGACCGGAGATCAAAGAATTTTAGGGCCCAACTTCGAAGGCTCGCCTAGAGCCCCCAAATTCTCAGGGCCGGTCCTGCTTGAATGGAATCAATCTTTAATTGAGAATGTATTAAATATAGGATTTGGGTAATTAATGCTTATCTTTAATGTTTTGACTTTTCCTTGCTAAGGGTAGGTGAGCTATGGGTAGTCGTATTTAGCTGCTTGAACCTTCACGGGTGCTGAGCTGAATATCTGAGAAGTTTGCTCGCAATCTTGTCTTTCTTGAGCAAAAGTCCACGTGTCGTGTCTAGGATTTTTAGGATGATTTTAGGCTCCACATTGGCCTCCTTGGAAAATTTAGCAAAGATCTTGGAACATAATGAAGCATGTTGTTCACTCTTTTTTTCGTTGAACCGAAGGAAAGAAACGACATGTTCTTACAGTCTTTTGATTGTCGAACAAGAAGGAAATATATACCCAATTAAATTGCATTTTGGGCTTTTGTTTAGAAGGCGGTGAAGATTGTTTGATCGAAATATATTTAGCAATAAGGCATATTATTGGGCCTTATAGAATCAGGCCTGGATTTTTCGGATTAGAATTATGGGAATCCAAGGGTTTCGGAATTAAAAAATTTCTTGTAATTTCGTTCTGAAAAGCTTTTGGAAATTTACACGAAATTTCCAGATGAAAGAGAATCAAACTTGAGACCTAAGTGTACAAGTAAATATTTTTAACCAATTAAACTATAAATTATTTGAAAAATGATTTAAAATTGTGTGCATCCTAACAATTTGAAAAGTAAAAAAGCCTACTCAAAATTGAAAACCCATACCGAAGGTCTAAAAAAAAGGATTATCATATACACCAGTTATCACATGATGGATCCATGCGTCTTTGATAAAAAATACATTCCAACTTTTATCCAAATTTTTGTATTGCAGTACACAATGTGGGAACATAAAACAGAACGATCGAAAATATATGCCCTCTTCATTGAACCTTCCCCATGGGTATATGGTACAAACGTAGCAATGAATTTTAGCTACTAAGAGCAACTTCATCGTTGCAAAGGTCCCCTTAGGACAAGTCACTATTGAATAGCCTTCAATGAACAGTAATTGCCTTTTGCATCTTCACCCCTATATTGAATAGCCATGACAATAGGCAATAAAATATTAGTATTTTTTATTTTATAAAATAATACAAAATAATTTAATTTGTAATTTCGGATAAGATTTTTAATCGTTCTCGTTATGCCACGTGTCATTATCCGAGAAGATAATTTTTGGTGATAGATTTCGATAAGATAATTATCCAATGCCGTCGTGCTACGTGTCGTTACATTTTCATAATCGTTGAGGATAGATTTCGGATAAGATTTTTAACCAATCACGTCACGCCACGTGTCACAATTTGAAGACAATCTTTGAGGATAGATTTCGATAAGATTTTTAACGAATGACGATGATAGGATTAAAAGCACACCACAAAGTAGCACACAAATGTCCTATTGATTTTCCTTATTAACACTAAGATTTGTCAATTGTAGCATATGAAAATAAGGGTCTTTCCCGCAGAAGATTGTTTTATCTAACTACCTAAAATGTCACAAAAACTGGGTTGCTGTCCCTACTGACCAGCCACCGAAAAATAATTATTAGACTGACTTACGCTTATCTAAAGTTTACGAAATTTTATATGACAACACTAGACACACAGAGCTACACTCACACAAAGTTTTGGGATTTTTGGAGTTGATTTTCTATTTAAATTAAATGGAACAAAAACAGGACAGAAAAAAAATTTAAATAGTTCATAAATTAAGAAAAACAAGTTAGGGGAATTGCTATCCACCACCAAATAATCATGCAAACATGTTATGTTTCATTCAAATTCCTTTTATTTCTGGATGAAGATGCTCAAGTTGGCTCAATGTTAGAACTCAACATATTACTCTTTCTTACGTAGTATGTTAAGAGAATGGCGTTTTCAACTTAAGTTAGTCCCTAGCATGCAATCTAGAATGGCGTGTTCATAGATTTAACAAGTAGAAATCATTAAGAACGAAAAGAGTTTGAGTCATCACAAGGCATCGTAAGTACTAGCGTTGTCTTACTTATCCTAGAAATTGGTTCACATGTTAATCGCAATTAACAAGTACTACTTTAGAACATATGTAGGTCCTCATTCGACAAGGGCAGACACACACATATTCATAGCGTTAAAATCCTAGATATGCTTACTACGTATGCATCCATAGAAAACAAATAAAGAATTCATCAATGAGACAAGTAGTGAACCAATTTTCATCCATTCATAAAAGTAATTCAAACGAAATGTCATAACAAACTTGCAATCATATTCGGGGCTTCAAAACAGCCCCTAACTACTAAAAATTTAGTTACACACAATCCTTAAGTTAAAACAAAAGATAGACATGAGTTTGAGAAGATAGAACCGAAAGAAATCGACCGAGGCCTCCTCCTCTCTTCCTTCCTTCCCCAATGCTGCTTTTAAACCAATTCTTGCTGCATCATTTTCTTCTCCTTAACTCACCCACTAATAGCCATTTAGTGATGACAATAAGTGAGAGGAAATGTGGTAAAACAATTGTAACACTTTAGGTAGCCTTTATGCCAATTACTCCCTCTTAATCCTCATTTTTAATTCCATTTCCTCTGATATTTGAATAGGTGTCAGCTGACTTGTTCTTGGCTGCATCAGTTTTGGCTGCTAGATTTATTGGGTTTATTGCTTTCATTGCAGTTACAAACTGCTCAGCCTCTTGGTAACCTTTCAGTGTTTAAACAGCCATAACTTCTTCTAGAAAAATGATATTAGCAATCCGCGAAATGCTCCAGAAATTAGACATCCGTAGCTTTCCAAGCATATAATGCTCATTCTCTAATTCATTCTGAGCTGTTCGTAACTTGCTTCCAAAGTCAGCTGATCTGCACAGGCAGTTTTGACGAATTTGTTACTAAAAATCCTACTTGTGCTATTTTTCTTTTATTTGCTTGACAAATCCCACAAAACACAAAAACAAAGTAAATAGCTCAAAAATATAAGGAACTAACTAATAAAAGAGAAGTGAATTTGATGTAATATATATAAATATGAGCTTATCAGACGACATGCCACGTTGCATTATCTTCAACCTAATCCTTTCTTTTTCCTCCATATAACCCACCATCCAGAACCAGAAATCACACATCAAATCAAAATCTCTATCGTTATTCATAGTTTTTGCTTCCTTCTTCACCAACGCTTGTTTAGGGGGCGTTTCCGGCACTTCTTCTGTGTCTCCTTCAACATGCGAGTCATGAACGGGCGTATAGTGTAGAGGGGTGTTGTTCATGACAACTTCTGGACTGACATACACAACTCTGAATTTAGGACAATCTTTGACAATATTCCAACATTCCCACTGGGTGAATGATTTGTTTTTGTTTTTGGTTTTGACATTATACCAAGCTTGTGCTTGAAGCATATGCACAATGCAGGAGAAGAAATAATTATAATCAAAGTAGTTAACAAATAAATAATACAAACAAATAATTATAATGTAAATTTGGGTATAGTACAAACAAATAAATAATATATTGTTACCTGATCCGCTAAATTTTCCCCACTTCGAAGATTAGCACTAGCTTGTGCCAAGGCGTCTCTCCAAAGACTAAACGATTGGTTGAGTATTCTCCAACGACTGAACATCGATTCTTTGGTTCTTTTCCCACCAATTTTCTCAAGATAATTGATATGAATAAGACTCCACATTTCTCGTAACTATATCTCATTACCCGTAGTCGGATCATGAGTAACTTCAACCCAGCTAGAACACAACGTAACATCTTCAAGAAGCGTCCAATTTGTATCTGCATCATTAGTCATTTTGTTGGAAACCAATTTGATTGAAAGTTTGAGAGAAAGATTGGAATATGGTTGAAAGTATTTGAGAAAATATGAAATTGTGGTTGAAACTTTGAGAAAATATGGTTGAAAGTATTTGAGACAAAGATTGGAATAAGGTAGAAGATAATGATAATGTATTTATAGAAAAGTAAAATCAATTTATTTATTTTTATTTTTAAATTTTTTTTTCGGATTTTTTATTAACTTAATTAATTTTTGCCGTTGGATTTAAAAAAATTTGAAATCCAACCCTCTAGATTGTGCCACGTGGCACAACGGTAACTTTTCAGATTTTTTAAATGTTAATTCTTTTTTTTTAATTTATAAAGGCGAATAACATGGACAGTTGATCTCAAATCTAACGGCTGATATTTAGGAAGGTTTCAAAAAATTTTTACCGTTGGAAATCCAACGGTCAAGAACAAGTAACCGTTGAAATCCACGGCCGAGACAAAGCCACGTGGCCTCCAACGGTAACATTACGCACACCTGCACCGCGGGCCCCAACGCCTGAAACATGTCGAGGACGCGCCCCCACGCGCGCGTGTTATGCACGCACCTGACTAAAAGAATAACAAAAAATGTGGCTGACGTCGCCCTGACGTTAGCGTTGCATCACCCCCACCTCGGGCCAGGGATTCTCGTCGGGCCTCTCGCTCGGGCCCCCTCCTGCACAATCGCCCACATGAGCTGGACATGATTGTTGGGGCTAGTGCCCCTTGTTCTGGAGCCGGTCCATCGGGCTATGAAGCACGGTGGAGTTGCTCTAAGAAAGTTAAATAAACTTCTAACATATAATATATCACGTAGCAATGGTTCAATACGGCACAATAATTTCGTCATGTTCTATTTCTAGTTAAAGTAATAAGCATGTTGTAGAGATGTTAATATATCATGGAGGGTTTTCATAATAGTAAAAACCCTACCAGTAATCTCACTCTGTAACCTCAAGATTAACAAACAAAATGTAAACAATAAAACAGTTCAAAATACTAATTTTAGTAATAATACAAAAAGAAAAAGAAAATTAAAATTTTCTCACTCTCTCATCTCTCCATTGAATACTGATCAGTTACCAGTAATCTCTTTTACAAATTTATCTGCCCCTCAACAATGCCTTCTCTGCAGTTTCCACCTCTTCCAAAATCCTCGCCTTTCTCTTTGCAGGAAGCGGAGCAGTCGGTCCAAAACTGACATAATGCCCTGAAACCGCATTGATTGCGGAGTAAATGTCTCTAAAAGAAACCCTACTGAGCAGAGTCTTCTCCCTCCTGTACTTGGCCACCCATGAGTTTGATGTTTCTCTGAGCTCCGCCACCGCAGAAGCCACATTGGGGTCGTTCCTGTCCATGTTAATGGTGGTTTTGACCTTGTTTATCACCTCCTCCGTTTCTTTTACGTACTCCTCGTCCGAAGCGGCAAATGCAGCTGGTGTGAGCGGGAAGAGCCATGCTGGCGAGGACAGAGTTGCTGCAGCTGCTGCCGCCACGAACGATAAGAATTCGCGGCGTTGAGGTTGTGGGATTGTGGCGGTGGCGGTGGCGGTGGATTTGGTGGACTTGATTGGAGGAAGAGATTTGAGTTTAGAGGTGGGAGTTAGGAGTGTTGGTGAGGCCATGGTTGGGAGTGGAGGGAGAGAGGACTGGGGAGGAGAGAGAGAATGTGTTTGTAGGAGTAACCAGTAATTGGTTTTGTGCCACGTGTGCTTATCAGTTATCACCTTATCTTATTTATTTGGTTTTTCGGATGAGAGGTGAACCGTGAGGCATTGGATAGAGATCTGCTGGGTGGTGTGTGTTGTTAATGAGGTTCACGCTACTTGAAGTTGCAAGGCCTTGGGCTGTTCTAAAACAACAAAATTAGAGGGTAGAAAGTTGTGCAAGTGAAACTAAAATTGGAGTTTGAAAGCAACTAGCAATAGGGTCTTATGATATTTTGGAAGGTCTTAAATTCGGCTTGTATGAATCACGAGTTTGATAACTAATTATAATTAATTCATTGTTTATCCAAATATCATGCCTCTTTGGAATAGATATCAATGTTTCAAAAGACAAACCTTGTAATATGATACATAAAGAGAAGTCTACTTTTGGAGATGATATAATGGAGAAAAACTTACATGTACCAAGGATTATATTGTCACGTTGATGGTATTTGAATCAAGCATGCACGGTTATCTTAACTCACTTTCTATATAATGCATGATCAACTTGAAATATCAAATCTCAAATACAGAGAATTTTCTCCAATGTATGGAAACAATTCCCTAACTCCCTTAAGTCAATAAAAACATGGGCCTACATGATTCGGGCTTTAAAAACATTGGGCTATAGATTTTGGACTCTGACCAAATGCTCCAAATCTGAATGGTCTTGTTTGGGTTGGTGTTCTGCAAACTTTGTTCACACTCAAGTCAAAATCATCCCCTAAATCCCTCAATCCCAGACTCCAAAGAAGCTTTTAGCACATGCATTATAATCTTTGCACATAAAACTTCATTGAAACTTCATTGCCTTTGCTTTACATCCCTTGTTTTGTTCCCCAAATTCTTCATTTCACTCTTAGTGCTTGCCAAATTTTACTTTTCAACTTTGTTTACCAGGACCATATTTGCTCAACCTCGGTTTTGGTTCCGATTTTGTTCTCTGCTTTGCACATATGAACCCCACTCGGCTGCTATCTTTATATTATTTTACAGTATAATTTGGATCCGAAATTGTAATGTGGTACAAACTTACTCCATAAAGAAGCCAAGGTTAACATTTGTGTTCTCTTTTCATCATTTTACCTTGCAGCCGTACATTTAAAAATGAAACTGTCCTCAGCTTTTTTGACTTGTAATGATAAGTCAGCGGCAATTAGTCTTCACTTAATAGAAGATATTTCGGATTTGACTCACATATACCGATAATAATACAAATTTACAATGAGTCTGATAATAAATTATTGTCCACTGTAGTTTATTGTTGGTGAGTTAATAGCTTATTATAAATGTATCTTTGTAAGTATTCTATCATTTCTTAAAAAAGAAAACCCGTTTTTACTGAATATACAAAGTGAACTACAAGGCTGTTGCATATAACATACGTTTGGGCATCACTGGGCAGCCTTTCCTGGAAAATAAGCTAAAATACAAAATAAAATTGAAAAGGAATCCGAGGGCCAGGTTATGATTCTTATGAATGTATTGAACAATGGTAATTACCAATTAGAACACTAGATGAGAATAATCACACTTTGCATGATCGTTTGCATGATCGTCCCATATGGTTATGATCAGTAATCATGATCAAATAATCATTTGTAATTATTAAATTAATTATATGTGGACTAACATAACAAAGTTGAGATAATTAAGGGCCTACACTTTAAGAAAATTTGTTGTAAAGTAAAGCCACCACTTTAAAAGTTTGTGGAAAGGATGCATTGGTTCTTCTGAATTTTGATAGACTGAGAAACAAGGAACAAGAACATAAGGTTTAGATTTCAATTTGGGTTAGCGCTTGGATTTTTCAAATAAACAAGTATGTCAAAAAGCTAAAGGAGGCATAAAAAGTTGGAGCATACCCAAAACTGTTTGTCCACAATTTTCAAATTATGGAAAAAGCTAAGCATTTTTTATGCCATGACACGTACATCGGCATCGTACTCGTTAACTTAAAATATTTCATTTATAAGCGAGAGAAATATTACTAAATTGATAAGTTACTGAATGGATCTAAACCTAAAACAGTGCACAAAATGGCAGATTGTTTTCTTTAAATATCAAAATTATGATTCCAAATTCCTCATTCAAATTTTCATTTTATTTATTTTGGTGCCATACTTGATCAATAGGTCCATATCGATCATGTATTATGCAAACAATTATACAAGAAATGCACACTCCTGCGGTTGTTTTTTATTTTTTATTTTATAAAAATAAATGCAAACGCATGTTGGTTGGTCAATGTCTTCGGATTATATAATATCAGAAAAGAAAAAGCTTTCAGATTTGCAGACATGATCTTTCATTTTTCAGAAGAAAAAGAGGTGGGGTTTGAATTAGTCATGTCCCAAGTGAATGTAACGTGTTCGTTCTTAGTAGGCCCACATGTTTTAGGTTATCCCGACGCAATGGAATGACTAATACTCACTACATCAAAAAATTTCCATTAATGAAAGATGTAAATTCATTAGAAAAAAAAAATACGTATGTCGGATGAAATGGTTGTTGCGCTAGGCCATTTACAACCCGGGTGTATTTTGGATGCTTGATAGCATTGCTGAACCGGCATGCATAGATTCGAATTCTTTTATTCCATAGTATGAAAGCCGGATTGAGTTTGTCGAGCTCACATGTTTATCTACACAAATGATTATGATAAGGTTTTTTTTGGGTCAATCTAGAGTGTACATGATAGAGTGGTTTAAGTATAATAATAATGAATTAAGTACAATAATTGCATTAGGGATTGATTGTAGGAGAATTATATCATTTTATTGTTGAGGAGAGTCGTACACTTTCGCCGACGGTTGATACGAGATTTTAGGAGTTTTATTATGACATTGACAAATGTAGCATTGTGATTGGTCACCTAGTTGGAGAGAAACTCTTGTGTTTCGACAGAAGTGCCTCAACGCGAATCCTTCAGTGGGTCTCTAAAGGTATGAAGTTGGTCATTGCTCGTAGTTTCGAGGTTGTTAAAGTATGGTACAAACAAAATAGGATTATATATATAATTTAGTATGATGTATTTGCAATTTTTTTTGTAAAGAAATTGAAAAGGAATATGTAAAAGGCCTATTCCTTTGGAGCTGGGTTACCATTTAATATCGATCATTTCCGGTTCCACAAGATCTGGTTTTAGATTAGTTCCAGCCTTGCTATTCACAGCGAAGGGGAACAAAATTTAATTGGGTCACAGACTCGTAAACCTAACCACTGCTGGCCTTGCAACTTGCAAGCATGTATACAACTAAAAGAGTTGTGGTTATAGATTCAAGTTTGAATTGTAGCTGGGGTTGCACTAGATCAAATGGATAACATGTGAAAAAGCGCAAGGAGAAGAGAAATTCTTAGATAGGGTTGTACAAGGAAACTATCTCACACTGAGACTATTGGGTCTAATGAAGAAATACAAGAGCAATCATCATACCAAGAAAGTTGTCTTATGCGACAGAGTGAACTTGCTTGTCTCGGAAGTATATATTCATCTGTTTTTCAGTCTCTTCTTGCTCTTATGAGACAAAAGAACACGTGATGAGAGACAAAAGGAACAAGGGGATATATTTGCATTCCAAGACAATTTTTTATTTTATTTTATTTTGTATGCGACAACCTTAACAAAGAATTTTTTTGAGTAATTTTAGAGCCAATGAATGATGAACATGTTTAATTGACAACCAAATTGCTCTAATTCATGTCCATCCAAAACTCACTATTAAATAATGACAATGATCAATGATATTTTATGTAATGTACCATCATTTTAAAAAAATTATGCTAATCGTGTCTTCAACATCATATTGAGACAACTACATAAGGAGTGTAAGTAATAGACAAGTTTGGTAAAAGCCTAATCTTATGCCATGATTTGGGTTTTTAGGAAGAAATCTTAAATCCCCACTTATATAAGTTTTAAGTAGGGTTGTTTCCATATTTGCCAAAGTTGTCATTGCCAACCTTACCTTGGTGGTTAGCTTAATTAGCCCCATCTCCTTTCCCTTTCCCTTTCCCTCTCTCCCATTTAAATCATCATATTTGCTACCTATCCATAGCGGAGCGAGTAGGGTTGTGCCCTATGCGTCTAGAGCCGGACTCAACCACCTCATACAATACAACTAGTTACAAGGCTGCGGTATTAGGCTCGACATTTAAATCATGGGGTATGATATTCATACATCATTTTTTATTTCTCACATACCCTTCTAAATTTCGGTTGTTGGATCAGATGGATTGAAGAAGATCAAATGATAGAAATTAACAAAGAGTGTGTGAGAAGCAAAAATAGGTGTGTGGATAGCACACCCCTAAATCATAACATGATAAACTTGATCTTTGTAACAAAATAAAGTGAGAGGAAGGAGAAAAGGAAAGGGAAGGTGGACCGAGAAAGCTTAGCACGGACGGAGGTGAGTGCGTGTGTAGGGTTTGTAGTAGATGGGGAGAACAAAAGGAGAAAGTGAGGGAGGAAGAAGGGAGTAGGATTCTCTCCCCTCTTTTTTTTCTTTTCCTTCCCTCTTCTCGTATCTAAACGGTCATAATTAAACCACGTTAACATTTTATATTAATTATTTATAGAAAAAGAAAAACAAAATAGAGAAAGTAAGAAAAGAAAATGGAAATAGATAAAAAAAGAGAGAAGAAAATCCTAATCCGGAAGAAGAGTTGGGCAAGTTGGCAACTTTTGTTTAAGTTATTACTTTTAAGGGTGAGACATTCGGCCACGTCTTGTGTCCCGAGTTTGAGTCAGTTTGGCGTGTGCTTTTATGTCTTTTCAACTTCGAACATCAAGACTCAGTTTCAGGTTTCAAGCCTTCACACTCTTCACCCCAGAATACTGGCGCATAATATATATATGTATTCAATTTCTTGTGATATTTTCGTGTTTTTTCTACTGTTGGTAAACATGCTTATGAATTTGGTTGATAAAAATTAGCGTAATGCTAGAAAGAAAATTTAAAAACTAAATGACATGAAAATTAATGATTAAATTATTACTTTAAATTTGATAAACGTGTTCATTTCTATTAGTGATACATCATTTAGTTTGCCAATTTTATTAACAAATTTAGTCTCCTAACATTAAAGATTAACCAAGACCAGGTCATGAAAACAATGCAATACGACATAATTTTCGAGACAAAACCGAACACAAAGCGGATATGATTTAGAAAATCAAGAACAACCAACAAAAGATAAAATTTTGAATTAGCCACCAAAATAACACTTACTGCTGCTGCAGATTAACCACAAATTGACATAACATAACAAAAACACCCTTAAAACAACTTGCATGTAGTGAATACAAAATTTAAATAGTTTGACTAAAATTTCCAATCGAAATCCAATTGAAGAGATACTAAGCTAAGAAAAATAAGCCGTATATAAGCACCCTTATGTTATTAGCATGTAGTTTTTATCATTTACATTTTGATTAACCATGTAACTACTTTTGACTTATTAGAGTTTAATCTAAAAACAATGTTTCTTCTCCAATGATTTAGCTTAAAATGTTAAAGATTATTTAAGTTTATGTTAGTTTTTCTTTTCGGCAATTTTTATAAAATAAAATTTATGTAGATTAACCTAGTTTATTTTTATGAACATTTTAACCTAAAAATATTTAGATTCTAATAAGTAATGTAAAATCACTAAACCTACCCCAAAATAATTTTTTAATTGTTTTAGCCATTGAATTTATTTTTGGACCGTTATAACTTTTTTACCATTACATTTGATTCTATTGATCTCAACCATTGGATTTAATTAATTTATAAACTAAAATAAAAAAGTAAGTTCGAATATGGACTGTTGGGCTCGTTAGCGCGCCGAGAGTAGGTTTGAGTTTGGCACGTCCACGCTCAGTGATGGGCCAAAAAATAGGTTTGGGCGGTTTATTGAGCTAAATCTGCCCAAACTTGCTTTAGGCCCCGTAGTTAGAGATGATTTTGATGAGTTTATAACTTAAATTTTAGATTTTAACTCAATTATTAGAGTCGGTCTTACAAGCATAAAAATTTGAAGATCATTATTTCAGTGTATTTAGCCTTTTAGTTTGGATGAGGATCCTCTCTGGATTCTTTTGTGGAGATCTAGAGGATCAATCAATCGTGTTCGTTCATCATATATAGTGTGGTCATTTTTCATTAGATACTTTATTTAATTTTAAGGGGCTTTTAGATCCAGGTCCAAAAACATAGAGTGTTTTTAGGAGTGGCTCAAGTTATCTAATTATATGTTTTTATTTCTTTTATACTCCTTTTATATTTTCTAAAAATATTAAAAATCAATTAAAATTTTTAATATTATGCATTTTCAACTCCAAAATATCTAATTAATATCTTATAAACAAAAAAAATTAATATACTAACATAAATCTATCTGCAAAACATTCTACCCTAACTCAAGTAGCAAATATATGAATGTATATTATACTTATAAGTGAGATATGAAACCTAACTGAAGGGTAGAAAAAAACATAATATACCTACAAGCAAGACACATTAATCTGTGACAGGTTGACTATGAAAATGAATCTGTCATACATGTAGATAAATACCATTAACCTGTAATATAGGTTGATTATAAAAATTAAAAAAAAATCTATAAACGGGTTAAAGCAGGAGGAAGAACAAGAAATAACAAAAAAAATATATAAAAAGAAATTTGATTTTTACAATAAGTTTTTTCTTTTGAGATAATTATTGATATTTAAATAATTAAATTTAAAGAATTGGACTTATTTTAATAAATTTGACCATTCCTACTATTGGCTCAAAAAATTGGAGTTATATCAAGTTTCCCCTAATTTTAAATAGCTTATGACCATACGATATATGATGAATGTACATAATCGATTGATTTTCCGAATTTCAGAAAAAGGTTTCGACTAGGATCCTAATTCTTTTTAGTGTTGGGTAGAATGAAGAAAAAAGAAAAAAAGAAGAAGAAAGAAATGAAAAGAAAAAAGGGATAAGGATGATCGGACGCGCCATGAGGAAAGTGTATTAAACAGTGGCAGTTGCATCATGAGAATCTGAGATTGATTTCAATCATCGTTTTAGCCGGGAGGTGCACGGCTACTCCACAGTAACCTCTCTCTCTCTCTCTCTCTCTACCCTTTCGGTTCTGCGCTGCTTTTGCAATTAATGCACCACCCTCCTCCAGTCTCCACCATATAAATATTCAACTCTCTCCCCTCCCCCCACCACCCCTCTTCTTTTCTGTTCTGGTTTCTTCACTCTGATCCCAAAGCTCCAATCGAGGCTGAGAAAATTCAACAAAAAGGTAAAAAACTCACTACCCTTTTCTCAATTTTTCTCGAACAATCCAATTTTATTTCTAATTCTCAAATGTTTGTTTGTTTAAACCATTTGCTTTCCATTATCTGTGATCAATAATGCTCATCTCTGTTTGCTTCGAAATTATGGGTGATTTGGAGCAATAATCACTGACTAATCAAAGATCTGCGTGTACAACTTCTCTGTCTATCTGCACTCTAATCCATCTACTTATCTTTTTTGGGTTTTGATCTCTATTGGTACTGGGTAAGAGAGAGAGAGAGAGAGAGAGAGATAAACATCTCAAATTTCATTTTTTTTGGTGCTTTGCTTTGTAAAGACTGAAACTTTTACTGCATTCTCATACAAAACTAAACATACCATTTGATTTTGATGGTTGTTTGTGATATTGGGTTTTTCTGCTTTGTTTGCCCTTATGAATGATCATGTAATATTTGAGTGATCTCTTATGCTCAAAAGTTTACGGATTTTCTTTGATATTTTCTCAGGAACCAAACAAGGATTAACCCTGTGTATGCTTTGCTTGTTTACTTTCATTCTTTGTACGATAAATAGTTATACCTAAATGATTATGTTATTTGACAAAAGAGCATTCCTCTCGTCTTTTTCCTGCTTTTTCAAAATTTGCTTTATCTCGCTTTCAAAAAAAAAAAAATTTGCTTTATCTCTCTCGGATTTCTCTCTAGTGGGAAAACAACAGTTCGTAACTTTGTACCAATTTCAATATTGCCTTTACCTCTCTCTCTCTCTCTCCCCCTCTCTCTTCCTCCGAAGTAGTCCGTTGACCGGAGCCTATGCTTTGTTGTTTGGTTGCTGTGAAAATGGAGGTAGATTTAACATGTACTAAAAAATTCCAAGTTGTCAAGAATATTTCTTTCTGGTTTCCTTAATTGGTATCCACTTTAATTCAGAAAATCTTGATTGTTTCTTAATGACCTAGTAACAGTTGGGTTTCTCTGAGTTTGTTTGTTGGTATACATAATTGGGCAAGATTTTCAATAGTCACATTGTTCTTCTGGTTTTTGCATCTCAATTTAGTTCTGTTTTTTTAAGAATCTTTTAAGTGACATGTTTATTTTTCTTGTGTTATTGAATTTTGATGAGTCCGAATCTCATAGTTGGCAGAATACAGGGTAAATTTGGTGTTTTTACGGTGGCATTTCTCGGTTTTGTGTACCCGATTTTCTGTTTTGTTGTGTCTCGATTAGCTTCTATTTGTTTTAGCGACATTCTAATCTAAGTTATATCATAATCGACGGGTCTTTGGCTCCTATTTTATATAAATCAATTTGCTCAAAATCCTACCACTTGGTTATTATCAGTGTGATTCCTCATGAAGGGCAATAGGATGTGGACGGCCTTTTTAAGTATTTCTATTCCTTGAAACATGGAATTGTGTTGTTTTAATACATCTTGTTTGTTTTGTTTAGTTCTTTACAAGCAGAAGCAGCCATTTTTGCATTA
Organism: Malus fusca; assembly: GCA_035220775.1. NCBI lineage: Eukaryota > Viridiplantae > Streptophyta > Magnoliopsida > Rosales > Rosaceae > Malus > Malus fusca. The sequence continues at coordinate 6,157,755 of CM069075.1, forward strand.
TGTGTTGCCAGAGATTAAAAAAGTAATTAACTAATGTCTTCTTGTTCTCTTCAGCTAGTTTTATTATCGATTCACGTTACATCCACGGACTGCATTGACCAAGATAAAATGACCTCATTTTTCTATATGGACTTGTGAAATGGCTGTGGTTTGGATGTGTGGGAATCTTTGGTATTTGGATATTCATTTGCTCGGTTGACCATTTTTGGCAAATTTCAGAATTTCATGTGCGATCTGGTTGGCTAAAGTAGGACTTATCCTTTATTAAGTCAGATGTCGTCTATGTTGAGCTGAAGAAATGGGGGGTTGTGTTTCGACTAGTAGTCAGGGTACTTGTAGCAGCAACAGCAACAGAGAGGCAGTCACACCCCCATGCTTGGGGATTCAATTTAGCAGTCGAAAGAGAACGAAGAAGACATTCTCTGACCATGCATATACTCTTCAGAATTTACACACCTTGCCCAACCGCATTTTTACCAACGGAAAGAGCCAGACTTCTTGCATATTCACACAGCAGGGCCGCAAAGGCATAAACCAAGATGCCATGCTTGTGTGGGAAGTAAGTTTCTCCTCTGCAGTGGGAATACTAATTGAACATGTTGGTAAGATAATTTATGATTTCTGAACTCTTGATTTTATATTCTTTTGAAGGATTTCATGTCCGATGATGCGATATTCTGTGGTGTTTTTGACGGCCATGGTCCACACGGCCATCTTGTTGCTCGCAAAGTAAGGGATGCATTGCCAATGAAGCTGCTATCCTTCTTGTATTCATACCAAGGGTCCAGTAAAACGTGTTTCAAAGGGAACCTAAAGAAGTCAGATTGTGGAGATACTGAGAAGGATGGTTTGGATGAGGAAAAATTGAATTTATCATGGAGAGACGCTTTCCTGAAGTCATATAAAGCCATGGACAAGGAGCTGAGGTCTCATCCTAATTTGGACTGCTTCTGCAGTGGTAGCACTGCTGTCACTCTAGTCAAACAGGTACGGCAGCAATCACCATCTGCACTCTTAATTTTGCCTATTTTGTTTGCTTTGTTTTTGATTGCTTCACTTTTCAGGGGTCAAATCTTTTCATGGGTTATATCGGGGATTCCCGAGCAATCCTGGGATCAAGGGACAGTAGTGATTCCATGGTGGCAATCCAGTTAACTGTTGACTTAAAGCCTGATCTGCCAAGTGTGAACAATATTCTAAATTTCTTGTCACTGATGCTTTGGTTGCCTTCTTGTTATTTGAACCTTACCTGGTTGATGCTTATGTAAATGTCATAGGGGAAGCTGAAAGAATTAAACGGTGTAAGGGTAGGGTGTTTGCTTTGCATGATGAGCCTGAAGTGTCTCGAGTGTGGTTGCCTTTTGATGATGCCCCTGGTTTAGCTATGGCTCGAGCTTTCGGCGATTTCTGTTTAAAGGAGTATGGAGTGATCTCAATACCTGAGTTCTCACACCGGATACTTACTGACAGAGACCAGTTCATTGTTCTTGCTTCTGACGGGGTAAAAATTTCGTCTTTGATAATATACTATTTCGATATTCTCTATAGTTTATTTCTATATGATCTATAGTTTATTTCGATATTGTTTGTTCTTTTTGGTTGGATGTTTGTTGATTATTTCTACACGGCACTGCTGGCTTTAATAATGCAAAGAAAGTTAAAAATTCACATAGTAATCGTACAACGATGAGGAATATCCATTTGCACTTTAAATGGCTTACAGGAACCAAATATGAAGTGATAGAATTACAGACAAGTCACATTTAAATCACCAAACATGATCAAGGAGTGTCGATAGTTCTTATGTGATGTAAAGATCCAGTAAGAAAGTCCAAAGCATCTGGATTCTAAAAACATGAGTGACAAAAGAGTGCTTATATCTCAGCATGTTCTTGTACTGTGTACATTATAGTTTAATGAGGAATGAAATATCTCCTGTACCTTCCACACGAGCAGGGGTCGCAGAATGTGAAATTGTTCAGACCTTTGAGGACTTATTAATGTCCTCTTTCCCTGTTTTCTCTATGGAAATTTTAATCCCTTAAAAGTTGTATGGAGAACCTAAGGCAAGCCGGAGATAACATGATCGGTATTTATAAGTGATTGCTGCGCACGTACGAGAATGCTCTGCTTATTAATGTCCTGCTTTACTTGTAATTTATAAGCTTGATTGTTGATAGTGTAGCGTGGCATTAGATGTGAAATATAGTAAACCTAAAATTTCGTATTTAACTTCACTCGATGATCTTTAACTTGTATATTTATAGGTTTGGGATGTCTTAAGCAATGAAGAGGTTGTTGAGATAGTCTCCTCAGCCCCAACCCGGGCATCAGCAGCAAGGACTGTGGTTGACTCAGCTGCTCGCGAATGGAAACTCAAATACCCGACTTCAAAGATGGATGACTGTGCAGTCGTTTGCTTGTTTTTGGATGGGAAAATGGACTCGGAATCTGATTATGAGGAACAAGGCTTTTCATCTGCAACCCTTCAAAGCAATCACTCCGGCAATGCAGTTGAATCAGATGATGGCCAGAAGTCGGAGCCATCTTTGCAGAGGAATTTCACTGTCAGGTCATCTGATGAAAGTGATGCTCATGGTAGACTACCGGTTGAGATTGAAGGGAATGAAGAAACAGTGGCAGCTGAAGAGAACTGGTTGGGTTTGGAAGGCGTGACACGCGTGAATTCCCTCGTTCAACTTCCTCGATTTTCCGAAGAAAGGCCTTAGAAATTGTGATTCAAATATAAACGAAACCGGCTAGCGTTTATTGTATTATGGCATCTTTTTGCCTCATTAAAATCCAAAAGATAAATCTTTCTGGGTTTCCATTCCCTCAGCATTTGTTGCAGAAGGCACAAAAGTAAGGAAACCGTTCTCTTCAGGTGGCTGAGGCAAATATAATTCTGTGTTTCTAAGTTTTATGTACATTCGTTAGTCCAGATCAGATGTAGATGCAGCCTAGATTTTTACGTTCCACATTTCTACTGGAAATTTATGCAATACATTACTCAACCGAACGTCTACGTTTAAAAATGAAACCATCATATCCGACGGTTGAAACGATCCCGCAGCGTAATGTACGTACGCAAGACGTTGATGCATTGTGAGATTCAGCTATTGAATTGTTCAAACCCATTGCCGCCTTGTCTGACTCCATCTACTTTTTCGTCTAAAAAGTTTGCATGTGATTCTAAAAATTCTTTAAAAGACAGACATATTTGTCGATTTGTCCCATAAACTTGTATAGAGGTGCTAATTTTTTTTTGAACTTTAATTTTAGCTGACTACCCCTGAACTTTTATAATTAGCCAATTCCCCTTAAACTTTAATTTTAGCTGATTACCCCCTAAACTTTTATAAATAGCCAATTTCACCCATGCCGCTAGATTTTTTTTCATCCAATTTTTTATCAATTTTGGTCACGCGGACAACACATGTCAACTGCATGGGGGCAAAAAGAATGAAAAATTGGATGAATGAAAATTGGATGAAAAATTTAAAATCTAACGCTAGGAGGGGGAAATTGGCTATTTATAAAAATTTAGGAGGTAATTGGCTAAAGTTAAGGTTTAAGGGGAAATTGACTAATTATAAAAGTTCAAGGGTAATCGGCTAAAATTAAAATTCAAGGGAGAATTTGACATCTCTATATAAATTCAGGGGATAAATCGACAAATACCTCTAGAAAATATTTTGAAGTCTGAAATATCGATGCACCTTATGTTTAAAGAATCATTTTGACACTGGCAACCTTTTGGACAAAAAAATGGATGAAGTTAGTCGTAGGTGGCAATTACAGCATCAAAATTGAGGTGACAAATTACTCAATTTTCCAATTAAGTGGCATAATTTTGCAGCAATTCCTAACCTATAGGTGCCACTTGTAAAAATCTTCCTATGGCAGATAACTGATAGTCTGATACAACAACAATAAAGGGGTAGATGGAAAATTGCAATGTGGAAAATGACCCCATTAAATACCTTGTCAGTGAAGAAAAGGACAGACCAAACCAGAAAAAAACGTAGGTCTGCAAAAGATAAAGATGAAACCTTAAATGGCGGGCTCCTTTATAGCTCAAAGTACCAGTGCTTTCAAAGTTGGCAGCGGTAAAATAATTTGCAGTTTATGAACTCAAAAGCGACAGTGATATTGTAAATTAAGAAGATGAAGACACAGAAAAAAGCAGCTGAAATTAATGGTAACTACTCTTTGATTCACATTCACAGAGGAACGTAGGTAGATCTGCACATCATTAATGGCCGCAGGAGTTGCTGGAACATATAGGCAGATTTTAATACGTTTAAAGTATAACTCAATCTTGGTAACTAAGAAAAAACCCCCTGAAGTTTTTGAACTTTACATCAATATATATTACATTTTCAGCGGATCCGATTCACCTAATAAATTCTTTTGAATATCGGAGCGCACATTAGCCGTTAAATTCTACAATATATATCATACATCGGTGTTCTGTATATCAATGTAAAGTATACATTACCTTATAAGCAGGTTATATTCACTAGTTATTCTGACTCGTAATATCAAAGCATACATCCAATCATCAAATTTCACAATATATGTCATAAATTGTTGTATTCTGGAATTTCGCAAGACCGTGGTCATTTAATTTTAACCAAACACTACCCAGTCCTTAAAAGTGCATAAAAATTATCGACCTAAGAAAAACCCAACTCAATGACTCATCATCACTTCTCTCTCCATGCACGTATACATTTGTATATCTCCTCTCTATCCATGGCTTCTTAACTCACCGACGAACTGTTCACCAAACTTGCCAGAAATCCTCAGCTATAAGAAGAGCCCTTCTTCTACATTCAAATCACCAAGCTAACTTCAGCAAGACCTACCCTTCTCTCTCATCTCTCCCTCCCTCTACCATTGCTCCGATAATGGCTTACAAAACCCGCCTTTCGTTCTTTGCTCTCATCTCCGTTTCCGTTATCCTCCTTGACCTAGTAGGAGGAGCAGTTGCCGGGAGAAATGTGCCAACAATCTCCAACAAAGATGAAAAGAAACAACCTCAGTGGTTACTTGACCATGACGGAAGTCTTCTCATTCCTGGCATTGGGCGTGTTATGCTACCACCACTGAAGCATTTTGCTCCATTCCCTGGCATGGGCGGCACCGGCAGCACTGGCAGCACTGGTGGAAGTGGAAGTGGTGGAAGCCCGAGTAGTAACAACTACGTTCCAGGCGGTGATGACACATTCGTCCCAAACCCCGGTAATGAGGTTCCAACCCCCGGGAATGGTGGCGGGAGCACTCCAGTTGCTCCAAATCCCTGAATTCGTTTCCAAATGAGCTTCGAATAAGCGTGCTAGGTCACGATTCTGTTTCAGTCGACTAGTTGTATGTGTGTTTTTCTTCTACTGTCATTTGTTGTTTAGTTTGAGAGAGCTAGATTCTTGAGAGAACAGCATGCTGCTTTTCTAGCTTCGAATAAAGTCGTGAAGTTAATAAATCTATGTTTTGCTGTTTTTATGTTGCACTTCTGATGCGAATCAATGAATGCTGCTCAGCAGTTGTTATTCTCTTTACTCTTTAGCCATGTTTTTGTGTCTGTATGTGTGAGAGAAAGGGAAACTTAATTTGCGGGCAATGATTTTCACACTCCCGTTTTCTCCTTTTGATTTATTCTCTATAACGGCCAAGAAAAAGGAGCGCAAAAGAAGATAACGTGACTGCAGATATCACTTCCCCACTATTATTCTTGTGGTGGACAAAATTTTTATGAGGTGGACCTATAGAAGAAGCAACCAGACCTACTAATTAGAAACAACTTACACCAGAAAAGCAAAAAGAATAATTCAAATCCGACATTAATTAAATTTGGTATGAAACCAATTGACAAACACCATCTAGTACTTAATACAAAGACATAATCCATCATCTTAATTCATATACGAATATTACACTTAAATGCATGTGTCTGTTCCCAGAAATAGAGGCCACAAAAAGCAATTGTTTCTAAATTACATTCGATCAAAAGGGAACATGTTTTTTTCTCCGATTCACCCTAACACATCATGAATCCGACGATGCCAACACCCGTGAAGTTCTTCAAGCTTGGACCTGAACCTGTCGCATAATCCCCAGAGATGTCACTAAACGAAACAGCTGCAAGGGCATAAACAACAGCTAGGTACTAATCAACAATCCTAAAGTGAAACCTGTATACACTTCTAAGTTGAAATCACATCAATGTTCATTTTATCGATAGAGCGCTACCAACTTCCAACAACATTTTACCGAAAAATGCTCAGAAACAAAACACACACGGGTTTAGATATAACCATAAACCAATTGACACGAAACGGCATTTAAATCTTTGAGTGAATTTTATCTGGAAGTTGATTAACTTTCCAAACTGCTTATATGTTAATCCCAGCCATGTAAATCTATGGAACTGACAATTTCACTATTTACTTGGATTCATAGCAACATGTGCACAAACTAACTATTTTAGGCATTAAACAGCCATATTTATGCCTAGAATAAATTCCACCAACAACCACACATTTTTCACATTGAACACGCCAATCATCAATCCAACAACTACCCAGATGAGAACAAATTGCAGCTCCACTGATACCAGATTTCATTTCGGTTTCCATGCATTCAAAGTCCTGTTGATTCCTCTACCTATCCATTCAATTACAATTACAACCGCGGCCTCGCCTAACTAAGTTGGCTAGATCAGTGTGCTTCCCTGTTTCCACCCAAGTTTGAATCCCCGTCCCCCTAGTTTATATTAGATTAGAACAATTGCTCAAGCTACATCAAATTGCATCATGGATACATATTAAAGGCTCAACATTTATCATTAAGCTATCTATTTAGCCGCTCCTTCAATTAATTAAGAAATTTTTATCTTTTTCTTATACAAATCAACCAAAACGGGTCGAATCCACAACAATCAAGAAATCGCAAAGCAAACCCATTACACGAATTGCATTCAAAATACCCAAAATTGACAAAACCCATCAGGGAAATTGAGAAGAGGGATTAGAGGATGGACCTGATTCGAAAGAATGTGGGTGTCTAGAGATAGAAAGAATCCGATGTAATCTTAAAGATGATGAAGCAGAGGAACGCGAAGAATATGGAGAGGAAGAGGTAATCAACGAAGACGAAGAACTCGGTGGAGCCGTGGTTCCTCTTCTTCTCACTCTTCGCAACGCTGGCGTCCTTGGATTCTTGGTGCAATTCTTTGACCTTCGCCATTGTTGTTTTCTGACCCGGTTCACGCGGGCGAGGATCTAAAGGGGGGTTCTGGGATCTAGGTGCAAGAGATTTTTCAGATCCGGGGTTCGTTCTGTAATTTTGGAAATGTTGGGGGTGCTGCTACTTGTTTGAGGGAGGCGGAGGAGGTTGGTTTCGGTTAACGCTGGTTGAATCCCGCGCGCTCTGTGAAATGTTGGGAGGTCACGTGCACTGCATGTGATGTACAACGAGAAATGGGCCTTTCAAAGCCACATTAGGCTACCAGGGTGGTCGGTAATAACCACCGAATGTGAAAGGCCCGTTCGGTAATAAACAACCGAACTATATAAATTATTGCGGCATATATGTGAAACTACGATTCGTAAGGAAGATGAAGCTCATTCCAAGGAAGGAGCCAAGCAGCGTTCTAAAAACTTTCCGAAAAAGGCAGTCATTTCAACTTCAACCTCGAACAAAATCTAGTTGCAAAATCTCAATCTTCTTACTCATCTTTGTGGCACTATAATTACAAGTATACAGTTTCTCCAAACTGCAACATGAGTTGCAGTACCTGTTGAAATTTACAGCTACTCCAATACATATACATATCACGAGATCACCAGGGAGATCTGACTGAATTTGAGAACGAATATAGAACACACCTGAGGGACAAATAATTCTTCGTGTCGTATGTGTTTGGTTAGGATAACCAATAATTGCTGGTCTCCCAAGCTAGCTCATGCTGCTTCCTAGTATATGGGGGTCTGCACATCCAATGGATGACGATCTCCCCTTTCAACGAGTATGTTACTCGCACTTATAGTATCGAATTTTTGACTTCCACACCCTAATGGGGTCCATGCTTTTCAAAATTTAGTCCTGCCCACGGAATCACAAATTCATTATTTGACGAATTCATTATTGGACCTAAACATGTATTGATATTCTGAAATAGGCCCGTCACTGACTGCTAACATGACGTACCTTTGAAGAACTGCTTGACGAAGAAGCAGAATCTGCTCCAGAAGATGCCTCAGATAAACTAGAATCTGCCTTCTCATTTGAATAACTACCCAAAGAAAATTTAATCAGTGAGAGATGATATATGCATATTGAAATTAACATGCATACAAAATAGGGCAGATTACACTTCTCAGGGTAGGGGTTCGCACACAGAAATTCTCGCCACATAAAAGAACTAAGATTGGAGGCTTACGTTGAGAGAATAGTAACCCAAATTAGCTCCACACAGTCCACCCAAAGAAGCCTTTGTTCAACAGGGATCAGGCCATAGGTAATGACATGAGCGAATGGCCAAAGCTTCCATCCCGCCTGTCATGCCAGTTGACTCACAGATATAAGTAGGTTACAACTTATAACACACCAATTAAACCTGTATTCGCTAAAAACTCAAACCACCACAAGCATTTAGATCAAATACAGCATTATAACAATTTCTACTTGATTTTACTTGCTAGTTCCTAACGTAAACTAATATCTGAAAAAATGAATTTCCTTTTTTCCTCTATCCCCTTGATCTTTGTATATACTTTTTTCAGGTATAACACTAAGCTCTGCTGGTATGATTGCATAAGTACAAGTGAAAGAAGCAATTCTACTGTTGGAGACCCATTAGCTCAAATTTCATCTTTTAGCTATACTTTTGTACTTTACGACATATTCCGTTTATCTGTTATTGTGATATGAAATATTATTAAACTTAAGCAGCATATGAAGCAAAACAAGCAATGATAAATGAGTCAGAGAACTTGAATCAGATACAAGTGAACATATCCTCAAGTGTTTTTACAGAAATCCAACTCTATCTGGTAAGAAAATAATCTCGTAATCCATTCAAAACAAGCAAAAGACAATCACAAAAACAAAAACAAGACATGCAAAACTGTTAAGGAAGATTTAGAAGAGTTTCTCACAGTCAGCATGGGCACAAATGTAGCCCTAAGTTCATCAAAAATCTTGGTAGGGGATTCAAAACGCAAGAACCCCAAAACCACAAAATAGATGCTGTTCCAAATCGCTGACCACACTGTTTGATCAAAGGCTATTTTGGCAGGGACCACCCACCAATCCTCCAAAGGAAAAAGAGCCTGAAAATCAGAGTCGATAATTTTAGCCATTCATAGAAACCCATCAAACAAGCTAGAAATAAGCAAATATAGACCAGAACCATCACCTCACAAAATTGGTAATAATAATGGGAAAGAGATCCATGGAAAGTAAAGCCAACAAGGCCTGATCTGAACATGCGTTTCCGGTCAAACTCCAAAAGCGGCTTCCCTTCAAAACACTTCACATACAATAGGAAACAACTTAGAAGCCACAAAAACAAGTCATGATTGAGATGAACTTTATCTAATCTTATCTGAAGAGAGACTTACTTGAGCAATCCAATCTCCTAGAGTATAGACAACCCCACTTATCACCATTTTGGCAAAAACAGGATTTGCTTTGAGAGCCTGTTCATATGCAATCCAATTGTGTTCCGGTACATATCTTAGTATCTCATAAAGTGTCCATCCCTGGAAAACGTCTCGAAAATTAAGCTTTGACATCCACAATACAACAACTTACTGAGGCAACCACCTTATTCAATATAGAGAAGAAAAAGAACTCGATTTCGATTCAGCTCATCATTCAACCATGTATAGGTTAACTTCTGAAGTATTAAGGATCAACCCCATTCCAAAAAAAAAGCTGGAAACTTTAAGCAAATTACCAAACTAAGACAAAAAAGAAAACCCTTTAAACATTCTGCAGCTTATTTGCATCAAAATCCATGAATTCACAGATAACAATTTCGATTCGGCTCATCATTCTACTAAAAGATGTTCCAAATCCGGCAGTGAAACTTAACTAAGTATAGATTAAAGTATTAAGGATCAACCAATTTCAGAATTAAAGCTGAAAACTTTAATCAATTACCAACAAATTAAGGTAAACCCATCAGAGGAAACCCTTCCAAGATTCATATGAGTACATAATCCATGAACACACGTACCAATTTGTACACCTATACACATATACACATGAATGAGATTACTTACATGCCAATAATCGTGGTCGATTGTGAGCAACTTAGAGACCGCAAGGGTCCCAAATCCCAGAACAATTAACGCATTAATAGCTCTGCTCGTCAGCTTATCCAAATCATCCCCCTCTCCTTTCTCCTCCGATGATGTCGAAAGAGCCTGAAATTCTCCCGACCCATTAAGCAGCAAGCTGCTATCTTGTTCCCCTGTATCCTTCTTCTTCAAGGGAACCACCTCTCTGTCCTCCGTGACCGATCCAACAATCCAGCTTCGTTTTTTCCGGGTCGGGAAGGCCGAAAGCCGTGGTGGGTGGGGCTTGCTGGAGGTTTGGGTGCAGAAGAAGAGTGAAAGCGAGTTGGGTTTGTGAGATTGGGTGATGAAGGAGGAGGTTGCGGGTGAAGGGAGGTTGTGAGCTGCGATCATGTTAAGGGTAGCCATTTTGTTGGGTTAATCGAGAGAGCTTTCAGAGAACTTGAGGAATCCAATGTGATGTAAATGGCTATGTTTTTACGTGGGAGTTTTTGTTGGGACTCAAGTGTTTGATTGATCGGGAAAGTAACACACGACTCTCGATTTTTCAGTGGATTAGAGAAAACGATCGTGCTTGCTTTCTTTGCCATACATTACAAATTTACAAATGCTTGGTTCTACTGTTTTCCCTTTGACTCAAAATTTCTATATCGTTAAGAGTAAAATTTTATCCTTGATCGTGTCGATTGTGTTGTGTTTCATAACATACATGCGGGCATTTGAGATGTTTCACATGTTAAGCTTGTGGACATTTCCAATTCAGCAAAAGGAATTTCTACAATATCTAATTCAAAAGTACTCAATTATTTTCTACCACTGTAGTAAATGGCCACTTGCTTAAGTAAAATATTGATTGCAATTTTTGTTTTTGTTTTTGGTTTTTTTAGGCATCAAATAAAGGTTCGAACTTGAAATGCAAAGTTGCATCAAGGGTAAAATAAAATGGACTGCATAAGAAGTTTCTTCTAACATTTACAAGATAAAATCTGGTTACAATGTTATGCCAGGAATCCTAACAAGTAATTCACCAGTGCTCGTTCCAACATTTCGTAGGCAGCTGGTCGAACAATCCATGAGTAATTACTCCCCGAATCAATTAAACCCTCGATGCAAAATGTTAATTTATGGTACATACATCTGATGAGTAGTCTAAATTCATGGTACTCTTTTCACTCCAAACGGTATGAGCAAAAATTTCCAAGGCATGTTTCAGGATTGCAAATTATTGAAATCGGCTGTCTTTGGTGACAGCAATGGTTTCCTTGATCTCTGCACCCTTGGCATTGGATCCAAATAAGGTGGCTTTCAAGTGGTGCCTCGACAACGCCTCAGGAGTCTACGCGCACCTCCCAAACGCCTAGGCTAGTCTACAGCCCACTCTCGCTAGGCAGAGATGTTGATAGCCCGCCTAAAAAACTGCTTAGACTAGTCTCAATACTAATTTCTTAAAACATTGATCTTAATGATCAACCCTTGTCTCGCCAGAGTAACTCTTGGTAGCAGGGAATTGAGGATAGAATGTAGAGACTGAGAGACATGACTGTGTTGGCCATGGAAATTTAGATTGTATGTTAAGCAGCCTTTTACTTGTGAAACTTAAACCTAGATCACAGATTCACACGGCTTATGTGATGGGGGAAGGAAAACTTAAAAGGTGATTCCTTTTTAAGAGAGAATCTGATTTGTTGCACATAATGTTTAAGGAAGGATCTCAAAATCCACAAGTAATGAATGTTATCATCTTTCTTTTGTAAATCATTAATTTATGGGTATGCACAACTTAAGAGAAATCTAATTTTTTTTCCCCATTATTAATAATTAGACATGAATAGATAGTTATAGCATGAATGACATCCACAGCTGGTATTTCCATCTTCCACAACGGAAGTGTTCGACCAAATAGTGTCCCAAACTTTAAGAGGCTCCCAAAAAAATTTTGCTATCTAATTGTTGATCCTAAAAACTACCAAGCCTACGTGGCGCACAGACCGAATAATTAGTAAGCTAACTACGTCCTTCAGTTGTATACGAGGCGTGCCAACTCGTCGGCCGAGCTCGGCCGAGGAGTAAAATTTGTTGATGTTGCGTTGGGTGCGCGGCTGACTTCTCGATCTTGCGACTACGGCCGAGGAAGGAACACGCCTCGGCCTTCAGGTTCTAGAGCTTGAAGACAAAGCTACTAGTTCTGCGAAGTTCACAAATCGTCGGCGCCGGACTTGGTCACTGTGATTATATTCGTAAGAGTATAAGCACACCGAATGGACACCAGAGTACAGGGACACAAGTACTCAAAACAAATGTATGTCTTGATTGTGAAAGTGGTTTGGCCGTCAGAATGCCGAACTCTAAAACCCACTTGCGAATAACCAATCATAAATGACTCGGCGTTCAAAGCGCCAAGTATAGTAACTTGTAACACCTCGCTTCGTCGAGAAGGGTAACGAGATGACCTCTGCCGATAAGGATTCGAAAATCATTCTCGACCGAGACTTGGATAGATAACCAGTCGGCCATGTCGCAGTGATGTTTATCCAAACTGAAGGTGCTCCACGGTCGGCTGATTCTACGGCAACAGTGTTGCTTATCCAAACTGAAGATGTTCGCCGGTTGCCTTCACAGTGCTGTTTATCCAAACTGAAGATGTGTTGGCAAAAAAGGGAAAACAAAAATCTCAAGGTTGTTGAGAGGTTTCTCGTAGAGCGAGAGTATGCGCAGGGCAATTTTTGTGTTGAATTGGAGGGGGTTGTTTTGATGTCTTCCCTCCCTATTTATAGTAGCCAACCTGTATTGAATCTCAATCACTCCGGAATTAGAACTCATTTCCCTGATCCAACTTTATCTTGGCCAATCCTATTCCTACTAGGACTTTGAACATAACTCGTTACCATGCTGTATTCAATTCCAGCATCTTGATCCTGTCGAAACTCCTTCTCATAACAGGATTCATCCACATCCCCAATTCCCCGATGGGATATGGCCAACTTCGACCGCGCGGCCCATGAGCTACATAACTCCCAACGACACATGTACACGGCCTCTGGGCCGAGAAGGATTATAAACTCGGCCCAAAACAATATTTTTGGGCCCAAACACTAATACACAGCATTACTATACATGAATGTGAACGAAAAAAAAAAGAAAAGAATTTCAAGTGGGACTTAAAATTCCCTCTTTTCTAATTTTCCCACTTTTCTTTAAAAAAAAAAAAAAAAAAAAAAAAAAAAAAAAAAAAAAAAAAAAAAAAAACTATCCCACCTTTTGATTTTTCTAGCAATCTAATGATACTTTGTGTTTGTGTCACCCAATACTACAGTCGGGTGGTATTCCTCTTCGCTTACAAGTAAGAGGGTTTATGTTCGAATCTTGTGAATAACGAATTCGATACCAAATTAGGCTGCCCATTGTGTGACTTAGCCGAACTTCCCCTCCCATAGTGTAAAAATATCGATGTACTAAAAAAATGATACTTTAGTGGGCTCTACAACAATTACAAATCATACTTGCAATTAACCATGTTGCAGGAAAGATTAAATAGGTTTGCTTTGATATCGATTGAAAATGGTTTTTTAGACAAAATTGATTATGAATATTTAATTGATGATTTTGCAACAAAGAATGCACGAAGAACCATTTTAAGTGAAACTTCAATGTTAGACTTTTTGAAGCTTTTACTTATTCGGTTTTTTAAGATTGAACCAATTGTTGATTATTTAGTAATATGTAATTTTTGTAGCTTTCTTTACATTTAATAATATCTAGAAACTGATAATTAGTGTAAATTTTAAAGTTTATTTCAGTTTTAATTATTGCTTTTTAGCATCATCAATACATTGGCTCCCTTTATAAATTTTGTACAAGACCCCAAAATTTCAGGCACGGCCTTGAACATTCATACACAATAGTGTGCAATAATAAGGAGAATTTAGCGTCTAGAAATGCACTACAAAACACAATCTAATGTTTTCTAGTTTTTGTAGCAAATTCAGCCTCGTTAAGAAATCCAAATCATTTCATCCAAATGGAGCCTTATCATAATGCAAACTTCTTTGAAACTTATTTAAACCAGAGATGGTTTATACATATGTAAGAGTTTTTATGCAGATTATGACCTAATTAATGGCAAAGATTGTTTGAATATTTCACTGCAGAAATTTTTAGCTAATTAAGATGGATTTAGATATTTTATTTGTTCATGGTTATGCAGTTGCAGCTGTACATCAGTTCGAGCCATAACATCTCAGTGATATTCAAATCATGACAAATCGACATGAAAAAGTTCAGGAAAACAGTCACACATATGTATGTTCAATTCAAGGGAGGTTGAAACTTCTATGAAATTTTTAGTATAATAATTGCTAATGATTAGCACAATTCATGGATTTTTAACACAATCTTGGGGTCCAAAACGCAATGTCTTTCTGTTAAGATCATATATGGAACGGTAATTTTGTTGCTGGTATGCACCTATGGTGATTACACCTTCTCCATCACTTTCCGGTATCATTGCCAAGCAAAAATACTCAAATTGCCTTTGATCGATTTTCACGACATATGCACTCGGAGGCTGCACCACTAGATCGGCACCTACCAAATGGAATGTAATTATTGGAAGATTGGCATATCCCTGCCTTACTCCTTTTGGTCTTTGGAAGCACAATCGAACTCTTCCGCTATGTGGATCCTCGTTATGCCTGTCATCCTAGAGAAGCGATTCACCAGTGCTTGTTCCAAGATTTCGTATGCTGGTTTAATGTTATCCACGAGTAAGGAGCTCCTGAGTCAATTATGGTTCCCCCCACGGGACCTTTTCCAAAGAAAGGTTTCGGGTGGAATTCGCAAAGGTGTGCCTCCAACACTAATGTCTGTCAAGTTTATAAAAGTAAGCAACAATTAGACCAATAAGTGAGACAGGATTATGTTACATTTCCGTATTGCGAAAGTACGGATTAGTTGGTATATCTTTACCAAATCGGAGATATGTAGTGTGACAATGATCGTTAGGGGCAAGTTTTTGGAGGTAATATGAGAACCTGCCTGTGCTGTAGAGCCTAAATGCGTGACAAGGGATCGAGGCGACCATCCTAACTCTAATATACCCGCAACATTACCTCCCTCCTTGCCCCAATGATCCATACCTGTCTGTTTAGTACCACACCCAAAAACAATGTTTGGAATCTTCTCTTTTTGGAACCTTGGGTCTGAATCAAATGTAAGGGTTTCTAATGCAAACTCACCTTCAGAACTGCTACCACTACCGTACTCTACATGGTACTAGCAAAAGTTTCCATGGCATATTCCACGACGGTAAAGGGGGTGGCTACCACAAGCAATTCTCCGATAAGAAGAGGATTGTGAATTATTAAAAATTGGTTGTCTTTACACAAAGCAACGGTGTCCTGGATCGTTACGCCCTTGACATCACTACTACAAAATTATCTATAACTGGAAGTCAAAAAACCGACAAAAACTTGTATTACTGTCGGATTTTAAGCAAAATCCGACAGAAAATGGATGCAGTGGCGGATATAATAAGCGACAGAATTGCCAACGTCAGGAAATGAATTTTCCGACAGAAAATACACTAAAACCGACAGAAATTGTGTCGGATATAACCGACAGAAAATATATTAATAATGAATAAATAAGAGCATTTCTGTCGGCTAAAACCGACAGAAAATACTAAATCCGACAGAAGTACTGTCGGTTATAACCGACAGAAAATGTATTAATAATAATAAATAAAGGCATTCTTGTTGGTTAAAATCGACAGAAAATATATTAATAAAAAAAAAATATAAACAACCACTTTACTTTTTGCATTTTCCATATTTGCATTCTCGATGCTACCCGATGCGACATGGCTAGCTTAGGTGTAAAGAAGTTGGATCAGGCATAAACCTCTCTCCTCAGATTTTAGCTCCTTGAGCCATGGTGAGTATGGAGATCCTATCCCAGGAGATAGTCAGGGAAAGAACTGCAGCGCTGATGAAATAATAGATCGTGTATCGTCATCATCACTAACTTCAAAAGCATGGAGAGTACCTGAGAAACTAAATCTTGAGTTGAAAGCTGATCCAGTAGAGCCTTCTCCTACATTGCTAACAGTATGATTTGAATCAACTCCAGGTGAATAATTAATATTTTCCTTGTCTTCCCCATTACTGGGTGGTTCACTAGCGACGTAAGTAGCACCATTCTCTCGAGGGTGTTGGGGATTTTCAGGCTGTCAGAGGGAGAGATAGCATAAGAAAGGAGTCAAAGTGATAAATAAAAAAAACAGACTTAGTATAGAAATTGTGTGAGAGAGTGGGTGGAGAAAGAGCACACCATTGTGATAATTCCAGATGGTGGCACTAACAGAGAAGATGGAACTTGATCCTTGTTGAATGAAGCATATTTTACTTCAGCAGACGGTGGAGAATACGATTTATGCTCACCGTTCCCTATTTTAACCTCTTCCTTAATTTCACCAGATACATTGTCAAGCTCTTCAGGGCGCTTTGGTATGGAACCAGGCCTTCGTCTGCCACATATAGGATCATTTTTTCAATTAACGATGAAAACAATGAGGGGATAAAGAAGATCAGATTGCCAGAATTGTTTCAAAACAGCATGAATTAGACTAGTAAGGAAGCAGCTGAGGAAATAAATAAATTAGAATTTGATTTCAGTGTTTTATTCCACAGGTTTGCTTTCCAAATAATGAATCACTTAGATTCGACCTGAAATTTCAAAGTATCATACCAATAATACAAAGTACCATACCTGTAATTTCACACAGACCTGACTTTGGTATATCAGACATTCACATGCCTGTTTGGTTGCCGAGAAAACAAAATCAGACAAAGGTAGCGCAAGAACTTCAGCCTCCCAATTGAATCTGGCGGTGTGACAACTGTGCTTGAACTCATGTCGGGTTGCAAGTGTTGAACCCGTCAGAAGGAAGGGAAGGGAGAAAAGGGGGAAGGAAGGAGGAAGGGGGAAGGGAGGAGGAAATGAGGAGAGAAGAGAAGAGAAGAGAAGGAAATGCGGAGAGGAGAAAAGGGAAAAGGAAGAAGGCACCGGCACAAGGAAGAGATGAAGTGGTATTATGTTGGAAAATTTTCATTACTGTCGGTTAAAACTGACAGAAACATTTTTTTAAAATATAAATCGACAGAAAATTTTCATTCATGTCGGTTATAACCGACAGAAAAAAAAAATGGCGGAAAAATTCCCTCCCAAAATTTTAATTTCCCCCCCCAAATTTTGTTACGATTTTAAAAAATAAAATAATAATTATTTGGTTTAATAAATAAATAAATAATATGTATTTAAATAGAATACATTTTTAAAAATTAAATAAATAATTTTTTTTTTGTCGAAAATAAATAATTGTTTGGTTTAATAGATAATAACCCATGTAAAATATGCAATAAAGAAACAAAAATATAATTGTACAATGAAAATGTCGTCACACAAACTAAATATTGTCTAATCAATACTTGAAAAACATAAATAAAAATTTAGCACAAATTACTTTTCACACTTCAAAATTCAGGCAAATTTAACAGAGATATGCAGTCTAAAAATTTAACGGAGTCCTAGTGGACATACTGGGTCGGGGTGTGTCACCTCGACCCTATAAGAATGCAATGGATAAATTTGATCTTCAATTTAAAATATTTACACTAGTGGATACCACAAAATCTTAGTTTGGGTGATGACTTCTTGAATGTGCCTATGCTTAGTTTGGCAATGTTGTAGTTTCCAGTTGATGGTCAACTATTTGATTCACAACATTGGAAGAATAAATGTGATTGGCGGCTTGCAAACCTTGGCGGAAGTAGTTGGCGCGCGCTTTGGTTAGGAGAGTAGTTCTTTCTGATTGTGTGAGGTTGGGTTGGTAGAAGGGTGATTCGGGGGAATCGTGGTGGATTAGCTTAATGCTCAACCCTTGTTTTGCCATGGTCACTCTCGGTAGTGATAGAGTTGATGATAGGATGTACGGAAAGAGACATGTGATTGTGTTAGCCATATGGAAATTCGAAGAAATTATATGTTGAGCAATCTTTTTCTTGTGGAACTTAAACGCTGATTAGATTAATTGCTATATATATTGAGGGGGCAAAATCACTTTAAGGTGCTTTATTAATAACAAAATCAGGCTTTAAGGTGATTTTTTTGTATATCTACCTAGATAGCCTTCATTTAAGATAAAATCTGGTTGGTATATATGTAAAACAAGATTTAAAAATTAAAATTATGTTATAATTAAGTTATGTTCCTAATTGATTTACTTTTAGGAAATTGTGATTAGTGCTCCAAAAATCTATTTGTACACTCTAAACTTTCTGTATTTAGAAAGAAAAATACTCTTATGAAGAGTGCATATTAAATTTTAGAGTGACAATAATATTTTGCTGTCAAAAAGGGGAAGCAAGCAAAATAATATATACAATACTCTATGGAACTCCACTCTAAAGAAACTCCTTATTTTTATATATAAGAAGTACAATTTCACTCATACAAATTATTAACATCAACACAAACATGTTTATATATGCATACAATAAGCGCTACCATAAAATCAATTGGTAATATGGATAATAGAAAGTAATCCCCCAAGCAAAATCTCTTCTCTTATCAATGTGGGATTCACTACCTACAATTACATCAAGGTGACTAACTAGCCTTTTTCGCACTCATCTTTTTATTCATCTGCTTTACAAACTGCAATATTTCTAATTTATTTCTGCACTAACAAGACGAGTGGAAGAAGCTAAAGGAGGAGTGTTAACCCCAGTTGCCGGAATAGATGCAAACCCTGGAATTCCGAAATGCCGTCAAAATAGTTGGTTTTCTCAGCTTAAGTGACAAGACCTCATATCCAAAGTACGGTTTGGCCACAAATTCTTACGTTCCCTTGGACTTTCAGAACACAAGTAGTCTGGGATTTTTCATAGCTAGCCAAACTTTTAGTTTTATCCTTCTATAGTATTCCTTGTGCATCCATTCTCAAGGGATCATAAATTGCTTTGTTGATGTCAGCAAGCAATTCTGTTGAGGAGTCATATGCATATGTAGAATTGAAAAACATATGAAAGGCTTTGAGGCAGGAGAGATGGAGTTTTTTGCATGACCTTGGCATATCATCACCATTGATGCCATTTATCACCAGAGCCTGTTCTAGAAACTCTTTCTTCTTTTCATCCAATACCTTATGTATAATCCCAATTGATTCTTTAGCCCCCAAATTGGGATTTTCCTTTAGCAGAACAAGGTTTGGCTTCCCCTCCTGTGGCTCCTTCTGCTATGAAATCATTCAATTTTCCCCATTAGTTAAGATCAAGGTATAAAATATCGATGATATCGGAAATATCGGTAGTCCAAAAACACGGAAATTTAGATGGAAATATCGGGATATTATCGATATCGATAAAAATTGAATAAAAACCACGGAAATTGTAAGAAAAACTTGGAAATTTTTATTGAAACTTTGCAGGATGTTTATTTAGTCAATTATCTATTAGTTTATCACAAAAAATTGGAAGGAAATGCATTGCATGATGGATTTAACTGATTTAAGTTGACTATATAGCGAGCTGGCAAACATTGTGAGTGTAGAAAATATGTAGTAATTAATGAAAAAAGTTTAAACACACCATAATCATTTATATATAATGAATTAGTACAATATTTTACACTTTATAGAAATTTATCCTAGATAATAAATATTAGCTTGCAAGCTTTGCAGACATCTTAACGACCATATAAATATTACAGGCTGAATATGTAATCACAAACTTAAGACCAACAGATTGATTGATTGTTTTCATGAGCGATAATAAATGAGTTGCAATCCAGTTTCCTCAATTACATTTCTATATATATATATATATATAAAGTTACGGTTCTGGGCCTAAATATGTTGAACTTTCAGAAATGGGTTGTCACTCAATCAAGGAGACCTCACCAGCCCACAACACACATCCAAAATGACGTCGTCAGGATACAACCAAATGAAACCCTAGGTCATAAAAGCCCAAGGTTCTAAAAAACGCTAGGCGCTAGTCGGGCGGCGGACTGGCGCCTAGTGCCTAGGCGGCTAGGCGGGATCTAGGCGACCTAGACGGATTTAGGTAAATTTTTTATATATGTTATGAATTAATTAAATTTACTATATCAAATGTAAATAATTATTGACGTTATTTCTTATAGAATAACATACATATGTGAATGTTTTATGTACATATATAATATGTTTGTTTATGAAAACAATTTATAATTTATATATATTCCAAACTTTTAAAAATATGAAAACCCCACATAGTGGGTGGTTTTCATTATTAAAAATTAAAACCATCACCCATCCACCTCACCTCTTTCACACCACCCGTCCATCAGACTCAAAGATGTTTGAAATTTCTCTTTGGTAGCAGGCTTCTCGATGTATTCACATCACCTCTTTCATTATTAAATAATTTATAATTTATATATATATATATAATATATTGGTAGTTGTCATAATTAAAATCGAGTTCATGGTTTTAAATTTCATAATTAAAACCATCTTGGATTTGAGATCCCAGTCAAACACCACATAAAAATGTTTTTTTTCTCTCTCTCTCTCTTTCCTTCTTCCCTCATCTTCACAGACGACTCTCTCTCCCTTCATCTTCACAGGCGACTCCATCTTCACAAACGACTCTCTCTCTCTCTTCCCTCATCTTCACAGACGAGCTGCAGAAATTCACCAGCAGCACTCTCTCTTCCCTGAGGTGTGAAGGGAAGAGAGAGAGTCATCATCTTCGTCTTTTCCGCTTCGCCAAACTCAGAAAAGGCAAGAATGCAGATCAGCTGTATTCTTGAAAAAAATTGAAATTCCTGGACCGTTCCTCCTCCCTTTCTCACCTCTCGACGACCACCATCAGGCAAGGGGATCCATCAAACGGTTTGATTCAAACCCGAGCGGGTTTTGGGATCCGAAGAAAATGGATTTTTCATTTCCGACGACGAAGGCGCAGATCTTGGGTCTGAGCCTGGATTGGAGAGAGAGATCTGGGCAGCTGCGACGACGCAGCCTCGGCTGCCTTTCTGACGACGGAGCCACGACTATTGTTTCGATAATATCGAATATATCGCGATATTATCGAGATTATCGATAATATCGCGATATTTTGACGATAATTAGGGGGATACGTGGGAAATTATTGGTCTCTCTGAAAAACGATAATATCGGCGATATTTCCCGATATTATCGATATTTTAGTCATTGGTTAAGATTATACTAAATTAACATGGTGACAACTAATCAAGAATGTGGTCATCATGAATTTCTCGTCCGGGAGATATTTCAGTCTAATTATCCCACCACCACCTGAAGTTATCATTAATCGATTTATGCATATTTATTTATTTTTGTCAAAACATGTTTTATTAAAGATATACTTTGGGTTCCTAATGTAACAATCTAGTCGTTCACTAGTATGATAACAGGTACATTAATAATAACATATGGCAGTGTGACGATCATAATAAAAAAATTCTCCTCATATACATGATAGCTTTGAATTTCGTTCAAAAGCCGCGTCAAAAGCATAAGTGAATTTGTAAGTGGATGACTTTGAGGGGACTTGAGGATCTCTATTCCTGGAGGTGTATCAAGCAGAAGAGCAGCTGTAAGAAGAATATTCTGAGAAGCAATGGAGCTTGTGGCTACTTGGAGGTACTCTACAATTGACAAGGGATGCCCATTTCTGCTCCATTTTGTTTCCTTTAACCAGCTTACAAATGTTTGATATATACCACTAATAATGCAGAACGACAAAGAGATAGAGAAGATATGTCAAAAAACACGAGGCTTGACAGAAAAATGATAGAAAAGCAATGCTCAATTCTTCATTATCATAAAATTATAATTCCAAATTGTCTCCTTTAACATATCAAACTCCCTCCCTAATATACTAGTGTGCCAAAACATCTTCATCAATGCAAATACAACTCCCTAAGTCACCGAAGCATATTAAATGACAATTGTTCCACCTAGCCACTTAATTTAAAACACAACTTACAATGCATCAAAATTACTACAAAACATTAAATCACAATCTAAGATACATGAATCTTAAATTAATAATTAACGGAATGGCCAAACACCAAAATACCAAAAACCCCGTTGAATAAACTCCTTATGCACTGCATCAACTAAATTCATTCAGCAAAGAGTAAAAAGAAGAACAAGTAACATATTTTATTTTATTTTTTCACTAATGTCAACTAAATTAATTTACCAAAAATCTTACTAGGTCCTGAAGATAACTCTTTATGTCATATCCATTTTGTTTGAAGAATTGCCAAGAAATGTCATCATCAAAATCTTTTAGAGCCTTGAATATAGTTTTTCCATGTCCATCCAATCCTTTTTCCTGCCATCTGTACTATGTACACATTTAATTAGTTAAAAATAATAACATGAGTTATTTTAAATTTGGAAAAAAAAACTGTTTACTACCCTCATGCTTCGTGGTTTTCAACATTTAATACATCAATTTTTTTTTGTCCCAGAGTCATACCTAAAGTGTAAATTTTGGGACAGTCTCATACATCCGTTAGTCAAACTGTTAAGTGTTCTGTTAACTGTGACGTGACGCCCATGTGGACAATGACTTGGCGCCACATGGATTTTTTTTTTTTAAAGAAGGGGTTTTCACCTTTTTTTTTAGGGGTTCAAAAAAAAATTCCCGCCAAAAAATTTGAAATTTTCTTTTTTCTTCTTCTTCTTTTTCTTCTTCTTCTTCTTCTGGGCAGAATCGATTTTTTTTCTTCTTCTTCCTCCTCCTCCTCCTTCTTCTTCCTCCTCCTCCTCCTTCTTCTTCTTCTTCTTCTGAACAGATTCTTTTTTGTTTTTTTTTTCTTCTTCTTCCTCTTCCTCCTCCTCCTTCTTCTTCTTCCTCCTGGGCAGATTCGTTTTTTTTTTTTTTTTTTCTTCTTCTTCCTCCTCATCCTTCTTCTTCTTCTTCTGGGCAGATTCGTGTTTTTTTTTTCTTCCTCCTCCTCCTCCTCCTTCTTCCTTCTTCTTCCTCTGGGCATATTCGTTTTTTTTTTTTCTTCTTCTTCCTCCTCCTCCTCCTCCTCCTCCTTCTTCTTCTTCCTTCTTCTTCTTCTTCTGGGCAGATTCGTTTTTTTTTTTTTCTTCTTCTTCTTCCTCCTCCTCCTCCTCCTCCTTCTTCTTCTTCTTCTTCTTCTTCTTCTTCATTCTTCTTCTGGGCAGATTCATTTTTTTTCTTCTTCTTCTTCTTCTTCCTCCTTCTTCTTCTTCTTTTGGGTTTTTTTTTGTTTTTCCTTCTTCTTCTTCTTCCTGAGCGTGGAGTCGAAGATGGTGATGGGAGGGTGGGCACGGGTGGGATTGAAGATGAAGGTTTTGTTTGTTTTTTTTTTTTTAATAAATAAATATATTTTTTATTTTATTTATTTTTTAAAATTTTCACGTGGATGACACGTGGCGCCCAGTCATTGTCCACATGAGCGCCACATCACAGTTAACGGGAGACTTAACAGTTTGACTAATTGATGTATGAGACTGTCCCAAAATTTACACTTTAGGTATGACTCTGGGACGAAAAAAACTTGATGTACTAAATGTTGAAAACCACGAAACATGAGGGTAGTAAACAGTCTTTTGCCCTTTAAATTTTTATACGTGGATTATATATGACTTCCATCTTAGAACATGCATGCGAGATTCAACACATAACCCGCACACACAATAATCATATGTTAATATATTGTACCTCTCGACGGCATTGGCAAGAGCTTCCAATTCATTCATCGAACCTTCCTTGTGAAAAAAATCATCAGCAACTGTAACAAGGACTGCAGCTTTCACAACTGCGAGCCGTACATATGACAGGGAAGAATGTGATGCTGTTGAAGCAACTGCAAAATAACAGTACGCGGTTTTCTGTGGAGCAAACCCCATGTCAACAAGACCAATGTCCTTTGACCACCTGCATGATTAATTTTCACCCAAAACACAAAAAGAAAAAGAAAAAGGTTTTCATGGTTAATTAATTCCAGTTAAAATTTTAAAAGATGGAAGTACTATAGTGAAAGTATAGAGAGTGAGTACGAACCTTTCTAACTCCTTTAATTCATTTCTGAACATAGACTGCCGTAGTGTATAATTCTCCATAGCAAGTTGCTTTGACATGATAATCTGCAAGGTTTTAATAATTTGAACTGCTTAAACAGAGATTTTACTGCCTTGATCTGTTCGATTAATTAGTACTAATTTAATTACCTGCAGGATAAGCCTTTTCCTATCCATGGACTAACAGGCTCTTTCCTCTCAATGAACTTCCTGTGCTCCAGATGATCCAACCGAGCAAGCCATGGAATACTAATTTCATGCTTAATCTACTCAAGGGAGATAAGCAACAAAATTTATTAATTAAGAGATGATCATTAAATAACTAATTATAATGATTGAACATATATTCTTATTTTTGCACTTTTTGTATTTTATAAAATTTCCCTAACATATATTCTTATTCTTGCGTATAATTTTTTCAAATTAACTTCAAATACAATATATATATATATATATATATATATATATATATATATATTTAAGCTTTATTTGATAACTATTTCCACTAGTAGAAAAACATGTTTGCGCGACGGAACCTTGCGCGACAGACCAAATTTCGTCGTGCAAAGCTGTTTGCGCGACGCAAAACACAAAACGTCGCGCAAACATCCTTTGCGCGACGAAGGCTGGCGTCGTGCAAAGCTGTTTTGCGCGACGCCAGTTTTCGTCGCGCAAACTACCGTTGCGCAAAGGCTGTTTGCGCGACGTTTTGTGCGTCGCGCAAGATCTTGGCGCCAAACAAAGAAGGCTTTACCGCTTTTTTGCCAACTTTGCGCGACGCAGGTGAACGTGCGTCGCGCAAAGCTGTTTTGCGCGACGCCAACCTTCGTCGCGCAAAGTCAACGACTTTTTCTACTTCATCATGATTGAAAGTTGAGGTACATATAAACACTAACTCATCTTTTATACTTCCATTTCCAATTTGTTAATTTATGTATACGTTCATATATGTGTCCAGTTGTACCTACGTTGCACAAAGTCTTTTTTTTTTTTTTCTCCCTTTTGCATTTCTTTTGGGGTTTTTGCATTGCCTTTTTCTTTTGTGGTATCCACTTGTATAAATGTTTTAAATTGACGATTGAATTAGTTCATTGTATTCATATAGGGTTAAAGAGTGTAGCTGTAAAAAATCATCAAAATCAAAGTTAAAATAACCATTAAATCGTGATTTTTCGTTTATATCCGTTGAAAAGGTTTGTCCCGTTACTTGATCTTTGAATGTTTTTTTTTTTGCGATTTTTGGCGTATGCGATCTCGAAGCATATACAAACAAGTTGGACGGTTAGATCGTTGAAACTAGTTTCGTACAATGCGTATCCCATCAAAACAATAGATTCACTAATACTTAAGAGTTTATTTATACTTTCATTAAGTATAACATAAATTTTTGTGATATCCACTAGTGTAAATATTTTAAATTGACGATCGAATTAGTTCATTGTATTCATATAGGATCAAGGAGTGTAGCTGTAAAAAATCATCAAAATCAAAGTTAAAACTACCGTTAAATCGTGATTTTTTATTTATAGCCGTCGAAAAGGTTTGTCTCGTTACTAGATATCTAAATGTTTGTTTTTTGCTATTTTTGGCGTATGCGATCTCGAAGCATATAAAAACAAGTTTGACGGTTGGATCGTTGAAACTAGTTTCGTACAATGCGTTTCCCATCAAAAAGATAGATTCACTAACACTTACAGTTTATTTATACTTTCATTAAGTATAACATAAGATTTTGTGGTATCCACTTGTGTAAATACTTTAAATTGACGATCAAATTGGTTCATTGCATTCATATAGGATCTAGGAGTGTAGCTGTAAAAGATCATCAAAATCGGAGTTACAACTACCGTTAAATTGGTTTTTTTCGTTTATAACCGTCAAAAAGTTTTGTCCCGTTACTTGATCTCTGCATGTTTGTTTTTTGTGATTTTTGGCGTATGCAATCTTGAAGTATATAGAAACAAGTTTGACGGTTGGATCGTTGAAACTAGTTTCATAGAATGCGTATCCCATCAAAACAATAGATTCATTAACACTTGGAGTTTATTTATACTTTCATTAAGTATAACATAACATTTTGTGGTATCCACTTGTGTAAATATTTTAAATTGACGATCGAATTAGTTCATTGTATTCATATAGGATTAAGGAGTGTAGCTGTAAAAAATCATCAAAATCGGAGTTAAAATAACCATTAAATCGTGATTATTCATTTATAACCGTCGAAAAGTTTTGTCCCGTTACTTGATCTTTGAATGTTTTTTGGGATTTTTGGCGTATGCGATCTCGAAGCATATACAAACAAGTTTGACGGTTTGATCGTTCAAACTAGTTTCGTACAATGCGTATCCCATTAAAACAATAGATTCACTAATACTTAGAGTTTATTATTGTAGTTCGGATCGAGTTTTTGTTAGAAAAATATATTATTGTGAGTTTTATGTAAAAAAATTGAATTTGAAGAGAGTAAAGTCACATTTTTAATAATTTTTATAATAATTTTTTTTTTAAATATAACTTGCGTGACGTCACGATGCGTCGTTGCGCAAAGCAACTTTGCGCGACGTCTGAATGTACACCTGCGTCGCGCATGTGTTAAAATTTTTGACGGTTTAATTCTAAAAATTACGCGCTTTCTTTAAATTTCCCAAATTTGGACAAAATGGAGGTGCAAGCCGTGCAATTGGAAAACAGTCGGTCTCTCTTCCCTCTCTCTCACTCAGTCTATCTCTCTCTCTCTCTCTCTGTCACAGAATCGCAGAGGCCGAACGAAAACCTACAAATCAGGTAAGTCATCCTCTCCTTCCACCTCCCCAAGCACTCTCGCACGGCCTCTCACCAGTCACCGCTCACCAAGTCGCCAATCACCATCGTTTTCCCCTTCCAGTCGCATCCTCCACCACCAAACTCCCATTCGCGTCGTCCTCCATCGGTTTTCTTTCTCTCACCATCGTCCTCCACCACTAGTTGCTAAGTGCTCACTTCGCCGCTCCAATCTTAAGGTAAGACAATTTGTTGAATTTTTTTTTGCATTTTATAAATTAGGGTTTTGGATTTTGAATTTACAGTTAGGGTTTTGGATTTTGAATTTACAGTTAGGGTTTTGCTTGATACATAATGTGATTTTGTAATCAATTATTCAAATTCTGTAATCAAGCTTTAATGCCTTAATTTGAAGATTTTGGTATTGTAATTAGATTCAATTTGGAAAATTAAATTAGAAATTGGGGGTTTTAGTGTTAAATCGAATTTTAGGGTTTTAGTGTTAAATCGAATTTTAGGGTGGTGGGCAGACTCTGTCTTATCATTGGATTGCATTGTAAGTGGAGGATAACAAATTTTTGGACTTTGGGATTCCTTATATTTTTCTCCGATATTGTAAATACTGGAGATTGTGAATCTGTGATAGTACTAAATTCCTTCAACCAGATGATAACTTTGTGATTCTATTATGTTCTGTTGTGAATTTAAGTTTTCTTGCATGCAAACTTCAATTTCGGAGTTGGCAGCCTCACACCAATTCCAAAACAAATCCATACATAGCTCAGATACTGAGATTTTGAAATATTCTGCATTGTAGAATTAGATGGTGTTGCCTACATGGTGATACTTAAAATGAATTTAATTTGTTAGTGTGCACGACTGCTTATAATGTCCTTCTCTTTATCACTTGCTTATCTCAACCTTAGGTAATTAGTAATCAGTGATGAGAAAGCTATTGTTTCTTTTGGATATAGCTCCTCGGCCTGATTATTATATTTGTCCAATTTTAATTTTGGAACAACATATATTGCCTAAATAATTTATTCTGTATTGGAATTATGTGGTTTTCTATTCACCAACTGCTGACCTCCGTTACTTGATTCACTTTCATACTAATTGATGCAGGAAATATGCATGTTTTCTGTAATTAAGACGGTTTTTTCCCATTATAGGAGAACAATGACATTGACTAAGTTACTAACCTGATGAAATAGCCATATTTTGCTCTGGTTTTTCTTGACCTTATAAGGATGTGTTTATGCATCATTTATATATACATATGGAAATCAGTATTCCCTCAGTAATTTGTAAATACATAAATTCCATCTTTTTAATACCTTATTAGTTTATTTTGCATTGATGTGTTTTTGTATTAATTTTTTCTTAGACTAAGTGACATTTGTCTGTAATATTTTGGAATTCTTAAATTTGTAGCTGATTTGATTTGGCTTCGTTTGCTTGTTTCAGATCAATACATGGATCATTTTCCAGCTGGTGCAAGTCAAATTGCTTGGTGGATTATGGAAAACCGGAGGGAATACTTTGATCGCGCGAAGGTTGTGCTTAACCAAGTGAAAACGCTGGTTTTCCTATCAGAATCAGAGTCTAAACAATGGCAAGACTGGTGTGAAGAAGAAAAGATTAAGTTGAGGTCTCCGCCTGTCGTTGTACCACTCTTTATTAATGATGAACTGGCCTTTGTAGCTGGCATAGCTTGTTCACTTAATACTCCATCCGCTAGTACTGAGAAGATGCTCGAGAAGAGGCAATTATTGCGAGATTCAGTCAGAAAGGAAATGGGGTTAACAAATAATGATATGCTTGTGATATCTCTGAGCAGTATAAACCCTGGGAAGGGGCAGCTCTTGCTTCTTGAGCATGCTTGGTGATCGAAGAAAAACCTGTGAAAGATGATCCGAAGATAAAAAATCCAGTACATAAGCGCCAAGCCCGCTCTACCTTGGGTAGAAAACATCACTTGAGAGCTTTGTTACAAGAATTGAATGATGATGGAGTATCATCAAATGAATTGTCACTGTCCAAGGAATTTGATGTCCAGTTGAATGAACCCCAGAAGAAAATTTTGCCATTACGTAATCTCTATACCTCTGTTGATGGTACATGTGCTTTGACTTTCGATGTCATCATATGAGGAAAGTGTTGTCAGATAAAGGAGGAACACTAAAGGAGGAACACTCAAACAATCTGTTAAATTTCTTATTGGTTCTGTTGGATCTAAGAGCAATAAGGTCGTTTATGTCAAAGAACTTTTGGGATTCCTATCTCAGCATTCAAACTTGTCAAAGTCAGTGTTGTGGACTCCTGCAACCACACGTGTAGCTGCATTATACTCCGCAGCTGATGTTTATGTCATGAACTCTCAGGTGATCCATCTTCATAGTCTTTTAGTAGTTTATGTGAACACATAACTGCTCCTAAATTATACTTGTTATGGATTTTGATGGCGGAATCCCATGTCGTAACAGAATCAACCATTCATGTTTGTATTGGTTGTTTGAATAAAAATACTTTGTGAGTCTTTAGTTTTTAATCTGTAACACAACTGAGACAGACACGTAACGATATGGTATCTTTGACAGTATTAAGTGAGAACACCGGATAGATTTCAGGTCTTTATAAATCATGTGAAAATGAAACTACTGTCAATAAATGTTATGAAATGGTTGATTTTGATCTCTATCTGGATATCATTTTGTTTTATTACATATGAAGTCTTTGCAACAAAAAGTTATTGAATATGGGAGTTGCTCTGTCCACTGTATGCACAAGTTGTATTCATGAATTCCATTGGTGATGTGATGTATGAACTAGGCATACCACCAAATGTTACTGTTCTGTTCAATATGTATGTAGCGGTTCCAATTTATTGCGTTTGTAACCCATTTCTCATTTCAGTTGAATTTATAATCCTGATTTATGCTTGTATGCATTTGATCAATTATTCTATATCATTTAGAATTAACACAGTTTGTCAAATGGTGCACAGGGACTGGGAGAAACTTTTGGGAGAGTGACAATTGAAGCCATGGCATTCGGTCTTCCGGTATGACATCTTGCTCCACCTTCGACCTCAGAGCCATCTCGCCATGCCGATACCCAATAGCCTGATGTATTAAACCTAGTTCACTTGTAGTTTTTTCTTTTTTGTTTGGACATCTTGTATGTACATTTTCATATATTTTATAATTAAATACGTTTGCTTGGTTAATTAATTATTCTTTAGAATCTAATTACAATATTTATCCAAAATAAAAATAAAAATAAATTCACTAAAACAAAAAAATTTATTTTTCACTAAATAAAAAAAAAGGGTTTGCGCGACGCACGCCCTAGGATGTGCGTCGCGCAAACTGACTTTGCACGACGTACGACGCGCGTCGTGCAAAGTGACTTTGCACGACGTAGGTGTGCGTCGCGCAAAGTACTTTGCACGACGTAGGACGTGCGTCGCGCAAAGTGACTTTGCGCGACGCATGTTATTTCTTCGTCGCGCAAACCCTAGCGTCACTGCCTTGGCGCGACGGTTAGCGCGCGACGAATGTTGCATCGCGCAAACCTTTGCGCAACGATTTTTGACTTTGCGCGACGAATGTACGTACGTCGCGCAAAGTGTTTTTTTTACTAGTGTTCGTTTTTAATTTTTATTATCTTTTTATGTACTAGAGATATGATAGCTAACTACGTATATGATAGTTAATTAAGGGCTGATTTGGTATTGCTCTGCTTTGAAAAAAAACTACTTCTGCTGTGTTGTGAGAATAACCTCATTTTTGCTGCTTCACGTTTTTAACTTTTTTTTACCCAAAACTGTGAAAATAATCTGTTTTTAAGTATTTACCAAACAACTTTTTGAGCTCAGCTTTTTTTATACCCACTTTTATAAAAGCACTTCAGTACAAAACCAGTACTAAGTATACCTAAATATGTACGCACTTGGTGGCCATAATAGCCGAAATCGACCCGATGCATAGAAGTTTCCTCAAAACAAACACAGGTAATCTGATTATTACTTATCTGAATATGGAAATGGTGCATGATTTATGACCACAGTTTTTATAACTATATATCGCACTATATAGACTGTGTGTGTGAATCTGAGTACTAGGAGGCGGCCTGCAAATGCGAGGATTTAGACTAGTATAAAGAAAGAAAGCAACATTAATCCGTCTAATCTTGAGGTCATGCATGTCATTTGGTTAATTGTAAACCTACTAATGGTACGTACGAACCGACCAAATAAGCAAGTCTTCATAGTCTTAATCATGTTGAAGGATAAGTCCCAATTACGTGCCTACAAGTCTGATTCAATTTGTCTTCTGTTTGCTTCCAAAGTCTCCCAATATTTTTTTCGGTGTGTCGATCGTGATCCATGATATCATGTGGACTAAATGAAGGAGAAATCCCAACATATACTTGTCTGCGTTCACAATATACGCACTATTTTACACGTCATTAGAACCCCCCATATAATTGTAATTTATTTTCACTGCAAATGATATTTTGTGCTAATTTATACTAAGGAAATGAGATAGAGTCTGATCGTGAAATGCAATAATTTGGCTGATTACCTATTCTAAGGCAGTGGCGTAACCAGAATTTTTAAATAATGGGGTCATAATATCAACTAAAAAGTTTCATTCGGTCATTTCATTGAGCACCTAGTCGGCACCTGCTAATTCTTGCCAACATATGCCGAAAGCTTATACCAGCATATGTCGACAACTACTATTATTTGTACAGAATTGTTGAGGGTGGATGCAGAATACTGTGAAGTAATTTTGAAAATTGTCAAGATTTGTCAACTAAGGTATTTCATCGAGCACGTAGTGTTCACAATAGAGTCGCACACAATAAAGATAAAAGGGAGACAAATATGATTGAAGAAAATAAAAAAGTAAGAGAAGGAGGTTGTAATTTAGTTTGCCTTAATTGTTTAGAGGTGTCAAATACAATACACAAACAAATATACGTGGAGTTTTTGAAGTTGTTGGGTCAAGGACAACCGATGACCCCATGATGGCTCCGTTGTTACTAAGGCCTATAGGATAAGGGTTTTCCTGTCCACAGACCAACCGAGCAAGCTCAAGTAATACTAATTTCATGCTTAATCTACTCAAGAGAGATATGCGACAAATAAGGAGCTGATTAAGTAACCAATAAAAATAACTGAGCATATATTCATATTTACACAAGTGTTTTTTTTTTTTTTTTTGCTTTGGTAACCAAAATCTTAGAGTCTTTTGTTGTTTCCTTTTCGCAATGTTTTTTTTTCTACCTCATCTGGTTTGGGTTAATGGTGGATATGTCTTTTATTGTTTGGTTTCTTCTGTGACTAATCAATAATATAAGTCAACCAAATTAAGCTTATGATCCACAAATCATACAAGTATCAAAACTACAATTCGAAAAACACAATAACCAAACTGAACTGTAGAAGCAATCAAGCAGTTATAGAAGACGTCAAAATAGTGCATTTTACTTGTAGGGACTGAAGATGATGAACCACCAATCATCTATAGCAAACTTTCTCCTCTCTTACAAAATTTAATGCTTGCACTAATAATAGGTCTTAGTCCAAAATCAAGCGTGCATTTCAATCCTTATGTCTTGAACAATTCAAAGCCTTTTTTTTTTATTAGACTTCTTGCATCAATTTGAATCCAAATAATCGACTATAACATACATTCTCGTACTCATATTCTAACATGCCTTACTTCGATTAACGCAAGGTTGTTGTGGATTTCTTTAGGGAGTGAAGTTGTAAGAGGTGTTGGCTAGTCTGGTATTGTAGAGGTGGAGTAGACCGGTGGACATTCTCAGTAAGTTTGTGTTTGTAACAATTAGAAAACTCAATATGAGTTGTCTGTGTTTTGCAGTCTTGCTTTGGTAGAGTTTTTATCATCTCACAATATGCTATATGTGAGTTCGGTGGTCTTAGTCTTACTATATGTTACTTTTGTCAATATGGTAAGTTCAACATCAGAGTATTGAATATGAGTTTGTTGCGTTTGTTGCAGCCATTGTTAATTTGTACAAACAACAAGAAACAAAACCAAGCAATGTTGCCAATTCAAACACATTAATATGATAATTGGGCTTTATGAATACTAGAAGTTTGAAAATAAAAGGACAAAATCTGACCCAAAAAAAAAAAAAAAAAAGATATCTTCATAAACCACTTCACCGTTTCAGGCTTTCAGCTTCACTGACTGAGCACGCAGTCGAACAGAACACCCAAAACCCTGAGAAGAACCCTACTGAGAGCTGCCATTTCACTCTCAGCAGCCCATATTCTGCCTCCAACATGGAGGGTCTTCGTCAAAAGCTTCAAATTCTCACTGTAAATCAATTTCAGCTCAAATACCAGGTGGGTTTTCACCAACTCTCCCTCCTCCCGAAAATCCTTGCTCAAGTATTTGGCGCGAGCTCCGGATAGGAGAATGAGTTTTTGCGTTCTTTCTTCTTGTGTACGGCTGGATTGAATAGGATAGGATAATTATTGCATGGATGACATCCAGCAGCTGGTATATCCATCGGACCATCGATCTTCCCCAAAATGAGAAGGAACTAACATTCATACACAAAAGTGTGCAGTAATAGGGAGAATTTAGGGTCTAGAAATGCACTACATAACACAATCTTCTAGTTTTTCTATCAAATTCAGACTCGTTAACAAATCCAAATCCTTTCATCCAAAGGGAGCCTTATTGTAGAACAAACTTGTTTGAAACTTACATAGACCATGAGATATTGGTTTATATTTATATTAAGAGAGTTTTTAAGCAGATTATAACCTAATTAATGGCCAATATGGTTTGAATATTTCACAGCAGAAAATTTTAACAAATTCAGATGGATTTAATTATTTCATATGTTCATGGTTATGCAATTGCAGCTGTACATCAGTTCGAGCCATAACATCTCAATGGTTTTCAAATCATAACAAATCGACATGAAAAAGTTCAGCCAAACAGACACATGCATGTTCAAGTCAGGGGAGGTTGAAATTTTCTTTGAAATTTTTGTTCATTTCGAATATTAATTGCTAATGATTAGCACAGTTCATGGATTTTTAACACAATCTTGGGGGCCAAAACACAATTCTTTCGGTTAAGGTCATATACGAAATGGTAATTTTGTTGCTGGTATATATGCACCTATGGTGTTTAAAGTTTGCACCTTCTCAATTTGCATTTTATCAATTTTCACGACAAATGCACTCGGAGGCTGCATGGTATGAACAAAAGTTTCCCTGGCATATTCCACGACCGCGCAGGGGGTGGCTACAACAAGAAATTCTCCGATAGGAAGAGGATTGTGAATTTTTAAAAATGGGTTGTCTTTGCACTAAGCAATGGTGTCCTGGATCATTACACCCTTGGCATTGGATCCGTGTAAGGTCGCTTCCCGTGTCCATGAGAAGAAAGTAAGATATGGGTGATGACTTCTTGAATGTGCCTATGCTTAGTTTGGCAATGTATGTAGTTTCCGTTTGATGACCAACTATTTGACGCACAACATTGGAATAATAATTGTGCTTGGCGGCTTGTAAACCTTGGCGGAAGTAGTTGGCGCGCGCTTTGGTTAGGAGAATGAGCTTTTGAGTTCTTTCTAATTGTGCGGGTTGGGTTGGTAGAAGGGTGATTCGGGGGAATCCTGGTGGATTAGCTTCATGCTCAACCCTTATTTTGCCATGGTTACTCTTGGTAGTAATAGAGTTGATGATAGGGTGCATAGAAAGAGACATGTGATTGTGTTAGCCATTTGGAAATTCCAAGCAATTATATGTTGAGCAATCTTTTGCTCGTGAAACTTAGTGCTAGCTAGTTTGGTATTGTTGTGTTTTAAAAAAAAAACTGTTTATATTGTGTTGTGAAAATAAATAGTTGTAAAATAAAGTTATCGAGTATTTGGTAAGTTTTTTTTTTTTTTTTTTTTTTTGTAGAAGTGCTTTTTAACAAAAAAAAAAACTTTTACAAAAAAACAGTGTCTAAGTATTTGGTAAATTTTATATAAAATTGTTGTGAATATGTTAAATGACTAAAAATAATATGGTATTTAATGTGACATAATAATTGCCAAAAAGAATAATGTAGGGGCAAAATATTGTAACTTTATAAAATATGCAGAGATATATATTTGCCATTTGAAAATTTCATTAATAAGCATTGATCAATATGCTTTGACAAAAAAAAAAAACTTTTTTTACCATGCTTCTGCATTTTTTTTGCTTTTCTACCGTCATTAATAGCAATTTCTTGAAAAAGCACGTTTTTTTTTGTATTACCAAACGCATTTAATGTTCCTGATTTTTTAATAAGCTATTTTTTTAAAAGCACAACAATCTCAAACCAGTCTTTAAATCTTGATTTGATTAATTGTTATATTTATTGAGGGGGCAAAAGCACTTTAAGTGTTTTATTAATAAAAAAAATCAGGCTTTAAGGTGCTTTATATATATCTAGGAAAAATTATTATCCGGTCCCCAGTTACTAATGTTCATTGACTGAAATCTTATTAGTTTTTAGATATTGAATTTACATGTCAGTTACATAATTTTTTAAAATAAAAATTAATAATTGATTTAGGATTTTAATACTCACACCTTTATTAAACTCCTAACTAATTTTTAATCCAAAACATTTCCAAAATAAATAAAAAATTAGAATAAGTTTGTACCGATTAGTCTTTTAAAAAAATGTTTTAAATTTTTTAATCTTATATGTACTCATTCATGTAATTTTTTCAAATTTTTAATCTTAAAATGTACCCATTCTTAAGATAAATCTGGTTGGTATGTAAAACAAGATTTAAAATTATGTTATAAGTTATCTTCCTAGCTAATTGATTTACTTTTAGGAAATTGTTATTGTCCTTCTAAAAATATAATTATGCACTCTAAATTTTTGCATTTAGAAAGAGAAATACTCTTATAAAGAGTGCACAATTAATTTTTTTGTGTGTCAATAATAATTTGTTAGCAAAAAGGGGAAGCAAGCAAAATAATATGTACAATGCTCTATAGAACTCCACTCCAAAGAAATTATTTATATATGTAAGAGGTACAATTCCAGTCATAAAAATTATTATACATCAACATAAACGTGTATATGCAACAGCGGCCAGATATAAGATTCACCATAAAACCAATAAGCAATATGGAGACTGGAGAGTAATCCAACTTATTTATAAGTCCATGCAAAGTCTCTTCTCCATAAATGTGTAATGCACTCTCAACAATTACATTAAGGTGACTAACTAACCATTTTCGCACTCATCTTTTTATTATTCTGCTTTACAATCTGAATAATTTTATATTTTGTTTCTGCACAAACAAGACGAGCTAAAGGAGGAGTTTTACCCCTAGTAGCCGGAATAGATGCAAACCTTGGAATTCCGAAATGTCGTAAAAATAGTTGGTTTTCTCAGCTTAAGTGACAAGACCTCATGTCCAAAGGAAGGTTTGGCCACAAATTCTTTCCTTAAGTTCCCTTGGACTTTCATAACACAAGTAGTCTGGGATTTTCCATAGCTAGCCAAACTTTTAGTTTTATCCTTCCGTAATATTCCGTGTGCATCAATTTTCAAGGGATCATAAATTGCTTTGTTGATGTCAGGAAGCAATTTTGTTGGGGAGTCATATGCATTTGTAGAATTGAAAAACATCTGAAAGGCTTTGAGGCAGGAGAGGTGGAGTTTTTTGCATGCCTTTGGC
The DNA here is from genome assembly GCA_035220775.1 of Malus fusca. Lineage (NCBI taxonomy): Eukaryota > Viridiplantae > Streptophyta > Magnoliopsida > Rosales > Rosaceae > Malus > Malus fusca. The sequence goes on from CM069075.1 coordinate 6,194,692, forward strand.
ATATCATCATCACCATCGATGCCATTAATCACCAGAGCCTGTTCTAGAAACTCTTTCTTCTTTTCATCCAATACCTTCTGTATAATCCCAATTGATTCTTCAACCCCTAAATTGGGATTTTCCTTCATGTATAGCAGAACAAGGTTTGGCTTCCCCTCCTGTTGCTCCTTCTGCAATGAAATCATTCAATTTTCCCCATTAGCTAAAATTATACTAAATTAACATGGTGACAACTAATCAAGAATGTGGTCATTTTGAATTTCTCGTCTGGGAGATATTTCGGTCTAATTATCCCACCACCACGTGAAGTTATCATTAATCGATTTATGTGTATTTATTTATTTTTGTCACAACATGTTTTATTAAGATATACCTTGTGTGCCTAATGTAACAATCTAGGCGTTCACTACTATTATATTAGGTACATTAATAATATTATATGACAGTATGACAGTCTCAATAAATCATACACCTGATAGCTTTGAATTTCGTTCAAAAGCCGTGTCAAAAGCATAAGTGAATTTGTAAGTGGATGACTTTGAGGGGACTTGAGGATCTCTAATCCTGGAGGTGTATCAAGCAGAAGAGCAGCTGAAAGAAGAATAGTCTGTGAAGCAATCGAGCTTGTGGCTACTTGAAGGTACTCAACAATTGACAAGGGATGCCCATTTCTGCTCCATTCTGCTTCCTTTAACCAGCTTACAAATGTTTGATGCCACTAAATTCATTCGAGAAAGAGAGAAAAGAAGATTAAGTAACACATTTTATTATTTTTTTACAATTATGTGAACTGAATTATTTTACCAAAAATCTTACTAGATCCTGAAGAGAACTCTTTATGTCATATCCATTTTGTTTGAAGAATTGCCAAGAAATGTCATCAACAAAATCTCTTAGAGCCTTGAATATAGCTTTTCCATGTCCATCCAGTTCTTTTTCCTGCCATCTGTGTGATGTACATATTTAATTAGTTAAAAATAATAACAAGAGTTACTTTAAATTTCTATACATGGATTATATATTTCCGCTTAGAACATGCATGCGAGATTCAACACATAACCCGTGCACACAATAATCATACATTAATATTTGACAAAAAAAATAAAATAATCATATGTTAATATATTGTACCTCTCGACGGCATCGGCAAGAGCTTCCAATTCATTCATCGAACCTTCCTTGTCAAAAAAATCATCAGCAACTGTAACAAGAACTGCGGCTTTCACAACTGCGAGCCGTACATATGACAGGGAAGAATGTGATCCTGTTGAAGCAACTGCAAAATAACAGTACGCGGTTTTCTGTCGAGCAAACGCCATGTCAACAAGACCAATGTCCTTTGACCACCTGCATGATTAATTTTTCACCCACAACAGAAAAAGAAAAAGGTTTTCATGGTTGACTAATTCCAGTATTAAATTTTTTAAAAATGGAAATGTAGAGATCGAGTGAGTACGAACCTTTCTAACTCCTTTAATTCATTTCTGAACATGGACTGCCGTAGTGTATAGTTCTCCATAGCAAGTTGTAGCAGCATGGCATTGCATTGACATGATAATCTGCAAGGTATTAATAAATTAAACTGCTTAATCAGTGATTTGACTGTCTTAATCTATTCAATTAATTAGTATTAATCTAATTACCTGCAGGATAAGCCCTTCCCTGTCCATGAACCAACAGGCTCTTTCCTCTCAATGAACTTCCTGTGCTCCAGATGATCCAACCGAGCAAGCCATGGAGTACCAATTTCATGCTTAATCTACTCAAGGGAGATATGCAACAAAATTAATTAGGAGATGATCATTAAATAACTAATTATAATGATTGAATATATTTTCTTATTGCAATTTTTATTATATTTATTCTGAATAATATATACCTGGTCTCGCAAGTCATTCATACTAGTAGGCCCAACCAGATTCTTAGAATCTTTTAATGTTTCCTTTTCTAGTATTCTTTTAGAGAATTCCTTAACATCCTCAAGGTCACTTTCTCCTGTAAATGTCACATCAGTTGCCCTGTAGACATTATACATGGCACTCAGAAAAATTTCATGGTGCTCTTCTATGTACACCATTATATCTTCATCATGAAGAAACCGGCAGAACTTCCCTGCAAATATTAACAAATTTTGGTATGTAAATTAATAAATAAACTGATTTTTTTGATAAACAATATGACATATACAAAATTTTACAATGTACGTCAGAGTGTCACAACAGAGTTACAACATCATAACGAAACTAGAAACAACTAGGTTTCAAAGTCATCACAAATATTATAATTTGAAAGCATGTACATATCAGCAATTAAGCATTAACTGATCCTTACGAGGAGATACTGTATAACCGTGAAGTCTGAGAAATCGAAACGCGAGTGAATCTTTATATAGTTGTAATGGCATGGCATGCTTTTCCTTGCTCTTTGGCTCTTCGCAGCTGATGTAACTTCTGGGTTTTTAAAAAAAAAATTAATTAATTAATTAATCAGATTAATAGTGTGCGTATATTGCTTAATGATGAATCGTCACCTGTACACTTGTCCCAGCATACTTGTTATCTCTGCCATGAAATGCTCTGCCAGTCCCAGCCTCTCAATCCGATTAACAAGACAAACCCTTAGAAGGTCTTCATCCATGGGGTAGATCGCTGGAACTGTACACGTATACTAGAGTTGTATTACTCTTTGAGTTCATGTGGTTAATTTTGTCAATTTTTTTTACAGATGCTAAAATAATCTACATTACTTGTAAATATGGGGAGGGATATTCGAACACGAGACTTTGGGTGCAATGACGAATGTTGTTTAACCAACTAAGTTACAAACCACTTGTGTGGTTAACTTGTCATTTAATGAATTTTTTTTTTTTTGGTAAAGTGTATATCAAAAATTCTACAATGCTACCGAGTGTACGATAACTTAACTTTTTAAATATGAGATCTTTATATTTATATTTATATTTTAAGAACAGTTTAACAGTTAAAAGAATAATATAGTATACTCAAACATATCTCGTGTGTGTGTATATAATAGTGTTATGACATTTGTACAGGTGACAGCACACTACGCTTCGTAGACCAAAAATCACATCATAGGAAGGAAAAAACAAAACATAAACAAACATTATTGGCAATCTGGGAAATAGTTGGAGTTGAATTGCAGGCATGTATGTCTACGTACCTGAGAACCCGCATCTCTTGACAATAGAATTCAATTTGGACAAGAACTCCTTGCGTCCTGTCTTCATTAAAGCATATGCAATAGCTGATGGGGATTGGATTAACAGCTCATCTTCCTCACTTTGGCATAGTAGTAGAGTCTTATTGAGGTTAATATCATATGCTTCAGGCAAAGCTTCCAGGTATTGCATGAGTTCTAGTGAACAGGACTGTTGCTGATCACCACTTTGCACCAACCTGCCCAACAAAAACTAGATTAAATATTTAGGCGTCAATTTGATAAAAATTTCGACAAAAACTAGATTCAATAAGCTTTTGATTTGATATAGGAAGAAAGTGCAGCAGTGTGGGAGGAGGGAGAAATACACATGTAGCGCAATAGAAAATGAAAACCAAAACTAAAAAAGAAAATCTATGATAAAATTCTTTTCTATGTTTAATTTTAATGTTGTGTATCATTTAATGTGTATTTCTTCCATGTTCTAGCCGCCATTGATTAATCACCTATCCTTATTCATCCCTAATTTCTTTCTTGTATTTTATCTTTATTTCTAAATAAATTATAAAAACTAAAAACTATATATACCTATGCATTTGGAATATTTGTTGTCTCTTTTGGAAGACTTGTTCTACCAGTGCTGTTGAACCATGAGAAAAATGAACATGCAGTCCTTTGCTCTCTGCAAGTTCCACCATTGCTGGGAAAACAATCACAAACCACTCAAGAAAAGAATTATTTTGCTCTTCCAGTAGCTTCTCTGTACTTGCATGGATGAATGCCAGCCCTAAACAACAAACATAGGAAAAAATTGTAACAACCAATTATTCCAACTGCATAAACGGGTATTTTCGACAGTAAATTTTTCCAGGGTTTGCGAAATTTGATCAACTACTTTTTTTTTTACGTACCTTTCTGAATGGCATCATGGCCAACATCCCATGTGGCAAGTGCAACAATGCAAGCAAGAGTTGAAGTGAGGGACTCTATGGTTGGAACGTGGTCATCATCTCCCCAAAAGCCTCCTGTGGTTTGGTGTTCGACCACCCAGTCCAAGCATCCTTTGAACAAGGGTTCATCTGATCCTCGGTGAGGATTCGGAATCATTGACAGCCACGCAATGTCGTAAGGAGAAGGAGGAACAAGAGAAACAAGATCAAAATCAGGTGAAAACAATTCTTGTTTAACTTTCATTACAAGATTCTTAACCATAGTTTCTTGAGAATCCATGCGATATTGTGTTTTTAGATACTGACACACTCACAGATACTTAGGTACGTACACTTGTTTTTTGCTTTTCTTATGTCTCGCATATCAAGCATATAATTTCTGTGGTATTTATAGAGAGCTACAAGCATACACAAACTAATTTCCCGCGTGCGTAAACCTAAAAATATCATACGCTACTTTTGTTCTCGATACAAAGTTTCGAAACAATTGCGGCAGTCATTAGAGTCAGTTGAAGTCAACCCATTTGGTACATAGTTCACAATGGCATTCCGACAATAACACCACTACATTGATACATAGGTTTCGTTTGAAAATGCTTTTAAAATGACTGAAAGCGTCTTTAGTGGAAATATGTTTGAAATCAATTCTTAGTAAAATCTCAAAGATCGGATATTTTGAGAAATGTTGTTGTCGCGCTCTCAAACTATCAAAGACTAGAGCTAACGAAACCATTCGACCAGGTAAGAGGGGGTTAAAAAAAGAGAGAAAAAGAGATATGTAAGGTCATCTCCAACCGAAAGCTGGCCAGAGAGCTCGTTTTAGCCCTCTATCCCTCCAAGAAATTAATATTTTAATGAACCGTACATGACCATATTTGCCTCCATCTCAAACCGAGGGCCATAGGGCTCGTTTTAGCCCTATCACAAAAAACTGTCTCCAATCGAGGGCCAAACATAATTTATTATTTAAATTTATGTGAAGAATTGAAATAGAATAAAGTGAGATAGTATGGAATGGTGAAAATTATGTGAGAAATGGTGTAGGAATGACTTAGGTATTTATAGGAAAAAAAGGAATTTTTTAAATTCATAAAAAAATAAAATAAAATAAAAAGGCCCAAAAAAAAAAATTTAGCGGTTGGATTCAAATTTTTTCCTACCATTCCTGTCGGATATAACCGACAATAAATAAATACAATCCTGTCGGATATAACCAACAGGAATAATGCAAAATCCAGCCCCGCCCGGGGCTAGCTGGATTAGGCCAGCCGATTGGCCCTTTGGCCCTTTCAGATTCTGTGGGGCCCACGAGCCCTTTGGCATAGCTCTCGGTTGGAGACGGTTTTCGGGCTATTTTCGGCCATTTGACCCTCTAGACCCTTCGGTTGTAGATGACCTAAGTAGTTGAGCCTTTTTCCTTCTTTTTCACTGTGAATTGACCCCATTCATTGCATTTTTTGCTTTAAAATGGCTTTGTTTGGGCATCCTATCCCATTTTTTTCATTTTTTTTTCTTCATATGAGGGGCCAAAAGCACTTTAATTCATATTAAAAGCATTTTCAAACGAGCCCATAATCACTTTGTTAGATTTAGGTTTTCTTCTTGTCGTGACTATTTTGACTTCTAGTACAACCCAACTGAAAAAAGTATGCTAAACTTTCTATCACACTATTTGAATTAGTATATATAACTCATTAATCCACGAGCTAGCGACGAGGTTGAATTTCAGGAATCTAAGATATAGTATACTAAATTATATAAGACTTATTATAGCATGAGTTAATTTAAAACACGGAAACTCTCAATTAAAACAAGTTTAGTTCTAAATTCTAGTTCTCTCCTCTTTTTTTTCTTCTCTCCTTCCAATGAAAACAAGTTTAGTTCTAGTTTTCTCCTTAATTTAAACACGGAACTCTCAATTAAAACTGTTGCATGTGGAAAAGGTTGTTCCACATTAATTTAGTGATTCGACAGATCAAGTCATTATCTTCTCTCGCTGGCATATGTCAATTTTTGTGCGCGTGTGTGTAGTGTTTATTCAAGACCAGACACAGTATTATTAGTACCCGAGGGCCTGACAGAGGCATGTTAATCATGATTATTAGAAAAATCTGCGCCGGTTCTTTCTTCGTGCTTCTTGGTCAACAAGCATACTAGTACAATTATAAGTACTTCCTAATTAACCTACCTAACTTAATATGCATGTAACCTGCAATTAGTGCCGTTTTGTATTTTTCACAAAAATAAAATAAAAGTCGATGCCCGAGGGCTAAAGGTATCTGGCCTACATATATCTGGCCGACATATATGGATTTTTCAACGTGGTAACACTTTATTCTGTGTGAACACAAGGTACAACGTAATGTAGCAGAGTAGACACGTAGTAGGAGGCTAGTACTAGTGACTCCATAGTCATGACATTCGATTTTGCATCAAGGGTAACATTTGATGTTAAAATAAAAAAAAATATGTTATGCTTACTGTATGGAAATATATTTTTCATACTATATATGTATCATCTTTTTAATATAGATAGAATGTACATGTGTTGGTGGGTCAATATCTTAATTAGAGAGGTGGGACAAATATAAGTGCAGCATTACTCTTATGAATAATCTTTTCAATTTCATTTCAAATGCAATAGAGAATGTATTCAATTGAAATTTTGAGAGATTTAAAAGAATTTATGAATTCATGGATTTTGATGGAGTTTAATTGATTTGTAGAAATTCTACGTAAAATTTTGATTCAATTCGTTCGAAATCTCAAGGGGGAGGTGAGATTGTGCATTCTTCAAATACGTTATGAAATCTCTCCAATTTCTTCAAATTCCTCACCTTTTAAAAATAAATCCTTTTTTTTTAATAAACGATTTTATCTACATTAAGGGGATGAAGGGTGGGTTTAGCCTCATGATGGGCTAGCAATAATGTGGTTTATATTCACATTCGACGATAATCAAACCTAAAAATTCTCACTTATAAGTATAAAGGAATACCACTAGACTGTTGAACTAAGTGGTAAATAAACAATAAATCCTTAATTGAATACCCCTGAAATGTTATAAACTTCTTTAAAATTCTAATTGAGTACACTCAGATTTTTTAAGTATTTTAATAAACTATCATAAAGTTCTGATTGAATACACATTGAATTTCAAAGAATCATTTAAAATTCTAATTAAATATTCCTCAATTTATTAAAATAATTAAAATTCTTTAAATCCCTATTGAATACACCTCACTTTACTTGATAATTATTTTGTTCTCAATTTTTCTAACTTTTATGTACTAGAGGTATGATAGCTAACTAGCTATAGGATAGCTAATTAAGTATACCCAAGTATAGGTACGTACTTGGTGGCCATAATAGCGGAGATCGATCAAATGCACAAAAGCTTACCCAAATATAAGTACTTTTCTGAATATGGAAGTGGTACTTGATTTATGACCACAGTTTTTATAACTATATACATCACTAGAATTAAAAAACAAAAAAAAAAAAAAGAAGAGAAACAGTTGGTGATTTTGCCACAGAAGTTCACCTTTTTGAGGATCGAAAAATCTCACACAAGCATTTTAGTCTTTCCTGGCTACCATCATGCAATTCACCAACACTAAGACTCATTACCAACAACTGGACCACCCCTGCTGTAGTTATATATATCACTAGATTTGTTTTTTTAACAAAGAGATTATCTAGACTAAAGGAGAGGGAGGTGGTTTAAGCCTCATAATAGGGTATCAATAGTGAGAATCGATTTAAAACTTTTCACTTATAAGTAAAGAAAAATATCACTAAATTTAAATTAAGTGGGTGTGAATCTGACATTTGCAGGCGGCCGGCAAATGCGAGGATTGTGAATAGTGCAAAAGGCAGTCTTAATCATGATGAAGGAAAAGTCACAAAATGTGACTAAGCTACGGTCTGATTCATTTTATCTTTTGCTTGCTTCCAAAGTCTCCTATATATTTTTCGGCGTGTCGTGACCCATGATTCCATGTGGGCTAACTGAAGGAGGAAGTCCAACAAAACAACTCCAGCCCATCCAAATCAGCAGGGCTATTCGGTGGGTCCAACCCCCTAAACCAAGTAATCGGGCCATTCTCGCCCGCCTGTACACCTAAAGTGATATGACATCAGGCTGACGCGTAAGGGTGACTTCAGCATGACGTTAGTCACGGAAGATGTCATCTTCACAACCACGTTCCCCTTTCTGCAAAATCCCAAAAACCCAATACTTATAAAAAAATTAAAAAAAACCCAAATAATTACAATCACAAATAGGGATGGGCGCGGTTCGGTTTAGTGCGGTTTTGAGTGAAACCAAAACCAAAATCGCAAGTTTTTGTTGTTTGGTTCGGTGCGGTTTTGAGGCTAAAACCGAAATGAAACCAAACCATTTGGTTCAGTTCGGTTTGATTTCAAACGGTTTTGGTTTGGTTTTATTATTTGAAAAATCTATTATGGTTACCTAGTTGATGACAACAAAATAATTCAACTTGAGGCAACCAAGTTAATAAATTCATGTTCACAAATCCAAAATACAAGTGCAATTTGAAGAGCACTGCCCCAAATCGGTTCAAATTCAGGAAGAAAGCCAAAGTCTTCCCACAGAAAGTCAGACTGTAATTGTAGATGAGATTGTCAAGGACTTGCCCAACAGGCGATCTGTTTAATTACTTCCTTGCCTCGCTGCATCACAAATTCATGATTGGCGTAAGTCTAGGGTCTGATACCATCACAAATTCACGTTACCTAGTTGATGACAATAGAATTCATACCACAACAAAATAATTCTACTCAATGAAAATAACCAATTAGAATTTAACATTTAATAAAGGTATGCGGCTTCGGTTACAGAGGGCCGGAACCGAAACCAAACCATTTCCCCTATTCGGTTCGGTTTCAAACCGAAACCGTTTTGAAACCGCAAAGCCAAACCGTTCGGTGCGGTTCGATTTGGTTCGTATTTCGATTGTGGTTTTCGGTTTCAAGTGCCCACCCCTAATCACAAAACCCAATTCATTTTCATAATTTCTGCAAAAAAAAAAAACAAAATCGAGAAATAAAAAATCCAATAAACAACGGAAATATCATACATCGTGTGAATCCTGGGCAGGGGATTGGACTGGTAGAGAGCAAGGAATAGGAAACAAGCACTACAACGAAGTGTCTGAATCTACAAACCTTTTTGAATCCGAATGCACAATCACAGAACATAAAACAGACATTGTGTTGCAGTGTCCGAAAAATGAAGGTTGAAGGTGGTGGGAGGCGGGGAGGTTGAAGTCTGAAGGTGGTGGGAGGCGCAATTTACAATAAAGGAGATGGAAAAGTTTGGTGTTTTAAATGGAAATGGCATCATTTGTAATTTTAATTTGATTGAGGTATTTTAATGTATCTTAAAGTCTCATTGACCTATTTATAATTCCAATAAATTTGATTGACCTATTGTTAATATCATAACTTTTAATTGATTTTATACAAAATCACCCTTAATTTTATTTAACATTCTTCAAACTTGAAAGACTCAATTAATGTACCTAAATGTTAGTGCCAAAATGTGTGTACCGAAATGTATTATATTGGAGTTGAGATCTTCTGCACCAATTTTTGCATGTGGCCTCTCTGTGTCTTTGTTAATTGAACTAAACATAATTAAAAAATAAACCAAATCCCCAGCCAATTAACAAAGGCACAGAGAAGTCACATGCAAAAATGGGTGCAGAAGATCTATTAAAAACTAATGTATTTAAATGTTAGTACTGAAATGTATGTATCAAAATATATGCACCAAAATATATTATATTAAATTAATGTACCTAAATGTGTGTATCGAAATGTATGCACCGAAATGTTAGTACCAAAATGTATTATATTGAATTAATGTACCTAAATGTTTGTATCGAAATATATGTACCAAAATGTGTGTACCTAAATGTATGCACCAAAATGTAATATAATGAATTTAATGTACCTAAATGAAGAAGACAAAGTACATCGAAATATATTGTATAACAAAAATTAGTTTATCTAAATGTTTATAACAAAATATATTACGATAAATGAAATGAAAATGAAATCAAATTAATACATTAAAAATTAGGAAGAAAAAGAGAAATAATTAAAAAATCAAAATATAATTAATAAATGAGGTTATTAATGTATCAAGGGACTAAAATTAGATTTCGATCTTACTCATGCTTTTAATCTAAAAGTCATTTTTACCATAGATTAAAATGAAGTTTTCTATATTCATTATCTAAACTACCTATTAGATAATGGATACTATGGCAGCCATGGAACTGTAGGAACACTATGGTGTTTGAAAAGAAGAATGTTCATCCCATGGATGCAGTAATGATATTACAACAACATTGAGATGAGTTTTAGGAGATGAAAAATGGGCAATGCTGGTAGATGTAGTGAGGCATCCACGCTTATTTCTACATCTTTTCCCACATCTTGAGAACGGTGACCTTTCCGTATACTTAAGCTTAATTGTGATGGAGCATGGAGCAAGGGGAGAAGGAGCTTTGGATGGGTAGTAAGGGATTTTACAGGTATTTTTCTGGGGGCGGGTGGGTTCGGGAACTTTCCTTGCAATCCCAGTTTAATGGCGGAAGCGGAAGCAATAAGGGCGGCTATTTTTTCATGTGTGGAGAAAAGTTTTTCCGATATACAGTTGGAGTCAGATTTTAAGTGTTTTGTGGGGATGATTATTGGTGCTTTGCACCAAAGGCTATGCTTGAAGGTATCTTGATGCAATAGGGAGTGTATTCAATTGAAATTTTGAGTGATTTAAAAGAATTTATAAATTCATGGATTTTGATGGGTTTAATTGATTTGTAGAAATTCTACGTAAAATTTTGATTTAATTCGTTCGAAATTTTAGGAGGAGAGGTGAGATTGTGCATTCTTCAAATACGTTATGAAATCTCTCAAATTTCTTCAAATTCCTCACCCTTTAAAAAAATTAAAATAAATCTTTTTTTTTTAATAAACGATATTATTTATAATAAGGGGAAAAATGATGGGTTTTACCACATAATGAGCTAGCAATAATATAGTTTAAATTCGCTTTCTCACTTACAAGTAAAGCGAAATACTAATGGACCTAAATTAAGTGTGTGTGAATCTGATATTTGGAGGCGGCCGGCAAATGCGAGGATTGAGAGTAGTGCAAGGGAGAGTCTTAATCATGTTGAAGGAAAAGTCACAAAATGTGACCAGCTATTCATTATGTCTTTTGCTTGCTTCCAAAGTCTCCTATATATTTTTCCACTTGTGTCGTGACCCATGATTCCATGTGGGCAACAAAACAACTCCAAAGTGCAAGCCCATCCAAATCAGCAGGGCTATTCGATGGGCGGTGGGCGCCTGTACACCTAAAGCGATATGACGTCAGGCTGCTACGTAAGGGTGATTAGTCACGGACGATGTAGTCTTCACAACCACTTTCTCCTTTCTTCAAAATCCCAATATACCAATACTTGGAGCAGTTCCACCCGTATCACAAATGCGTCAGCATCCAGTGCATTTATTCATTCAGTGAACAATGATAGACCACAATGAACAGTAATAGGCCAAATGCATCTCCACCCCTAAAAAAATGCGCTGACACAAAGTCTAAAAATGCGTTGGCACAAACGATCTTCATCCTTACAAAATGCGCTGGCACCCAGCCCATTTAAAATATTTTAAATTTTTTTATAAAAGAATAAATAAATAAAATAGTTTAAACTTCCGATAAGATTTTTAATCAATTTCGTCACGCTACGTGTCATTATCCGAACGTACTATTTTATGAATAGATTTCCGCTAAGATTTGCAACAAATCCCGCCGCGCCACGTGTCACTATCGGTTTACAATAATTTAGCCAAGATTATGATATGATTTTCAACCAATCTTATTACGCCACGTGTCTTTATCCGAACGTACTATTTTGTGGATAGATTTCCGATAAGATTTTCAATCAATCCCGACGCGCCACGTGTCACTTCTTGTTTGCAATAATTTAGCCAAGATTTCAATAAGATTTTCAACCAATCACGTAGTGCCACGTGGCATTGTCCAAAACCTCATCCTTTCTTTTTTTGTCCATATAAACCCTACTTCTCCACATCCATCCTCACACCAAACTCAATCCTTCTTTTTAGCTCAGAATCCTTCTTCATCGTTTTCAAATCTTGAGGTTTTTTTTTACAATGTCTTCTTCAAGGAGAGTGCATAAACAATTTGAGGAGCAACATAAAAGATTGTTGGCACAACGGGAAATTGATCACTCTCGAGGAAGGTGGAGGTGGAGATGAGGCTTTTGCAATGGAAGAGGATGAGGATGATGACCATAAAAGGCAGAGGGCCTCACATTCCCGCCGTGTTATGGAAGTTGTGGGTCAGATAGCCAAACTCAGACGTGCCGCAAACTTCGATAGAAAAAGGGAAAGACAAGGTAGAAAGTGTAGAAAGTGTAGAAAATATTGAAATGTAGAAAGTGTAGAAAATATTGAAATGTGTTGAAATGAGGGTTAGGTATTTATAGGAATTTTTTTTTTTAAATTCATAATTTTTAATTACTTTTAATTTAGTTAATTAATCTGGACCGTTGGATTTGAAAAATATTCAAATCCAACAACCTATAAGGTGCCATGTGGCCAACACTCATAATTATGACCGTTGGGGCTTTTTTTTTTAATTTTTGGGTTGAAAAATGTGGACCGTTGATCTGTGATCAAATGGTCCAGATCAAAATTATCATTCAAATTTTTTTTACCGTTGGAAATCCAATGGCCTAGGCTGGGCCACTTGGCCTCCCCCTCAACTTGGCTCAATCTGTCAATTTTAGGTTGGCCTGGAGACCAACTTGGGCTGGGTGCCAGGCAATCTGCTGGGCTGGAGAGAGTTCCCTAGGTGTCGGGCCATTTTGTTGGTTGTGTGCCGGCCTATCCCACCCCCGGTGGAAGTGCTCCTATTTTTTTTTTAAAAAAAAGCGATATGACGTCAGGTTGACGCGTAAGGGTGACTTCAGCATGACATTAGTCACGGAAGATGTCGTCTTCACAATTCTGCAAAATCCCAAAAAAGGAATACTTTAAAATAAATAAATAAACCCAAATAATTACAATCACAAAACCCAATTCATTTTCATAATTTTTGCAAAAAAAATAACAAAATTGAGAAATAAAAAATCCAAGAAACAACGGAAATATCATACATCATGTGAATCGTGGGCAGGGGATTGGCCTCCTATCAGGGCCGGCCCTAAGAAAATGGGGGCCCTAGGCGAGCCTTCGAGTGGGGGCCCTAAAGTTCTTTGACACCCAACTCATTGTACATTTATATGTATAAGAAAATGTTTTGCTAAATACATGAAAAAGTTCATTTCTACATAAAAAATCATTAGAATTCATATCCAAAGAAGAAAGATATGCAAACATTACTTAAATATTACTCGTCTCGCGTTTTTAGACGCAAATGTATTAATTAAGTTTATATAACTAAAATTCAATATTCTGTAAACAACAAATTGATAAAGAAACAAACTAAAATTCAAAATTTACCTACTACCCAACACAAAAGTTTGATACAAATGACACAACACAAAATGAGGCGCATAAAAAATACAGTAAAATTCAACATCGAAACTTCGAATTATCTTGAACCAAAACTAGTTAGGAAGCAAAAGTAACCAACCTTGTTAAGTGCACCCATAATCCATTTATCTTCTTGAAGGGATTTAACCACTTTATTAAGTGCATCCACAAGTTTGAATACTCTAATTTCGCATAAACAATATGCATTAAAATAAACAAATCATAAACCCTAGACATATTTTTATTAAATTCAAACTCTAAAAATATATTTATATATGTTATATATATACACACATATTTAAAAAGAAATATTTTTGGGGCCCCCACCCAAAACGCTGCACGGCAAGTTCCAAAAAAATATTTATAATTTCATATTTAGATATTGTTTGTACCATACTTGACCAATCCCGAAACTACTTAGCACTGGTCAACGTTATACCGTCAAGGATCCAGAAGAGCTTCCCTTCAACCAGGAGGCCAATCACAATGCGACACGTGTCGACATCAGAAGCCAATCACAGCGCGACACGTGTCAACATCAGAAGCCAATCACAACATGACACGTGTCAATGTCAGAACAAAACTAGAAACTCTCTTCTATAAATAGGGATCATTCTCCCACAATAATCTCTAATGTCATTTTGTACTAAACTATTCACTAGAACTCACAAAAGGAGAGCTTGAACCAATGCATTTGTGTAAACCCTTCACAGTTAATGAGAACTCATCTACTCCGTGGACGTAGCCAATATGGGTGAACCACGTATATCTTGTGTTTGCTTCTCTGTCTCTATTCATCTATACACTTATCCTCGCTAGTGACCGAAGCAACCAAGCGAAGGTCACAAAACCTGACACTTTCTGTTGTACCAAAGTCCTCGCTGATTTTGTTCATCAACATTTGGCGCCGTCTGTGGGAAAGACACTTACTCCCACTCTCTTCAGCTTTGTCAAGCTGGTTTCCACCGCTCGTACACTTTCTTTTGGCCAAGCATCTCTCTCCAACATGGGGAGCGAAAGAAGCCATAGCACACAGAATGACACCCCCATTGGACCTAGTATGAAGCAACGAAAGCAAGAAGGAAATAGAGTTACTCTTCAAGCTAAAGTCGATGAGCTAGAAGCTCAGAACAACAAGATAGTGATGAGGAACGAGGTCCTCCAAGAGCAATATGAAAAGCTTTTCGAGAGGCTTCACGAGGCTAGGCATGCTCAAACATACAAGTTCGTCGCCCCTGTCGAGGTCAACAATCATCTGAATGCCCCCCAACACGGAGGGTCACCGATATCCAACACGGACATCCCTGACAGGGATCGAGCTACCCATCAATGTGACGATCAACATGAGACTTCTCTCAACCCGGCCGCTTCAACCCGAATCAGAAGAAGTAGAGGAAAACACCTCTTCACAGAGGGAGTGGAAGGATCAAAAGCCGTCTATCGCGATTGTTGAGACTTCCTAAAGCAACGTCGAGAGAATCTCATCCACATAAGCTCGAAGATTAATGACCCAAGAGTTTCTGAAAGACTCGGTCCTCTTCCACGACCCAGGTCAGCAGCCAATCTAGGGAATGGGCAACAGGCCCCAGAAGAACATGAAGGTACAGGGGACTCGGAAATATTCCGACATACTCACTCTAGGAGTCAGTATGGCGAGTCCAAGGAAAAATCACGCTATCTTGATCAAACTTTCCTACCCCCAAGAGGCGATGGGGACTTACGGAAGAAAACTTCAGTGGTGCACGACTCCACTCAGGACCCCCTTGTCCTACAGCTCCTGGATGAAGTAAACAAGTTGAAGGCTGAACGTCAAGCCAAGATACCTGACTGGAACCAACCCAGGCCTGGCCCCCTCACAAAAAGGATCCTCAACACCCCCCTCCAAGCGAAAACAAAGTAGAAGCTTGACTTACAACTCTATACTGGAAGGGAAGACCCGATTGAACACCTTAACCTCTTTGATTCCACCATGGTATACCGGAGACACACCGACGAAGAACGGTGCCTTCTCTTCCCCTCCACCCTCTCTGGCGGAGCTTTAAACTGGTATTGCCGTCTTCCACCCGAGACGGTAAACTCATTTGAAGAGTTGAGGAAGTTGTTTGTCTCTCAACACATTTTCCAGACCGATCGCTTGCATTCCGCAGATGACTTGTACACTATTCGCCAGAAGCCGGACGAGTCATTACGAAAGTATGCTGGCCGCTTCAGCCATGAGTATTCCCGCTGCGCTGAGGCAGATGACAAAACCGCCCTCAAGGCCTTCACGGCAGGCTTACGTGACTGTTTCTTCAAGTACATGATCAATGCCAACACTTGGAAGACTTACTCTGAGGTGATGGCACAAGCTTACAACCATGCCTCCGCCGAGGCAAGGACATATCAAGGGAAACCCCCTACAGTCACCCCTTATCAGCAAGTAGGGAGTGGAGGCCAGATCCAACCGAATGAGAATACCTCAACCTTCCAAGAAGTAGCAGCACACCCCCCGGCCTCATTTAATGCTTCGCCAAGTCAGCAGACATATCAATCCCAGGGCAAAAGGAAAGATTTTCATCCTCACCAATCTCATTTTAATAAAAAGAATAAGGGGCACTATCGCGATAACTCAGGATATCGTCACAATAACACTCATCCCCAGGCAGTCAACGCAGTGGGTCAATCGCGTGTCAAGACAGGCCCTACCCCGAGGTATGAGACATACACACCTTTGAACGCTACATGCGCGGCCATCTACCCCAGTATAGCTCACCTGATACCAAAGCCAAAGCCAAGACAGCCGGATTACATGTCCACGAAGAACACGGGCGTGTTTTGCTGCTACCACGAATATAATGGCCATGACGGCGAGAAGGAAAAATTGATCAGTTCATCCTTCACCCTCCAAGGGATAACCGTAACCAACGTCATGTGAATGTGATATACTCCATAAGCGGCGGCACACCCATGTCTGAATCTTCCAATAGGGCCATGAAAAACAGTGAACGAACTTTGAGACATGGCCATCAAGTGTTTCACGTGGAAGACATCAGGGGAGGCAAGTATCAAAAACCTAACTGGGATCCAATATGTTTCTACCCTGAGGAAGAAAGAGGTATCATCTACCCTCACAACGACCCGCTGATCGTGGAGGCTCACATAGCAAATTTTGATGTGAAACGAATCCTGATAGACACAGGTGCTTCAGTCAATATCATGTTTGCTGAAGCTTTCAAGGCACTTAATGTAGCTGAACACTTGCTCGATCGCTCGATTTCTCCTCTGATAAGCTTCTCTGGCGATATCGTACAACCTTTAGGGAGTATACACTTACCCCTCACCATTGGTACAAGCCCCTACACAGCTACTATTACCACTAACTTCCTAGTGGTCAATTGCCCGACAGCATACAATGTCATCTTCGGGCGCACATGCATCAATGATCTCAAGGCCATGGTATCCACACATATGTTGTTGATGAAGTTTCCAACCCCTTTCGGCAATGGATACATCAGGGGAGATCAACTTAGTGCTCGATCATGTTACAACACTTCAGTTAAGCAACAACACCTGCATGTCCCTAAGGAGACCCTCTCTATACATAACCAAGTAGTAAAGACCAGTCCAGATGAAGCTAACTCGGATCTTCATGATGGCAACAGTCAACCTGATGACCCTCGAGATGACTCCTTCACCCAGCAAGCACAACCCGCTGAAGAGTTAGAGAATGTCTCTATCTCCAAAGACCATCCAGATCGCATGGTGAAGATTGGCACCACTTTGTCACCACCCATGCGGCTGTCGTTGATCTCATTTTTGCAAGAAAACGCCGAGGTCTTCGCTTGGTCATATAAAGATATGCCGGGCATCGCTCCCGATATCATCTGTCACCACTTGAGTATTGATCCCAAGACCAAACCAGTAAAACAGAAGCGAAGATCTTATGATGTTGAACGATACGAGGCGATGAAAGCAGAAGTTGAAAAACTCAAGGATATAGGTTTCGTCCGTGAAGTCAATTACCCAACATGGGTAGCAAATGTTGTCCTTGTTAAGAAAATTCGACCAAGGAAAGTCTCCTGCTTCAAAAGGTCTTGTGGAGAATGTGTGTCGACTACACCGACCTAAACAAAGGATGCCCGAAGGATAGTTTCCCCCTTCCTCTCATTGATAGACTTATAGACTCTACGGCAGGGTGTGAGCTCTTGAGCTTCATGGACGCTTATTCAGGATACAACCAAATCCTCATGAACCCCTCAGACCAAGAACACACAGCCTTCACTACTGACAGGGGACTATATTGCTACAAAGTCATGCCTTTCGGCCTAAAGAATGCAGGAGCAACTTATCAGATACTGGTCAATTCAATGTTCGCCGAACAGATTGGGAAGAGCATGGAAGTTTACGTTGATGATATGTTAGTCAAGAGCAAACATGCTGACCAACACATCACCAACCTATCTGAAACTTTCACCATTCTAAAGAGGTATCGAATGAGGTTGAACCCCAACAAATGTGCCTTCGGCGTGGGCTCTGGCAAATTCTTAGGCTTCATGATTAGCCAACGAGGCATTGAAGCTAACCCTGAAAAGATCAAAGCAATCCTCAACATGAAAGAGCCAGTAACTTCAAAAGACATCCAAAGCCTTACTGGCAAGGTGGCAGCCTTAACCAGATTCATCTCTAAGGCCACAGACAGATGTGCTCCTTTCTTCAAAGCACTCAAGGGAAATAAGAAGTACATTACATGGACGGAGGAATGTGCCGAGGCATTTAGGAACCTCAAAGAGTACATGAATAAGGCCCCTCTGCTCTCCAAACCAGAAGTTGGTGACACTCTCATTATCTATCTATCGGTTTCGGCTTCAGCAGTCAGTTCTGTTCTTATTCGAAAGGACAGTGGTGTCGAACGGCCCGTCTACTACGCTAGCAAGGCCCTACAAGATGCGGAGACACGATACTCCAACATTGAGAAATTAGCTCTAGCATTGGTCATGTCTGCTCGAAAACTTCGCCCTTATTTCCAAGCACACGCCATCATCGTGCTTACCAATCACCCTCTTCGACAGATACTCCAGAGTCCTGACACGTCTGGGCGAATGATCAAATGGGCGATAGCATTGGGTGAGTTTGACATCTCCTACCAACCAAAACCAGCCGAAAAGGGTCAAGCAGTACCAGATTTCATCGCCGACTTCACATATCCTATTGACATTACTTCTACACCTGAAGCAGTAACTTCACTACCATCGGAAGCTCAGAAGATAGAATCAACAACCCCAGCATGGAGTCTGTATGTTGATGGCTCATCCAACCAACAGGGCTGCGGAGCAGGATTAGTCCTCACTACCCCTGACAAAGTGGCGATGGAATACGCTCTTCGTTTCAAATTCAAGGCATCGAATAACGAGGCCGAATACGAAGCCCTTCTAGCAGGCTTATGTTTGGCCAAGCACCTTGGGGTTAAACAAATTGATATCTTCAGTGACTCCCAATTAGTGGTCAACCAGGTCACGAACAACTTTGATGCTAATGATAGCTCCATGGCGGCATATCTCGCGCAAACACGACTTTTGCTCAAACACTTCCACTACCAGATCACCCAAGTTCCTCGAGCGGCAAACAGTCATGCAGACGCTTTGACTCGCCACGCCTCGGCAGTGGAAGACAAGATTGGGAGAAAAATTCATGTCGAATTGTTGGCGGCACCGAGCACCATGGTCGCGGAAGTGTGCAATTTACAACAAGGAGATAGTTGGATCACCCCAATTTATAAATTCCTTGCTCATGGCACCCTCCCAAATGACAAAGTCCAAGCTAAGCAGATTCGATACAAGTCTGCCCGCTACCTGATCATTAATGACCAACTCTACAAGCGCGGTTTTACCCTGCCATACCTAAGATGCCTTACACCTGTGGAGGCGGAAATTGTCCTACGGGAAATACATGAAGGAGTCTGTGGAGATCATGCTGGGTCCCGATCCCTAGCACACAAGACTTTTCGCCAAGGATAATATTGGCCAACACTCCACCAAGATGCCATCAGATTATCTCGCTCATGTGATAAGTGTCAACGCTACGCAACTATCCCTCACTCCCCTCCCGAGCCGCTCACTCCTATGATCAGCCCTTGGCCCTTCGCCCAATGGGGACTTGATTTGATCGGCCCGATGCCTGCAGGGAAGGGCAAAGTCTGCTATGCAATCGTTGCAGTTGACTACTTCACAAAATGGGCTGAAGTAGAACCCCTAGCAACCATTACTGAGGCAAAAATAGAAGACTTCGTATGGAAGAACATCCTCTGCAGATTCGGCATTCCCAATGCGATAGTCACGGACAATGGGCGGCAGTTCGACAACAAGAAGTTCAGGATGTTTTGCTCTAAGTTCAACATCAACTTATGTTTTGCCTCTCCAGCCCATCCTCAATCTAATGGACAAGTCGAGGCCGTTAACAAAATAATCAAGCGCACTCTGAAAACTAGCTTGGACAAAGCCAAAGGTTGTTGGCCAGAATTCATACCCCAAGTTCTTTGGTCATACCGCACTTCATATCGGACTTCCACAGAGGAAACCCCATTCTCACTTGCTTTTGGTACAGAAGCAGTTGTCCCGGTTGAGCTTGAGCAAGCAACATACCGAACCCAGAACTACATGCAGAGTGAGAACGACAAACAACTCACCCTCAACATGGATCTAGTTGAAGAACACAGAAATCAGGCTCACCTGAGGAATGTTGCTTACAAGCAGCGCATCTCCAACTACTACGACTCAATGGTCAAACCTCGCTCTTTCAAAGTGGGAGACTGGGTACTGAAGAAGAGATTACTCTGTGATAGAGTCCCGAGTGAAGGAACACTTAGTCCTAACTGGGATGGACCGTTCGAGATCGTCGGCATCAGCCGCCCTGGCTCCTACAAGCTCAGAAGCTCCGACGGCAAGACCCTTGGCCATCCATGGAATGCTGACCACTTGAAGTACTATTACAAATAGACTCACATTGTACAAGTGTTAAGCTACAGCCGTTCGGCATCCTATGTAACAAAGACCATTTGGTATGAGTTCAATAAAGAGGTGATTTAGCCAACTCGGCCCTAAACTCTTTTACATTCTGAGCAATGAAACACTCAAGTGTTGAAGCTTCAACGTAAATGTTTCCAATACAAAACAAAATCTAAGTATGTGTCAACAAGACTATACAAAGGATCTACATCATACATTCCAACACATTCATACATAAACATCATATATTCTAACACATTCATACATAAACATCATACATTTCAACACATTCATACATAAACATCATACATTCCAACACATTCATACATAAACATCATACATTCCAATACATTCATACATAAACATCATACATTCCAACACATCCATACATAAGCCAACTGTGCTTCGAAAGGGTTCAACACACTTTGTGTCATTCGACATTTACCACAATGTGCCTCGACACCTTGCCCTTATTCTCACCAACTAGGTGATGAAGGAACTCACCTTCGTGTCACCAACTAAGTGATGAAATGTACAACCCGTACTCTAATATTATTTGGAAACTTACCGCCCTTATCACCAATCAGGTGAAAAAGGAACTCATCTTCATGCCACCAACCAGGTGATGAAATGTACAACGCGTACTCTCCTTCATGCCACAAACCAGGTGATGAAATGTACAACACGTACTCTCCTTCATGCCACCAACCAGGTGATGAAATGTACAAACAATGCTCCAGAAGACGAGTGGTACAACTTGTACATGTGAACTCCTAGCATTCACAAATAATCAAAAACCCTCAAGCTTTACAACTCAACTAGGGGAGCACTTATGCCTAACAAGAGCTATAGTCACCAACAAAGTCTTATTGCAAGCCAACAATGGCTTCAGTGCATGGTATACGAAGATCAAGCTCTTCAGACATTTCTCCTTTGTAACAACGCAAACACTACAACTCATAGAAAGCTTCACACGCTCTTGATCAAGACTGTTCGAAGCAAATTCAATTTATATGGTTCATCCAAACCTTCGACTACTACAAGATGTGGCTTGCATCACAATCTCTTGCTCAACAGTGTGGAAGCAAAATTTGTATACGTTGTCTCTCCCACATTTTCAAATTTCTAGTTTTCCAAAAAAAAAAAAAAAAAAAAAAAAAAAAAGGGAAATTGGAAATTGGGAAATTCAACAAAGCTTCATCAATGGAGAAATTGGGAAATTCAACAAAGCTTCATCAATGGAACACAACTACAATCTCAAAAGCTTCGCACTATCTTCATCAAGATAGTGTGAAGCAAAATCAATTTATGGTGCCA
The DNA here is from genome assembly GCA_035220775.1 of Malus fusca. Lineage (NCBI taxonomy): Eukaryota > Viridiplantae > Streptophyta > Magnoliopsida > Rosales > Rosaceae > Malus > Malus fusca. The sequence goes on from CM069075.1 coordinate 6,216,713, forward strand.
CCAAAAGCTTCATCAATGGAGGACAAATATCAATCTCAAAAGCTTTGCACTATCTTCATCAAGATAGTGTGAAGCAAAATCAATTTATGGTGCCACCAAAAGCTTCATCAATCGAGGACAAATATCAATCTCAAAAGCTTTGCACTATCTTCATCAAGATAGTGTGAAGCAAAATCAATTTATGGTGTCACCAAAAGCTTCATCAATGGAGGACAAATATCAATCTCAAAAGCTTCGCACTATCTTCATCAAGATCGTGTGAAACAAAATCAATTTATGGTGCCACTAAAAGCTTCATCAATGGAGGACAAATATCAATCTCAAAAGCTTCGCACTATCTTCATCAAGATAGTGTGAGGCAAAATCAATTTATGGTGCCACCAAAGCTTCACCTATAAAGCTTCAACCCCAAAGTTTCAACTATAAAGCTTCAACCCCAAAACTTCACCTACAATACAAAATTTCAACACCAAAACATATAAAAGCTTCACACACTCTTCATCAAGATAGTGCGAAGCTAATTCCAGTGGAGCTGAATTTTGGACATCTTATAGTTCTTGAGCAGATGAACAACTTTCACGAGGGAAATTTTTCTATTTGAGCGACGAAAGTTATAGTGTTGAAGCTCCAAACATGACGGTCAGATTTCTCCAAGCTTCAAAGCTGCTGCGGTATTTCGAAGATCTGGAAATATTCAACCGTTAGTTTGTTCTAAATTTTTGATATGTTATGGAAGAGATGATGAGGAACAACTTCGATGAAGAAAGTATGTTGATCTGAACAAGAGAAAATGGAGTTTCGAAGCTCACAACAAGTCTGACGGGTTAACAGAAAATTGATGAACAGTTACTCATCATACTTGAATTTCTGAAGTTGTACTACTCCGATGGATCTCAAATTTGGATATGTTGTAGTTCACAAGATAAGGAACAACTTTCATGAAGACGACTTTGCAATCTGAGCTATAGAGAATGGTGTTATCTTGCATCCACTCAGGCTGATTAGTGGAAACGAAAAGCAATTCCACCAAAGAAAAGATGAAAAAGAGAGAAAAGCTACTAATTGCACTTGATATTGTCTAGTCAATAGCATGCAACATCAAACACACAAAAGTTGGAAATATTTTTAGATAAGGCATATATGAAGGTGTGACATCAAAACAAGGCTTCGTTACTTTGACAAATTAGTAGCAAGCAAGACACCTCATTCGGCAACTCTCCTCGCCTGAAGACTTGGGGGACTCCCACCATATGCTACTGCACCTTGATACTCGGAAGTCTCACAACCACTCAGTGACTTGAATTTTTCAAGTCTCCAACCGAGAAGTTTTCCTCACTCGGAAAATTAAGGGAACACTACCTCAAACTACATGCTTCACTCACAAAGCTTCAACAATACAAGTTTCAACAAAAGAAAAAATTCAGAGAACTTTCTGAATAAGGCTTTGGTGTATTTAACACAATACGTTGAAATGAAGCAAGCTTATTTATTAATATTTCCGATAAGCTACAAATATGTACATACACATGAGTCAAAATAAACAAACAAGAGGGAGCCTTCACAAAGGTTGCTCAGGGGAAGTCTCAGCAATCGGGAGAGCCCCAGAAAGACGAAGCACCAGAGATTGATTATCCGGAGCCTCAACACTTGGTGAAGCTCCAGAGGACGAAGGCAGAAGTTGCCTCTGGAGTAACGCCACAAACCTCTGATGATCACTCTGAATCCGCACTTCGGACTCCTGCAGCTGATCAAGCTTCATCTTCATGCTTGTTGAGTAATTAGTTGCGAGCATGTGCAACTCCTTATTCTCATGCCTAAGCACTCTGACCTCTTGCTGAAGACTAGCCACTTCAGCCATCAACGACTCAACCTGACGAGATCGAGCAAGAAGGCGATGGCCCATGTTTGATACTGAGCCTGCACATCGGACGCTGTAGGCCAGAGAGTCCTGAACAGCGAGTTCGTCGGACCGCCTGGAAAGTATTCTAGTGTCTCTAGGAGTGAGAAGATTTCTGGCCACCACCGAAGCGGTTGTATCATTCATCATCATGGAATCCCCAACTGTTAGATGACCATTTGGGGATACGAATGACGGCTGCCAAATGTTGGTTGGAGAAGATAGGTCACTATCTTCCCCGACATTCAAGTTAAGGCGACGGTCAGAAGGGCAAGACATATTCGAAGGTGTGGAGAAAAAGAAGAGGTCGGACAAATCAAGTTCTTAGAAGTGCAAGTATGGAGCTTCTACTGGTGGAGATTCAAGTATGATGTGGAACTTAATGCCAGCCTCTATAAAAATCTGCATTCGACGGAGCTTCAGAAATCGAAGAGGCGTTTGCTTTCTCAAAAGCTGGGCTGCTCAAAGACCACGAGGGCTGATCTCAAAAATCGAAGAGGCACTTCCTTTCTCAAAAGCTGGGCTGCTCAGAGACCACGAGGGCCGATCTCAGAAATCGAAGAAGCACCTGCTTTTTCAGCCTCGTCAGCACCTGTCACATGCACACTCAGCTTTGCGGAAATTACGGGCAATCTGTCGAAGATTTCTGGTGAAGTAAAAAGCACGTGAATCTTACTGTTCAATCACCACTCTCCACATGCACCATCAACTCCTCGGGTACCACATATAACTTTGTCAAAAATCTCTGACAAAGTTTAGGCACGAGAACTTCGAAGTTCCAGCTACCCTACTATTACCCACAGGGGTAAAGGAACAGCATCACTGCTTGACAACTGGAAAGTCCCTATGTGTGTCGACCTCCGTGTTTTGCGGCAAGACAGGTTGGCAAGAACGTCCAACCTTTACTCACTTTCGAGAAAAGACTCCCAACATAATTACTTTCTCAAAAACCGAAACGGCGCCACTCTCCGAATCTCGAGGGCCAGACTCCCAACGGGATTACTTTCTTGAAAACCGAATAGGCACAACTCTCAGAACTTCGAGAACCAGATCTCCTTAGATAAAGCTTGTCTGTAATCTTCACACGCAACATCAGCTTTCCAGATACAACATACCACTTTTTCAAAGTGCTCTGACAAAGTTAAAGCACGGGAAGCTGGCAGCTCCCACTACATTGATGTGACCAAGAAGGGTAAAGGAATAGCATTACTACTTGCTATTGGGAAATCCCTATATACGTCGACCTCCCTCCTCTAAGGACAAGCAAACCTGCAAAAATGCTCAACTCTTTCTCGCATTCGAGAAGGCACCCTCAACATAACTTCTCGAAATACTCAGCTTTATTTCCCCCCGATAATACCTCGGCAAATAAGCCACACCAAGAACAAGAGTATCTCATATCATCAGGGTCGAAAGCAAGAGTATCCCATATCATGCTTTCTCCCTGTCATTGTCTTTGTCCTTGTCCACACCTGCAGGACAAGGAGAAAGAGAGCAGTCAGTCGGAACCTGAAATCAAACCTCCAATCGGGAACTGACTGCCTGAGACCTTTGCCCGGTTACTTACTTAACATTGCTCTCGAGTACTCATCCGCAACTGCTGTCAAGGTCACGAATTCCACCGGTAAATACCTCATGACAGTTGATCAGATATTGGCTCTTTACACTGAAGCTGCCAAGCGTGGATGAGTCACTAGGAAGGAATGTTCTGAAGGACCATTTAAATGCAAAGGGTATACACCACTTCTGCCAGGCAAAAGATTGAAGCAGAAGGTTCAACGATGAGCTAAAACAGATCGCTACAACACGAGAAGCTTCAACAACCTTTCACTAGCACCGCCGCCGAAGAGCAAAACCTCGCCATACCACATTCATTACTTTGTCAACAGCAAGAGTATCCCATATCATCAAGGTCGATCATACTCTAGATTTGATGGACTTGTTTTGACCCTCAAATTCTTGAGTCGACTCACTAAGGCGTCGTGAACTGCACATGTTGATTCATCACCCTTGAATCAAATCCTTAAAAATCATGTCACCAACGACCCTTGAAGATATCACAAGCCCAATTCAAGATCAAGTGTCCGCCACCTTGAATCGGATTCAGTTCAAGATTAAGTCTGTGGAAAGTCATTTGGAGAAGACTAGAAAACCCTCCAACACAGTTCAAGAATAAGCCTGTGGAAAGTTACTTCTTCAAAAGCAAAAGTATCTCATATCATATCATCTCTTCTCCATCTGCTTCTCCTTATCCTGACAGCTGAATGAGAGACAAGGAGAAGGAGAACAATCAACCGGAAGCCGAAGTCGAACCTCCGATCCTGGGTTGCTTGCTTGGAAGCCTGACTGCTTACCTTGTCGGTTACCTCCTTCGACAGATCTCCTAGCTCGGCGACTTGAGGGACTCCTACTATAGGGTTTGTATCGCACTTGGCCAAGCCCGAAACTACAAGTAAGTTTCAGGTGAAATTGATACATTACCTTGTGCATCTCCACCGGTTGAAGACACCACCCCTGAATGGAGGAAGCGTACTTCCAGAGAAGATGTCACATCTACCTATGAGAAAGATAAGGCAAGTGAAGACGATACCACACCTCGGTACTTAGAAGTTTCGCGATTACTCAACGGCTTGGATCTTGCAAGTCCCCAACCGAGGAGCTTCCCTCACTCGGGAACTTAGGGGAGCACTGTTTGTACCATACTTGACCAATCCCGAAACTACTTAGCACTGGTCAACGTTATACCGTCAAGGATCCAGAAGAGCTTCCCTTCAACCAGGAGGCCAATCACAATGCGACACGTGTCGACATCAGAAGCCAATCACAGCGCGACACGTGTCAACATCAGAAGCCAATCACAACATGACACGTGTCAATGTCAGAACAAAACTAGAAACTCTCTTCTATAAATAGGGATCATTCTCCCACAATAATCTCTAATGTCATTTTGTACTAAACTATTCACTAGAACTCACAAAAGGAGAGCTTGAACCAATGCATTTGTGTAAACCCTTCACAGTTAATGAGAACTCCTCTACTCCGTGGACGTAGCCAATCTGGGTGAACCACGTATATCTTGTGTTTGCTTCTCTGTCTCTATTCATCTATACACCTATCCTCGCTAGTGACCGAAGCAACCAAGCGAAGGTCACAAAACCTGACACTTTCTGTTGTACCAAAGTCCTCGCTGATTTTGTGCATCAACAGATATTTTACTCAAACTACAAAATTATATATATAAATATATATAGAAAAGTATGACTGGCACTCTAAAATTCTCATTCTACATTCCAAACTTTCTATATTTAGAAAGAAAAATACATTTGTGAAGAATGTATGATGAGATTTTTAAAGTGTCAATAGCACTTCCCTATATATAAAAAAAAAAAAAATAAAATTGGGGCCCCCCCCGAAGTGGGGGCCCTAGGCAGTCGCCTACTCGGGCTACCCTCAGGGCCGGCCCTGCCTCCTATGTAGCTTTCCCCAAAACCAGCTTGAACATTGCTTCTTCTATCGACTCCCAGAATAAGAAAAACAACCAACTTAAAAAAACCCTGCAACCAAATCGAATTTTTTCTTCGATCAGTTTCCAGATCACAGGTGATCTTTATGATGAAGGTTGGATTGGTAAAGAGCAAGGACGGAGAAAAAGATGGAGGAGAGGGAGGGGAGGGAGAGGTTTCGCAAGATGGACTGAGAAAAAAGATAACGCCAAAATATTTGTGGATGGGTCCGGGTTCTTTAACCTTTATTAATTAGAAAAATTAATGAAAATGGTTTGAAAACTTTGAGTTCTAACGATAAGGACAAAATAAAGGGTAAGTGAATAGTATCAGGATTGATTTTTTAGTGTAAAAATGTGGTTTTTCGTTAAAGTGAACAGTACCGCGGGCTATTCGTTAAAACTCCCTTATTAATTTTCTAATACAAATCTAAGCTACCTATTAATAAAACTTTGTTTATCAATCAAAATTCCATGAAATTACTATTCTAACCCTCTCATCAAAACTCAACAAAATTAAAAGACATGGCAATTTAGTAATTATATATCACTCAAATTTTTAGTTTTTTACACGAACCTCACAGCCGGGTAAAAGTAACATATCCTATTTAAAAAAGGGAGCTTTATATATAGAGACAAAAACTTTTATTATATTTCAAGGAACTCCACTAATTTTTAAATATGCCAAGGAGAGACAAAAACATAAAAACAACTAAAGCCCGACCCAGTAACATGGAAACAATGTTTTAAAATACCAGTCATACCCTTGAGGCTTTAGGGTTGTTAATAGAACTCAACCCTCACAATTCCAACAAAATCAATATGTGTCATAATCTCAACTCAACCCATCCTCGAATATTTCTGTAGAATCAGTTTTGAAATTATATGCAGAATTAGTTTATATCATTTATTACTAGAATCAATTCAACTCGTCCTCAACCATTTTTGCAGAATCAGTTCAATCCGTCCTCAACCATTTTTTGCAGAATCAGTTCAATCCGTCTTCGATCGTTTTTGAAGAATCAGTTCAACCCGTCTTTGACAATTTTTACAAAATCAGTTCAATAAATTTTCGGCCATATTTGCAGAATCAGTTCAACCCGTCTTTGATAATTTTTACAAAATCAGTTCAATAAATTTTCGGCCATATTTGCAGAATCAGTTCAACCCGTCTTCGACCATTTTTACAGAATGAGTTCAACCCATCATCAACTATTTTTGCAGAATCAGTTCAACCCGTCATCGACGACCATTTTTTGCAGAATCAGGTCAACCCATTTTCGACCATTTTTGCTGAATCAGTTCAACTCGTCTTCGACCATTATTGCAGAATCATTTAACCTGTCATCGACCATTTTTGCAAAATCATTTTCAAATAACTTGACCCTAGTAAAATCTATTTATGTGGTCTCTTCCACATTTTTTACTAGTTAAAAAAAAGGTCTCATATACTCATTTTGGTTACTCTTTCTAAGGATATCAACTATCAAGAAACAAAGCTGGAGAGATGTCAAAAGCCAAAAGAACTTCCAAAAAAAAAACAAGAAAAAAAAAAAAAAAGAGGAAACAGTGATGAGAGAGAGATGGATGGAAGAGGTGACAATTTTATTTGATAATCAATACCCTTTACAGACAATTTAATTATATATAATTTATGTCTCTTTGAAATTGTTTTCTCATACATACATAGTATATCAACTATATATGTTGCTCTTACTACTCATCACTTTCCTTTACCAAGGTGTGTTTTTTCACTCATTTGTTATTTCGAATTTTGCTAACCCAATTGTTTATTTTTGCTTCATTGAAAAAGTCAACTTGTGTTTTGGAATTAGGGGAAGCAAGGCTTTAACAAGTAGAAGCTTTCTAGCAAAGCTTCAAATTTGTCAAATAAAAAAAAGAAAAATTAATGAAAATGACTTGAAAACTTTGAGTTTTAACGATAAGGACAAAATAAAAGGTAAAGTGAATAGTACCAAGATTAACTTTTTAGTGTAAAAATATGATTTTTCGTTAAAATTTCCAATAAAAAATAGGACGTACCCACTAGGAGGCATATCACCAACTATCTTCATAACATTGTTTTTTATTTATTTTTATTTTTATTTTTTGGAATTAAATTCCGACACAACAAAAAAGCAAAGCAACCCTAGTTGCTGTTTACCAAAAAAAAAAAAAAAAAAAAAAAAGCAACCCTAGTTGCTTCGAAGTCGTGTGGAGTATTGTGACTGTGAACTCTGTGGAGTTTCCCTTCACAATAAATCTTGTTCCATTATGATAATACATTTTTCTTGGGATTAGATACCCAAACAAATGATACGTATACATGATTTTCTTTCCCTTAATTTAATTTTCTCAACTTTTATGGCTATCCCTGCAATAAATTCGGAACTCAATCCATTTTTTGCTGTTTATTTACTTTATGAAATGGGAAAAGGGAAAGGAGAGAGAAATGTGAAAAGACACTAAAGATAAAGGGTATTTTCGTAACCTAGAGTCCAAAAACAAAAAAAAGCAAATGATGTTATTTTCTATATGTATTAATTTTTGTCTTTCCTTAAAATATTTAAAAAGTGTGATCTCAATATAAAATTAAGTATTAAAAATATACTTTATTTGTAATTTTTTCTTAAAAAAAAGGAGAAGGTTTTTTTCTTTAAACCCACTTCTCCCACTTTAAAATCACCCCCTTAACCGCTTCTTCAAAGTTCCATGCCCAAATATTTTTTTACAAGTTTTTTTTTTAAGGAAGTGATATAAATATTTTTATAACAAATTTAAATTACACACGTATAACCTGTGCCCATACTAGTTACCTATTAATAGAATTCTGTTTGTCAACCAAAACTTCAAAAAATTATTATTCTAATCCTCGCATCAAAACTAAATAGAAATAAAAATATGGGCAATCTGATAATTATATGCAACACAAATTTTATTGTTTTTTATACAAACTTCACAACTAGACACCCTATTTAAAAATAAAAAATTGGGAAGTTCCTTTTTTAACCCCACATCTCCCACTTCAAATCCTCCTCTTCTTCCAAGTTCCACTGCCCGATTTTATTTTGTGTTTTTTTAATATTTTTTCTTAAAAAAAGTTATACAAATATTTTTATAACAAATAATATACAAATTTAATTACACGCATATAACTTGTGGGCATCCAACTAGTATTCATTATCTAAACCACCTATTAGATAATGGATACTATGGCGGCTATGGAAGTGTAGGAACACTATGGTGTTTGAAAAGAAGACTGTCCATCCCATGGATGCAGTAATGATATTACAACAACATTGAGATGAGTTTTAGGAGATGAAAAAATGGCAGTCAATGCTGGTAGATGTAGTGAGGCAACCCACGCTTACTTCTACATCCTTTCCCACATCTTGGGAACGGTGACCTTCCGTATCCTTAAGCTTAATTGTGATGAAGCATGGAGCAAGGGGAGAGGGAGCTTTGGATGGGTAGTAAGGGATTGTGCATGTATTTTTCTGGGGGCGGGTGGGTTCGGGAACTTTCCTTGCAATTCCAATTTAATGGCGGAAGGGGAAGTAACAAGGGCGGCTCTTTTTTCATGTGTGGAGAAAAGTTTTTCCGATATACAGTTGAAGTTAGATTTTAAGTGTTTTGTGGGGATGATTACTGGTGCTTTGCACCAAAGGCTATGCTTGAAGGTATCTTGTACGCACTACAAAAGTAAGAACAAGTAGTGGCCAAACATTTGCACCTATTAGTTTAAAATAGGGGCAAATAATGAGGTTTTCTGCACCTAATAGTTAGTAGTGGTGGATATTAGATTTGCAACTAAAAGTAGCGTTGCTATTAGTAAATAGGGGTAGATAAGTACTTATTTCCACCCTTAATACATTTTCTGCCACGTAAGCTAATATGGCGTGGAAAACATATTAGGTGCAGATGTTTATAGAATTAGGGACGATTAATAATGCCCCTCCTTTATTATTTACATTTAAATATAGTGACACACCAGCCTTGTGCGCAAAGCGGAAGCGATAAAGAGTAAGGAAATACGAACAATTTAAAACCAAGCAACTAGCAATCCCAGTTAAGAAAGGATGCTAGTGAGAGTCTAAGTGTATAAATACACTTTCAGAGCAATAAGAAAGTCTAGTTGCAGTCAAGTAGGACAATTACTAAGATACAACACCCGAAGGTGAATCCTACTTTTTCGGATTCTGTCAGAACACCGTTGGATTCCTTGTGGCCACCAAACTCTGCTACCTAAAACCTGGAGGGGCGAAAAACAAAGTTGAGTGGGTCAGTAAAACACATTTACACGAAAACCTTATTTTCCTTTGAATATATTAACCCCTCGCCGTAAAACAAGTATATAGATACTTTCCCATAAAATAGAATACATAAATATGTATATATCTCAAATCATGCTCAATAAATCAAGATTCATATTTGTATGTATGCCATGCGTATGCCATGCCCAATAACATAAAAAAATACCAAAAGTAAGTCAGGTGATGCAATTCACAATAACCATCTACTAGCCAAAGTCACTTGACGTGATTTATACGACGGAATCTAGAGCTCATCTTAATCACAACATCAATCTCATATCTCATCATATAAATCGTCATGTATATATGTAACATCCCACATCGCCCAGGGGAGTGATCCTTAAATGTATATTCACATCCTTACCTAGCATGATGCCTTTTGGGAGCTCACTGGCTTCGGGTTCCGTCGGAACTTCGAAGTTAAGCGAGAAGGAGGTCAGGTCACTCCCAGGATGGGTGACCCACTGGGAAGTTGCTCGTGAGTTCCCAGAAACAAAACCGTGAGGGAATGGTAAGCCCAAAGCGGACAATATCGTGCGACGGTGGTGGAGCGGGCCCGGGATGTGACAATATACGTCACATATCTCATCATATCTCATCATGTATACACATATTTGCACACGACTCGGAACCACCTCACGTGGTCTGATCGACAAGACTGGGTGTAAAATAATACGCTCTAGTGCTACGATCACGTGAAGACTGTGCGATAAATCGCGGGTCACCTACGAGTCGGACCCACTCAAAGTGGTCTATACGACAGGATTGTACACCTAACTTGGATCCAAGATGAGCGTGTGGTGCGGGAGGTGAACATCACGTGGGGGACTGTGCCCCTAACTCTGGGTGGAAGCACTAACACCAGGGTGCAAATTATGAGCTCTAATATACATCTCAACATCATCATCATCATATCTCATAACCATTACCAGCATAATGTACTCACATGTGGCTTACCTGGGCCTCCATAGCACCATGCAACAATATGCATAATTATGATAATGCATATGCTAAAATACGAGGCATATATGACATGTCATTTAAATTACATTTCCTTTAAATATGTTTTTTGGGAAAAACGTCAAGTATATATATAATAACTGCCCACTCACTGATATGTAGCTGGGTCGCAACCCCCATGCCTAGCCTGGCTACGCTCGTCCTCTGGATAGGTCTCGCCTATAGGAGAAGCAACTATATAAACGTCACTTTAATGCACATATACCAAACTATGTAATAACTTTTCATACATAGCTCAAATTGGGTATATGAATATACCACAGTGACCTACACAATCTCAGGATCGTCCCCATATTTTTAAAATAATTTTTCATCCACCCACGCGCCGCCACGCGCAGGGAACCCTAACGGAAACAGTAACGGCAGTTAGGGAATATTCCGTTAAATCCTAACAGATTCTGTTAAACTTAACTGACGACGTTAGAATTGACGAAATATTCCGTTGTCTTCAACCTTAGACTCCGGCGACCGTCGCCGTCGCCGAAAAACTGGGAATTTTTCAAATCGCTATATCTCACTCATTTTTCATCCATTTCTTACGAAATTTGCACCAAAATGAATCTTACAACTTGAAGAACATTTCCTTACCAATTTGAAGCTCCAAAAGTCACGGAATCTCGCCTGAGAAATTCCACAAAATCCGGCCAAGCTTGAAACTCACGATCCTGACATCCAATTTCACCCAACGAACCACTCCGAGCTTTCTTAGGACCTCCTAAAGCTTCCTATAAGCTTCAAATTCTATGAAAAACAATATTTCACGTATGCATGAACAGTGACAAAATCGGTGGTTCATGGTTCGACGTGAAATCGGAGGATTCCTTACCTATAAATGGTACCAATCGATTTGTCTGAGCTTCATGAACACAATGGTTCCCTTTTCCACTTCGATCCATCACGTTTACAAGGGTTTTGGGTCTCGTCCGTACAAGAGAGAACAGAGAGAGTGTGAGTCTGAGAGAGAGGGCACGAGAATGAGAGAGAGAGAAGGTGAGGTGTAATGTGTGTGGTCCAAAAGTCACCAATCAAAACAAACAATTCTCTAACTTCCATTTGGGTCCAAAAACTTAGGAATTAAACATATTAGTCTAATTTCCAACTTAAACCACATAATCATAAAAACGTCTAAGGGCAAACTCGTCTTTTCACACCAACGATAATTATTTTTCGGGACGGGCTGTCACATATATCATTTAATTATATTTGATTTTTTACAATTTGGTGTAGATTTATTCGCTCCAAATAAAATTTAAATTAATAAAACGTCAATATTCAATGATTAAAACAACAAATGTCGTAGAATTTTTGTTTGTTTCTCGTGATTGTGATAGAACATCGCATCTAGTGGCTTCTTTTGTTTCAAAAAAGGGTGGCCTTCATAGGTGAACTATTTTGAGCCACGGTGGTTATTCAACACTTTGGCTTCTGATGTAAATGTTTTCATTCGTATTTAATCCAATTTTCTACCGTTTGACAAAAAAAAAACCCTAAATTGCCTATTAATAAAACATTATTTGTGAATCAAAAGAGAGTGAAAAGACTATTTAATCTTTTGTCACACAAAAAATGATAGGCAATAATGTAAGTTTACATATTCAAATTTTACTGTTTTTATTGAAACGTCAATTACAAGTGATATTGAGATATATCTAATATTAAAAAAACAAAAAACAAAAACCTCACACTCCCACTCTCACCCACGTTTTCTCTCTCCCTCTCTCCTTCCCATTTTAAAAACAAAAATAAAAAGTGTTCGATACACACAAAGTGTGTAGGCATATGCTAGTATTTTATTAAGATAACATTTTTGCTCACTAACATAACTATGGTGTATGCTAGTTAACTTTCACATTAAACATTACTTTTTCAATTTTGAAAAAACTAACAAGGTTAATTGAAATGACACATAGTTGATGATTAGGTGTATTGTGAGTATACACTAAGTTTAGGGTGGTGAGCAAAAATGCTCCTATTTTATTACTTTTTCAATCTCAAATCGTCTGCCTAATTCATTTTATGGAGTGGAGATACACCTGATCAATTATTGACGAAGGAGTGAAACTGCTCTTATACTAAAGAAATGAGATAGAGTCTGAACACGAAATGCAATAGTTTGGTTGATTACCTATCCTAGAGGTTAAAGGCTTTTCCTGTCCATGGACCAACAGTTTCTTTCCACTTGGTAAATCTGATGTGCTCCAGTCTCCAGATAAAACTAATTTCATGCTTCAGTCTCCAGATAATACTAATTTCATGCTTCAGTCTCCAGATAATACTAATTTCATGCTTAATCTACTCAAGGGAGATATGCAACAAATCAAGGAGCTGATCAAAATAACTGAGCATACATTCTTATTTACACAAGCGTTTTTTTTTTTTTCCTTTGATTTTTGTCTCAAGATTTGTAAAATACCTGGTCTGGCAAAGCTAGTCATACCAGTATAGGTCCAACCAAAATCTTAGAATCTTTTGTTGTTTCCTTTTGGCAATGTTTTTTTTTTGGTAAATTACATAGTAGCCCCTCAGGTTTGAGGTCTATTACAACCCCATACAACATCTTTAAAACATTTCACTTTCATACCTCAAGTACTATTTTATTTCAAAATAATACCTCCGTTACATTTTCCATCCATTGATCCGTTAAGTGCTGACGTGGCTGCCACATTTATGCCACGTGGCTGCCAAATATGTGCCACGTGGGAAATTTTTTTTTTTTTAAACCTTAATTTTCTAAATTTAAAAAAAAAAAACAAAAAACAAAACAAAACTGAAACCCGCAACCCACCACCCCCCGTAAGCAAACCCAGAAACTCGCAAACCCCATCTGCATTTCTCTGCTGCTTCCCGTCTTCTCCCTCCCTTGCCGATCAAATCCAACGATCCAAACCCCCCAACTTTTCTCTCCGCACCCCCAAACCCACTCTTCCCACCCCCCCCCCCCCAAAACCCTCAATCCACACCCACAAATTCCTAAATGGACCATTGCCGGCCTCCCCGCACAGTCAGCGACCCTCGCCGGTTCTTTTTTCTGCAGTTCCCGCCTCACCGGCCCGCTGTGCGATTCCCACCCCAACTGGCTCCAGTGCATCCCCTGCTCCTATTGCTACCAGCAATCTGACCCAGTTTTCAACTAGGCCGGATCTTGCAGGAGTCGCAAAGCTTGGAAGGAGGAGAGGGAGAGGATGAAGGTCGGGGAAGATGGGTTGCCGATGAGTTCGCAATGGCGTGGGGGGGGGGGTTGCGGGGGCGTCGGCCGTGGAAAGATAAGGGAGGGAGGGTTGTTTGAGGGTTGCGGGGATGGGGGAATGGGGTGTTAGGGTTGCAGGGAGAGGGACGGGCTCGGGAAGAAGATAGGTAGTTTTTTTTTTTTTTTTTTTTTTTTTTGAGAAGATTCAATTTTTTTTTTTTTTAAATTTGCCACGTGGCACATAGGTGGTAGCCACGTGGTACAAATGTGGCAGCCACGTCAGCACTTAACGGATCAATGGATGGAAAATGTAACGGAGGTATTATTTTGAAATAAAATAGTACTTAAGGTATGAAAGTGAAATGTTTTAAAGATGTTGTATGGGGTTGTAATAGACCTCAAACCTGAGGGGCTACTATGTAATTTACCCTTTTTTTTTTTTTTTTTTTTTTGTTTACCTCATCTGGGTTGGTTCATGGTGGATATGTCTTTTTTGTTTGATTGCCTTGTATGACTAAACTTATCAAAAATATAAATTAACAAATTAATCTCATAAACCACAAATCATACAAGTATTAAAACTACAATTGGATAAACACAAGAACCAAACTGACTTGTAGAAGCAATCAAGAAGAAGTTATAGAAGACGTCAAAATAGTTTATTTTTCCTTGTAGAGACTGAAGATGATGAAGCCACTAATCTTCTATAGCAAACTTTCTCCTCTCTTACAAAATCATAATGCTTGCACTAATAATAGGTCTTAGTCCAAAATCAAGCGTGCAATTTGTGAGAGCAGAGACCTACTATATATACACGTTCAATCCACCTACCTCTTCTATTAGAATCCAAGTGGAACACTGATGGTATGATCATGCTCTCTTCATTACAAGCTTCACATACATAGGTAGAACACTGAAAATGGTTAGGTTTTGAGCTAGAAATTGGCTCTGAAAATCGGGGGAAAAACCTGCAAAACTGCAGGAACTTGCGAGGAAGGCGAGTACTGTTGTATTGGCGGCGAGTGAGGCATGTGTGGTGCTGGTGCGTGCAGCCACCTTGTGACGGCGTGCGCGACGGCGTGTGGAGGAACTCGAGGTCCCTCCTTAGGCTTCTCGACATGCCCAATCCGAATCTGTCCTCCACTTTTCGAAATTCGACAATTTTAAAATAGTTCCTTTATTAGCCGTACTTTGTACGAAAACGCATAATTACATTAGTACGTTATATTTACGTACATGGTTTCGTTTCTAGGTGAAATGTATCGCAAGGATCTTCGATGCCTGCGAGGTGGATTCGACCTGATGACATGATTTGTGAGTGGGTCTTTTCTTTCATATAGTGTGTATATATAGGTTAGTTTCCACATATATATTTATGAATGAATTTTCTACATGATTGCCATAATTAAATTAACGTTTATAAGAAATGTCTTATTATTGGAAAATTATGAAATAATCTTACGGGAGCACATGTAAGTTTACTATAAGGGGATGCCTTAATTATATTTATGGTGAAGAATAGTATTATATTGACTAGAATTGTTGAATTACTGTTGCATGATCATATTTACATTATATGCTCATCATTGCTGCACTGGTGTTAGTACTCGCCCGGGGCCATGACTAGTTTTTCACGTGTATGTTTACATCGCACCGTACACTCACTTTGGATCCATTGTAGATGCCATTCCTGTCCTAGATTGCTGTAGGCAATTATGACTCGTATATGATGCGCATAGCGCCAGTCTTCACGTGATTGTAGTACTAGAGCGTAAATCATTATTACACCTATTCATGTTCATGTCAAAATACCTCTGCATGAACTCGTGTGTTAGCATATGTCGATGAGCACTCGATATGATATGTTTGTTTTTGCGAGAATATGTGATTACATACGTCATGTGTTTATTTAAGAAAGTTTGTGACGTATTGCATTCTTGAGATACTTCTGGCTATGGTAAGTATTTTCATACTATACGTAGTATATCTATTTTGGAAACTATACTTGTTTTACGGCGATGGGTTATTATGTTTCAAAAAGGTTTTTACAAAGCTTTATTTTTAGGCCCACTCACCCTTGTTTTTTGCCCCTCCAGGTATTAGTGGCAGAGCTTTCGTGTCAACGAGGATTTATGGCAAAAAGTTGTTGTGGGAATACTATCGACGGTATAATTCCTCTTTTACCTTTACTGTACTTTACTTATACTTATACTCTGACATCACGTGTGAAATGAGTTCATTCATGCTCACATGCGCACTCTTACATTTAGGCACTTTAGATTTAAATCTACTCACATTTTCCACATCACTACACTTTATGGCTTCGTTACATTCTTGGTGTCGGCCAGTACAACTCGATTCGGAATTCAGGTGGACACTCCAGGTCAGGATGTGTCACTTTTCTACACAATTTTGAATCCAAATAGTCGACTATGACATACATTTTCTCATACTCATATTCTAACATGCCTTGCTTTGATTAACTCGAGGTTGTTGTGGATTTCTTTAGGGAGTGGTGAAGTTGTCAGATGTGTTGGCTAGTCCGACATTGTAGAGGTGGAGTAGACTGGTGGATATTTTCAATAAGTATGTGTTTGTAACCATTACGAAAACCCAATATGAGTTGTATGTGTTTTGCAGTCTCGCTTCAGTTGAGTTTTTGTCATCTTGGAAAATTATGCTATATGTGAGTTTGGTGGTCTCACCATATGTTAGTTTGATCGTTATGAGGTCGATATAGTAGGTTAATCATAACGAAAACTCAATATGAGTTGTATGTGTTTTGCAGTCTCGCTTTAGTTGAGTTTTTTTGCTATATGTGAGTTCGGTGGTCTCACTATATTTTAGTTTGATCGTTGTGAGGTTGATATAGTAGGTTCTTCATCAGAGTATTGAACATGAGTTGTTTTGAGTCTGTTGCATATCCACTCTTAAACGGTGCTTTGGAATCATAAAGGAATTAGAGCCACGGTCATTACTAGAAAAACTACTTATAAAGACTGTTCACTGGATACAAATATAAAAATGTCATATTATATTGTTAAATAGAATCACATTTTTTCTTCAATATCTTTTGTAAATATAAGAGACACAAGTGTGGTGTCATAGATATTTAACCCAATATATGAGAAAAAATTTCAACATATGTGGATTGTCATTTGTTTAAAAACTAGTTTTCCGTTTATACCATTTTCATCTTCATTTTTGTGGGATTTTTTAATCGTTACTACTATTTGGAAAGCACACAATAAGTTTAGTTTCAAGGATTGAACAGTTCCTCTACATTGCCTTTGAATGTCAATTAAATGTTTTGACAAAAAAAATTTGGGATCACATATGTTGGTAAGTTTCTTATCAAACAGTTTTCCAAACTCTGATTGCATTTTCAAATTTTTAGTTTGCATTCTATTAATCAGAAATACAACATGTGTAACTGCATGGTACCAAAATTTAAAAGGAAGTTTTGCAACATCCAACATAGTGAGAGCATTTTCAACAATATGCCTGTGTTTCCTTTCCACCAAGCCATTTTGTTCAGGTGTATAAGAACCAGGTATAAAATGCAATATCCCATGAGTAGCAAGATAATCCTTGAAAGTATTACTTAAGAATTCACCATCATCATCAGATTGTAATACCTTTATCTTTGTATTAAACTGATTGTCCACATAAGCACAGAATCTTACAAAAGTACCAAAAACTTCAGAGTTATTCATTAAAGGAAATACCTATACAAATCTTGTTGCTTCATCAACAAAAGACACATAACATCTGAATCCCTCAACTGGTACAACTGGTGAAGGACCCCACACATCAGTATGGATTTTATGAAAATGAATATCAACCCTATCTAACTTCCCTGAAAAAGGCAATTTACTCATTTTGCCACTAAGACAGTGTGAACAGACATGAACATTTACATCACTAGAGACAGACACATTAGAATCCCTGAGCATAGCTTCCAAAATCTCATTTGAAGGATGGCCAAACCTGTGACGCCATAATGAAGTCTTGACAGCTTTTCCCAAGAATGCAGCAGCAGTAGAATCACCTTGAGGAAGTAAAGTTGGAAACACATGTACAGGAATCCTAAACAACTCATTTTGGCTACTCTTTCCTTTGTAATGTATCACCCATGTTGCCTTGTCCTGCACAAAGAATAGGAAATCATCACAGATAAACCAACTATTGTTATCTTTGCACAGTTATTTCACTGAAAGAAGATTCATTGTTAACATTGGAACATGCAAAATATTTCGAAGATAAAGAGTGTGAGAGTGAGATTGTAATGTGCCATGACCATTCTGAACAGTTAGGCCTTCACCACTTCCAACAATGATCTTCTTATCACCATTATAAAGAACATTAGAATTTAACAGTGTGATTTCAGGGCTCATATGATGAGAAGCACATGTATCCACTATCCAAGACTCACCCTTAGGAGAAGGTTGTGCAGTTAAAGCAGTCATAGAGGAAGAAACAGGAGACCCTTGAACTCCAGAAAAATCTGGAACACTTGTAAAGGACTGACCCTGATGTAGAAATGAAGGAGCAATGCTACTAAAATACTCTTGAGAAGGAGAAAAGCCTTGAAATCCACCATTACGAGGAAAGAAAGCATGAGACATAGAATTAGGATGCACGAACTGAGAAGAAACATCTTGAGAGGCATAATTGGCACTAAGTGAATCAGGAGGTGGAGCTCCTTAATAGGCATAATTGCCTCGATGCCTGCAATCAATAGCACTATGTCCATTTTTACCACAAATTTGACATTTTTGAACCACTTGAGTGTTATCAGATCTATATATTTAAGTGACTACAGTATGGCCTTTCCTCGTGCAAATTTGACATTCAGAACCTAAATTATCAACCGGCTCTCGAAGCACATTGAAAATTCGTCCTAGAGTCGCTCCACCGACTGGAACACTTAGAGGAGCTCCAGTGTCAATCATTTCCATTCCTCTCTTTAGACCATCTGTAGCACTCATAGCGTTTTATAAGTCGTGCTAATTTCTTTAGTAACCCCCATCTCAAAATTAAGCACATATTTAGGAGGGCACACAAATTCACCAGTGAAATGATCAAAGAGATCATATCCACGAAGCACTGAGCAAAACTGAAAATTCCACTTAATGAAATTATCATCATTCAACTTGATTGTTAACATCCCTAAAAGATTCTCAAGCTTCACTGACTCAGACATGATTACGTAGCAACAATATCAATCAAGAATCACAACCACAAACCAAGAAGATGCAATCGGAAAAAATCACCGACTTAGGAGAAAAACCCAGATGTAAAACTCAAATTTCGCGTCCAAAATTTCACAAAGAATAACATTCAACTAACAATACTGGACGAACAACTGGTTATTGACCTTAATTCATCACAGAAATCATGTAAATTGGCATCAGCCTTCAAGAACGCTTCAATAGCATACAATCTGAAATGATCTAATCAATCAAGCTGTCTGGGCATCGGCCTTGAATTCAGACAAGCTACTACTATAATCTTGAACAAAGAAACAAGATCCGAAAAAAAAATTCCCAAAATTTACAACTTACCAGATGACTGAAGAAGAGGAGAGAGACCACCAAACCTCGAAGAATACCATAGCGGAAAAAAAAATTCACCAAGAACCCATCACGCAAGCAAAGTGGCTCTGAGATACCATATTAACACTAAGACCAATATTACAGAAAGAAGAAATGCAGACGATCAAAAAGAAGAAACTTCAAATAGAAGACAACTTGTATTTCTCAGAAAATGCAACAGTACATTACAAGAGAGGGAAAATCCCTTTTATACATTCTGTTTACAACCGCTTAGCATATGGAAATTCGAAGAAATTATATGTTGAGCAATCTTTTGCTTGTGAAACTTAAACCCTGATTAGATTACTTGTTAAATATCTTGAGCGGGCAAAGGCACTTTAAGGTGCTTTATTAATAACAAAATCAGGCTTTAAGGTGCTTTATTATATATCTACCTAGACAGCCTTCATTTAAAGATGAAATCTGGTTGGTATGTAAAACAAGATTTAAAAATATGTTACAAGTTATCTTCCTAATTGATTTACTTTTAGGGAATTGTTATAGGCATTCTAATAATCTAATTGTGCACTTTAAATTAACTTTCTACATTTTTTTTTTTGAACAAATCGATATTATCTATACTAAGGGGAGGGGGTGTCGCCTTTGGCGAGAGTTGAACCTAAGACCTCTCACTAATCAGCGAGGAGGAATACCACTAGACCGTAGTACTAGTAAATAATTTATAATTTATAATTTATTTCTGCACTAACATGACGAGTGCATGAAGCCAAAGGAAGAGTGTTAACCCCAGTAGCCGGAATAGATGCAAACCTTGAAATTCCGAAATCTCGTAAAATAGTTGGTTTTCTCAGCTTAAGTGACAAGACCTCATATCCAAAGTAAGGTTTGGCCACAAATTCTTTCCTTAAGTTCCCTTGGACTTTCACAACACAAGTAGTCTGGGATTTTCCATAGCTAGCCAAGCTTTTAGCACTACTACAAAATTATCTATAACTGGTGGTTCAAAAACCGACAAAAAATGTATATTACTGTCGGATTTTAAGCAAAATCCGACAGAAAATGGATGCAGTGACGGATATAATAAGCGACAGAATTGCCTGCGTCAGGAAATGAATTTTCCGACAGAAAATACTCTAAAACCGACAGTATTTTTATTTATAGTAAGTAAATAAATGAATTCCTGTCGGATAAAACCGACATAAAATAATAAAACCGCCAGTTATTCTGTCGGCTAAAACCGACAGAGAATTTATTATAAAAATAAATAAAATAATTCTTGTCGGCTAAAACCGACAGAAAAAATGTTAATAATAAAAAAAAAATTATTTCGGCATTTTCCAATACCCCTGCATTCACCATTCGAAACCTCGCCGGATCCCGATCTTGGAAACTTGTTGTGGGATTTTGAAGAGAGCGAGAGAGAGAAAATATCAGAAGAAATGAAGCAAGAGGGGGAAGAAGAAGAAGAAGCAACAGCAAGAGAGAAAATACCAACGTCCGCGTATAAGTGTAAAGCCCCATGAGCGTTTCAAATTGAGACAGATTAGAACGATAAATGAAAGAATGATTGTATATATCAGTTCATACCAGAGACAGCAGTGTCTTTCCGATATTTCCATAGAAGTTCACCCAAGAATCTGGAAAGGTGCACAAGTTAGAAACAAATTAAGCTCGAAGGATCGATGTTATCAAACTGCAAATATCATTGGTTGTGGAACAGAATTACGAACGTTGATCTATAGACTGTACGGCCATTTGTGCATAACTAGCCGCCCTTCCCGTGAAATCAAGTAAAATGTTGCCAATGCTGAATCCATCTGTGCTCTTTCGAAGGAAGTTCATGACCGCCTGTACTTTGAAAAGTTTAATTTGCATTAGTCTGTTGTTTCATGGTAAAATATTAACACAAGCGGTAATTACAGTTTTGTTTCTTTTCTTCATTTCCAAATACTCTATATATCAAACGGATGGCGAATGCTATTCACAATGAAACGGCATGGCCAATGCATCGAGTAACGAATACTAACCTGGGGAATATATTTGATGCATGTCATAGAAACTTGAATTGAGCTGCAACAAAATCAAACGAATTGAAGCCGTAAGGTTGTATGAAGAAATTTTACTGAATAAAGTTTCAAGACAAAAGACGGTAACCAGATCTTGGCATCTACACTGCTACATATCATTTTAATTTGGAAGAAGGTAGTTCGGTAACGGTTTATGCATAAGGAGGACTGAGGAGATAAATCTATTAACCATCCCCAAGTAAGGAAGGAGTTGAGTTCAAATGTTGAGAAATTCGCCTCGCTTAATCAGCATTATACTAAATGTGACTGGATTCGAAGCTCATTGTCTTCGTGGAAGTTCGGAATTCACATGGAGATCTTGATATGGGAAAGAGTGATAAAACTCGAGGCATAGAAACACAAAGGAAAGAATCTTACTCGAAAACGGAAATCAACCAAAGCCAGGAATGCCTTGGCAAAGCTACGAAAACATAAACTGCAGCAGCTAACCACACGACAGCAACAATTCCAAGGGAAATCTTGGAATTGTCGAAGAGCGGAAAGAGGTCATCCGCGGTGGTTCCTGGTAAACACAAACTAAACAAACAGAGAGAAAGAGAGTTAGGGCTTTCAGCAAGGGGATGGAGAAGGAGGAGAAGGGTAAAAGGGGAATTACAGAAAGTGATGTTGAGGACGAGGAGGAAGTCGGTGTCTCTGATGTCCGGAGGTCCGGATCGACCGAAGTGCGACATTTCCGAGAGGGATTGGAGCGGCGAGCTCTAGGGTTTGTGATTTGTGGTGGGGGATTTTGGGAGCACAGTGAAAGGGATTTAAGATATTGGGCGGATGTGAGTATAAAAAGAAATGAACCAAAAGGGGCCGGATGTGGGAATAAAAAAAAATTCATTACTGTCGGTTAAAACCGACAGCAATATTTTTTTTAAATATAAACCGACGGAAAATTTTCATTCCTGTCGGTTAAACCGACAGAACAAAAAATGAAAATTCCCTCCCAAAATTTTAAATTCCCCCCAAAATTTTGTTACTATTTTAAAAAATAAAATAATAATTGTTTGGTTTAATAAATAAATAAAAAATGTATTTAAGTAGAATAAGTTTTTAAAAATTAAATAAATAATTGTTTTTTTTTGTCGAAAATAAATAATTGTTTGGTTTAATAGATAACTATTAACTACATCTTGTAAACTTTTTTTTTTTTTGTCATGTTCATTGTTAATTTGGATAATCCAATTAAAATATTCTAAAAAAAATTGAACATTTTGCTGTTATTTACTAATTGTGTGTATCTTGTAAACGTTTTTTATATTTTGCCATGTTCTTTATAAAATAAAAAAACATTATTTATTATGGAATCTGTTTGAAAATCACCCTACTGTTGCCATACAACAACAACAAAATGAAATCTTATCTTACTAAAATAAATCAATTATATAAATAATAGAACGCCACTCAATTTTTTTTGCTATACTCCTCGACCCTATAAGAATGCAATGAATAAATTTGATCTTCAATTTAAAATATTTACACTATTGGATACCACAAAATGTTACTTTATACTTAATGGAAGTATAACATTAGCTCTTAAGTGTTTATTTAATCTACCGTTTTGATGTGATACACATTGTACGAAACTTTTTTCAATGATCTAACCGTCAAACTTATTTGTACACACTTCGAGATCACATACGTAAAAAATCACAAAAAACAAACGTTCAGAGATTAGGTAATGGAACAAAAGTTTTTGACGGTTATAAACGAAAAATCACAATTTAACGGTTATTTTAGCTCTGATTTTGATGATTTTTTTACAGTTACACTCCTCGAGCCTATAAGAATGTATTAAACAAATTTGATCTTCAATTTAAAATATTTACACTGGTGGATAACTTTTTATACTTAATGGAAGTATAACATTAACTCTAAGTGTTTATTAAATCTATCAATTTGATAGGATATGCATTCTACGAAACTAGTTTCAACGATCCAACCATCAAATATGTTTGTATATACTCCGAGATCGCATACCTAAAAAATCACAAAAAACAAACATTCAGATATTAGGCAACAGAACAAAAGTTTTCGACGGTTATAAACGAAAAATCATAATTTAATGGTTATTTTTGCTCCAATTTTGATGATTTTTTACAGCTACACTCCTCGACCCTATAAGAATGTATTGAACAAATTCGATCTTCAATTTAAAATATTTACACTAGTGGATAACATTAACCGTTGAAAACTCTTAAGTGTTTGTTAAATCTTAAGTGTTATTTTAACCGTTGAAAACTCAAATATTTAACGGTTATTTTAACTCTTAAGTGTTTGTTAAATCTAGCAATTTGATAGGATATGCATTATACGAAACTAGTTTCAACGATCCAACCATCAAATATGTTTGTATATACTCCGAGATCGCATACCTAAAAAATCACAAAAAACAAACATTCAGAGATTATGTAACAGAACAAAAGTTTTCGACGGTTATAAATGAAAAGTCACAATTTAACGGTTATTTTAGCTCCGATTTTGATTATTTTTTACAGGTACACTCCTCGACCCTATAAGAATGCATTGAACAAATTCGATCTTCAATTTAAAATATTTACAGTATAACATTAACTCTTAGTGTTTGTTAAATCTATCAATTTCATAGGATATGCATTATACGAAACTAGTTTCAACGATCCAACCGTCAAATATGTTTGTATATACTCCGAGATCGCATACCTAAAAACTCACAAAAAACAAACATTCAGAGATTAGGTAACAGAACAAAAGTTTTCGACGGTTATAAACGAAAAATCATAATTTAACGGTTATTTTTGCTCCAATTTTGATGATTTTTTACAGCTACACTCCTCGACCCTATAAGAATGCATTGAACAAATTCGATCTTTAATTTAAAATATTTACACTATTTATACTTAATGGAAGTATAACATTAACTCTTAAGTGTTTGTTAAATCTATCAATTTGATAGGATATGCATTCTACGAAACTAGTTTCAACGATCCAACCGTCAAATATGTTTGTATACACTCCGAGATAGCATGTGTAAAAAGTAGCAAAAAAAAAAAAACATTCAGAGATTAGGTAACGGGACTGTGAGTGAAAAAAAAATATTTAAACCATTTGTTTATTTATTTATTTATTTTTAATCAATATAACATTTTTAAATAATAAAATAATAAATTTTTGTCGGTTATAACCGCCACCATTAACATAAAAACCGCCAGAATATGTTAAAAATATTAAAAAAGAAAAGAATTCAAAAATAATAAGGGTTATAATAATTTTATGGCGGTTAAATCCGCCAGGAAAAATCCGCCAGTAATTTATGTCGGATATATCCGACAGAAAGTAACTTTAATCCGACAGTAAATAAATTATGTGTCGGATATCTTTTATCCGTCAGAATGACTTATTAACCGCCAGGATCATCCGACACCTAAAGCTAATATTGTAGTAGTGTAGGTTTATCCTTCTTTAATATTCCTTGTGCATCCATCCTCAAAGGATCATAAATCGCTTTGTTGATGTCCGCAAGCAATTCTGTTGGGGAGTCATATGCATTTGTAGAATTGAAAAACATATGAAAGGCTTTGAGGCAGGAGAGATGGAGTTTTTTGCATGCCTTTGGCATATCATCCCCATTGATGCCATTATTCACCAGAGCCTGTTCTAGAAACTCTTTCTTCTTTTCATCCAATACCTTCTGTATAATCCCAATTGATTCTTCAGCCCCCAAATTGGGATTTCCCTTCATGTGTAGCAGAACAAGGTTTGGCTTCCCCTCCTCTTGCTCCCTCTGCAATGAAATCATTAAATTCAGTTTTCTCCATTAGTTAAGATTATACTAATTAACATGGTGACAACTAATCAAGAACGTGGTCATTATGAATTTCTCGTCCGAGAGATATTTCTGTCTGATTATCCCACCACTACGTGAAGTTATCATTAATCTATTTACGCGAATTTTTTTTTTCAAAGCATGTTTTATTAAAGATATACTCTGGCTCCCTAATATAACAATATAGTTGTTTACTACTATTATAATAGGTACATTAATAATATTATATGGCAGTGTGACGGTCACAATAAAAAATATCTCTTCCTATACCTGATAGCTTTGAATGTCGTTCAAAAGCCGTGTCAAAAGCATAAGTGAATTTGTAAGTGGATGACTTTGAGGGGACTTTAGGATCTCTAATCCTGGAGGTGTATCAAGTAGAAGAGCAGCTGTAAGAATAATAGTCTGTGAAGCAATGGAGCTTGTGGCTACTTGGAGGTACTCAACAATTGACAAGGGATGCCCATTTTTGCTCCATTCTGCTTCCTTTAACCAGCTTACAAATGCTTGATGCCACTAAATTCATTCGGCAAAGAGTAAAAAGAAGAATAAGTAACACTTTTTTATTTTTATTTTTTACAATTATTTCAACTAAATTATTTTACCAAAAATCTTACTAGATCCTGAAGATAACTCTTTATGTCATATCCATTTTGTTTGAAGAATTGCCAAGAAATGTCATCAACAATATCTTTTAGAGCCTTGAATATAGCTTTTCCATGTCCTTCTAGTCCTTTTTCCTGCCATCTGTACAATGTACACATTTAATTAGTTAAAATAATAACAAGAATTACTTTAAATTTCTATACGTGGATTATTTATTTCCGTCTTAGAACATGCATGTGAAATTCAACACATAACTCATGCACACAATAATCATACGTTAATATATTGTACCTCTCGACGGCATTGGCAAGAGCTTCCAATTCATTCATCGAACCTTCCTTGTCAAAAAAATCATCAGCAACTGTAACAAGGACTGCGGCTTTCACAAGTGCGGACCGTACATATGACAGGGAAGAAAGTGATGCTGTTGAAGCAACTGCAAAATAACAGTACGCGGTTTTCTGTCTAGCAAACCCCATGTCAACAAGACCAATGTCCTTTGACCACCTGCACGATTAATTTTTCACCCACAACGGAAAAAGAAAAAGGTTTTTATGGTTAACTAATTCCAGTATTAAAATTAAAAAAAAATGGAAATTCTTTAGTGAAAGTGTAGAGAGTGAGTACGAACCTTTCTAACTCCTTTAATTCATTTCTGAATATGGACTGCCGTAGTGTATAGTTCTCCATAGCAAGTTGTAGCAGCATGGCATTGCTTTGACATGATAATCTGCAAGGTATTAATGAATTAAACTGCTTAATCCGAGATTTGACTGCCTTAATCTATTCAATTAATTAGTATTAATTTAATTACCTGCAAGATAAGCCCTTTCCTATCCATGGACCAACAGGCTCTAATTTCGTCTCAATGAACTTCCTGTGCTCCAGATGATCCAACCGAGCAAGCCATGGAATACTAATTTCATGCGTAATCTACTCAAGGGAGATATGCAACAAAATTAATTAGGAGATGATCATTAAATGTTAGATTATTTAATATCCAAAGTATGGGTGATAGGTATGGGTAGAATATCTAATATCTAAAGTATGGGTTATAGGTATGGGTTACTGTGTAAAGTATGGGTGTTAGAATATCTAATATCCAAAGTATGGGTCTATGCATGGTGTGTGATGTTCACTGGGTGACTCACGACATCTTTCTCCACTTGTATAAGTTCTCTTTCTTGTAACCTTACAGATTCTAATATACAAAACAATTCTTTCAAACTATCACATGGTATCAGAGCAGGCTTCCTAAAGAACCTGTTCTCTGAAATTCTTTGAAATGGAAGAAGAAAATATATTTGCTGCTCCATCCGAGAACATCCTTGGTTCTTCATCAGCTTCTTCAAGTGAAGCTGATAGAAATCCCAATCAACGTCTTTGTTCCATACTCCTAACTGAGTTTAATTATCTTCCTTGGTCAAGAGCTATTACTTTAGCTCTTGGAGGAAGATCTAAGCTTGGTTTCATCAACGGAACTGTCGTACCTCCTAAGGTTGGTGATTCCAAGTATGAAGAATGGTTCTGCAAGGATCAGCTCGTCATGTCCTGGTTGCTCAACTCAATGGGCTCAAAGGTATCAGAAATTTTCAGCTTTTCAGAATCAGCTTTTGATCTGTGGAAGGCTGTCAAGGAGATGTATGGAAATCAAAATAATGCAGCCAGGATATTTGAGCTGCAGAAGAGTCTTTCTATTCTGAATCAAGATGGAAAGACTTTTATCGAGCACTTGGGAAGACTGAAGTCTATGTGGAATGAGTTGAATCTCTATCGGCCTCACACTACAGACCCATCAATCCTTCTTAAGCAGGCTGAAGAAGACAAGGTATTTCAGCTCTTATCCAGTCTTGACTCTACCTATGAGGACCTGCGAAGCCACATATTGATGAGTGTTGAACTACCATCTCTCAATACTATGTGCACTATCGTTCAACGAGAAGAAGCAAGAAGGAAAGTTATGAGTACTAAGGTTAGTGATCCTGAGTCCAGAGCTTTCGTTGCAAGTGACAGAAGGTTTGAAGGAAAAAAATATCAAAGGAAAGAAAGGAGAGATGCAATGCAGTCATTGTGGACAGAAGAATCATCTCAGAGACACTTGTTGGGTGTTGTATCCACACCTTAAGCCTAACTTTGCCAAACAAACCAAACCTGGTCGCAGTGCAAGTCAAGTCTCTCGCTTGCAGACTGCCTCAACTGTTGGGAACTTCACATCTAATCCATCAGCTCTCTTGAGTGAGTTCTCTTCCTTCACTCAGAAGAAAGATGAAAGCAATCTTCATAAGGGAAACAGTGAAGCCAGCACCACTGACTTATTTGAGCAGTTTGCAAAATTTCTTCAGACAAAGGTGTCATCTTCCGTTGATATGTCAGGTATTCTAAACTCATTTAGTGCTGCACTTGCTTCCAGAAAACTTGCAAATGTTTGGATAATAGACTCTGGAGCGACTGATCACATTACAAATATAAAAAGATATATGCATGAGTTTAAAGAGGCAGTTATTCCACAATTTGTCTCTGTTGCTAATGGAACTGGTGTATCAGTTTTGGGTGAAGGGAAAGTCAAGTTAATTGATACTAATGTTGAATCAACTGCTCTATATGTGCCATCCTTTCCATTTCAGCTTCTGTCAGTAGGAAGGTTGACAAATTCCTTAAACTGTGATGTTATATTCTCGCCATTCAATGTGGGTTTCCAGGATCGTATCACGAAGAAGAAGATTGGTGAAGGCATGTATAAAGATGGCCTCTATATGCTTTCATTGCAACCTGTTGAAGCTAGAGGTCTTCAAGTTGGTTTTTTGAAGAATCATCTATTATGGCATAGACGATTAGGGCATCCCTCTAATCTTGTGCAATCACATCTCTTCAAAACTTCAGAGAATGCGATGACTCAAGATTGTGAAGTTTGCCATTTTTCAAAACAGACGAGGTTGCCTTTTGATGTCTCATCAACCAAGTCATGTAAACCTTTTGAGATTGTGCACTCTGATGTTTGGGGACCTGCACCCTTGGTTTCTTTTGATGGTTTTAGATACTTTGTCACCTTTGTTGATGATTTCTCAAGATGTACCTGGTTGTATTTGTTGAAATCAAAAAATGAAGTTATTAATGTGTTCCAAGAATTTCACAGTCTTGTTACAAATCAGTTCTCAACCCAACTTAAAGTCTTAAGGTCAGACAATGGTACTGAGTATATGTCTAATGCTTTTACTCAATATCTAACTTGTCATGGAATAATTCATCAAACGAGCTGTGTTGGTACTCCGCAACAAAACGGAGTAGCAGAAAGGAAGAACCGTGATCTACTGGAGAAAACTCGATCACTTATGCTTCAAATGAGTGTACCCAAGAAATTCTGGTCACATGGGGTTCTTACTGCTGCATATGTAATTAATAGGCTTCCAAGCAAGGTTCTCAAATTCAAGGCACCTCTTGAAACACTTAATGGCAGGAAAATTAACTTGTCTCACCTTCGAGTGTTTGGATGTGTTTGCTTTGTTCATATACAAACCTTGCATCGAGATAAATTGGACCCTAGAGCTGTAAGGTGTTTGTTCTTAGGGTACTCATATGTTCAAAAGGGATATAAGTGCTATGACCCAAAGCGCAGGAAACTCTTGGTTTCTAGAGATGTGGTTTTTGACGAGAAAACTGCTTTTTTTGCTAGTACCAGGGGTGAAGATCTTCTGGGGGAGGAGGACTTTCTTGATCAAATCCTCACGCCAATTATGGAAATCAATGCACTGCCTCATCATTTTTCAGTTCCAGATCAACCAAGCAACAATGAAATTTCGATTGATCCAGTTGAGTGTAATTCATCATCTGACATACTTGTTGATAATGAATCAACTGAAGACACTGAACAAAATCAAATTTCGTCTGAGGAGAATCTTGCTATTACTCCTGAAGTGATCACTCCAAGGAGAAACCCTAGTAGAAATCGAGGTAAGCCAACTTGGTTTAAAGATTATGTAAGTTATACCTCAAGACATCCTATAGAAAAGTATCTTGAATACTCAAGAGTATCTTCGTCTCATGCTGCTTTCCTAAGCAAAATCTCAGCCTCATCTGAACCAAGCTCATTCCAAGAAGCTAACTCTCAATTGATCTGGCAAACAGCTATGGATGAGGAGCTTAGAGCTCTAAATGAAAACAAAACTTGGAGCATCACCAAGCTACCTAAGGGGATGAGAGCTGTGGGGTGTCGATGGGTTTACAAAACCAAATTTAAGAGTGATGGTTCAGTGGAGAGACACAAAGCTAGATTGGTGGCTAGAGGTTTTACTCAAACTTATGGCATTGATTACAAGGAAACCTTTGCTCCTGTGGCAAAGATGAACTCGGTAAGAGTGCTTCTCTCGGTTGCTGTCAACCATGATTGGCCCCTATTCCAAATGGATGTTAAGAATGCCTTCTTGCATGGAGAACTTAAAGAAGATGTGTACATGCAGTTGCCTCCGGGACATCCACAAGAAGGAGAGGGCATGGTTTGCAAGTTACACAAGGCCATTTATGGCCTCAAACAATCTCCTCGAGCTTGGTATGCCAAGTTAAGTTCTGTGTTAGAGAACATTGGTTTTAAAAGGAGCAATGCAGATTCCTCACTATTTGTGCGAGATAGTTCAACTAGTAAACTTGTCGTTCTCATCTATGTCGATGATCTCATTGTGACTGGTGACAGTTTGACAGAAATTCAGCGACTTAAGGGCTTTCTTCACAGAAAGTTTGCAATTAAAGATCTAGGAACTCTGAAGTATTTTCTAGGAATTGAAGTTGCTTCATCTAGTAAAGGCTTGCTCTTGAATCAACGCAAGTACATACTCGATTTACTTCAAGAGTCCAAAATGCTTGAGGCAAAACCAGTGGCAACCTCAATAGCTTGCAAAGAGAAACTTGGATTAGATGGAGAATTGCTGACAGACGTTGGTTTATACCAGAGATTGGTAGGGAAACTTATTTACCTTACCATTACTCATCCTGATATCATGCATGCCGTGAGCCTAGTCAGTCAGTTCATGCATGCTCCTCGATCAATTCACTTACAAGCTGTTCGAAGGATCTTGCGCTACTTGAAAGGCACCGTTGGAACTGGGATCGTGATGAGGAAGATCGGAAATGCTCACATTGTTGGCTACACAGATGCAGACTGGGGTGGCTCCAAAATTGATCGAAGATCTACTACTGGATATTGTACATTTGTTGGTGGAAATCTGGTGACATGGAAAAGCAAAAAACAAAGTGTGGTGGCTCGATCAAGTGCAGAAGCTGAATACCGTGCCATGGCATCTACTACCTGTGAGTTAATTTGGCTGCAAGGTTTGCTCAACGACTTAGGGTTCAAGAGAACACTGCCTATGCCTCTTTTCTGTGATAACCAAGCTGCTATTTACATTGCATCTAATCCTGTATTTCATGAAAGAACCAAACACATTGAAATGGACTGTCATTTTGTTCGAGAAAAAACCCAATCTGATGTCATTCAACCTGTTTTTGTTCGGAGCACAGATCAACTAGCAGACATCTTCACCAAAGGATTGTCTCGTGTTCAATTCAACACTCTTTTGGTCCAACTTGGCTTGATGAATATACTAGCCTTCGTTTGAGGGGGAGTGTTAGATTATTTAATATCCAAAGTATGGGTGATAGGTATGGGTAGAATATCTAATATCTAAAGTATGGGTTATAGGTATGGGTTACTGTGTAAAGTATGGGTGTTAGAATATCTAATATCCAAAGTATGGGTCTATGCATGGTGTGTGATGTTCACTGGGTGACTCACGACATCTTTCTCCACTTGTATAAGTTCTCTTTCTTGTAACCTTACAGATTCTAATATACAAAACAATTCTTTCAAACTATCACATTAAATAACTAATTATAATGATTGAATATATTTTCTTATTGCAATTGTTATTATATTTATTCTGAATATATGTATACCTGGTCTTGCATGCCATTCATACTAGAAGGCCCGACCAGATTCTTAGAATCTTTTATTGTTTCCTTTTCTAGTATTCTTTTAGAGAATTCCTTAACATCCTCAAGCTCACTTTCTCCTGTAAAGGTCACATCAGTCGCCCTGTATACATTATACATGGCACTAAGAAAAGTTTCATGGTGCTCTTCTATGTACACCATCGTATCTTCGTTATGAAGGAACCAGCAGAACTTCCCTGCAAATATTAACAAATTTTGGTATGTAAATTAATAAATAAACAATTTTTTTATTGATGATAAACGATATGATATATACAAAATTATACAATGTATGCCTAGAGTGTCACACTCACAACAGAGTTACAACATCATAACGAGACTAGAAACAACTAGGTTTCAAGTCATCACAAATATTATAATCTGAAAGCATGTACATAACAGGAATTAAGCATTAATTGATCCTTACGAGGAGATACAATATAACCGTGAAGTCTGAGAAGTCGAAACGCAAGTGAATCTTTATATAGTTGAAGTGGGATGGCATGCTTTTCCTTGCTCTTTGGCTCTTCGCAACTGATGTAACTTCTGTTTTTTTTTTTTTTTTTTAAATTAATTAATTAACCAGTTAATCGTGTGCGTATATTGCTTAATGATGAATATTAGGTCGTCACCTGTAAACTTGTCCCAGCATAGTTGTTATCTCTGCCATGAAATGCTCTGCCAGTCCCAGCCTCTCAGTCCGATTAACAAGACAAACCCTTAGAAGGTTTTCATCCATGGGGTAGATCGCAGGAACTGTACACGTATAACAGAGTTGTCTAGTAGAAAAAACACTTTGCGCGACGTAGGTACCTTCGTCGTGCAAAGTCCAAAATCGTTGCCCAAAGGTTTGCGCGACGTAACCTTCGTCGCGCAAAACCCGTCGCGCCAAGGCAGTGACGCTAGAGTTTGCGCGACGAAGGTATAAACTGCGTCGCGCAAGGCCACTTTGCACGACGTAGGTCCTGCGTCGCGCAAGGCCACTTTGCGCAACGTAGGACCTACGTCGTGCAAAGTGGCCTTGCGCGACGCAGGACCTACGTCGTGCAAAAGTGTCTTTGCACAACGCAGGTTATACGTCGTGCAAAGTGGCCTTGCGTGACGCGACCTACGTCGCTCAAACCCTTTTTTTTTTCTTTTTTTTTAATGTTTTGGTCAAAACTATTTTTTTTTATAATTTTTGATAAATATTGTAATTAAATTGTAAAGAATAATTAATTAACCAAGCAAAAGTATTTAATTATAAAATATATAAAAATGTATACATACAAGATGTCCAAACAAAAAAGAAAAAACTACAAGTGAACTAGGTTTAAAACATCAAGCTACTGAGTATCGAGAGGTAGAGGTGGCTCTGAGGTCGAAGGTGGATCAAGATGAGGTGCTGGTAGCGAGACTTGTAGGCCGGCCGTCTGTATGGCTCGTACAAGGTCTCTCACCGTCTCAGCATAGGTCCTCACCTCCTCGCTCTGGGCCCTTAGCTGCGCTTTCATCTGATCGGTCTGCTCCTTCATTTGCTCGCCCTGGGCCCTCATCTGCTCTTCCTGGATCGCAAGCTTACCCCTTAAGGTTGTCACTTCATCCATCAATGATGTGTTCGATCTGGAAGAAGAGGCACCCGTCTCAGAAGATAAGAGAATAAAAGTTCAACAAACAGAAGCACTACTTCAGTGGAAATTCTGCTGATATATGCACATAGCATATATATATATATTTTTTTTTTTTCCCTAACAGCTAAAAAACAAGTCACAAAAGGGCTCACAGAAGATAAGAGAATAAAAGTTCAACAAACAGAAGCACTACTTCAGTGGAAATTCTGCTGATATATCCACATAGCATATATATATATATATATATATATATAGCATATACTAGCTAGTAATGCCCGCGTGTTGCTGCGGGATTACAAATTCCAAGAATAACAAATTTGTAAGTGGAAGTACCTCATTGAAAGCCTTTTGGAAGCAGTACAACACATTTTGGAACCTTTGCCTCATTCTAGTCCAGAGTGCATAATTCGCAAGCAGTTTAAGCATTTCCTAGCACCTTGTCCTGTGAATTCTATGTACAGAGATTTTACATGGCCAAAAGAAAACAAAATAATCAATAAAAGCTCTTACATGCACAGATCAACAAAGAAAATTCATCAACATTTTCTTACCCTTTCTTTCACAAAATCTTGTCTTCCAACCAGATCCTGCTATCTAATCCACACCTTGTCCTGTACATGAAAATACACTCCAAATGTAAATTTCAAAGTTGTTTGTAATTTAAAATCATCATGCTAAGATAGGCAATCCAAGATAATGCTACGCTACTCTTTAGTCTGGATTTTAAGTCTTCAAATTCAGAAACATTTCGGGAATGACTGAAATGATCTAGGACCATCATTCAAATAGAAACTCTTGGCCCTTCATTTGATTAGATTGTGCTCTAAATTAAAGCCCAGCAATCAATTCGCAAGCCACTCAAAGTAAAATCTAAAGCAACCCACTCTAAATCTATAAGCCAACAATCCAACATTAATAACAAAAAAGAACGATGCAAAAAGTAGAACTCATATGAAAAGACATTGAACAATAGCTTAAATCCAAAGCAATAAAGAATAATCTAATAACAAAAACCAATAAAAAAGGACAGAGTTTAGCGACTGACCTTGAAATATAATCCAGAAAAACAAATTGAAATAATCAAATTCCAAACCAATCTCATAATTTTGCAATGGAGAAGAAAATATTAGAGATACTAACATAGATTTTTTGGTTTGTATAGTTGGGAACACTTTGCAGAATTGGACCACGGGTCAATTAAGAAAACCTATTCTAAAATGCAACGTCTTTAAATCACTTAATCCCCTTACGTAGAACTTAATTCTTAATAATTTAGACACGAAAACACAATTTAAAAATTGTGATAGAAGACATTACTCACATGCGATGCAATTGTCAGATGAAGAGCAACTCCTCTTTCAACCTCATTAAGAACATGATGCAATCTGGATCCTCAGTAAATCTCTTGCAGACATAGTCATGCTTCCAAACAACTGAACAGAATTGATACCAAATTGCAACAATTTCTTTAAATTAGTCACGGTAATCTTTTGATGCACAAATAGAAAATTGTTGTATATATTCAGTTTCACCTTTTGCACGGAGTAGTTAATGATATCCAAGAACAATGTGAAGACATATCATGGGTTAAACTATCTATGAGTTGAAAAAACTAAGACGCATTGCACAGAGCAAATGAAATAACTAAGTTACTATTCTTTGTCTTAAGCAGCAAAACTCCCATTCCATCAGGTACCTTTCCACTTCTTCATATCCTCTGCAACAAAATAAACTATATCAACATCGAAGTGATACTCACCAATTGATGTCCACATGATACAAAGCCTCGGCAAAAAAAAGGACAAAAAAAAAGTAGTTAATAAGAAACAATTTTGATGCTATATAAACTGATGTATTGGCAATGGCATAGAATGCCTATAAAGCTACTTACAGTGCAACAAATTCCAATGCATATATACTGATGTTCTTGTCTTTGCAAGCAGCCAGCTTCTACTGACCCATTGAAGTTTCGATAAATACTATCTGTTCCAATAATTGAATCGAAGCCTCCTTCCAAAAATCCTAATCGCAAAACCAAGAATCGCAATCAAAACAAATGATACAAACACATACGCAGGGATATATACTTATATGTACTTAGCTACTGTACAAACCACTCTTTTTTCATAACCCTGGCATCAGAAAATCAGAAACCCTTACCGAGATTTTGGGACTTGATTCGCGTCGGCTTCTAGATTTGCTGAAGGTCTGTCGTTTGGGTTCAAGATTTGTTAAGAGGAAAGACATGTTTGGGTTCGAGATTGTGAAGTGGAAAGATTTGGGGTTCAAGATTTGTGAAGAGGAGAGAAGGAGATTTGGGGTCTACGGGAAAAGAAAGGGGACGGGATTCTGGGTTCTGTGTTCAAGATTTGTGAAGAGGAGAGAGGGAGATAAAGAGGGATTTCTGGGATTTTTGTGTTCAAGATTTCTGGGATTTCTGTGTTCAAGATTTGTCAAAATTTGGGGTTCAGCTGCCTTCAGAATTTGGGGTTCGAATAGAAGGATGAGGGTTCGAAGAGAGGAAAATTTTGGGGTTCAGCTGCCTTCATAAAGAAGGCCTGTCGTTTGGGTTCCAATAGTGGAAAATTTTGGAAAAATTGAAAAAAGCGCCTATTTTTCACTATTAAACCGCCAAAATTATCACACCTTGCGCGACGTAGGTGTATAATTCGACGTCGCGCAAAGTGGTTTTGCACGACGATCATACTAAGGCGTCACGCAAAGTATTTATTTGGAAAAAAAAATTATTATAAAAATTACCGAAAATGTGACTTTCCTTCTTTCAAATTCAAATTTTTTTAACATAAACCCCACAATAATATAATTTTCTAACAAAAACCCACAATAATTTTTTTTTCATATAGATCAGTCAATTTCTTAAGTATTATAAGTACGAAATAAATAAATTAAAATCTACTTAGTAAATATATATACCGTTGAACTTCATGGGAAAAGCATTGTATGAAACTAGTTTCAAAGATCCAACCGCCAAACTTGTTTGCATATGCTTCGAGATCACATACACCAAAAATGGCAAAAAAAAAACCTTCAGAGATCAAGTAACGGGACAAAACTTTTCGACGGTTATAAACGAAAAAATCACAATTTAACGGTTATTTTAACTCCGATTTTGATGATTTTTTACAGCTACACTCCTGGATTCTATATGAATACAAGAAACTGATTCGATCGTCAATTTAAAATATTTACACAAGTGGATACCACAAAATCTTATGTTATACTTGATGAAAGTATAAATAAAATCCAAGTGTTAGGGAATCTATCACTTTAATGAGATACGCATTGTACGAAACTAGTTTCAATGATCCAACCGTCAAACTTGTTTGTATATGCGTCGAGATCGTATACGCCAAAAATGGCAAAAAACAAACCTTCAGAGGTTAAGTAACGGGACAAAACTTTTCGACGGTTATAAACAAAAAAATCATGATTTAACGGTTATTTTAACTCCGATTTTGATGATTTTTTAAAGCTACACTTCTGGATCCTATATGAATATGAGGAACATATTCGATCGTCAATTTAAAATATTTACATAAGTGGATACCACAAAATCTTATGTTATACTTGATGAAAGTATAATTAAAATCTAAGTGTTAGATAATCTATTGTTTTAATGGGGTACGCATTGTACAAAACTAATTTCAACGATTCAACCGTCAAACTTGTTTTTATATGCTTCGAGATCACATACGCCAAAAGTCGGAAAAAACAAACTTTCAGACATCAAGTAACGGGACAAAACTTTTCGACGGTTATAAAAAAACAAATCACGATTTAACGGTTATTTTAACTCCGATTTTGATGATTTTTTACAGCTATACTTATGGATCCTATATGAATACAAGGAACTGATTCGATCGTCAATTCAAAATATTTACACAAGTGGATACCACAAAATCTTATGTTATACTTGATGAAAGTATAAATAAAATCTAAATGTTAGGGAATCTATCGTTTCAATGGGATACGCATTGTACGAAACTAGTTTCAACGATCCAACCGTCAAACTTGTTTGTATATGCTTCAAGATCGCATACGCCAAAAATGGCAAAAAACAAACCTTCAGAGATCAAGTAACGGGACAAAACTTTTCGACGGTTATAAACGAAAAAATCACAATTTAACGGTTATTTTAACTCCAATTTTGATGATTTTTTACAGCTACACTCTTGGATCCTATATGAATACAAGGACCTAATTCGATCGTCAATTTAAAACATTTACACAAGTGGATACCACAAAAGAAAAAGGCAATGCAAGAACCCCAAAAGAAAAGCAAAAGGAAAAAAAAAAAAACACTTTGCGCGACGTAGGTATTCGTCGCGCAAAGCTGTTTTGCACGACGCATGTATACCTACGTCACGCAAAGTTTTTTTTTTTTTTTTTTTTTTCCACGTTCCACAGTTTTAACTTCTTGTTTACCCCCTTCCACTTATGCCTTAAAATTATTTTTTAAGGACCTAAATGATGAGACCACGTATTCTAAATCGTAAAGGGTAGAGACTACACCTAAAATGATTACTAACCACGTAATAGAATAGTGGTTTGACAAAGCTGTAAACTGGCAATTTGTAGTTTCCTCCTCCCAATTTGGTGAGAAATGAAATCTATCCATTTTTTGAGCACACATCAATCTATCCCTAAATTATATCAAGTTAACTGAGCAATTTGCAGTTTCTTAGCATTTGTTTCCCTAAACCTATCAAAATCCTTCATACTTCTAGTCATTCATTCTACTCATTCAATTGTCAAAACCAAAACTCAACTTGTCAAAAATAAGCATTGACAAAGATAATTAAAGAAAAACATAAATACACAAAAAAAAAAAAAAAATCCAAACATAAATGTAATCAATAAATAGTTAATTAATTAATCAAATAAATACAATACCTGAAGGTGAAGATGGTGAGGGTTGAGAGAGATGGAGAGTCTGAAAGAGAGAGGTTGAGTGTGAAGAAAAAGGCTCTTGCGTGTGGTTATTTAAAAAAAAAAAAAAGTCGTTGACTTTGCGTGACGCCACATACGTCGCGCAAAAGCAGCTTCGCGCCAAAATCTTGGTTGGGATTCTTGGTTTGGAGCCAAAATCTTGCGCAAAAGCCGTTTGCGCGACGTTTTGTGTTTAGCGTCGCGCAAACATACTTTGCGCGACGAAATTTGCTGCGTCGCGCAAGTTTCCGTCGCGCAAACATGTTTTTGTACTAGTACTCTTTTGATTTCATGTGGTTAATTAGTCATTTTTTCATAGATGCTAAAATAATATACTTTATTTGTAAATATGGGGAGGGGTATTCAAACACGAGACTTTGGGTGCAAGGACAAATGTCTCTTAACCAACTAAGTTACAATCCACTTGCTATTAATTTGTCATTTAATGATATTTGTTTTTTGGTACAGTGTATATGAAAAATTCTACAATGCTACCAAGTGTACGATAACTTCAATTTTTAAACGTTAGATCGTTATTTTTATATTTTCAGTAACAGTTTAACAGTTGAAAGAATAATATAGCATACTCAGACATATCTCGTATGTGTGTATATATAGGGATGATTTGGTATTGATGTGCTTTGAAAAAAAACTGCTTCTGTTGTGCTGTGAAATAAAGTAGCAGAGTGTTTGGTAAACTTTTTTGTAAAAGTGCTTTTGAAAAAAAAAAAACAGTATTATAGTGTTTGATAAACTTTTATGTAAAACAGATGTAAAAAAAAAGCTGGTTTTTCAAAGCTGGGTTTTGCAGCTTTGTGTTTTTAGCTTTTTTTCACCAAAAACTGTGAAAAAAAACTAAAGCTGAATGTTTACCAAACATAAAAAAGCTCCCAGTTTTTTTTTATAACCATTTTTTTTCAGAATCACCTCAATATCAAACCAGGGCTAAGTTTTATGACATTTGTACAGGTGACAACAGACTACGCATCGTAGACCAGCAATCACATCATAGGAAGAAAAAAAAAACATAAACATTATCGGGAAATTTTGGGCAATAGATGGAGTTGAAATGCATGCATGTCCTACGTACCTGAGAACCCGCATTTTTGGACAATAGAATTCAATTTGGACAAAAACTCCTTGCGTCCTGTCTTCATAAAAGCATATGCAATAGCTGATGGGGATTGGATTAACAGCCCATCTTCCTCACTTTGGCATAATAGTAGAGTCTCATTGAGGTTAATATCATATGCTTCAGCAGGCAAAGATTCCAGGTATTGCATGAGTTCTGGTGAATAGTACTGTTGCTGATCACCACTTTGCACCAACCTGCCCCAACAAAATCTAGATTAAATATTTAACTACGGTCGATTTGATAAATATTTCGACAAAAACTAGATTCAATAAGCTTGAGTAGTGTGGGAGGAGGGAGAAATGCACATGTAATGCGATAGAAAATGAAAACAAAAATTAAAAAGAAAATCTACGATAAAATTGTTTTCAGTTTTTAGTTTTTATGTTGTGTATCATTTAATGTGTTTTTCTTCCATGTTCTACCGGCCATCAATCCTCTATCCTTATTCATCCCTAATTTCTTTCTTGTATTTTCTCATTATTTCTAAATAAATTATAAAAACTAAAAATTATATATACCTATGCATTTGGAATATTTGTTGTCTCTTTTGGAAGACTTGTTCTACCAACGCTGTTGAACCATGAGAAAAATGAACATGCAGTCCTTTGCTCTCTGCAAGTTCCACCATTGCTGGGAAAACAATCACAAACCACTCATGAAAAGAATTATTTTGCTCTTCCAGTAGCTTCTCTGTGGTTGCGTGGATGAATGCTAGCCCTAAACAATAAACATAAGAAAAAATTGGAACAACCAATTATTCCAAATGCATAAATGGGTATATCCGACAGTAAATTTTTCCGGGGTTTGCGAAATTTGATCATTTACTTTTTTTTTACGTACCTTTCTGAATGGCATCATGGCCAACATCCCATATGGCAAGTGCAACAATGCAAGCTAGAGTTGAAGTGAGGGACTCTATGGTTGGAACATGGTCATCATCTCCCCAAAAGCCTCGTGTGGTTTGGTGTTGGAGCACCCAGTCCAAGCATCCTTTGAACAAGGGTTCATCTGATCCTCGGTGAGGATTCGGAATCATCGACAGCCACGCAATGTCGTAAGGAGAAGGAGGAACAAGAGAAACAAGATCAACATCCGGTGAAAACAATTCTTGTTTAACTTTCATTACCAGATTCTTAACCAAAATTTCTTGAGAATCCATGCGATATTGTGTTTTTAGATGCTCACACACTAACAGTACTTAGGTACACACACTTGTTTTTTGCTTTTGTTATGTCTTGCAGATCAAGCATATAATTTGTATGGTATTTATAGAGAGCTACAAGCATACGGAAACTAATTTCCCCTCCACCTGTTCTCAGACGATGGTTCGATACAATTGCCGCAGTCATTATAGTCAATGCCAACTCACTTGGAACATAGTTCACGTATCACAATGGGCATTCTCAGAATAGCACCACTCAATGGATACATAATCACTCTCTTAGATTTAGATTTTCTTCTCGTCGTGACTATTAGGGTCTGTTTGATGGACTCGTTGTGATAGGTTGTGATCAATTAAAATGAACTTGATGCAATCCTTTGTTTGTTGCGTCAAAATATGAAAGAACATGACTGGACATGATGAGTTATAAACTTCCAATAAAATGAGTTATCTAATATATTCTTATATATGGATTACAAGTCCTATTTTAACATCTCTCTATCAATCCAATTCTATCACTATAGTCCAATCTCATCTAACCCACCAAACAGGCTATGACTATTATATTATTGACTTCTAATCCATCATTGCTAAAACCCAATTAAAAAAGGGTAAGGATCCTAAACTTTCTATAACACAATTTGAATTAGTATAACTAATTAATCCACGAACTAGCGATGAGGTTGAATTTTGATGAACCTAAGATAGAATATTATACTAAATTATTAGACATATTATAACATGAGTTAATTTAAAACACTAAATTTTTCTCAATTAAAACAAGTTCTGTTCTAAATTCTGGTTCTCTCCTTTTTTATCATTTTCTTTCAAGTTCTTAAAATCATGACATGTAGAAAGGGTATCAATTTATTTATTTACTTTTCTTTTTTAACAAATGATATTATCTACACTAAAAAAAAAAAAATTAACCTCACAATGAGTTACCAATAATTTTTCTTAATAAATCATACTGCACATGTTATCAGACGAAGTTTGGATACAATTGCCGCAGTCATTAGAGTCAAAGTCAACCCATTTGGAACATAGTTCACGAATCACAATTGGCATTCCAATAATAGCACCACTCAATTAAAGCAAGTTCAGTTCTAAATTCTGGTTCTCCCTTTTTTTTTTTTTTTCCTTTCTTAGTTCTTAAATTCATGACTGTTACATGTAGAAATGGTATCATTTTTTTTTTGAAATTATAACGAAAAACTTCCGGTACTGTTTATTTTAACAAAAAATCACATTTTTTACACTAAAACGTAAATCTTGATACTATTCACTTTGCCTTTTATTTTGTCCTTATCGTTAAAACCCAAAATTTTCAAACTATTTTCATTAGTTTTCCTTTTTTTTTTTGAACAAATGATATTATCTACACTAAGGAAAAATGGAGGTCTAGCCTCAAAATGGACTAACAATAATGTAGTTCAAATTCGTCTTTCACGAGAATCGAACTTAAAACCTCTTATTTACAAGTAAAGATGAATACTACTAGATCGTAATACTAAGTGACGAAAGGGTATCAATTTGTTCCACATTAGATTTAGAGATTCGACCAATCATGTCATTATCTTCTCTCGCTGGCATATGTCAATTTGTGCGTGTGTGTGGTGTTTATTCAACTGACAATAATTTAGTCAGGTTACATATACAATATCCATACAGTATTAGTACCCGAGGGGAGGGCCTGATAGACATGTATCATGATTATTAATAAAAAGAGTTTTTATCACAAATAATTGATGACGAGTTGAACTGATTCTGCAAAAATGATTAAGGACAGATTAAATTGATTCTAGTAATAAAGGATACAAACTGATTTTGCATATAATTTCAAAACTGATTATGTAGAAATAATCGATGATGAGTTGAGATTATGGCACATATTGATTTTGTTGGAACTGCGAGGGTTGAGTTGTATTAACAACCCTAAAACCTTAGGGGTATGACTGATATTTTAAAACATTGTTTCCATGTTATTGGGTTGTGCTTTAGTTGTTTTTGTGTTTTTGTCTCTTCTTGACATGTTTAAAAACTAGTGGAGTTTCTTGAAATATAATAAAAGTTTTTGTGTCTATATATAAAGTTCTCCTTTTAAAATATGATATGTTACTTTTACCCAGCTATGAGATTCATGTAAAAAACTAAAAATTTGAGTGATGTGTAATTACTAAATTACCATGTCTTTTTATTTTGTTAAGTTTGGATGAGAGGGTTAGAATAATAATTTCATGGAGTTTTGATTGATAAACATAATTTTATTAGTAGGTTGTTTAGATTTACATTAGAAAATTAATAAAGGTAAAGAACCCGGACCCATCCAAAAGTTTTTTGGCGTTATCTTTTTTCTCGGTCCATCTTGCGAAACCTCTCCCTCTCCCTCTCCTCCCTCTTTTTATCCGTCCTTGGTCTTTACCAGTCCAACCTTCATCACAGAGATCACCTGTGATCTGGAAACTGATCGAAGAAAAAATTCGATTTGGTTGCAGGGTTTTTAAAGTTGGTTGTTTTTCATATTCTGGGAGCCGATAGAAGAAGCAATGTTCAAGCTGGTTTTGGGAAAGCTACGCAGGAGGCCAATCCCCTGCCCACGATTCTCACGATGTATGATAATTCCGTTGTTTTATTTTTTTGCAGAAATTATGAAAATGAATTGGGTTTTGTGATTGTAATTATTGGGGTTTTTTTTATTTTTTTTTTATTTTTTTGTAAGTATTGGGTTTTTGGGATTTTGCAGAAAGGGGAAAGTTGTTGTGAAGACGACATCTTCCGTGACTAACGTCATGCTGAAGTCACCTTTACGCGTCAGCCTGACGTCATATCGCTTTAAGTGTACAGGCGGGCGAGAATGGTCCGATTACTTGATTTACGGGGGTTGGACCCACCGAATGGCCCTGCTGATTTGGATGGGCTGGAGTTGTTTTGTTGGACTTCCTCCTTCAATTAGCCCACATGGAATCATGGGTCACGACAAACGCCGAAAAATAAATAGGAGACTTTGGAAGCAAGCAAAAGCCGAAATGAATAGCTGGTCACATTTTGTGACTTTTCCTTCAACGTGATTAAGACTCTCCTTTGCACTACTCATAATCCTTGCATTTGCCGGCCTCCTCCAAATATCAGATTCACACGCACTTAATTTACATCTAATAATATTTTTCTTCACTTGTAAGTAAAATTTTTTAGGTCTATTCTCGCTATTGATACCTTATTATGAGACTTAGACTATCTCCCTCCTTTTTAGTCTAGATAATATCGTTTGTTAAAAAAAAATAAAAATCTAGTGATATATATAACTACTGCAGGATGGTCCAGTAGTTGGTGATGAGTCTTAGTGCTGGTGAATTGCATGATGGTGGTCAAGGAATGTTGAAATGCTTATGTAAGTTGAAAATCGATTGAAATTGAAAATAGAAATGGTCTCTGAAATTGAAAATCGATCAATAGTCCCTAAAAATGGGTATCGTAGATCAATATATATCACTAGATTTTTATAGGGAACTTTAACGAAAAGCATCGGTACTGTTCACTTTAACGAAAAACCACATTTTTACACTAAAAAGTCAATCATGGTACTATTCACTTTACCCTTTATTTTGTCCTTATCATTAAAACTCAAAGTTTTCAAGCCATTTTCATTAGTTTTCCTATTTTTATATTGTAGGATAGCCAATTAAAGTATACGTAAATATGTAGGTACGTACTTGGTGGCCATAATAGTCGAAATGGACAAAGATTGTCTGCCCTCCACTTCCAGTGCCTTCCCTGTGCCCTCCTATTTCGTGTTGTCACGGTTAAGCCACGTCGACATTTTATATTGTTTTTTTATAGATATAATAAGACAAAAATGAATAGTAATATAAAATGTTGACGTGGCTTAACCGTGACCACACAAATAGGAGGGCACGGGAAGGGCACCGGAAGTGGAGGGCAGACAATCCTTGTCTAGTCAAAATCGACCCAATGCACAGAAGTTTCCTCAA
Source organism: Malus fusca (assembly GCA_035220775.1). NCBI lineage: Eukaryota > Viridiplantae > Streptophyta > Magnoliopsida > Rosales > Rosaceae > Malus > Malus fusca. The sequence continues at coordinate 6,261,498 of CM069075.1, forward strand.
AACAAACACAGCTAATCTTATTAGTACTTATCTGATATGGAAATGGTGCATGATTTATGACCACAGTTTTTATAAATATATATTGAACTAGACTGTGTGTGTGAATCTGAGTACTTGGCGGCGGCCTGCAAATGCGAGGATTGAGACTAGTATAAGGGAAGAAAGCAACATGACCGAACCGACCAAATAAACAAGTCCTCATAGTCTTAATCATGTTGAAGGAAAAGTCCCAATTATTGCCTACAAGTCTGATTCAATTTGTCTTTTGTTTGCTTCCAAAGTCTCCCAATATGTTTTTCGGTGTGTCGTGAGCATGATATCATGTCGACTAATTGAAGGAGAATTCCCAACATATACTTTTCTGCGTTTACAATATACGCACTATTTTACACGTCATTAGAACCCCCCATTTCCCTGTAATTGTCATTTATTTTCATTGCAAATTATATTTTGTGCTACTTTATACTAAGAAAATGAGATAGAGTGAACGTGAAATGCAATAGTTTGGCTGATACCTATCCTATAGGATAAGGGTTTTGCTGTCCATGGACCAACAGTCTATTTCCTCTCAGTAAACCTCCTGTGCTCCAGCCTACAGATGATCCCACCGAGCAAGCTCATGTAATACTAATTTCATGCTTAATCTACCCAAGGGAGATATGCAACAAATTTAGGAGCTGATTAAGTAACCAATAAAAATAACTGAGCATATATTCTTATTTACACAAAGGGTTTTTTTTTTTTTTTTTTTTTTTCTTTGGATTTTGTCTCAAGATTTGTAAAATATCTGGTCTGGCGGTCATACTAGTAGATCCAACCAAAATCTTAGACTCTTGTTGTTTCCTTTTGGCAATGTTTTTCCTACCTCATCTGGTTTGGGTTAATGGTGGATATGTCTTTTATTGCTTGGTTTCTTGTATGACTAAACTTATCAAGAATATAAGTCAAATAGATTAAGCTTATGAACAACCAATCATACAAGTATCAAAACTACAATTCGATAAACACAAGAATCAAACCTCTAGAAGAAGTTATAGAAGACGTCAAAATAGTGCATTTTACCTTGCAGGGACTGAAGATGATGAACCACCAATCATCTATAGCAAACTTTCTCCACTCTTACAAAATTTAATGCTTGCACTAATAATAGGTCTTAATCCAAAATCAAGCGTGCATTTCAATCCTATAAGGTCTTGAACAATTCAAAGCCTTTTTCTATTAGACTTCTATGCACCAATTTTAATCCAAATAATCGACTATAACATACATTCTCATATACTCATATTCTAACATGCCTTGCTTTGATTAATGCGAGGTGGTTGTGGATTTCTTTAGGGAGTGGTGAAGTTGTCAGAGGTGTTGGCTAGTCGGCATTGTAGAGGTGGGGTAGACTGGTGGACGTTCTCAGTAAGTTTGTGTTTGTAGCAATTAGAAAACTCAATATGAGTTGTCTGTGTTTTGCAGTCTCGCTTTGGTACAGTTTTTATCATCTCGCAATATGCTATATGTGAGTCGGTGGTCTCAGAGTCTCACTATATGTGGTAAGTTCAACATCAGAGTATTGAATATGAGTTTGTTGCGTTTGTTGCAGCCATTGTTAATGGTGCTTTGGAATCATGAAGGAATACATTACTACAGAAAAAGTATTTTCCCAAGGAATATCAATTTGTCGCGCAAAGCGTTTGTCGCACAAATTTTTGGGTAAAGGTTGAGAAGCAAACAATTGTGCGGCGAAGACAACAGATGTCTTGAGGCAAAGGCATTCGTCGCGTCAAACTTTAAGGGACGAAAGTCCATCGTCGCGTCAACTTTAAGGTTACGACACAACAACATCGCGCTAAGTTGAGGCAAAGAAAAGGCTTCGTTACGAAATACTTTGTGCAACAGATGGTGTCCTTGGGTAAACCAGTACGCAATGAAATTTGTCCTTTTATATTTTGTTTTCGAGAAAACTACTTATAAAGATTGTTCATAGGTTACAAATATAAATATGTCCTATTATATTGGTAAATAGAATCACAGTTTTTCTTCAGTCTCTTTGTATATATAAGAGACACAATTGTGTTGTCATAGAAGTTTAACCCAATATTTAAGAAAATATTCGACATGTGGACTATTATTTGTCTCAAAACTAGTTTTTTATTTACCATTTTCATCTTCATTTTTGTGGGATTTTTATCATTACTACTATTTAGAAAGCACGCAATAAATTTAATTTTAAAGATCGACCAGTTTCTTTATATCGCCTTTGAATGTCAATTAAATCTTTTGACAAAAAAATTGAGATCACTCGTGTTGATAAGTTTATTCTTAGATACTTTTAAGGTTTGGATATTTGTATCAGTTTTTCAACTCATCCCTCGTAAGGCTCACATTATTCGTCATGTGCTTTGGTCTCCACCCTAGTATCCTTGGCTTAAGCTTTAGCAGTATTGACTTGGCTAAAAGGAATCTTGGTCTTATTGCTTGATAGGGAGTTTCTAGGGATAGACATGGTCGTTTTTGCGTTTCCTCCTCTCCTTCCCTTCTAACCCTAACAGCTAAAAAGTCTTATTTATACTACTACAAAATAAAACCCTAAAAAGTCTTAGAATAAAACTAGGAAACATAATAAAATAATAAAACAGAAAATAAAAGGTTTCCCATTTAAACTAAAATTCGAACTTCTCAAAAACTCAAACTTTTGACCGACCAAATCAACTCTGATTTGGTCCCAAAAGGTTTCTTTTGAAAGCTGGAGACGTCCCCTACAAATCCTCATAAGGAATCTTCCTCAAAATATACCATCTTGACCTCCAAATACCCAAAACATCAAGAAACGTCAATCTGGGAAAGTTGCGCGCTGGGCCTTTATTTCATCACCACGGTCAAACGGTTTGGTAGAAAAATCTGAAACTTTGATACAATCATCTTGAAAAACTGACGAATATCCTCCAGTTGGAATCACTCCAAAATTCATTCGTTTGATCACTTTTTGCTCCAAAGGAAGTCGAATATCCTATATTGAAAATATATAACAAAGTATCAAAATTCTACCAAAATACCTAATATATTAATACTAAGATAAGGATAAAATATAGGGAGTTTTAACGAAAAGCCCACAGTACTATTCACTTTAACGAAAAACCACATTTTTTCACTAAAAAGTCAAACCTGATACTATTCACTTTACCATCTATTTTGTCCTTATCATTAAAACTCAAAGTTTTCAAACCATTTTCATTAGTTTTCCTTAAAATATATGGTATAATATGGACTCATCAATTTTTCTTGTGCATTTTAATTTTATTATTTAATTTTTAGGCACCGAAGTGAGTGAGAAAAGTCAGCGTGGAGTCCATGTTAAAAGAATTTCTTGCGCTTTTAAAGGTGGACAAAGCAATGCAATTCCGACATTTCCCTTCTTTTACCTTGCCTTCTCAAATTTCTCAACAGACAAAACTCCTCTGTTCATTTATTTATTTTTTAGTTGGGTTTCGTACTATCTTCTAATTGGGGCTGCAAGAGGGACAATTCCACTCATAAAGAAATTATTTTTATATATAAGAGGTACAATTCCACTCATAAAAATTATTATACATTAACACAAACACAAACGTGTACATTGCCAGATATAATAAGTTCCATATTAAAATTAATTGGCAATATGAAGATTGTGAAGTAATCCAACTTATTTATAAGTACATGCAAATCTCTCATCCTATCGAATGATATTTATTCTCAACAATTACATTAAGGTGACTAACTAGCCACTTTCGCAGTCATCTTTTTATTCCTCACTTTACAAACAGAATAATTTATAATTTATTTCTGCACTAATGCGACGAGTGCATGAAGCTGAAAGAGGAGTGTTAACCCCGGTAGCCGGAATAGATGCAAACCTTGGAATTCTGGAATGTCGAAAAAATAGTTGGTTTTCTCAGCTGAAGTGCCAATACCTCATATCCAAAGTAAGGTTTGGCCACAAATTCTTTCTTTGAGTTCCCTTGGACTTTCAGTACACAAGTAGTCTGGGATTTTCCATAGCTAGCCAAGCTTTTAGTTTTATCCTTCTTTAATATTCCTTGTGCATCCATTTTCAAGGGATCATAAATTGCTTTGTTGATGTCAGCAAGCAATTCTGTTGGGGAGTCATATACATTTGTTGAATTGAAAAACATCTGAAAGGCTTTGAGGCAGGAGAGGTGGAGTTCTTTGCATGCCTCTGGCATATCATCACCGTTGATGCCCTTATTCCCCAGAGCCTGTTCTAGAAACTCCTTCTTCTTTTCATCCAATATCTTCTGTATAATCCCAATTGACTCTTCAGCCCCCAATTTGGGATTTCCCTTCATGTGTAGCAGAACAAGGTTTGGCTTCCCCTCCTCTTGCTCCTTCTGCAATGAAATCATTAATTTCAATTTTCCCCATTGATTAAGATTATATTAAATCAACATGATGCTAATCAAGAATGTGGTCATTATGAATTTCTCGTCCGAGAGATTATCCCACCACCATGCGAAGTTATCTTTAGTCTATTTATGTGCATTTATTTATTTTTTTGTCAAAACATGTTTTATTAGTGATATAACCTAGGTCCCTAATATAATAATTTTGGTGTTCACCATAAAAGATGCATTAATAATATCATATGACAATATGACGGTTACATTAAAAATTTCTCCTCATATACCTGATAGCTTTGAATTTCGTTCAATAGCCGTGTCAAAAGCATAAGTGAATTTGTAAGTGGATGACTTTGAGGGGACTTGAGGGTCTCTGATTTTGGAGGTGTATTAAGCAGAAGAGCAGCTGTAAGAAGAATAGTATGTGAAGCAATAGAGCTTTTGGCTACTTGGAGGTACTCAACAATTGACAAGGGATGCCCATTTCTACTCCATTCTGCTTCCTTTAACCAGCTTACAAATGTTTGATGCCACTAAATTCACTCGGCAAAGAGTACACAAGAAGAATAAGTAACACATTTTATTATTTTTTTACAATTATGTCAACTAAATTATTTTACCAAAAATCTTACTAGATCCTGAAGATAACTCTTTATATCATATCCATTTTGTTTGAAGAATTGCCAAGAAATGTCATCAACAAAGTCTTTTAGAGCCTTGAATATAGCTTTTCCATGTCCATCCAGTTCTTTTTCCTGCCATCTGTATGATGTACACATTTAACTAGCTAAAAATAATAACATGCGTTACTTTAAATTTCTATGCGCGGATTATATATAACTTTTATCTTAGAACATGTATGTGAGATCCAACACATAACAATTCATATATTGCGTGACAAATTTTATATAACCGGCGCACACAAAAATCATGTGTTTATATATTGTACCTAGCGACGGCATTGGCAAGAGCTTCCAATTCATTCATCGAACCTTCCTTGTCAAAAAAATCATCAGCAACTGTAACAAGGACTGCAGCTTTCACAACTGCGAGCCGTGCATATGACAGGGAAGAATGTGATGCTGTTGAAGCAACGGCAAAATAACAGTACGCGGTTTTCTGTCGAGCAAACCCCATGTCAACAAGACCGATGTCCTTTGACCACCTGCATGATTAATTTTTCAGCCAAAACAGAAAAAGAAAAAGAAAAAGGTTTTCATGGTTAATTAATTCCGGTTAAATTTTTTAAAAAATGGAAGTAAGTGAAAGTGTAGAGAGTGAATACGAACCTTTCTAATTCCCTTAATTCATTTCTGAACATGGACTGCCGTAGTGTGTAATTCTCCATGGCAAGTTGTAGTAGCATGGCATTGGTTTGACATGATAATCTGCGAGGTATTAATAAATTAAACTGCTTAATCAGAGATTTGACTGCCTTGATCTGTTCAATTAATTAGTACTAATTTAATTACCTGCAGGATAAGCCTTTTCCTATCCATGGACCAACAGGCTCTTTCATCTCAATGAACTTCCTGTGCTCCAGATGATCCAACCGAGCAAGCCATGGAATACTAATTTCATGCTTAATCTACTCAAGGGAGATATGAAACAAAATTAATTAGGGTACGATTAAATAACTAATTATAATGGTTGAACGTATACCTGGTCGTGCAAATTCTTAGAATCTTTTAATGTATCCTTTTCTAGTATTCTTTTACAGAATTTTTTAACATCCTCAAGCTGACTTTCTCCTGTAAAGGTCACATCAGTTGCCCTGTATACATTATACATGGCACTCAGAAAAATTTCATGGTGCTCTTCTATGTACACCATTATATCTTCATCACGAAGGAACCAGCAGAACTTCCCTACAATTATTAACAAATTTTGGTATGTAAATCAATAAATAAACTGACTACAACATCGTAACGAGCCTATCAACAACCAGATATCAAAGTCATCACAAAAAGATACATTTGAAAGCATGTACATATCAGAATTTAAGTATTAATTGATCCTTACAAGGAGATACTGTATAACCGTGTAGTCTGAGCAGTCGAAACGCGATTGAATCTTTATATAGTTGCAGTGGCATGGCATGCTTTTCCTTGTTCTTTGGCTCTTTGCAGCTGATGTAACTTCTGTTTTTTTTTTTTTTTTTTTAAATAAAAATTATACCAACCAGATCAATAGTGTGCATATATTGCTTAATGATGAATATTAGGTCATCACCTGTAAAGTTGTCCCAGCATACTTGTTATCTCCACCATGAAATGCTCTGCCAGTCCCAGCCTCTCAATCCGATTAACAAGACAAACCCTTAGAATGTCTTCATCCATGGGGTAGATCGCAGGAACTGTACACATATACCAGAATTGTCTTACTCTGAGTTGATGTGGTTAATTTGTCATTTTGTTTTACAAAGGATAATTTACATTACATATAAAATACACCCCCCGGGAATCAAACAGGATACTTCGAACGCAATAACAATGTTCTTAATCAACTAAACTATAAACCACTTGCGCAGTTCTTTTGTAATTCAGTAACAATTTTTTTGGTCAATTGTATACCAAAAACACCCTTTTAAGTTTAATTATCGTATTTTCATAAAAATTTCTGACGTCTGAAACATTCTACTAACACTATCCGGAGCTTTCACATGACTTCTTTAAGGCTGACATCACCTAAAATATTTTTTAAAGACAGATTTGCCGTCATTATTATTAATTACTTAAAAACAAAAAAGTCTTTTAAAATAAATATATTAATAAAATTAATAAAAATTGATTGAATCAAGAAAAACATTAACAAAACCTCTCTCTTGCCTCCACCTCAATCTTCCCCTTCCTTCACCCACCACCTCAGTGCAGACTCTGATTTTCTCCGGACTTTGTGTTCGGATCCTATAAACCAATTTATATTGACCGTTGAAATAGATCGTGTGGCTATATAGGTATTTGCATTTTAACAGTTGCCCATCCTTTTTCACAATTGTCGACCCGGCCACGGCGTCGATGTTTCTCTCCCCCCTCAAAAATCCAGAATCATATCTCCTTCCAGAAATTTCTTTGTCCTTGACCGTCCATGTCGCCAGTACGGAAAAGAGGGCAGAATACAGAAAAGCGGAGAAGAGGCACCGCACCACCTCGAAGCAAACTAATAATAATAACCACCAGAAACGTAGGTCTTATCACCATAGAAGTTAAATTGCTATTTTACCCTTTTTTATGTTAAATTGTTTTTTTTTTAATCTTTATTGGAGAAGAGAAATTTTAAGTGTTTCCAAAGGTTTATCTAAATTACCTATTTATGGAATTTCTTTTGTCAATCAAAAGATGATGATGACTATTTGATCTTCTATCAAAAAAAAAAAAAAAAAAAAAAGGAACAATAATGTAAGTTCACAAAACTAAATTTTGTTGTTTTCTGTTGGAACCACACTTATATATGATTTTAACATATTCAATATTAAAAAATAAAAACAAAAAACACAAACCTCTCCTCCCACTCTCACGTCTCCTTCTCTCATTTTCATTTTAGAAACAAACAAAAAAGATATTCATACACATAAAGTGTATAAGGATAGGATAGTATATATAATTATCATGTATGATATTTGTACAGGAGGCAGCAGATTACGTGTCATAGACCAACAATCACATCATAGGAAGGAAACAACAAAACAAAAACAAACTTTATTGGGTTTTGGCCACGAGAATTCAATTTTGGCAATAGATGAAGTTGAATTGCGCATGCATGTCAAACGTACCTGAGAACTCTTGACCAAAAAAAGAAGGAAACTAATGAAAATTATTTGAAAACTTTGAGTTTTAACGATAAGGATAAAATAAAGGGTAAAGTGAATAGTAACAGGTTTGACTTTTTAGTGTAAAAATATGGTTTTTCGTTAAAGTGAACAGTACCATGCGTTTTTCATTAAAACTCCCAAAAAAAAAAAAAACGTACCTGAGAACCCACATCTTCGGACAATAGAATTCAATTTGGACAAAAATTCTTTACGCCCTGTCTTCATAAAAGCATATGCAATAGCTGATGGGGATTGGATTAACAGCCCATCTTCCTCGCTTTGGCATAGCAGTCGAGTCTCATTGAGGTTAATATCATATGCTTCAGGCAAAGCTTCCAGGTATTGCATGAGTTCTAGTGAACAATACTGTTGCTGATCACTACTTGGCACCAGCCTGCCCCAACAAAAACTAGATTAAATATTTTAGGATTTGGTTTGATAAATATTCCATCTTCAGTTTTTTAGTTTTTTCTTACTAGAGATGGAAGGAAAGTGCAACAGAGTGGGAGGAGGGAGGAGGAGAAATGCGCATGTAATGCAATAGAAAAGGAAAACCAAAACTAAAAAAGAAAATCCATGATAAAATTGTTTTTAGTTTTTAGTTTTCATGTTGTGTATTATTTAATGTGTATTTCTTCCATAGTTTACCCATCATCAATCCTCTATCCTTATTCATCACTAACTTCTTTCCATGAGGATGTGAAGGTAAAAGAGTCCCATATTGGTGAAATGAGAAATCATGCAAGGGCTTATAAGAGGTTGGGCTACTCCCTATATTGCCAATTGGTTTTATGGTGGAACTTCAACTTTCTTCATTTCTTGTATTTTCTCTTTATTTCTAAATAAAATATAAAAACTAAAAACTATATATACCTATGCATTTGGAACTTTTTTGATCTCTTTTGGAAGATTTGTTCTACCAGCGCTGTTGAACCATGAGAAAAATTAACATGCAGTCCTTTGTTCTCTGCAAGTTCCACCATTGCTGGGAAAACAATCACAAACCACTCAGGAAAAGAATTGTTTTGCTCTTCCAGTAGCTTCTCTGTACTTGCATAGATGAATGCCAGCCCTAAACAATAAACATAAGAAAAATTTGCAATAACCAATTATTCCAACTGCATAAACCGGTATTTTCGATATGGGTAATGCTAGGGAAATCAAAATTTTAAAACAAATTATGTGATTGTTAATGATTGAATTATTAATTAAGTGTCAATTAACATGCTTATTTTCTATTTGTGACACATCATTTGTTTTGCAAATTAGTTTTGGTTTAAAAATTTGGTTTCTCTAGCATTATCCTTTCGATATTAAAATTTTCCAGGGTTTGCGAAATTTGATCAACTATTTTCTTTTTACGTACCTTTCTGAGCGGCATCATGGCCAACATCCCATGTGGCAAGTGCAACAATGCAAGCAAGAGTTGAAGTGAGGGACTCCAGGGTTGGAACATGGTCATCATCTCCCCAAAAGCCTCTTGTGGTTTGGTGTTGGAGAACCCAATCCAAGCATCCCTTGAACAAGGGTTCATCCGATCCTCGATGAGGATTCGGAATCATCGACAGCCACGCAATGTCATAAGGAGAAGGAGGAACAAGAGAAACAAGATCAACATCGGGTGAAAACAATTCTTGTTTGACCTTCATAACAAGATTCTTAAGCAAAATTTCTTGAGAACCCATGCAATATTGTGTTTTTAGATACTCACACACTCGCAGGTACTTAGGTACTCACACACTCACAGGTACTTAGGTACCTACACTTGTTTTTTTTCTTTTGTTATGTCTTGCAGATCAAGCATATAATTTCTATGGTATTTATAGAGAGCTACAAGCATACGCATACTAATTTCCATACACATTTGTTCTCGGACGAAGTTTCGATACAATTGCCACAGACATTAGTGTCAGCTGCCGTAGTGTCAGCTGACGTACTGTCAGCTGAATTCAACCCATTGGTGCATGGTTCACGTTGGCCATTCCCGTATTGGCCTCTGTTCACAATAGCACCACTCAACGGAAACATTATAACTCGGGTTAATACTAAGGAGATTAAATTTTTTAAATTAAATTTGTAAACTAAATGATGTGGTTGTAGATGATTGATTTATTAACTAAGTGTCGATTAACATGCTTGTTTCTTATTAGTGACACACCATTTGGTTTACAAATTTGGTTTAAAAATTTGGTATCCCTAACATTATTCTCATCACTCTGTTATATTTAGATTTTCTTCTCGTTGTGACTATTGTATTATTGATTTTTAATCGAGTATTTATCAATTATAATCAAAATGTAACCTCTAAATTCACAAGTGTCAGTTTTTACAAAATATTTCAAATATAGCAAAAAGTCTGATTGAATTGACCTAATACCCCAATATTAAAACCCATGTTATTTGGGATTCTGACCAGCTGCCGCTATCCCTTCTTCGTCTTCTTCCCCGATCTGTGTAATAAACAAGTCTTCAAGTCAAAGCCCTAATTCAACAACTTTAAACATACACACCAAAACCTAATTTGGTTTCTTCCCAATTTGAGTGGTAGCTTGATGGGAACTTCCATCCTTCTGGGTTAAAGATTTTTCAAAAATAATAATATTTATTGGTACTGTAGATCCAAATAAGGCCAAACAACTGCTATGATTTCCTGCACCAAAAATTGAAATTCAATACTTTGGCAAAAAAAAAAAATTGAAATTCAATAACGAAATAGCAATAAAATCAAAGAAATTAGAACATAAAATAAAGAAACTGATCTGAACTATAGCAATCAGATTGAAAAGATGAATTTCAACCCAAAAAAATCCAAAAAAGACGTAATATGTCTTCAAAATTAAAACCTAATTGCAAGAAATTGATATACGAACTAGCTAGTAACAATATGAAACCAAAAAACCCATAGACGTTAATCGTTTTTTAATTGCTACCCAATTTGCTCAAGTATTTACCGGTGAGAACTTGTAGAGGCAGAGCCTCTACAGTCTCCATCTATTTTCATTTTGTTGAACTCCAGTCTCCATCTTTGAACAAACACAAAAGATCAAATAGGTTTTATAGCTTATGATTGTAAATTAGTTTTATTATAAGGGTATATAGTTCTATTCATACTGGTTTTTTAATATATTTGAAAGATATTATAAACATTGTCATTTTTTAAATTAGAGACTAAATTTTGGTTATAAATGATAAAAACTCTTTTTAATCCATCTTTACAAGGAAAGTATCCTAAACTTTCTATCACACCATCTGAATCAGTATAACTAATTAATCCACGAGCTAGCGACGGGGTTAAATTTTATGAATCTAAGATAAAGTATTACTAAATTATTAGACATATTGTAACATGAGTTAGCTTAAAACACCGAAAAAAAAATTCAATTAAAACAAGTTTGTTGTCACTTAGTACTAAGTTTGGTGGTATTCATTTTCACTTGTAAATAAGAGGTTTTAGGTTCGATTTTTGTCAAATGCGAATTTGAATCACATTATTATTATTAGCTTATTGTAAGGCTAATCCCAACATTCCCTCCTCTTAACGTAGATAATATCGATTGTTAAAAAAAACGATTTAATTCTAAATTCTGGTTCTCTTTTTTTTTTTCTTCTTTCCTTCCAAGTTTTTAAGTTCATGGCTGTTACATGTAAGAAGCGTTGTCCCACATTCATTTAGAGATTCGACCGATCATGTCATTATCTTCTCTCGCTGGCATATGTCAGTTGTGTGTGTGTGGGGTGTTTATTCAACTGAGAATAAGTTAGTCATTATACTCTATCGCTGGCATAAGTCATGCATATGTCAGTTTTGTGTGTGTGTGTGTGTGCGTGTGTGTTTATTCAACTATGAATAAGTTAGTCATTATACTCTATCGCTGGCAAATGTCAGTTTTGCGTGTGTGTTTATTCAACTGAGAATAAGTTAGTCATTATACTCTATCCATACCGTATTATAGTACCCGAGGGTCTGATAGAGGCACATTAATCATGATTATTAAAGAAAATCTGCACTGGTTCTTCGTGCTTACTGGTCAAGCACGCTACTACAGTTCTAAATACTTCCTAATTAGTTAACCTACTTAACGTAATACGCATGTAGGAGAAATTTATTGATGCCCGACGGCTAAGGGTATCTGGCAGACATATGGACTTTTCACGTGGTGACAGATTATTCTGTGCGAGCACAAGGTGTAATGTAATGAAGCAGAATAGTCACATAGGAGTTGTAAGGATGTGAAGGTAAAAAAGTTTTACATCAGTAAAATGAAAAATTTAGTAAGGACTTACAAAATGTTAGACTATTCTCCATATTGTCAATTAGTTTTATGGTGGACTTTTAACCGTCTTCATGATATATATCAAATCCGGGTTCCATGTGTGAAGATCAACGGCCACATGCGCTCCATGTCACCCAATTTGTATTGTTCACATGTTTGGCTTGAAAATCTCACCCCATAAGAATTCAAATACAATATATAAATTTAAACATTGTTTGATAACTATTTCGTTATTAATTTTTATTATCTTTTTTTATGTATGAATATGATAGTTAATCGTTACTTAGTACTACGGTATGGTGATATTCATCTTCACTTGTAAGTGAGAGGCCTTAGGTTCAATTCTCGCTAAAGGCGAATTTGAACCACATTATTGCTAACTCATTATGAGACTATGCCTACACCCTTCTCTTTAGTGTAAAAATATCGTTTGTTGTACAAAAAATATGATAGCTAATTAAGTATACCTAAAGATATAGTTACGTACTTGGTGGCCATAACAAACACAACTAATCCGATTAGTGCTTATCTGAATATGAAAATGGTCCATGATTTATGACCACGGTTTATATAACCATACACATCACAAGACTGACCGAGTGTGAATCCGAATACTTGGAGGCGGCCTGCAAATAGTTGAGACTAGTATAAGGGACAGAGTCTTAATCATGTTGAAGGAATACAAGTCTGCCGATATATAATTCGGCGTGTGTCGTGATCCATGATTGATGATTCAATGGACTAATTGAAGTCCCTATACATTTTCCGCGTTTTCTCAGTCTCATGGATTTGTAAACATCTGGTCTGGCAACCAGAATCTTGGAATCAACTGTTGTTACCTTTTGGCAATGTTCTGTTTTCTCTACCTCATCTGGTTTGGGTTCATGTTGGATATGTCTTTTCTTTTGGTCGCCTTTTATGACTAAACTTATATAATAAAAAAAAATAGGATTTTTATCATAAATAGTCTTTGAAATTGACTCTCACCATCAAGATGGTCCTTAAAATTGAAAATCAATCAATATAATCTCCGAAAATAAGTGTCGCAAATTAATGTGGTCATTCGGTCATATTTTAGTTAAAATTTTTATATAAGTGAATGCATATAAATGTTCATCATTCAAATTGTTGTAGGCATAATTTACTGAACTGTATAAAGGTCATAGAGAGAGGGGGTGCGGCACATAGAGAGAAAGAGAGAGATGTGTAATTGTGGGGTGTGTTCTATTCCACCCCCATTGTGCCTTTATTTATAGTAGTAGGGAAGGTGGAAACATAGGGTACGAAAACATGATTTTCAATTAAAAAAATAAAGAACACGTTAAGGGCTTGAATTGCAGGTGCACTCTCTCAGTTAGTAGCAAGTAATATAGTTATGCTGCTTATAGTTATACTAAAACAACCATCACCTAAAAGGCCACACCTTTATGCTTCATTCAAAATAGCCACCATAAACAATTTGTAGTCCAAAGGTCCAATAATTCAAAGCTCATAAAAAAACTGAAAGTAACTAATCAACCACCATCACCTAAAAGGCCACACCTTTATGCTTCATTCAAAATAGCTACCATAAACAATTTGCAGTCCAAAGCTCCAATAATTCAAAGCTCATAAAAAAACTGAAAGTAACTAATTAACCTTAAAATAAAGCAATTTGTTCCAACAAAAAAAATGAGAACTCTGAGTAAATACAAATACCCCTAAAGATTCTTAAGCAACAAAACCCTAGTTCTCAAATTACAGAACACTAAATTAGATACTAAGTTTTTACTTCTGTTATCTTTCGGAATGCATGGTATTTATTTTTATTAATACTCTATTGTGAGTCTGAATGGTAACTTCTGATGGACTGGTAACTGAATGCAATGGATTAGGATGAGAGAACTTAGGTAACGGCTTGATATAATGACATTAAATTTTTAATTTTCTTTCAAAGAGTCAATAGTTTAGAGCTCAGCCTCTGCCTTTAACAGTTGGTCGATTTGTAACTATATTGACTTGCATCATACTCTCATTTACCTTTTCAAGATGCTCAAAATGCTATGAATGACTTGGTAAGGATGATGTTCTTCCTATTTAAACTTTGTTTTTCGACAACTTCTCAAGAACCAAATCATTACCAAGATTCAGTTTAATTAGTTTTCTCATCATATCCAAATTATATGCAGTTTATATAATAACACAATCATCTTCAAAGACCATTTCAAAACCAATATAACTTTAGTCCTGAAAACAAATTCACAAAACACTCACACAGACACAGACAGCAACTAAATTGCAATTTCAAAACAAAGGTAACTTTTGTTCTTCAAACCAAGAACCACATATGCATACCAAAATGATGACGTTGCGATGGGAGTCCAAACTAAACAGCCAAAAAATAGAGAGAATAAGAGTAAGAATTCAAACAGAGTTCATGTGTTTATATTGTATAAATGACTCTTAGCTTGTTTTGCTTCTTGCAGGCTTATGGGATTCAGGAAAAATATGTTATTTAGTTCCTCTCGTAGAACTAAAGAGGTGTTTTCTAGAGACCTAGAGTATATGGAATCTCTACCCAGCAATAAAAACAGAGGACATCACATAGGCAACAGAAGCCTCACAGAAATCCCACATTTCACAACCAAATCATCACATCAGTTCGAAACATTAAACTATAAGAACTAAAAATAATAATACCCGTACCTTGAACTGAACCCTCAGCTCAGAACCTCCTGCTTTGCAACCTGAAACAAACGAAAGAAATTAAAACCCACGAACCCACAATCAGATAAAAACAATTTTCCAGCAAAAACAAAACCAAGATTGGTATACAAAAAACCATCAGATCTATAACCTGGAAAAATAAATAAAAAGCCACACAAAAAAACCCCAAAAAAAAAAAAGGCAACTGACCTTAAAACAGAGAACAAACAGACAGAAAGAGAGATGAATGTCCAAAATGAGAGAAAACAAAACAAATAAGGGAAATTAATATCTCTGATGAATCCCCCAAAACCTGACCTAACACACTAAAAAATCAAAAATAACCCACAACAAAAAGGCAGAAACGATGACAATCTAAGCTGACAGTAAAAAAATGAATTTATCTTTGGAAATCTAGGCATGCAGCGGCATATCCAGACGACCCCTATGGTTTTCTCTGACCATCCCCACTCTCCCACTTCTGAAATCCATCACCCATACCCCTCCCCCTCGCTCTCTTTCCATCGCCATCTATCTCGATCTCTGTCTCCCTCCCTCCCTCCCTCCCTCTCTCTCTCTCTCTCTCTTTCTTCCTCTCTCTGCCAGAGCCTCCATCCCCCCAAAACCCTCATTGAAGGACAACAAATGAAAACCTACACGGCAACCCCCGAATTCGCTCAAAACCGAGAGGACAAAATTGCCCTTCCAACCCAACCCAAATCTAATGGGTTTCTTGTAAATAAGGTGAAATCAAGGGGTAATCCATCCTAAACCCTGCGGACAAAATTACCCTTCTAAGTTCTAATAAATACCCTTCAAACCCAGCCCAAATCTCATGGTTTTATTGTAAATGAGATGAAATGAAAGGGCAAAAAATTTACTGTAGCTGAATGAACAGTCAATTCCTCCTCAATTTTAGAATAGATAATTTGTGATAAAAACCCTAAAAAATGTAAGTCAACAAGTTAAGCTTATGGATCACGTATCATACAAGTATCAAAATTACAACTCGATACACAAAGAACCAAACTAACATGTAGAAGCAATCAAGAAGAAGTTATAGAAGGCATCAAATAGTGCATTTTTCCTTGCAGAGAGGTCAGTAGATGATGAAGTCACCAATCTTCTATACCAAAATTTCTCCTCTCTTACAAAACCTTAATGCTTGCACTAATAATAGGTCTTAGTCCAAAATCAAGCATGCGATTTGTGTGAGCAGAGGCCTATTATATATATATGTTCAATCCACTCTTTTATTAGATTCCAAGTGGAACACTGACAAGAAAGTCTTGTCCAACAATTTCGCTCAATGATAAAATTGGTCAGATTCTACATGATCAAACCTATGATTGCAAAAACTAGGATGGAAACCATGTTTCAATCCTATGTCTTGAACAATTCAAAACCTTTTTCTAATGAACTTCTTTGCACCAATTTGAATCCAAATAGTCGGCTATAATATACATTCTCATACTCATACTCATATTCTTATATGCATACCTTGCTTTGATTAACTCGAGGGTGTAGTGGATTTCTTTAGGGAGTGGTGAAGTTGTCGGAGGTGTTGGATAGTCCAGCATTGTAGAGCTGGAGTAGACTGGTGGACATTTTCAATAAATTTGTGTTTGTAACAATTACAAAATTCAATATGAATTATCTATGTTTTACAGTCTCGCTTTAGTTGAGTTTTTGTCATCTCGCAATATGCTATATGTGAGTTCGGTGGTCTCACTATATGTTAATTTGATCGTTATGATGTCAATATGGTAGGTTCTGCATCAGAGTATTGAACTTGAGTTGTTTGAGTTGTTGCTTCCACTGTTAAATGGTGCTTTGGAATCATGAAGGATTTGGAGCCTTGGTCACTACTAGAAAAAATACTACTTATAAAGACTCTTCATTGGATACAAACATAAAAATGCCCTATTACACTGTTAAATAGAATCACATTTTTCTTCAATCTCTCTTGTAAATATAAGAGACACGTGTGTTGTCGTAGAAATTCAACTCAGTATTTAAGAAAATATTCAACATATGTGGATTGTTATTTGTCTCAGAACTAGTTTTTCTATTTACCATTTTCATCTTCATTTTTGTGGGATTTTTTTTATCGTTAGTACTATTTAGAAAGGACTCAATAAGTTTAGTTTCGAGGATCGCCCAGTTTCTCTACATCGTCTCTGAATGTCAATTAAATCTTCTGATAAAAAAAAATGTTTGGAAGATCGTATCATTTATTCTTTAGGTATTCAACTCATCCCTCGTAAGGTTCACAGTATTCGTCATGTGCTTTGGTCTCCACTCCAATATCCTTAATTGGCTTAAGCTTAATACTAATGCCTTAGCTAAAAGGAATCTTGGTCTTATTGCTTGTGGGGGAGTTTTTAGGGATGGACATGGTCTTTTTTGGTAGTTTCCTCAAGGTAATAGTCATCACAATTTTTTTTGGCAGAATTAATCGCAGTTATTTTTTATACTGAGTTTTCTTATCAGCGTGGTTGGTATGTGTTTGGTTGAAAAGAGATTCTTCTAGTTTTATTACTTGTATTCGCTCGGAAGACTTTGTCTCTCCTTGCCTCTTCGTACAAAATGATTTACTTGTCTGGTTCGCATGAAAAACATGACTTTTCATTACTCTCACAAGTACTAGGTGAGAATGTTGTTGTGGACAGCTTTGATAACATGACTTGTCTTCCTCAACCTTAGTGTAGCATGACTTACCTCCGTTGGCGATTCTTGCTTCTTTGCATTTAGATTTTCTTGAATTACATGATTTTTTTATTTAAAAAATAACATGATTTTGTTCGTGATGATCCATTTGGAATGTTATAAACAACAAGAAACAAAACCCGGCAATGTTGCCAATTGGGCTTTATGAATAGTAGAAGTTTGAAAATAAATGGATAACCAAAAAGCCCAATAAAAAATATGACCCAAAAAAACAAAATCTTCATAAACCATTTCACCGTTTCAGGATTTCAGCTTGACTGACTGAGCACACAGGCGAACAGAACACCCAAAACCCTGATGAGAAGAACCCTACTGAGAGCTCCCCTATCACTCTCAGCAGCCCGTATTCTTCCTCCAAGACCTCCCCGTCCGTACATCCATGGAGGGTCTTCGTCGAAAGCTTCAAATTCTCACTGTACGTCAAGTTTCAGCTCAAATTCCAGGTGGGTTTTCACCAACTCTCTCCCTCCTCCCGAATGGGTAGAACCTTTCAATGACGTCTCTGATGTAGTATCAAACACACAAAATTTTGACCCATCTCCGTGGGTCGCTCAAATTGTGAATCTTTTAGATGGGTCTCCTACGATGGAGGCCAATTTAGACTCTTACTGTCGCACATTCTTGATCAAATTGTCTCCTAATTTTGTTTCGTATGTGTTGAAATCTTCTGAGCTTCGTGGGAAGCCTAAAACCGCCTTGCGGTTCTTTTCTTGGGCTGGTAGCCAGAAGAAGTATCATCATAAGCTTGACTGCTATGTATCTTTGATTGAACTTTTATCTGTGTGTCGTGATTTGGACCGTATTCGATGTGTACTTGTTAAGCTTAAAGAAATGAACTTTTTGATGACTTCTTCGGCTGCAAATTCTTTGATTAAAAGCTTTGGATGTCTTGGAATGGTTGATGAGCTGTTGTGGGTTTGGCGTCGAATGAAGGAGAATGGGATTGAGCCTAGTTTGTACACTTATAACTTTTTACTGAATGGTTTGGTGAATTCGATGTTTATTGAATCGGCTGAGCGGGTTTTTGAGGTTATGGAAGTCGGGAAAATTGCACCGGACATTGTGACTTATAATACAATGATTAAAGGGTATTGTAAGGGAGGGAAAACCCAGAAAGCAATGGAGAAGTTCAGAGCTATGGAGGGGAGGAATGTGGAACCTGATAAGATTACTTACATGACTTTAATACAGGGGTGTTATTCAGAAGGAGATGTTGATTCGTGTTTGGGTCTTTACCAAGAAATGGAAGAGAAAGGACTTGAAATTCCACCTCATGCGTATAGTTTAGTGATCAACGGGCTTTGCAAAGGTGGGAAATGTATGGAAGGATATGCCGTTTTTGAAGATATGATTCAGAAGGGATGTAAAGCCAATGTGGCAAACTATACAGCATTGATCGATTCATATGTGAAATGTGGGAGCATTGAGAAGGCAATGAAGCTTTTCGAGAGGATGAAAAATGACGGGCTTGAACCAGATGAGGTCACTTACGGGGTTATCATCAATGGATTATGTAAGAGTGGGAGAATGGAGGAGGCAATGGAGTACTTTGCCTTTTGTGAAGGCAGGGGGATGGCAGTTAACGCTATGTTTTATTCTAGTCTAATCGATGGTCTTGGAAAAGCAGGGAGGCTTGATGAGGCTGAAAGGCTCTTTGAAAAGATGGTAGTGAAGGGATGTCCACAGGATTCATACTGCTATAATGCCCTTATCGATGCCCTAGCTAAATGTGGAAAAGCTGATGAAGCATTAGCACTCTTTAAGAAAATGGAAGAGGAAGGTTGTGATCAGACGGTTTATACATACACTATACTCATCAGCGGACTTTTTAAGGAGCACAGAAATGAAGAGGCATTGAAGCTCTGGGACACGATGATTGATAAGGGCATCACACCGAATGTTGCTTCCTACAGGGCCCTCTCTATTGGGCTTTGTCTGTCAGGCAAGGTAGCGAGAGCCTGCAAGATTTTGGATGAGCTAGCGCCAATGGGTGTGATTCCTGAGACAGCCTTTGAAGATATGATCAATGTGCTGTGCAAAGCTGGCCGTTTCAAGGAAGCCTGCAAGTTGGCCGATGGAATTGTGGACAGAGGTAGGGAAATACCAGGACGAATCCGAACGGTTCTAATCAATGCCTTGAGGAAAGCAGGCAATGCAGATTTAGCTATGAAGTTGATGCATAGTAAGATCGGTATTGGATATGACCGAATGGGTAGCGTCAAAAGGCGAGTGAAGTTCCGAACTCTCTTTGACAGTTAAGTCTTAGCAAATATATAGTTTTAAGAAACTTTGTATAGCTAATTCAAGGGTGGCATCATATATCGCTTACCATCAAAAGATGTAGAATTGGTGTTCATTCTGCAATCCTACTTTGACATAAAATGTTTCAGACCCTTGAAAGAGGTTTTCTAGCGTCTTTTGGCCCAAGTGGATGACAGAGCAGAAGAATCTGATTGGTTCCCTTCGGCTACATGGCATATGTTGGATGCATTGGTGATCTCTGTGTCAGTACCCAGGTGTGTGGCTTTTTTCCTATGTTTCAAGAGCAACTGAGCAAGTTATCATACATGAACTCTCACTTAAAAAAAACTAGGTGGACTAAAATATCGTATTTCTAAAAAACGCATTTTATTTGATGTCCTATAATCATGTTTTTCAAGTAGAATATTGTGGAATTGATAGAAAGAATAGATTTTGATCGAGAGGGAGGCAGGAATTGGACTTGGGACCGCTTTCAACATTTGGAAGAGAAGTACCACTAGTACAAGGGCTAGTTGGTAAAAATTGTCAATCCTTAGGTAGCTTTAGTCTGGAGTAAAGCAAAGGTTTAAAATCATACCCTTAGGTTGGTGTTGGTATACCTTCGGTTGTAGGGCAAATTCTCTTCGAGTAAAGATTGTGTATGTGATTTGAAACTGGATAGTGTACAATTAACAAAAGAAGCCTCTAACTAGAATCATGAACTATCACTCAAGGAACATTAAGAAACAAAAAGTGGTTTTCTAGAACTAGAATCAAATACAAAAGGTTGAACTCAAATTGCTGCCATCATGATGTTTCTTGCAGCCTCACGCTTCACCTTGTGAGTATTTCCTCTGCTTCAGAAATACATGTATACTCGCTGCAAATACGACACACGAAGAATAAGTTTCTCCGAGGCGAGGGAAGAAATGCGGAGTTAAGGGCAAGAGAAGAATATAAGTTTGTTAATCGTCGAACCTGAATAACCCAAATACTGATAAGCGTTTCGCAGACGTACAACCCAAATCCAATGAAGTACAAGTATCTGAAATAGAAACCAAGTCTGAGTCTTCGACCTAGTTTGGGAGTGAGGTGCTTAAAAAAAAAGCACCCATGAAAAAAAGCTGTGAGGGTTTTAGGTGTTTGGTAAACTGAAAAAAAAAGGCTTATTTTGGAAGCTGCTGTGAGAATAAGCTGAAATCAAAGGAAAAAGCTGAAGCTGCTATTTGCAGCTTTGGAAAACTGGCTTTTTTTCAAAGCACACGGAGCTACAATGCTTCTTTAATGAAAAGACCCACTATTAGACTGCTTCTTTTTCCAAAAGCACTTTTACAAAAAAGTTTACCAAACACTCTGCTAATTTATTTCACAGCCGCTTATTCTCACAGCACAGCCGCTTAGTCTCACAGCAGCTTTTTTTCAAAGCACAGCAATACCAAACCAGCCCTTCGTCGGGTCACCAACTCAAAGGAAAACTTCCAGATCAAACCACAGAGCAATCTAACATGTCAAGTTTTTTCGATTGTATTGAAATTCTTATCCGCTAAGGCAATGCTAGGCTGACAAGTATGATTTTGAACGATGCATATCTTATTCATTTTGTATTTCTGCCTCCTCCCTCTCTAAACGAAAGAACGAATGTAACTGCAGCCATTAGTGAACCTTGTAAACTGCACATCCATTAGTAGGAGCAATTGCAGCATAAATGCAAAACACAATGTGGGGCTGCAAAAAGAAAATCAGGGCACAAAAGTAGCTAATTCTGACATCTTGAACATC
The DNA here is from genome assembly GCA_035220775.1 of Malus fusca. Taxonomy (NCBI): domain Eukaryota; kingdom Viridiplantae; phylum Streptophyta; class Magnoliopsida; order Rosales; family Rosaceae; genus Malus; species Malus fusca. The sequence goes on from CM069075.1 coordinate 6,283,403, forward strand.
AAATGCGACTCTCATCCATTGGATGGATAAAGGGTAGGATCAGGAGACACATATTTTTGTATTCATTTTGTAGGGTTCACTTCGTAATTTATTTTAACGATATAATCGTCTATTTTTAGGTCTTCCTTCAAAATCATGTTGACAAAAAATCTCCCAATTTCGAAAAGCCTGTAACTGTTGGATCAAATGATAGTCATTTTAGTATTTCTTCGCAGAAACGTATTCGTCCACTTTTTTCACTACAAATAAATGTTTTCATAGTTTGTTTTTTTTACAATGCTGATCTATGAATGATTAATTGAACTATAAACAGTTTAGATCCTTAAAACCACTTTCCCAGTTGGAAGAGAAGTACCATTAGACTAAAAGTTAGTTGATAAAAACTGTCGATCCTTAGGTAGCTTTAGTATGGAGGAATGAGAGGTCAAAAGCATACCCTAAGATTAACCTGCATATGTTTTGAAAGAGTGAATAACGAAACAAGCTGTGCTCGTCTTCCTCACGGGGTCTACCACCCACCCCAGAAAGAAAAAACGGAACTGTAGGTGATCCCCATCAAGACATGTTAGAAACTTTGGCTCTTCAAGATTTCTAAATAATAAAATTGCAGAGCGAAGGTTCATCCAGACGGGGATAGTATAAACTCTAGAAACAAGCAACTCAACTGAGTAATATTCAATACATTGGTTCCTAAGTTTTACCTATTCTAAGAATTATATTTCCAAATTAATTTCTTGTCGTGGTGCTCATTCCGCCTCCGTGTCATTTCATTTTCAGGGTGTTTTATAGTTAATCGCTTTTACTGCTAGTGCTAATAATCTTCAAGCTTACATAAATGCACAAATATGAAGGTTCCCATTCGAGTTAGTGTAGTAGTCTTAAGGGTAGTAATCATTTTTACTTGCTGTATAAAGTATAAACGAACAATGGATAACGGAAAACTCAAAGAATGTATGAACAATGGTTAAGAACAAAGTTACCATCGATTTTGAACTAGTGAAAGAGAAGGCTAGTTTGTACTGCAAGTTGCAGCTGTACTGAAGTTACGAGACTTATTGCTCCTGCGGGTGTGACCACTGTGAGGTGAAGGCCCCTACCCCGAGGAATAGGGTTATCAATCTGTGTTCCCCTTTGAATGGCTATCATATGAAGGATCTAGACTGATGCTTTGATGAAACTGGTATGAAGGAGGGGTCCCCAAGCAAGATGAAGGTGGTGTAGAGATGCTTCGGTACTGGGATAGGCCAAAATCTGGTATGCCCTACTCGTGTCAGTCATTACTTTCATCATTTGCAAAGATGCTTCTCTTTCTAAACCTCTACTTTGTGCATGTGCCCCTAGCTGTTTGAATGTTGCATTTTGTCTTGATTTTCTTAGAATTTTGGTCATCTGGCTTGAATCCTTTTTCAGCTTTGGTATTTTTGCTTTTTTCTTGCATCGAATGTGAAGTATAAACCGCTCGCTGAACTTTGCAGTGTTAGAACTTACGGGTTTTATAATGCAGAGGGATTCGCATACAACATACAATGGAGCTGAACTTGCAGTCCATTTTCTGTTGATTAATGTCATCTGTAATAAGGTAAACTTATGTGCTTTAGCTTTTCGTTCTGATTCATCATATTGGCGAAGATATCGTTTCTTCTTCGTCGTCATCCTCTTTTTGCAGCACCCCCTTTTTCCTTGAAACAAAATGAAGTATCAACTCTAGGACAAGTAAAAGTTGGTGCTTGTCAGTGATATCTCTGGACGGTAGCTGACAAGAAGTGCGTCACCAGATAGTGGCAAATTGCAAATGAATAATATCAGCCATACAACAATCACATTTATTTTGTGTTGAAGAAGATCGAGCTTAGAATAGGAATGTTGACTTTGTTTATATTGTAAATAATTCCTTTCCTTATTTGTGAATGTTTTAGCTTGATTGTAGGAACCATATTAGGCATTATTGTAACTACAAATAGGCTGTTCTGCCTCTTGGATCAATATCAAATCAATTATACATCATTATTTTACATGGTACTAGAGCATTGATCTGGGTAATAAAACAAACACAACAAAACCCTAGCCGACCTCCATGGCAGACGACAAAGCATCAGGCACGGCTTCAGGAACCCAGTGGGATAATGTCACTCATCAACTATATCTTCATCATTCAGACCAACCCGGCGCTATTCTTGTGCCGCAGCCCTTGGTCGAAGACAATTACAGCACATGGAAACAATCCATGACTATGGCCTTAACGGTCAAGAACAAAATCGGACTCGTAGACGGTTCGATCGAAGAACCAAGTGGAAAGAATCTCCATGAATGGCAGCAGTGGAATCGCTGCAATAATCTGGTCCAGACTTGGCTGCTAGGGTCGATGTCGAAAGACATCGCTAGCAGCGTTATCAATTGTAAGAACGCCAGGCAGATGTGGCTGGAACTGCAGGAGCGATTCTCGCATGTGAACGTGGTTCAACTGTTCAATATCGAGAACGAGATTCATGATTGTGTGCAAGGAGGTATGTCTGTGGGATCTTACTTCACGAAGTTGAAGGGACTCTGAGATGCCCGTGACGCTCTCTGCATTTTTCCGATCTGCACTTGTGGCTCAGTCAAGGAACTGGCTGCATATTTGGACACACAGAAAACTATGAAGTTCCTCATGGGCCTCAATGACTCATATGCAAGTGTTCGCAGCAACACCTTGCTGCAAGATCCATTACCCACAGTAAACAAGGCGTACTCCCTTGTTTTGAGGCATGAGAAGCAATCGGAAGTAACATCAGGAAAAGCTTCAACACAACCGGATGCGGCTGTGTTTGCCGTGAAGAATGCCAACCGTGAATCCGAATGAGAAAAAGATGAGTTGAAGTGCACCAAGTGCAACAAGACAAACCACACTGCCAAGACTTGTCGGGCACACCTCAAATGTGCATTTTGTGGCTGGAAAGGTCACACGGCAGAATACTGCCGCAAGAAGAAGGCAGCGGCTGAGGCTAATTTTGGGGCAGTGCTTTCCAAAGGGAATCAAGCAGCAACGTGTTTGACAGACAGGAAGGAGATTAAGTTCCCGTTTACTGCTGAAGAATGCAAACAAATCTTGAGTATGCTACACAATAAATCCTCATCTGCCAATCATGTTAGTAATCCTGCAACCCATGAAGAACTCTCAGGTAAAGCCTTTTCACTCAACTCTCATGGAAAACAAAGCACTTGGATTTTAGACAGTGGCTGCACAGATCATATGATTTATGATCCCGACATGTTCTCCACCTCGAGGCCTGTCACTAATCACACAGTGGAATTGCCGAATGGATCCGTAGCACAAGTGACTCACATTGGCAAAGTTGTCTTGTCCCCCAATTTGATCCTTGAGAACGTTTTATGTGTCCCGTACTTTAAGTTGAATTTGGTTTCAATTAGCAAGTTAGCCAATTCATCTTGTATTACAATTTTTCTGAACCAATTTTGTATCATACAGGACCTACGTTCGGGGACGATGATTGGGACGGGAATTGAACGGGAGGGCCTCTACTATCTCGACCATACCAAGAAAGGAACATGCAATCAGGCACACAAGACCCATCCCATCCTTTGGCACCAACGCCTTGGCCACCCATCTACCAGAATTCTTCCATTATTTCCTATTACTACTTTTACACATGCATCTTGTGATACCGACAAGTGCACAATTTGCCCCTTGGCTAAACAAACCAAGCTTCCCTTTTCTTCCAGTTTAATTACTACTCATTCTAGTTTTGATTTAATTCATATAGACATATGGGGTGGTTATAAAATTGCTTCCACTTCGGGTGCAAAGTATTTCCTTACTATTGTTGATGATTATACTAGATGCACATGGATTTACCTTATGAAACACAAGTCTGATGCTCGGCCTCTTCTAGTTAATTTCATCAATATGGTTGCCACTCAATTTGATTCCAAAATTAAAATCATTCGTAGTGATAATGGCCCTGAATTCAAAATTGACAGTTTCTATGCAGATAAAGGTATTATGCATCAAACTAGTTGTATCAACACACCACAGCAAAATGGGGTTGCTGAAAGAAAACATAGACACTTGTTAAATATGGCACGTGCCTTGCTTATTCAGGCCGGGCTTCCAACTCATTTTTGGGGGGATGCCATTCTCACATCAGCTTATCTCATCAATCGTACCCCTACTCATCTTCTCGATGGCAAAACCCCGTATGAAAAATTGTTTAACAAAACTCCCAGTTATTCCCATTTGCGTGTTTTTGGTTGTTTATGCTTTACTTCTACCCATGCCCAAACTCGTTCCAAATTTGATCCACGAGCCTCTCGGTGTATTTTTTTGGGCTATCCTTATGGTAAAAAAGGCTATCAGGTTTTTGATCTTAGTCAACAAAAGGTCGTTGTGTCTCGTGATGTGAGTTTTTTTGAGGATGTGTTTCCTTTTCTTCTTCCTCACCATTCCGCTGCGTCACCACATCCCCATATTACCCACATTCCCAACATTTCTTCATCGCACCCTGACCCATTTTTACCTTCTGATTTGGACTCCCTTTCCGCAGCCCACCTGCCTACACCTCCCGTTGGGCCTCCACCCACACCCGGCCCACCTGACCCCACCCCTCTTAACCCACTTCCTGCAGAACCCACACCTCTGCTTTCTTCTTCTCCGCTCCCCGCTCACTCTCCACCGACACCTCTCATTTCCCCACCACCGTCACCCCCGCCTACCAGCCTCGCTCCGCGCCGCAGCGGTCGCTCCACCCGACCGCCCGCCTATTTGCAGGACTTTCATCTCGAGACTAGCCTCCCTTCCCGGACCGCCTCATCATCGTCTTCGAACCTGGTCACCCATTCAGGTACGGCTCACCCGATCTCTCAGTTTTTGTCTTATGCTCACCTTTCTCACCCTCACAAAACATATCTTGCTCAACTTACTCTTCTTAAAGAACCCACAAGTTTCTCTCAGGCAGTCCAAATCCCACACTGGCGTGATGCCATGAAAACTGAGATTGCTGCCTTACAAGCTAATGGGACTTGGAGCTTGGTGCCGTTGCCTCCTCATAAGCGGCCGATCGGTTGTAAGTGGGTGTATAAGGTGAAATTGAAGGCTGATGGCACAGTTGAACGCTACAAAGCCCGCTTAGTGGCCAAGGGCTACAGTCAGGTTGAAGGCGTTGATTACCGGGAAACCTTTGCCCCCGTTGCAAAAATGGTGACAGTTCGTGTTCTTCTTAGTGTGGCCTCTCTGCGTGGCTGGCATCTCCATCAGTTGGATGTGAACAATGTGTTTCTGAATGGTGACCTTGATGAAGAGGTCTTTATGTCCTTGCCTCCTGGTTTCGGACGAAAGGGGGAGCATCGGGTCTGCCAATTGCACAAGTCGTTGTACGGGTTAAAACAAGCATCTAGGCAGTGGTTTATCAAGCTTTCCACTGCCCTCAAGGCTGCTGGATTCCAACAGTCACGATCTGACTATTCTCTCTTCGTCCGACGTCGTCAAGACAACTTCCTAGTGTTGCTTGTATATGTTGATGATGTTATACTGGCAGGGAACAATTTGGAAGATATAGAAAACACAAAGTTGTTCTTGGCTAACTGATTCAAACTCAAGGATTTGGGGCAGTTGAAATATTTCCTTGGCATCGAAGTTGCCAGGTCACGACATGGAATTAGTTTGTCACAACGAAAGTATGCTTTGGAAATCTTGGATGATGCAGGCTTTTTGGGTGTCAAACCTTCTCGATTCCCTGTGGAACTGAATTTATCACTTACACAGCTCGATGGAAAGCTGTTAGAAGATGCTTCGGTATACAGAAGAATGGTTGGGAGATTAATATATTTGACCATAACTAGGCCAGACTTGACTTATGCTGTACATGTACTAAGCCAGTTCATGGACAAACCACGACAACCGCATCTGGAGGCAGCCCACAAAGTGCTTAAGTATATTAAGCGAACACCGGGCCAAGGCATCCTACTGCCATCTACAGGGTCACTACAATTGCGGGCATTCTGTGATGCCGATTGGGCACGTTGTAAGGATACAAGAAGATCGATCACGGGATACTGCATATTACTTGGGCAAGCACCGGTCTCTTGGAAGACTAAGAAACAGACAACAGTATCACGTTCAAGTGCGGAAGCCGAGTATCGTTCCATGGCTACCACTTGCTGCGAAGTTACATGGTTGAAGAACATTTTGAAGGATTTGGGAGTTGATCACACGCAGCCAGTAGCCTTGTTTTGTGACAATCAGGCGGCTATACACATAGCATCGAATCCGGTGTTTCATGAGAGAACCAAACACATAGAGATAGATTGCCATCTGGTTCGAGAAAAAGTACAAGAAGGGACGATCCGGACAGCTCACATTCGAACCACAAATCAGCCAGCAGATTTGTTCACTAAACCATTAAGCTCGACACAATTTGAGGTGCTACTTAGCAAGTTGGGTGTCATAAACATACACTCCAACTTGAGGGGGAATGTTGAAGAAGATCGAGCTTAGAATAGGAATGTTGACTTTGTTTATATTGTAAATAATTCCTTTCCTTATTTGTGAATGTTTTAGCTTGATTGTAGGAACCATATTAGGCATTATTGTAACTACAAATAGGTTGTTCTGCCTCTTGAATCAATATCAAATCAATTATACATCATTATTTTACAGTGTATCTAATTGTTGATCCACACACGTATACTATGAGTATGAGAGGACAGATAACAGGCAAATACAATAATTCTTCCCGATCAAAGGTTGTTCATACCTCGGATAAGAAAATATCAGCCATACAACAATCACATTTATTTTGTGTATCTAATTGTTGATCCACACGCATACAAAGAGTACGAGAGGACATATAACATGCACATACAATAACTTTTTCCGATCTAGGTTGTTCCTACCTCGGATAAGGACATAGATTTTTCTTTTGGGTCTTTCGGGAAGATTTTTGTTTTTGGTGCGTGGGTGGGGACTTGTCATATCATTTGTTACACGCTATGATTGATAGGGTGGTCCTGTGTGCGTAGGACTAGACTCAGGGCTGGTTTGGTATTGCTGTGCTTTGAAAAAAAGCTGCTGTGAGAATAAGCGGCTGTGCTGTGAGAATAAGCGGCTGTGAAATAAAGCCAGTAGAGTGTTTGGTAAACTTTTTTGTGAAAGTGCTTTTGGAAAAAAAAGCAGGATGATAGTGTGTCTTTTCATTAAAGGAGCACTGTAGCTCCGTGTGCTTTGAAAAAACTGGCTTTTTTTCAAAGTAGCAAATAGCAGCTTCAGCTTTTCCTTTGATTTTCAGCTTATTCTCACAGCAGCTTCCAAAATAAGCCCTTTTTTTTCAATTTACCAAACACAAAAATGACCCTCAGCTTTTTTTCACAGTGGTTTTTTTTAAAATCACCTCAATCCCAAACGGGGCCTCAACCTTGCTTCATATAGAAAAAATCACTTCAATTCTTTACTTAATTACAAGCTCACGGTCTACATCACTGTCACTTAGGATTTGTAATTATAACATGATAAGAACCGTAATAGGATGGGGGGAAGCAGATTATAGCATTGTACTTTGAGCCTAATCATGAACGAAGAGATAAAGTGAGAGGCAACAAAGGTAAACATTACATGTTAAATCACAAAGAAACTTTAGGCAGAGTATTACACCAAGAGATTTTATCAAAGTTCGTTAGCACCTTTTTAATTAATCATTGATTCTATATCAAGTGGAATCGGGTGCAGAGTTGGGTGAGAGCAATAGACGGAGAAATTTATAATTTGTGAAAATTATCTTGCACATCATGACGTGAATCGAATCTCGTGAAATCAGAGCACGAAATTGAAAACCCCCACATGATCAGAAAAAGGATCGTGGTTTCTGATTGAGTGGCTCCTAAACTGACACTCAGATGCTTGACTAAATTCATCACAACTAAAATCTTCAATAATAATTGTAATTTCCTATATCTTCTAGACATTATCATTTGGATCAGCTTTTAATTGTGCACATAACCAGAACTAGTGATGTGACATGGAGAAAATGAAGCTACAAAAATTGGGCATGTTGACGAAGATATAAACCGCCGTAAGCATAATCACATTTAGGAGGCAGGTAGTGTTCTAAAAATTGGTTTAGACAGCATCTAGGCGCTTAGACGGTGAAGGCCCGTTGCGATTTAGGACAAATCGTTTCGAAAAATCGGTCTGGAGTTAGGCAGTTTTGTTTTTTGTTTTTTTTATTAATTGTGTGTTTTTTTTCTTTTTTAGTTTCATGGTGGTATAATTATGGAAATGATGTACCTAATTTCCAAATGATGGATTGACTACAAGTTCAACCAATTGTGAAATGAATTGGAGCACTTTTGAGGGGATACATACAAAGAAAAGAAATAAAATAGATACAACAAGGTTAAATAATTTAGTTTATGTCCAATCCAATAAAATGATCATGAACAAAAAGAATTTAGTCTATCATCTAAGAATACTCATCATTATGATTATATGCTTACTGTTTTTTAAATATTGAACTTGTTGGATGGATGTACTTTTTGTATTCTTCTACTTCTATTTTTGCATTTTATCATTATTTTATTATCCATGTAAGTGTAGTTTTTTTTAAGTGTAATTAGGCACTTATTTACAAGATATATAATAAATTTACATAAATTTATCTAAACCACTTAGACGTCCGCGTAGCTGCCAAGATGCTAGGCTCGATTACTGCCTAACGTTTTTTTAGAACCTTGAAGGCAGGGGACCATTTATGGATTATCTACCAAGGAATGTGGGACACTTCATCGTAATCTGCACCACTGCAGGAAGTGATTTTCGTATTTCCAATTTGTTATTTCCCCTCTATCATTTTTTTATTTTATTTTCTAGTTTTTGGATGAACAAATGAAAGGACAATCGCGGAATATAAAATAAATAAAAAACTTGGATGCCATTTTTTTATTTTATTTTCTAGTTTTTGGATGGACAAAGCCTTTTGTTCTATGGAAAGTGGTTCGAAATCGAATTGTCACATCAAACAATACTTACTCCAACCAAATGCCTTTTTTTTTGTTGGAAAGTGATTTTTACATTTTAATTTTAATGTCTTTGATTGAATTGAATAAATGAACGAAAAATTAAGAGAAGAAATAACTGAAAAAAGTGCATGATTATCTTTCCGTTCATGAAGTTAAATTGTTTTGTCTTAGTCTTCTAGCCTAGTAAATGTGGGTTGGCTACTAGCTCGTCTAGAAGGGAACTCTAAACCCTATATTTGATAATATATACTTGTTTGAGTGACATTAAACTACTTGATTATAGTAGATTTGACGCACTTATTGGAAAAGGATCCTCCTCGGATTCTTTTCCGAGATCCTAGGGATCCCACGATCGTGATCGTTATTGTGAGGTCAGAAATCATTTCAAAATTTAAAATTTAAAATTAAATATAAATAGTACCTAACAAAAAATGATCGCACGATTTACAATGAACGATCACGATCACGGGATCCCTATGATCCTTAAGAAAAAGATTTGGCAAGGATCCTTTTTCCTTACAAATTTGATCAATGTTGTCATGGTAGGTAGGTCGGGTGTTCATCTTTTAGCCTCGTGCCATATCTGAGAAAATCTTCGATATCACCTATATATTCACCGATATATATCATTATGTTAGATTTACTCATTATGAGTGAGACACTCGCACAAAATACGTCCTCGGTGCGAGATCATTGATTCAGTGTCCACCCATCTCTTTGCCCCAATGTCATAAAATCCTTCTAATAATTGGAGGGAAAATAGCCAGAGCATGGTGCTGTAGCCCAAGCTGTCAATATTGCTGATCGCCTTTGGTCCCCTGGCAACTCTTGTCACCATATATATCATTTCATACAAGAATCCATAGATAAGTTGCTATAATCCAAGAGAGATATTCGGTTTTGAATCAGTTGTGGTCTATATATTCATACAGTACTTGCTACTAATTAAGTGGCCCCCCACTAAAAATTCGAAGTTGTAACGACATTGTTCTTTTTTTTTCTGCAATATTATTTCCTCCTCTGAATACCCTGCAGCCACAAAAACCTCTCCAATGGAACCAACTGTGTGTGGAGAAGATGATATAGTTAGGTGGTTTGAGGACGTGACGGAGAACGCCGGCTTGGTTCAAACGCAGACGCTCCGGCGGATACTTGAGCTGAACTTCGAAGTGGAATATCTCAAGAAATGGTTGGGGGACGTCGAAATCAAAGAGGTAGATGCATTTGTGTTGGAATCACTCTACACTTCTTTGGTCCCTCTTGCTTCACATGCAGATTTAGAACCTTACATTCAAAGAATTGCAAATGGGGACTCAGGCCCCATTCTCACAAAACAACCTATGACTACTCTCTCCTTAAGGTTAGCTTCTTATATTCATAAAACTTGAGATATGCTTCAAATTATTCTCAGTTTCCTACTATATTAAAATAAATATATATTTACTTAGAATATCGCTCGAATAAAATGGAACTTTTTTTTTTTTTGTATTGGATTCGACGGATAAAACCATTACATGTATGTTCTCACTTTGTTGATGGGTCTAATGGTCTTCTTTGGTTACATTTTTTTTCTAGTTCTGGAACCACTGAAGGAAGACAAAAGTACATACCATTTACGCGCCACAGTTCACAGACCACTCTTCAAATTTTTAGGCTGGCTGCAGCTTATAGATCAAGGTTTAAACTTTGTTGATGGGTCTAATAGTTAGTTATCATTAAAACTTGTATAACCGTGGCTCTTTAATTTTACTTTATTCATCTTGATCGTAGGGTTTATCCGACGAGGGAAGGAGGGAGGATCCTTGAATTCATATACAGCAGTAGACAATTCAAAACCAAGGGAGGATTAACAGCAGGAACAGCCACAACTCACTACTACGCCAGCCCGGAATTCAAAATCAAACAAGAAAAAACCAAGTCATTCACTTGCAGCCCCGAAGAGGTCATTTCGAATGGTGACAGCAAGCAATCGACATATTGTCACCTCCTCCTCGGCCTCTTCTTCTCCGAGCAAGTAGAGTTCATTACCTCTGCCTTTGCCTACAGCATAGTGCAGTCCTTTATAGCTTTCGAAGAGCTCTGGAAGGAGTTGTACATTGACATTCGAGATGGCACTCTCAGTAAACGAATCAATCTCCCGAAAGTGAGAAAAGCTGTCTTGGGCATCATCTCGCCAAACCCAATTCTAGCTTCGAAAATAGAAGCTTGTTGCAGGGAGTTGGAGGGTTTGGATTGGTTTGGTCTAATTCCAAAGCTTTGGCCTAATGCCAAGTATGTGTACTCTATAATGACAGGATCAATGCAGCCGTATGTGAAAAAACTCCTGCGATATGCAGCGGAAGTGCCGCTAGTAAGTGCCGAATATGGATCAACTGAGAGTTGGATTGGGGTGAATGTGGATCCTTGTTTGCCTCCGGAGGATGTGACATTTGCAGTGGTGCCAACTTTTTCCTACTTTGAGTTCATACCACTTCATAGACAGAAGCAAGATTACAATTTGGTCATGGATGATTTCATAGAAGATAAACCAGTCCCATTGTCACAAGTCAAGGTTGGACAAGAGTATGAGATTGTCCTCACTACTATCACTGGTAAGTAGTCACTATTGCACAAGGACGGAGCTAGAAATTTCTTTTAATGGGGGCAACCCGAAAATCAATTCAGAAAACCTTATTATAGTATGGCTTATAACCAATATGAAAATAAGGATGATTTCAAATGATAATGTATCATAATTTCAATGTTACAAAAATTTCAGTGTAGTAGTGGAAAGTGGCAAAGTGATAAAAAAATATTAATAAATAATTACGCAAGGGTGAGGTTTTTCGATTTGAATGACAAAACAAGAGCATTTTTGCTCATATAACATTTGATATGGAGTATATGTAGTATGAAAGTATGTTGGATACTAGATACATATATTTTCTTCAAAAATAACACATGTGTATTAGATAATTATAGTCTGCAACTTAACAAACGAATCACTTGAGTTGGGGCATATGCCCCCAATGAGCCTTCATTGGCTCTGCCCTTGCTATTGCATACACCCTTTTTATTTCTTACTCACACCTATTTATTTTTTGCACGGATGTGTGAAAATTATTCCCCATAGTCTAATTTTGCATGCTAAAACTTAAGTCAAAGTGAGTGCTTTTTAGGTTTGTTGATGAATCTTTTTTACCATCCTTAATAGTTTAACTCAACTTGTTGTCCCGACCATAATGATCACGTGCCAATAAATGAGTTATCGGAATGTTAGTGAAAAAGTGGTGACAGGTCTTTCTATCAAACTTTCATAACAAAATCACTTCATAATCCTTATTAGCTAGGGAGCAAATATCAACGTAACCCTTTTCATTAATAGAACTTTGAACTGGACATGTTTAAGCATCGATCATTGCTATATGCTATCCTACAACAAACCAAACCTTGATGGAGGAACACACAGATGTGAACTGTCGATTATTTGCAGATCAGCAGCAATCTTGGAAATATCTGGTCCCTTTCCCTTGACACTTGCCCACAAGTTGCAATTTGGAAAAATTGGGTACTTTCTAAACTTAGAGGATACGTGGACAAAATTAAGACCATAATATCATGGTCAAAAAACACATGGACATTGCTTTCTAGAGCCCTAGTAGGTCTGCATGATGTATTGATCGTAATTGAGTTAGTACCGAAGTTAAAAAAGGTAGATGGACATAAAAGCAAATCTTGATCTTGGTTATATAGTCTATACCTATAAAAAGTCTTAGAATTTACAAATGTGCGTTAGTTCAGTTAGTTGTTCTCATTTCTATGTACTTGAATCTGAATCTGAATTGAGTTAGTTGTTCTCGTTTATTTTTTTTTTTTCTCTATTTTTCAGGACTTTATAGGTACAAGCTAGGAGATGTGGTGGAAGTGGCAGGTTTCCACAATGGGACTCCAAAATTGAACTTTATATGCAGGAGAAAGCTTATTTTGACAGTAAACATAGACAAAAACACGGAAAAGGACCTTCAAATAGTGGTGGAGAGAGGGTCTCAACTATTGAGCAACTCCAAAGCAGAACTGATTGACTTCACAAGCCATGCTGATGTGCTGACCCAACCAGGCCACTACATAATATACTGGGAGATCAAAGGGGAAGTTGAAGAGAGGGTTCTTGGTGAATGTTGCAGAGAAATGGATGCATCTTTTGTGGATCATGGCTACGTTGTCTCGAGGCGAAACAATTCGATTGGACCTCTAGAGCTTCGAATTGTGGAGAAGGGAACGTTCAAGAAAATTTTGGAACATTTCTTAGGAAATGGATCGGCATTGAGCCAATTCAAGACCCCTAGGTGCACTAGCAACAAGGTGCTCTTAAGTATTCTCAACTTATCCACCATTAAAAGGGTTTACAGTACTGCATATGCTGATTAGCAACATTATTGTATTTGGCAAAAGTGCATATGGCGGGTTAAATTCTTCTGAAATTACATGTCGAAATCATTAGTTTGGCTCAGAAATAAAGTTTAATTCTATCTAATGTCTGCAATTTCTTTGTAGAGTTCTTGTGCTTATGCAATGTATATACATTCCTACGTGTGAAGGATAAAAACGATAATTTCTTCAAATTGTCTTTACTACTAGAATGTGAGAAGCCAACTTTGGTGTCCCAACCTTCACTAAAAATAATTGGACAACAATGCCCCTAAAACAAAAAAAAATTTACAACTCACTAAAAATAATAGAAACAAAATAGCAGGGACACTTTTGTGACAAGAATTTTAGTTAAAGAGGAAAACCACTACAATAAAAACACCATGTTCAAAAAAAGAAGAATTGAAAGTGGCCCCTTACCACAGTGATGGAGATGTGTGTTGCCCTTACACCACGGCGTGAGTTCGAACTCCGTCGACTCCCTAATCTAACAAATCTATCGTTTGACAAAAAAATAAAAAGAAAGAAAAGAAATAATTACATTGAAGAAAGAATCACGGCGTTCGACGCGTTTAGTTTTCGGATCCATAGCAGTTCCCGTTCAGTTTTCAAACTCCATAAACTTTTATCACCGCCATTGCATTGTTCAGTTACAAAATTCTAGTTTACATGGGATGATGCAACACTTATATGATACTTTTCTTATTGGCTATGTATGAATCATCATTATCTTATGGATTACTATGCTTACCGTTTCATATACATATGTTTGATTCCTGTTAAACTTTGTTGTATTATTTTTGTGTTTGTCATTGGCAGGTAGCTTTGAAAACGTTCATAGTTATCCATAGGACCTTCAGGGAGGGTGATGCAACTTTCAGAGACGAACTTCTTAATTTCTTCAGAGAGGACAAATTCTCCAGCTTTCTAATTTCAAAGACGATTCCAGCTCCATTGGTGAAATTCAAATGCCTTAATCTCTTGAATTCTTTCACCTCTTTGGCATGTCAATTGTCATTATTAGCTATTAGATGAAGTACTTGAAATTATTGCATGTATATTATGCAACATATACAAGCAAATATATTCTAACCCTTCAGTCAAAGTATATTCATTGGGCACCGTGTTGTTGCACGTAAAAAACAAGAAGAAGAAAAAAAAGACTTAATTATGTGTTGTTCACCGTAGTTTGATTAAATTGATGAATACACATTTGAACATGAATTTTTATGATTAATATCGCGTTCATATGTTACTTAACTGTTACAGTAATTTTTCCCTTATGTTCTCTTTTCTTTATCAAATAAATCAGTATGTTTGTAATGTAAGAATATGGAGGGAAATGATAGGAGCAACGTATAAAAGGTTGTCACGACCTTACCTACTTTTCTTATATATTGATTGACGTTTCAGTGTTTTTATGGTTAACGTTTCATTTTTTATTTTGTTTATATTAGTATGATTTCTTCTTCTTTTTTTTCTTTTTTTTAAGAACTAAAGTTTCATTATCTTTTGCAATTTCTACATAAAAGATCGACAACAAAGATGTTCGATTGCAATTTCTACATAAAGATCGACAATGATGAATAAAAATTCATTCTTTTTTCCTTAAATATATTGTTCTAAATGTTAGGATCTCTTTTTCCTTGGTTTGGGGTTTTGTCTCATTGCATACAAACTATGTTTCAATTCTGTCACAAATACTCTCCCTTAACTTCTGTAAATTTTAAATTTCTCCCTGTATTATGTGATATGATGATCGCCTTTCTTTTAGGTTTCTAACATGTCTCATAAAGAAAGAAAATAACGAAATAACAAATAAGTGAAGCAATCCACGCAAATAAATACATTTAAAATGTGTGAGTCGCACTTAACATTAGAAAAAAGGCCTTTTGCACATGAGGTCCTCGGACTAAACCGGTTTGCAAACTATACAAGGACCAAATACAGTAAAATTTAAAATTTGTCTCGGCTTAGGGCAAACTTTGTAGTTTGTAAAACTTTTAGGACTGAAAACGTGTTAAGAAAAATCACAAATTGTAGATTACTTCATCGGACCAAATAACTATGCAACCACACACAAAAACAAGACTCCATATGGCTCTTTATTCCTTCCCAACCTGTGGTCCTACACAGTTCTCTCTAAAGCCGTCTACCGTCGGTCGGACAAAAAATTTTCAAAAGAAATAAAGAAATGTATCCTTTTTTGTATTTTATTTGGATGACTCAAAAGAAATTGAGGGATTGATGGGTTAGAAAAAGCACAAAAATACAAGACGGATGTTCTTATGTTGCTCATCTCTTACGTTTACAAAACAGACATACTTGTGTTTTAATGCTCCTCCAAGAATCGCAGAGAAGGCACCAGGCAAGAAGAAGCTAAAGGTTGGAAAGAAGATTCCAAAGAACGCCCACTGAATTTAGAAGAACTTCTGAGTTCCATGGTTGTACGATCAGTGTTTTTGTATTGCATTTTTAGTTTTTTAGTAATAGCTTTGTAGTGCTTGAGTAGTTAATTGTATTGTTCTTAAACTAATTTAGTATGAGCCTTGTATTTCCGCTCACGCCTTTCTTTTACCTCACCACCATCTGCTGATCTACAGAACTAAAGTCTATCTCTCACCGTCGATCCTTGTCAAGCAAGGAAACAGAAATTTGAAGCAATGTTGGACTCCTTTCCTCGGGAAATAACCCATGATATCCTATTTAGACTACCCATTAAATCTTTGATCCAATGCACCTCGGTGTGCAAGCCATGGAGGTCCGTGATCGTAAATCAAAGCTTTATTTAGTCCCACCTTAGGCGAACAATCCGTTTCAACAAACAGAATGACATTCACCTCCTCCTACACCATAGTGTTTCTGGTCGTTCTATAACTTCTGTTAGAACACATCGCCACACAACAGTCGTGTCCAAAATACGAGAAGAGGTATTTTCTGTGCAGTATGATAACCAGGCTTTCAACGAGTACTCGGATATAGAATTTCCAATTGCTCTTAAGGAGGAAATTGGCAGTGAATATTTGCTCATTGTCGGCATTTGTAATGGGCTGGTATGCTTGGCGGATGATATTGTGCGTTCTGGTAAAAGCTTCATATTATGGAACCCATTTATTAGTAAGTCAGTGACCCTTCCCAGCCCTGGTATTACCTTTCCCATGTATAACAGCAGGTTTGACGCTGCTATTGGATTCGGTTATGATGCTATGACAGCTAACTATAAGGTCGTTAGAGTTGTTACCCCTAACAATGAACTTATGGGTCCAACCATGGCTGAAGTTTATTCACTAGCCACTGGCTCGTGGAAGAGTCTTGGTTCGGTTGCTCCTCAATGTGCAACATATGGAGCGAAAAACAGGTCTTTTCTAATGGAGTTCTTCATTGGCCTGCAGTAAGCAGGGCAAGCGATGATCATTTGATATTGACTTTTGACGTCGGCAATGAGTTATTTTGCAAGATATCGATGTCAACGAGTGTCGTATGGAGTTACACATTGGGATTGTTGTTGTCTGTTTCGGGAGATAGAAAATCTATAGCTCTATTTGTGATGAATACCGATTCTAAAGATTTTTATCTTGAAATATGGGTGATGAAGGAGTATGGCGTGAAGGAGTCATGGACCAAATTGATTAGTCTCGGTCCACAGGGTCCAGAAAAACTTTTTCCTCGGGCGTTATGTTTTAGAAAGAACGGTGAAGTATTAGTAATGCTTCTTAAAGGAGGCAGGCACCTTTACATCGAGAGCAATATATCAAAGCCTGAATTTGTTTCCCTACACCTTGTGAGCAAACAAATGAGAAGTCTTGAGATCTGTGGACCATATTGCTCTGTTGATTATTATGAAGAGAGCCTCTCTCTTGCTGGATAAGGCCGATGCAGTTTCTCTTTAAGTAAAGGAACAAATGTTGTAACGAGTTTCAGTGAGATGTGACACGCCCCGACCCTAATATTCCCCGAATACCAGGATAGACACGTGTTGGCCGACACCTGAGGGTGACGAAAGCCATTTGATACAAAAGCTAAGAATAAGAAATAAATAAGGGTTATGAATTTAAAATACAATGAATTAATAAATTATGAATGTGTTCAGAGCATACATCTAACTAGAGTTCTAAAAGAATTAATGTAAAATTTAATAAATAAAAGGATGTGGGTCCTACACCGAGAGGACTCGAATATGCCAATGCAAAAATGTTGACGTCGGGATCGTATACCTCGATTCTAAATCCTGAAAGGGGGCGCAAAACAAGTGTGAGTGGACCAAGTTCATATATATATATATATATATATATATATACATAATACGAAAACAGTTATAAACATACTAACCCCCAGGTTTATATATAATAAAAACTACTAGCATAATAAGTGATAGGTTTACTGAAAACCCTAGCATGCCAAAAACATCTCTAAAGACATATCACGGAAAAACATCGTGGAAACCAAAACATCAAACGTCTCACATATCGTCTCGTAAGCGCGGTGTACTGCTAGTAAGATCACTGAATAATAATAATACTCTCGGCCCAATGCCTGCACCTAAGTGTCTGTGCCCGTAGCCAGAGATAACTCCCTCCCGGCCCAATGCCTGTCTCTGTGTCCCTCAGCCTTTCGCTAGGGATTATTTATCCCGGTCTAACTGCCAACACCAGATCCTCGCCCCAGACGGCATAGTATCCACTAGGTACGCACAAATAGTTACGCATCTAAAAAATAATCAATTCATAGTATAAAGTCATCAATCGTCTATACTATAAAGAGGGGTTTCAAAAACATGTTCTAGCATCCTATCGTCATCCATCAAATAGTCTACCAGTTCATGGTTTTTATAGAAAATACGATATATTAAAATATAGCTCAATATAGGCCAACAATTAAATCCTCACCAAAAACACGAGACGAAAATCAACATATTCAATAAACATACGTAACATAAAATCAAATCATAAACTCGTAAGGCATGATATTCATTTATGCAATTGAACTATAAAATCATGTAATTTTAGAAGGGGTCCACTCACAGTACTTAGCCGTAAAAAACTGCGCCACTAGCGAAGACGGAAACGTCATAATAATTGCCCCTAAGCACATAAATAGCACATTTAGTCAAACTCTACTCAAACAATTAAATTTGGGAAAACGGACTTCGAAAACGGGTCCAGGACATCGAAATTAGCCTAGGAGAGGCCCCGGACGAAACCCTGAAAAGTCAACGTTGACCGCTGACCGGTCAAAGTCAAAGTCAACTCTGACCGTTGACCGAGTCAAAGGTCAACTTGGTCAAACAGGTCTGGGCTTAAGGTTTGGATCTTGTTTGGGTCTATAGGGCCCTAAGGGTTTTGGATCTAAAGGGTTTAGGGAATTAGGTTTAGGGTGATGGGTTTTTAGAGTTGGGCTTAAAGCTCTTATCAGAAATGGCCCAAGGGCCCTAAGGGTTTTTAAAACAATTTAATTTAAATAAAAATGAGATGGGCTTAACGGGCTTGAGGCCCGAGTTCTTCCTAGCCCTAAGGCTTGGAAGCTAAGGGTTTTGGGTTTAGGGTCCTAAGGTTTTGGTTTAAAAGGGTTATGAGTGGTTTGGGCTTAAGCCCAAACCCACACACACACACACTCCTATGTGCACGGCCCGCAGGCCTAACAGCAAAAAAGGTTGGGCTTAAGTCCTCTGTAAATAACAAAGGCCCAAGGCTCTATGGGCCTTTAAAACAAAATAACAAAAATTAAATAAAATTAAAATGGTTTTGGGTTGGGTTTACGGGCCCAAAGCCCGTGGGTGTCATAAACGGCCTGAAGGGCCTGCGTGCTAATCGGGGAAGAACGCCGGAGCTGCTATAGCTCCGGGCGGCGGAAATCGTGCCATCCAAGTTTCAAACTACATATCAAAATGAAGAGGGGAGAGAGATGAGTAATAATATACCCTCATTTCGCCGTGAAACGGCTGGATGTGATCGAAAAGCTCCTCGAAAATCACGGTTCGTCGGAAAAATGGGTGACTTTTTCCCCGCGCCGTTCCCGTCTTCAAAACCTTGATAAAAACAAGATGAAACTCATCAACCATCATGCATGCATCCTCAACAACGATTAAGAGGAGATCTAAAGCTTACCCAACCAGAAAATTTAAGAAAACTCGCCAGAAGTTCTTTTCCTGGGCTTCTCTGCGCCTCGCAGCGACAAGAGAGAGAGACGGCATGATGATAATGACTATGATGACGCCGTTGACGTCAGGGAGGGTGGTGTGGTGCTCTCGGGTGTGGGTCGAGGGGTGAGAGATCGGGGAGTGAGGGAGAGAGACGAGAGTGAGTGCAGAGAGAGAGAAGAAAGAAGGGGGTTACGGGGTAAGAGATAGAGAGAGAACATGAGGGTTGACAGGGTGCTGCCACGTGGTAGCTCAATTGGGTAAAGGAATATGGACTAAATTGATAATTTCAAAAACATTTTGGGGAACAACGAAATTATACATATAATTGGGGGTTGGGGTGTTACAAGATGTCTAAGGCCCCTGAAGGACTGGTGTATTTTTCTCTTCTTTGGAGGGCATGTAACAATTTATCTGAAATGTCGGTAGATTTTCTTAAGTATGTCTTTGATTGTTGTAAGCTTGAGTTTTTGAAAACTTTAGCTGAAGCTATGGAGGACTCTTGTTACAAATTTCAATTGTCGTTGCAGCTTGAAACTATGTATTGAAGATCTATGAAATGTATTTGTGACTTCCTATAACTTAGAATAGTTTAGAATAAAATATCGCTGGTTTAGAAATTGTTAGGTTTGAATAACTAATAAAATATACGAAGATACAAGATCACAAACTTTTGGCCCAAAACAGGTGCTCATATTTAATAATTCTGTGGAAGAAAAAACCATCCCATAAAACCAAACGACTCCATAGGCATTTCATCCTCCAACCATTTCACTATTTCTCTCTCTTTCCTGTCTGCTTTTCTTGTTTACATATCAGTATGTCATGAAAGAAATGCGCAACCGACTTTCCCTATTTTTTCATCGGTTTTTCTCCGAGGTTTCGGTCTGAATCTAATGGGCGGTGAAGATAGGTGGCAAGGAATTGCTCTAGCTCCAGTAAATACAGAGATAGAAGAGGAGCAAAGGAGGAACTTCAACAACTCAGTGAATGCAGTTTCTTTAGGCTTTGTAGCAACTGCTATTCTCATCTCAATGTTTCTCGTCATGGCAATTTTTGAGAGATTTTTCAGGCCCAGATCATCACAGCTGACCACTTCAGCTCGGACTGCTGCCACTACTCATTTGGATCTTCAGGCACAGATTACCAACAATGATTCCAAGTTTGATCGCCACAACTATCACAAAGTAAGCTTTTTTTATCTTCTTTTCTTCCCCTTAATTGTTATTACTTACTGCACAGATGTGGGTTAGCACAGTTGGACAGGGCCGTGTTCCCAGCTCCTTTAGAGCCAAATTTCGAATCACTCTTCTTGTAAAATAGAGTAGTTTGATAAACAGTTTATCTTGCTTTCTTTTTTTACTTACTTGTTTATGGGAAGCACTTATAGTTAAAGGTGTGAAATTTGACGAGATTGTGCCAAAATTGGAAAGAAAAAAAAAAAAAACCATTGTTTTTTCTTTGGATAGTGATTTCACATTTAAGTTTTCTCCTTACAAAATCATTCTCTCGTTTTCACCGTAAATTCTCTTTTAATTTATTCAGTCCAAGAGTTCGAAACGAAATGAAAGAGTGCATGAGAGAAAAGGGAGCGTGGAAATTTACTTCCGTTGTTCTTTTTAGCACTTCCTTTTGTTCATTTGTGTGCATTATTAGCATTTAGGCGCTTAAGCTAATTGAGGAGTTGGTGGTTTAGTTTAATGATTTAAAAACAACCAGCAAAGATGACAGGGTGTTATTTGGAGCTTCCAATTTCAATAGTGGGCTGCATTACATTTAAGATTTCATAGGATCTGCATTATTATGCTCTACTTCTCCTTTTTTTTCCTTCTAAAAAGGGATCAGATGATGGTTTCGTCATAGCAGTCCAACCTTTTGGGGGCCGGGAAGATTCACTGAGGCATTTCAGCCTCCTTCTGGCCACTATCGTGTGATTCACACGTGCCCAGGAATTGAACTTAGGACCGTGTGAAATACGAGCTTGAAATTCATCTCCAAACATTGGGTCACCCGGGGTGGTTTTATGCTCTACTTAATTAATGATTAATATCCAAAATCTTGTGATTTAATTTTTAATTAAATCACTAAAAAATTTATCATTTTAATCCATTTTTCATAATTAATGTTTGTAATGCTTTGTCCACTCGGCTTAATCCTTCGGCCTTGTCTCTTTGACACTGATCCATCACATGAGAAGAGAGATAGACTACACCGTGTTGCACTTACGTCTCTCCTCACTTGACACTCAAAGAGAAATAGGCACATAAAGTATGCACCATGTTGCACCTAAGTTTTAGCCCTAATTCACACCCTTTGAATTTAAGTACTCGAAATCGTGGGTAATAGCTAGCTAGTTAGGTAAACTGGCAGATATATAATAGGATCCATCAATTCGCAACAAGAACTTGTTTTTTACCCTTAAACTATTACCATGGGAATGGCAAACTTAATCACTTGCTTCATATAGAACAAATCACTTCAATTCTTTACTTAATTACAAACTCACGCTCTACATCACTGTCACTTAGGATTTGTAATTATAACATGATAAGAACCGTAATAGGATGGGGGGAAGCAGATTATAGCATTGTACTTTGAGCCTAATCATGAACGAAGAGATAAAGTGAGAGGCAACAAAGGTAAACATTACATGTTAAATCACAAAGAAACTTTAGGCAGAGTATTACACCAAGAGATTTTATCAAAGTTCGTTAGCACCTTTTTAATTAATCATTGATTCTATATCAAGTGGAATCGGGTGCAGAGTTGGGTGAGAGCAATAGACGGAGAAATTTATAATTTGTGAAAATTATCTTGCACATCATGACGTGAATCGAATCTCGTGAAATCAGAGCACGAAATTGAAAACCCCCACATGATCAGAAAAAGGATCGTGGTTTCTGATTGAGTGGCTCCTAAACTGACACTCAGATGCTTGACTAAATTCATCACAACTAAAATCTTCAATAATAATTGTAATTTCCTATATCTTCTAGACATTATCATTTGGATCAGCTTTTAATTGTGCACATAACCAGAACTAGTGATGTGACATGGAGAAAATGAAGCTACAAAAATTGGGCATGTTGACGAAGATATAAACCGCCGTAAGCATAATCACATTTAGGAGGCAGGTAGTGTTCTAAAAATTGGTTTAGACAGCATCTAGGCGCTTAGACGGTGAAGGCCCGTTGCGATTTAGGACAAATCTTTTCGAAAAATCGGTCTGGAGTTAGGCGGTTTTGTTTTTTGTTTTTGTTTTTTTTATTAATTGTGTGTTTTTTTCTTTTTTAGTTTCATGGTGGTATAATTATGGAAATGATGTACCTAATTTCCAAATGATGTACCAATTGTGAAATGAATTGGAGCACTTTTGAGGGGATACATACAAAGAAAAGAAATAAAATAGATACAACAAGGTTAAATAATTTAGTTTATGTCCAATCCAATAAAATGATCATGAACAAAAAGAATTTAGTCTATCATCTAAGAATACTCATTATTATGATTATATGCTTACTGTTTTTTAAATATTGAACTTGTTGGATGGATATACTTTTTGTATTCTTCTACTTCTATTTTTGCATTTTATCATTATTTTATTATCCATGTAAGTGTAGTTTTTTTTTTAAGTGTAATTAGACACTTATTTACAAGATATATAATAAATTTACATAAATTTATCTAAACCACTTAGACGTCCGCGTAGCTGCCAAGATGCTAGGCTCGATTACTGCCTAACGTTTTTTTAGAACCTTAAGGCAGGGGACCATTTATGGATTATCTACCAAGGAATGTGGGACACTTCATCGTAATCTGCACCACTGCAGGAAGTGATTTTCGTATTTCCAATTTGTTATTTCCCCTCTATCATTTTTTTATTTTATTTTCTAGTTTTTGGATGAACAAATGAAAGGACAATCGCGGAATATAAAATAAATAAAAAACTTGGATGCCATTTTTTTATTTTATTTTCTAGTTTTTGGATGGACAAAGCCTTTTGTTCTATGGAAAGTGGTTCGAAATCGAATTGTCACATCAAACAATACTTACTCCAACCAAATGCCTTTTTTTTTGTTGGAAAGTGATTTTTACATTTTAATTTTAATGTCTTTGATTGAATTGAATAAATGAACGAAAAATTAAGAGAAGAAATAACTGAAAAAAGTGCATGATTATCTTTCCGTTCATGAAGTTAAATTGTTTTGTCTTAGTCTTCTAGCCTAGTAAATGTGGGTTGGCTACTAGCTCGTCTAGAAGGGAACTCTAAACCCTATATTTGATAATATATACTTGTTTGAGTGACATTAAACTACTTGATTATAGTAGATTTGACGCACTTATTGGAAAAGGATCCTCCTCGGATTCTTTTCCGAGATCCTAGGGATCCCACGATCGTGATCGTTATTGTGAGGTCAGAAATCATTTCAAAATTTAAAATTTAAAATTAAATATAAATAGTACCTAACAAAAAATGATCGCACGATTTACAATGAACGATCACGATCACGGGATCCCTATGATCCTTAAGAAAAAGATTTGGCAAGGATCCTTTTTCCTTACAGATTTGATCAATGTTGTCATGGTAGGTAGGTCGGGTGTTCATCTTTTAGCCTCGTGCCATATCTGAGAAAATCTTCGATATCACCTATATATTCACCGATATATATCATTATGTTAGATTTACTCATTATGAGTGAGACACTCACACAAAATACGTCCTCGGTGCGAGATCATTGATTCAGTGTCCACCCATCTCTTTGCCCCAATGTCATAAAATCCTTCTAATAATTGGAGGGAAAATAGCCAGAGCATGGTGCTGTAGCCCAAGCTGTCAATATTGCTGATCGCCTTTGGTCCCCTGGCAACTCTTGTCACCATATATATCATTTCATACAAGAATCCATAGATAAGTTGCTATAATCCAAGAGAGATATTCGGTTTTGAATCAGTTGTGGTCTATATATTCATACAGTACTTGCTACTAATTAAGTGGCCCCCCACTAAAAATTCGAAGTTGTAACGACATTGTTCTTTTTTTTTCTGCAATATTATTTCCTCCTCTGAATACCCTGCAGCCACAAAAACCTCTCCAATGGAACCATCTGTGTGTGGAGAAGATGATATAGTTAGGTGGTTTGAGGACGTGACGGAGAACGCCGGCTTGGTTCAAACGCAGACGCTCCGGCGGATACTTGAGCTGAACTTCGAAGTGGAATATCTCAAGAAATGGTTGGGGGACGTCGAAATCAAAGAGGTAGATGCATGTGTGTTGGAATCACTCTACACTTCTTTGGTCCCTCTTGCTTCACATGCAGATTTAGAACCTTACATTCAAAGAATTGCAAATGGGGACTCAGGCCCCATTCTCACAAAACAACCTATGACTACTCTCTCCTTAAGGTTAGCTTCTTATATTCATAAAACTTGAGATATGCTTCAAATTATTCTCAGTTTCCTACTATATTAAAATAAATATATATTTACTTAGAATATCGCTCGAATAAAATGGAACTTTTTTTTTTTTACTTTGTTGATGGGTCTAATAGTTAGTTATCATTAAAACTTGTATAACCGTGGCTCTTTAATTTTACTTTATTCATCTTGATCGTAGGGTTTATCCGACGAGGGAAGGAGGGAGGATCCTTGAATTCATATACAGCAGTAGACAATTCAAAACCAAGGGAGGATTAACAGCAGGAACAGCCACAACTCACTACTACGCCAGCCCGGAATTCAAAATCAAACAAGAAAAAACCAAGTCATT
Organism: Malus fusca; assembly: GCA_035220775.1. Lineage (NCBI taxonomy): Eukaryota > Viridiplantae > Streptophyta > Magnoliopsida > Rosales > Rosaceae > Malus > Malus fusca. The sequence goes on from CM069075.1 coordinate 6,308,719, forward strand.
CACTTGCAGCCCCGAAGAGGTCATTTCGAATGGTGACAGCAAGCAATCGACATATTGTCACCTCCTCCTCGGCCTCTTCTTCTCCGAGCAAGTAGAGTTCATTACCTCTGCCTTTGCCTACAGCATAGTGCAGTCCTTTATAGCTTTCGAAGAGCTCTGGAAGGAGTTGTACATTGACATTCGAGATGGCACTCTCAGTAAACGAATCAATCTCCCGAAAGTGAGAAAAGCTGTCTTGGGCATCATCTCGCCAAACCCAATTCTAGCTTCGAAAATAGAAGCTTGTTGCAGGGAGTTGGAGGGTTTGGATTGGTTTGGTCTAATTCCAAAGCTTTGGCCTAATGCCAAGTATGTGTACTCTATAATGACAGGATCAATGCAGCCGTATGTGAAAAAACTCCTGCGATATGCAGCGGAAGTGCCGCTAGTAAGTGCCGAATATGGATCAACTGAGAGTTGGATTGGGGTGAATGTGGATCCTTGTTTGCCTCCGGAGGATGTGACATTTGCAGTGGTGCCAACTTTTTCCTACTTTGAGTTCATACCACTTCATAGACAGAAGCAAGATTACAATTTGGTCATGGATGATTTCATAGAAGATAAACCAGTCCCATTGTCACAAGTCAAGGTTGGACAAGAGTATGAGATTGTCCTCACTACTATCACTGGTAAGTAGTCACTATTGCACAAGGACGGAGCTAGAAATTTCTTTTAATGGGGGCAACCCGAAAATCAATTCAGAAAACCTTATTATAGTATGGCTTATAACCAATATGAAAATAAGGATGATTTCAAATGATAATGTATCATAATTCCAATGTTACAAAAATTTCAGTGTAGTAGTGGAAAGTGGCAAAGTGATAAAAAAATATTAATAAATAATTACGCAAGGGTGAGGTTTTTCGATTTGAATGACAAAACAAGAGCATTTTTGCTCATATAACATTTGATATGGAGTATATGTAGTATGAAAGTATGTTGGATACTAGATACATATATTTTCTTCAAAAATAACACATGTGTATTAGATAATTATAGTCTGCAACTTAACAAACGAATCACTTGAGTTGGGGCATATGCCCCCAATGAGCCTTCATTGGCTCTGCCCTTGCTATTGCATACACCCTTTTTATTTCTTACTCACACCTATTTATTTTTTGCACGGATGTGTGAAAATTATTCCCCATAGTCTAATTTTGCATGCTAAAACTTAAGTCAAAGTGAGTGCTTTTTAGGTTTGTTGATGAATCTTTTTTACCATCCTTAATAGTTTAACTCAACTTGTTGTCCCGACCATAATGATCACGTGCCAATAAATGAGTTATCGGAATGTTAGTGAAAAAGTGGTGACAGGTCTTTCTATCAAACTTTCATAACAAAATCACTTCATAATCCTTATTAGCTAGGGAGCAAATATCAACGTAACCCTTTTCATTAATAGAACTTTGAACTGGACATGTTTAAGCATCGATCATTGCTATATGCTATCCTACAACAAACCAAACCTTGATGGAGGAACACACAGATGTGAACTGTCGATTATTTGCAGATCAGCAGCAATCTTGGAAATATCTGGTCCCTTTCCCTTGACACTTGCCCACAAGTTGCAATTTGGAAAAATTGGGTACTTTCTAAACTTAGAGGATACGTGGACAAAATTAAGACCATAATATCATGGTCAAAAAACACATGGACATTGCTTTCTAGAGCCCTAGTAGGTCTGCATGATGTATTGATCGTAATTGAGTTAGTACCGAAGTTAAAAAAGGTAGATGGACATAAAAGCAAATCTTGATCTTGGTTATATAGTCTATACCTATAAAAAGTCTTAGAATTTACAAATGTGCGTTAGTTCAGTTAGTTGTTTTCATTTCTATGTACTTGAATCTGAATCTGAATTGAGTTAGTTGTTCTCGTTTATTTTATTTTTTTTTTGCTCTATTTTTCAGGACTTTATAGGTACAAGCTAGGAGATGTGGTGGAAGTGGCAGGTTTCCACAATGGGACTCCAAAATTGAACTTTATATGCAGGAGAAAGCTTATTTTGACAGTAAACATAGACAAAAACACTGAAAAGGACCTTCAAATAGTGGTGGAGAGAGGGTCTCAACTATTGAGCAACTCCAAAGCAGAACTGATTGACTTCACAAGCCATGCTGATGTGCTGACCCAACCAGGCCACTACATAATATACTGGGAGATCAAAGGGGAAGTTGAAGAGAGGGTTCTTGGTGAATGTTGCAGAGAAATGGATGCATCTTTTGTGGATCATGGTTACGTTGTCTCGAGGCGAAACAATTCGATTGGACCTCTAGAGCTTCGAATTGTGGAGAAGGGAACGTTCAAGAAAATTTTGGAACATTTCTTAGGAAATGGATCGGCATTGAGCCAATTCAAGACCCCTAGGTGCACTAGCAACAAGGTGCTCTTAAGTATTCTCAACTTATGCACCATTAAAAGGGTTTACAGTACTGCATATGCTGATTAGCAACATTATTGTATTTGGCAAAAGTGCATATGGCGGGTTAAATTCTTCTGAAATTACATGTCGAAATCATTAGTTTGGCTCAGAAATAAAGTTTAATTCTATCTAATGTCGGCAATTTCTTTGTAGAGTTCTTGTGCTTAAGGTATATACATTCGTACGTGTGAAGGATAAAAACGATAATTTCTTCAAATTGTCTTTACTACTGGAATGTGAGAAGCCAACTTTGGTTTCCCAACCTTCACTAAAAATAATTGGACAACAATGCCCCTAAAACAAAAAAAAATTACAACTCACTAAAAATAATAGAAACAAAATAGTAGGGACACTTTTGTGACGAAAACTAAAATAAAAACAGAATTAAAAATCCAAATTATTGGAACCCTGAAAAAAATAAAAGAAGAATTTTAGTTAAAGAGGAAAACCACTACAATAAAAACACCATGTTCAAAAAAAATAAGAATTGAAAGTGGCCCTTTACCACAATGATGGAGATGTGTGTTGCCCTTACACCACGGCGTGAGTTCGAACTCCGTCGGCTCCCTAATCTAACAAATCTATCGTTTGACAAAAAAAAATAATAATAATAATTGCATTGAAGAAAAAATCACGGCGTTCGGGGCATTTAGTTTTCGGATGCATAGCAATTCCCGTTCAGTTTTCAAACTCCATAAACTTTTATCACCACCATTGCATTGTTCAGTTAGAAAATTCTAGTTTACATGGGATGATGCAACACTTATATGATACTTCTTATTGGCTATATATGAATCACCATTATCTTATGGATTACTATGCTTACCGTTTCATATACATATGTTTGATTCCTATTAAACTTTGTTGTATTATTTTTGTGTTTGTCATTGGCAGGTAGCTTTGAAAACGTTCATAGTTATCCATAGGACCTTCAGGGAGGGTGATGCAACTTTCAGAGACGAACTTCTTAGGGTAAAATACAAAAAATTACCTCAACTATTGGTGTCACGACACTTTCATACCTCATCTTTTAAAATTGACAATGACATACCTCATCTTTAGAATTTGGTTCAATGTTATACCTTCCGTTACTTGACCGTTTACTTTTCAGTTAAATGCTGACGTGGTTTGATTCAGAACCCACTTTATATTAAAAAAATCATTAAAATATTATTAAAAACTAAAAAAAAAAATATTTAATATTTTTTAAATATTAAATAATAAAGAAAAGTTCAAAAAAAAAAAACAAACAAACAAACAACAACAACAACCCTCAGTTTGTCCCTCCCCTCCCCCACTCCTCCTCCTCTCTCTTCTCCCCATCTTCATCTTCTTTCTTCCCCCAACCTGCAACCCCCAACAAAAAAAAAAAAAAAACAACAACAACCACCCTCAATTCGTCCCTCCCCTCCCCTCCCCCCTCCTCCTCCTCCTCCTCCTCCTCCCTCTTCTCCCCATCTCCATCTTCTTCTTCCCCCACCTGCAACCCCCAACAAAAAAAAAAAAAAAACAAACAAACAAACAAACAACAACAACAACCCTCAGTTCCTCCCTCCCCTCCCCCTCTCCTCCTACTCTCTCTTCTCCCCATCTTCATCTTCTTTCTTCCCCTAACCTGCAACCCCCAAAAAAAAAAAAAAAAAAAAAAAAAAAAAAAAAAAAAACAACAACAACAACCACCCTCAGTTCGTCCCTCCCCTCCCTTCCCCCCTCCTCCTCTTCTCTCTTCTCCCCATCTCCATCTTCTTCCCCCACCTGCAACCCCCAACAAAAAAAACAAACAACAACAACAACCCTCAGTTCGTCCCTCCCCTCCCCCACTCTTCCTCCTCTCTCTTCTCCCCATCTTCTTCTTCTTCCTCCTTCTTTTTCTTTCTGGGTTGCAGGGGGTTGGGGAGTTGATGCGTTTTCAAATTTCTTTTTCTTTTTTTTTTTGGTTGAAGATTAAGCAGGGAAGAAGATGAAGATGAAGATGTTGAGAGAGAGAGAGGGGGGAAGGGACGAATAGAGAGGGATTTTTTTTTAATTTTTTTTTACTTTTCTTTATTATTTTTAAAAAAATTAAATAATTTTTTTTAGTTTTTATTAATTTTTTAATAGAAAATGGGTCCCGAATCAAGTCACGTCAGCATTTAACTGAAAAGTAAACGGTCCAGTAACGGAAGGTATAACATTGGACCAAATTCTAAAGATGAGGTATGACATTGTCAATTTTAAAAGATGAGGTATGAAAGTGTCGTGACACCAATAATTGAGGTAGTTTTTTGTACTTTACCCAACTTCTTAATTTCTTTAGAGAGGACAAATTCTCTAGCTTTCTAATGTCAAAGACGATTCCAGCTCCATTGGTGAATTTCAAATGCCTTAATCTCTTGAATTCTTTCACCTCTTTGGCATGTCAATTGTCATTATTAGCTATTAGATGAAGTACTTGAAATTATTGCATGTATATTATGCAACATATACATGCAAATATATTCTAACCCTTCCGTCAAAGTATATTCATTGTGCACCGTGTGGTTGCACGTAAAAAACAAGAAGAAGAGAAAAAAGACTTAATTATGTGCTGTTCACCGTAGTTTGATTAAATTGATGAATACACATTTGAGATAATGAATTTTTATGATTAATATCACATTTATATGTTACTTAACTGTTACAGTAATTTTTCCCTTATGTTCTCTTTTCTTTGTCAAATAAATTAGTATGTTTTTAATGTAAGAATATGGAGGGAAATGATAGGAGCAACGTAGAAAAGGTTGTCACAACCTTACCTACTTTTCTTATATATTGATTTGACATTAATTTCAGTGTTTTTCTGGTTAACGTTTCATTTTTTATTTTGTTTATATTAGTATGATTTCTTCTTCTTTTCTTCTTTTTTTTTTAAGAACTAAAATTCATTATCTTTTGCAATTTCTACATAAAAGATCGACAACAAAGATGTTCGATTGCAATTTCTACATAAAGATCGACAAAGATGAACACAAATTCATTCTTTTTTCTTAAATATATTGTTCTAAATGTTAGGATCTCTTTTTCCTTCGTTTGGGGTTTTGTCTCATCGCATACAAACAATGTTTCAATTCTGTCACAAATACTCTAACACGCCCCGACCCTGATATTCCCCAAATAGCAGGATAGACACGTGTTGGCCGACACCCGAGGGTGACGAAAGCCATTAATTGATACAAAAGCTAAGAATAAGAAATAAATAAGCGTTATGAATTTAAAATACAATGAATTAAAATTTTAGGAACGTGTTCAGAGCATACAACTAAACCTAATCACTAAAGAGAATTAAGATAAAATTGAATGAATAAAGAAGTGGGTCATACATCGAGAGGATTCAAAGATGCTGCTGCGGAAGTGTCTTGACGCCGAGATTAGGTGCCTTGATCCTAAGTCCTAAATGGGGGCGCAAAACAAATGTGAGTGGACCAAGTTCATATATATAATAATAAAACAGTTATCAATGTACTAACCCCCCACAGTATATATAATGAAAACTACTAGCATAATAAGTGATGGATTTAATAAAAATCCTAGCATGCCAAAAATATCTCAAAAGTCATATCGTGGAATAACATCGCGGAAATCAAAACAATAAACGTATCGTAAATCGTCTCGTAAGCGCGGTGTGCTGCTAGAAAGATCACCGAATAAATATATCTCCCGGCCCAATACCTGCTATGTGGTCTCTGCGCCCGTAGCCAGAGATTACCAACTCTCGGCCCAATGCCTGCTCTATGTCCCTCAGCCCGTAGCTAGGGATTACCAACTCCCGGCCTAAATGCCAACACCAGATCCTCGCCCCAGACGACATTGTGTCCTCTAGGTACGCACAAATAGTTACGCCTCTCATAAATAACTACTTCATAGTATAAAGTCATCCATCGTCTATACTATAAAGAGGGGTTTTCTAAAACATGTTCTAGCATCCTATCGTCATCCATCAGATAGTCTACCAGTTCATGATTTTCATAGAAAATACGATATATCAAAATATAGCTCAATATAGGCCAACAATTGATTCCTCACCAGAAACACGAGACGAAAATCATTATATTTAATAAACAGGCTTCACATAAATCAAATCATAAACTCATAGGCATGCTAATCATTTATGCAATTAAATTATAAAATTATGAAATTTTAGAAATGGTCCACTCACAGTACTTCGCCATCGAAAAGCCGCGCAGCTAGCGAAGACGGAAACGTCACAATAATTGCCCCTAAGCACATAAAGAGTCCAATAAATAAAACTATATAATAGCAATTGAATTTGGGAAAACGGACATTAGAAACGGATTCATAACGTCGAATTACCCTAAGAAGGGTCCCGAACGAAAACACGAAAAGTCAACCCTAAAGTCGACGTTAACCTGGGGTCAACGGTCAAATTAGGTCTAACGGGTTTTAGGCTTGAAATCCGGATTAGGGTTTAGGTTAAATAGGATTAGGATCTATTGAGTTTTGGGTTTAGGGACCTAAGGTTTTTGGTTTAAAAGGGTTAGGGTGAAAATGGGTGGTTTGGGCTTAAGCCCAAACCCATACAACCAACACACACACACCCACACACACACACACACAAAGGCCGGCCCAAAGGCCTCACAAAAGGGCTGGGCTCGGCAGGGAAGGCCCAAGGCCTTGGGTTTGGTGGATCGCCGGACCCAATGGGAGAGAAAGCCGGAAATTCGGCCGGAAAGTGCACAACTTTTAACCGGCTATAACTTTGTCAAAACTCAACGAAATCAAGTGAAACAAGAACGAAAGTTGTAGCCCTCAAAGAGACGAAGAGAATGGTACCTCGCACAACGTCCAAATCGCCGTTGTTTGGCCGTAAAATGCCTCGAAAGCCTTGGAGGTCGCCGGAAACTGGGTAAGATTCAAATGTGTATAACTTCTTCAATACTCAACGAAATTGAGTGAAACAAAAAGGAAAGTTGTACTAATCGACGAGACGAAGAGATTGATACCTTGCACGCCGGCCAACTCGCCGTGGTTTGGCCGGAAATTGGCTCGAAAGCCGTCGGACTCGCCGGAGTTCGTCATTACACCCTCTCGGTGCTTGTCATGGCAAAGGGAAGAGAGGGAAATATGAGGTTTTGATGATGGTGATGGTTGTCTTCCTCGTGCAGGTAAGCAGTTGGGTGTGTATATGTGTGTGTTTGTGTCTCGATGAAAAGGTAAAAGAAGAGAGAGAAGGGAAAGAAGCACAAACAGAAAGAAGAAGAAGAATGAGTCACGGGGAAGGGGGACAGAGAGAGAGAGAGAACTGGGAGAGGAGAGACCGGAAAAACACAAAAATAAATCATAAGGTGGGCCCCACGGGCTCACCAATTAAGGCTTTAAAACAATTTTTAAATACAAATGGGGTTGGGGTGTTTCATACTCTCCCTTAACTTCTGTAAATTTTAAATTTCTCCTTGTATTATGTGATAGGATGATCGTCTTTCTTTTAGGTTTTCAATATGTCTCATAAAGAAAGAAAATAATGAAATAACAAATAAGTGAAGCAATCCACACAAATAAATACATTTAAAATGTGTGAGTCGCACTTAGCATTAGAAAAAGGCCTTTTGCACATGAGGTCATCGGACTAAACCGATTTGCAAACTATATAAGGACCAAATACAGTACAATTTAAAATTTGTCTCGGCTTAGGGCAAACTTTGTAGTTTGTAAAACTTTTAGGACTGAAAACGTGTTAAGAAAAATCAAAAATTGTAGATTACTTCATCGGACCAAATAACTGTGCAACCACACACAAAAGCAAGACTCCATATGGCTCTTTATTCCTTCCCAACCTGTGGTCCTACACAGTTCTCTCTAAAGCCGTCTACCGCCGGTCGGACATAAATTTTTCAAAAGAAATAAAGAAATGTATCTTTTTTTGTATTTTATTTGGATGACTCAAAAGAAATTGATGGGCTAGAAAAAGCACAAAAATACAAGACGGATGTTCTTATGTTGCTCATCTCTTACGTTTACAAAACAGACATACTTGTGTTTTAATGCTCATCCAAGAATCGCAGAGAAGGCACCAGGCAAGAAGAAGCTAAAGGTTGGAAAGAAGATTCCAGAGTACGCCCACTAAATTTAGAAGAACTTCTGAGTTCCATGGCTGTAGGATCAGTGTTTTTTTATTGCATTTTTAATTTTTTAGTAATAGCTTTGTAGTGCTTGAGTAGTTAATTGTATTGTTCTTAAACTAATTTAGTATGAGCCTTGTATTTCCGCTCATGCCTTTCTTTTACCTCACCACCATCTGCTGATCTACAGAACTGAAGTCTATCTCTCACCGTCGATCCTTGTCAAGCAAGGAAACAGAAATTTGAAGCAATGTTTGACTCATTTCCTCGGGAAATAACCCATGATATCCTATTTAGACTACCCATTAAATCTTTGATCCAATGCACCTCGGTGTGCAAGCCATGGAGGTCCATGATCGTAAATCAAAGCTTTATTTAGTCCCACCTTAGGCGAACAATCCGTTTCAACAAACAGAATGACATTCACCTCCTCCTACACCACAGTGTTTCTGGTCGTTCTATAACTTCTGTTAGAACACATCGCCACACAACAATCGTGTCCAAAATACGAGAAGAGGCATTTTCTGTGCAGTATGATAACCAGGCTTTCAACGAGTACTCGGAGATAAACTTTCCAATTGCTCTCAAGGAGGAAATTGGCAGTGAATATTTGCACATTGTCGGCATTTGTAATGGGCTGGTATGTTTGGCGGATGATATTGTGCGTTCTGGTAAAAGCTTCATATTATGGAACCCATTTATTAGTAAGTCAGTGACCTTCCCAGCCCTGGTATTACCTTTCCCATGTATAATAGCAGGTTTGACGCTGCTATTGGATTCAGTTATGATGCTATGACAGTTGACTATAAGGTCGTTAGAGTTGTTACCCCTAACAACGAACTTATGGGTCCAGCCATGGCTGAAGTTTATTCACTAGCCACTGGCTCGTGGAAGAGTCTTGGTTCGGTTGCTCCTCAATGTGCAACATATGGAGTGAAAAACAAGTCTTTTCTAATGGAGTTCTTCATTGGCTTGCAGTAAGCAGGGCAAGCGATGATCATTTCATATTGACTTTTGACGTCGGCATTGAGTTATTTTGCAAGATATCGATGTCAACGAGTGTCGCATGGAGTTGCACAATGGGATTGTTGTTGTCTGTTTCGGGAGATAGAAAATCTATAGCTCTATTTATGATGAATACCGATTCTAAAGATTTTTATCTTGAAATATGGGTGATGAAGAAGTATGGCGTGAAGGAGTCATGGACCAAATTGATTAGTCTCGGTCCACAGGGTCCAGAAAAACTTTTTCCTCGGGCGTTATGTTTTAGAAAGAACGGTGAAGTATTAGTAATGCTTCTTAAAGGAGGCAGGCACCTTTACATCGAGAGCAATATATCAAAGCCTGAATTTGTTTCCCTAGACATTGTGAGCAAACAAATGAGAAGTCTTGAGATCTGTGGACCATATTGCTCTGTTGATTCTTATGAAGAGAGCTTTCTCTTGCTGGATAAGGCCGATGCAGTTTCTCTTTAAGTAAAGGAACAGATTCAGTAACGAGTTTCGGTGAGATGTGACACGCCCCGACCCTGATATTCCTCGAATACCAGGATAGACACGTCTGGCCAACACCCGAGGGTGACGAAAGCCATTAATTGATACAAAAGCTAAGAATAAGAAATAAATAAGGGTTATGAATTTAAAATACAATGAATTAATAAATTAGGAACGTGTTCAGAGCATACATCTAACTAGAGTTCTAAAAGAATTAATGTAAAATTTAATAAATAAAAGGATGTGGGTCCTACACCGAGGGAACTCGAATATGCCAATGCAAAAGCGTTGACGTCGGGATCGTATGCCTCGATTCTAAATCCTGAAAAGGGGCGCAAAATAAGGGTGAGTGGACCAAGTTCATATATATATATATATACATAATACGAAAATAGTTATAAACATACTAACCCCCAGGTTTATATATAATGAAAACTACTAGCATAATAAGTGATAGGTTTACTGAAAACCCTAGCATGCCAAAAACATCTCTAAAGACATATCACGGAAAAACATCGTGTAAACCAAAACATCAAACATCTCACAGATCGTCTCGTAAGCGCGGTGTACTGCTAGTAAGATTACTGAATAATAATAATACTCCCGGCCCAATGCCTGCACCTAAGTCTCTGTGCCCGTAGCCAGAGATAACTCTCTACTAGCCCAATGCCTGTCTCCGTGCCCTTCAGTCTTTCGCTAGGGATTATTTCTCTCGGCCTAACTGCCAACACCAGATCCTCGCCCCAGGCAGCATAGTGTCCACTAGGTACGCACAAATAGTTACGCATCTTAAAAATAATCACTTCATAGTATAAAGTCATCCATCGTCTATACTATAAAGAGGGGTTTCGAAAACATGTTCTAGCATCCTATCGTCATCCATCAGATAGTCTACCAATTCATGGCTTTTATAGAAAATACGATATATTAAAATATAGCTCAATATAGGCCAACAATTCAATCCTCACCAAAAACACGAGACGAAAATCAACATATTCAATAAACATGCGTAACATAAAATCAAATCATAAACTCGTAAGGCATGCTATTCATTTATGCAATTGAACTATAAAATCATGTAATTTTAGAAGAGGTCCACTCACAGTACTTAGCCGTAAAAAACTGCGCCACTAGCGAAGACGGAAATGTCATAATAATTGTCCCTAAGCACATAAATAGCACATTTAGTCAAACTCTACTCAAACGATTAAATTTGGGAAAACAGACTTCAAAAACGGGTCCAGGACGTCGAAATTAGCCTAGGAGAGGTCCCAGACGAAACCCTGAAAAAGTCAACCCTAAACGTCAACGTTGATCGTTGACCGATCAAAGTCAAAGTCAACTCTAACCGTTGACCGAGTCAAAGGTCAACTGGGTCAAACGGGTATGGGCTTAAGGTTTGGATTTGGTTTGGGTCTATAGGGCCCTAAGGGTTTTGGATCTAAAGGGTTTAGGGAATTAGGTTTAGGGTGATGGGTTTTTAGGGTTGGGCTTAAAGTTCTTATCAGAAATGGCCCAAGGGCCCTAAGGGTTTTTAAAACAATTTAATTTAAATAAAAATGAGATGGGCTTAATGGGCTTGAGGCCCGAGTTCCTCCTGCCCCTAAGGCTTGGAAGCTAAGGGTTTTGGGTTTAGGGTCCTAAGGTTTTGGTTTAAAAGGATTAGGGTGAAAATGAGTGGTTTGGGCTTAAGCCCAAACCCACACACACACACACACACAGCACATGAACACTCATATGCGCACGGCCCGCATGCCTAACAGCCAAAAGGGCTGGGCTTAAGTCCTCTGTAAATAACGAAGGCCCAAGGCTCTATGGGCCTTTAAAACAAAATAACAAAAATTAAATAAAATTAAAATGGTTTTGGGTTGGGTCTACGGGCCCAAAGCCCGTGGGTGTCCTAAACGGCCTGAAGGGCCTGCGTGCTGATCGGGGAAGAACGCCGGAGCTGCTACAGCTCCGGCCGGCGGAAATCGTGCCATCCAAGTTTCAAACTACACATCAAAATGAAGAGGGGAGAGAGAGGAGTAATAATATACCTTCGTTTCGCCATGAAACGGCCGGATGTGATCGGAAAGCTCCTCGAAAATCACGGGTTCGTCGGAAAAATGGGTGAGTTTTCCGCGCCATTCCCGTCTTCAAAACCTTGATAAAAACAAGATGAAACCCATCAACCATCATGCATGCATCCTCAACAACGATTAAGAGGAGATCTAAAGCTTACCCAACCGGAAAATTTAAGAAAACTCGCCGGAGGTTATTTTCCTGGGCTTTTCTGCCCCGTGCAGTGACAAGAGAGAGAGACGGCAGGATGATAATGATGATGATGACGCCGTTGACGTCGGGGAGGGTGGTGTGGTGCTTTCGGGTGTGGGTCGAGGGGTGAGAGATCGGGGAGTGAGGGAGAGAGAGATGGGAGTGAGTGCAGAGAGAGAGAAGAAAGAAGGGGGTTACGGGGTAGGAGACAGAGAGAGAACATGAGGGTTGACAGGGTGCTGCCACGTGGCAGCTCAATTGGGTAAAGGAATATAGACTAAATTGATAATTTCAAAACATTTTGGGGAACAACGAAATTATACATATAATTGGGGGTTGGGGTGTTACAAGATGTCTGAGGCCCCTGAAGGGCTGGTGTATTTTTCTCTTCTTTGGAGGGCATGTAACAATTTATCTGAAATGCCGGTAGATTTTCTTCAGTATGTCTTTGATTGTTGTAAGCTTGAGTTTTTGAAAACTTTAGCTGAAGCTATGGAGGACTCTTGTTACAAATTTCAATTGTTGTTGCAACTTGAAACTATGTATTGAAGATCTATGAAATGTATTTGTGACTTCCTATAACTTAGAATAGTTTAGAATAAAATATTGCTGGTTTAGAAATGTTAGGTTTGAATAACTAATAAAATATACGAAGATACAAGATCACAAACTTTTGGCCCAAAACAAGTGCTCATATTTAATAATTCTGTAGAAGAAAAAACCATCCCATAAAACCAAACGACTCCATAGGCATTTTCATCCTCCAACCATTTCACTATTTCTCTCTCTTTCCTGTCTGCTTTTCTTGTTTACATATCAGTATGTCATGAAAGAAATGCGCAACCGAGTTTCCCTATTTTTTGATCGGTTTTTCTCCGAGGTTTCGGTCTGAATCTAATGGGCGGTGAAGATCGGTGGCAAGGAATTGCTCTAGCTCCAGTAAATACAGAGATAGAAGAGGAGCAATGGAGCAACTTCAACAACTCAGTGAATGCAGTTTCTTTAGGCTTTGTAGCAACTGCTATTCTCATCTCAATGTTTCTCGTCATGGCAATTTTTGAGAGATTTTTCAGGCCCAGATCATCACAGCTGACCACTTCAGCTCGGACTGCTGCCACTACTCATTTGGATCTTCAGGCACAGATTACCAACAATGATTCCAAGTTTGATCGCCACAACTATCACAAAGTAAGCTTTTTTTATCTTCTTTTCTTCACCTTTAATTGTTATTACTTACTGCACAGATGTGGGTTAGCACAGTTGGACAGGGCCGTGTTCCCAGCTCCTTTAGAGCCAAATTTCGAATCACTCTTCTTGTAAAATAGAGTAGTTTGATAAACAGTTTATCTTGCTTTCTTTTTTTACTTACTTGTTTATGGGAAGCACTTATAGTTAAAGGTGTGAAATTTGACGAGATTGTGCCAAAATTGGAAAGAAAAAAAAAAAAAAAAAACCATTGTTTTTTCTTTGGATAGTGATTTCACATTTAAGTTTTCTCCTTACAAAATCATTCTCTCGTTTCCACCATAAATTCTCTTTTAATTTATTCAGTCCAAGAGTTCGAAACGAAATGAAAGAGTGCATGAGAGAAAAGGGAGCGTGGAAATTTACTTCCGTTGTTCTTTTTAGCACTTCCTTTTGTTCATTTGTGTGCATTATTAGCATTTAGGCGCTTAAGCTAATTGAGGAGTTGGTGGTTTAGTTTAATGATTTAAAAACAACCAGCAAAGATAACAGGGTGTTATTTGGAGCTTCCAATTTCAATAGTGGGCTGCATTACATTTAAGATTTCATAGGATCTGCATTATTATGCTCTACTTCTCCTTTTTTTTTCTTCTAAAAAGGGATCAGATGATGGTTTCGCCATAGCAGTCTACCCTTTTGGGGGCCGGAAAGACTCATTGAGGCATTTCAGCCTCCTTCTGGCCACTATCGTGTGATTCACAAGCGCCCAGGAATTGAACTTAGGACATGCCGTGTGAAATACGAGCTTGAAATTCATCTCCAAACATTGGGTCACCTAGGGTGGTTTTATGCTCTACTTAATTAATGATTAATATCCAAAATCTTGTGATTTAATTTTTAATTAAATCACTAAATTTATCATTTTAATCCATTTTTCATAATTAATGTTTGTAATGCTTTGTCCACTCGGCTTAATCCTTCGGCCTTGTCTCTTTGACGCTGATCCATCACATGAGATCACATGAGAAGAGAGATAGACTACACCGTGTTGCACTTACGTCTCTCCTCACTTGACACTCAAAGAGAAATAGGCACCTAAAATATGCACCATGTTGCACCTAAGTTTTAGCCCTAATTCACACCCTTTGAATTTAAGTACTCGAAATCGTGGGTAATAGCTAGCTAGTTAGGTAAACTGGCAGATATATACTAGGATCCATCAATTAGCAACAAGAACTTGTTTTTTACCCTTAAACTATTACCATGGGAATGGCAAACTTAATCACATGCTACAATGACCTATGTTTATGCCTTCTATGATCTCGAAAACAACAGGCATGTTTAACCCCATTTGTTAATCTTCGTTCTACAATTATAATCTTGACTTAAGCCATATTTTAATAGGAAAATTAATGAAAATGGCTTGAAAATTTTGAGTTTTAATAATAAGGACAAAATAAAAGGTAAAGTGAATAGTACCATGATTGACTTTTTAGTGTAAAAATGTGGTTTTTCGTTAAAGTGAACAATACCGGGTGATTTTCGTTAAAGTTCCCTATTTTAATTGCTTCCCGTATATCACGTGTCCACGCGACATTGAGCGTTTTAGGAAGTTTAGGGAATTTTGGATATTTTTTATGTTTAGGAAGCCCTGATTTGTGGAGAGGGTTAGTATTTTGGAACGTATATAATTGAAGGAATATTTTTATAAGTTTGCTTTTCCTCGACCTACTTGTAAAGGGAATAATTAAAATTAATAAAGCCTGTTTTATAATAATTTTGATTAAATCATCAACAGCATGCTGCATTTGAATCTTTAAAGTTAAAAGCCACCAACCACGCCAGAAAAGTATATTCCTTGATCAGGACCCTATTTGATTTTACTGATTCATTTGGATTCCTCCTTCTGACTTCTTTATTTCGATGTGTCCAACGGTTTATTTTAGTTACATTGGAGTGAATCGAACTCTGACCTAAAACATATTTGCTCGGGTTGATATGTTTTGTATTACATTTGTGCAGATGAGAAATTATGCCAGAGAAGTATCTGTGATGATGCCTGGAGAAGATACGCCTACCTTCATTGCACATCCTGCTCCTGCACCGTGTCTGCCAGAGCGCATCGCTTGGCCTCTCCATCAACACAAACCGCGCTTCAGTTCCATCTTCAGCTAAATTGCAAGCCGAAGCAAGACATGGATACCGGCAACAAAACCTAGTTTTCGTTACTTCTTTTAGTTCCGGACATATGCTTGAATTTGGGTTAGTTGACGACCACGTTAGTGTTTTGAACGTAGGAGGAAGCCAGGAACCAAACTCATCAGCACTACGACAATCATATGTATAAAGCTTTGGCTGTCATCTCAAATGGATTTTCTTGGTTTTTACTTCTAAATATCAAATAATCATCTAATAAGTAAAGAATAGTATTTGGCTACTTAAAGGATGAGTCGGAGTTCCTATCAAAATTGTTTGTTCCAGATTTATAGAACTTTGTGTTTATGATCAAAATCGTTCATTTTATAAATCACTCTATAAAGATCGCATCTGCAAATAATCAATTAAAACTAAGGTCTTTAATTTAGTCATCAAATTGTATAAAAACAGATGAACAGAATTGGTAAAAGCATTGCGAACCGTCTATGTATTTGCTACGATAACTTGATTAAACAACCTTAGTTTTTATTCATTTTTTGTATAGACGATATTTACAGAATGATCATAGTATGAACGGTTCTGATCATAAACACAAAGCTGTATGATTAGAACACGAATAGTTTTCAGTAGGAGTTCCTACTCAAAACTCAAAACAACACTACTCCTGAAAGCGATGACCCATTGTCCTTCATTGTATGAATGCACCAAGTGCGGTGCGTAGTGTGAAAAGTGGTAACGTTTATGCTTCAAGTGGTAGTGCTTCAAATAGTAGTGTTGTGCTCGGAGTAGAACATTCCACTCCGAGAGAGTAATGACCCCTCCGATGGAGCAATGTACCACTCTAACAATGGGAAAGTTCACTTAACGTGGTTACGTAATGAAGAAAAACCGAGGAAGGACAGGAAATTTCCTAGAAACAGCGGGATGCTGGAAGCTTGTACCCATCCCATTCCAAGCGAAGATACCAATATTCCAGGACAAACCTATCCCCACACAATTTTGCAAATCTCAACATTTGAAAAACAACCACACACACAAAACAAGCCAAATAAGTAAATTATAACAACAATGGGAAGAAAGAACAGCAACATTGTCATTGTCTGTAGTTTGTAAATTCTAAGGTCGGTCCGCCGGAGCATGCGCTGCCCGGCCACACATAGAAAGAGAGACTTTCGTATTCCCTTTTCTTCCGTTCCTACCCATGGTCTCATCCGATTGAGAGAGAGACCGAATGCGGCATCTGTCAGTACACAAGGTCCTCTTCAAATGAAGGGTGCTCATAACTAATTCACACAAAATTAAGATACTCGAGCAACTTGAACAACATTTAGATAAAAGACTCCATCTTTATACCATTTTCCAGATAATTTACATTGTTTCGGAAAGCAAAACCCAATTTGCCATTGTTTAAGAAAGCAAAACATGTTTTGCCAACATTTGCAAGGAAAGTGCTTAATTCCACAGTACTTTCCAAAAACAAGAAAAGCACTTTTGACAAAATGCAACCAGTAAAGAATCAACTTTAGACAAAGATGAAGCACTCTAACGAAACCAGAGGGTTGTCGATGGAGGGCTCATTCCCCTGCTGCGAAACGCCGCCGTTTGGTTCCTCCTCTCTAATTTTACCCTCATTCCCCTGCTCCACGACGGCGCTGGTTGGCTCATCCTCCTTTCTAGTTTTGCTCTGTTTCTGAACTCCCACTCCCAGCTGTGAAGAACTACCACCGGCTGGTCCAGTCAACTTCGACGCCGACGGGCTTCTTCCCCTGCCCCCTCGACCCACTCCACCGGCCGTCCGGGTAGCCGGTGACCTCGACCTGGACGACACCGTATCCCGCCTCACTCCGGTGGGGCCAACGCTGCGCTGCTGCGTAGTCCGGAGCTGACCTGACTCCCGCCCTCGAAACGAACTCGTTTCGGTGCGATTTCTCTTCGCAATCGAAGTGTCCGATGCCCTTGCCAGAGGTCTGGCTGCTCTTTCCCTCCGGGCGGCGAGGTCGCCGGAGTAAGGGCGCTTACTACGCGCCGCGGTTGAAGAAGCGCCTTTCACTCTGGGACCTACATCTTTCTTCCGCTTACTCGTTGCCTCGTCGTCTCTGGCTTCCGTAATGGTGGTGGCTGTGGTCGCCGTTGAGTACGAGTAGCTTTCGCTGACGCTGACCCCACAGGGCTCCGAAGCCTGAGAAGGCTCGGCGGATACGGCGACGGCGACGGCGAGCTCTTTTGGCGGCTGCTCAGACTGGAGTTTCGGAGGCGAACGAGTGTCCTTGTCTGGGGTTATTTTGGGCACTTGGGGTTTTGAAATGGGGGTTTCGGAGAGAACCTCTTTCACCGACTCTTCTTCGATTTCAACAACCGGTAGTGGCGGTGCTGCGGCTCTGAGTTGGGTTTTCGGGATACGGGTCGGGTCAGGTTCCGCGAGGGAAGATCTGGCGTAGAAGTGGCGGTTGTTGGGGCTATTTGGGTGGTGGTGAGGGGGAGGTTTTTGGGTCTTGGCGGTGCCGAGACAACAACCCATTTGTGATTTTGATGGGGATTTGGTTTGTGAAAGCAGAGATTATCGCTTTTCAGAGCGTTTCAGAGCGCTTTAGTGTGGTAGCGACTACTAGGGAGCCAAGGTGGGAATCAAAGATTTCAAATTTAACGGTCATAAATTGGAGACTGAAATCTGAATGAAAGGAATTGGGGTGACAGTGAGAGGAGGGGGCTGCAGAGGGACTAGGTTAAACTTGTAAACATGAGTGGACACAACAAAAGGAGGGATGACAATCCAAACTGTTAAACCGATAATCGTGGATAATCACCTGAATTTAGTGGATTTGGGTATGAAAATTTGGGTATATTATGGATATGGGGAAAAACCGTGAACTTTTATTGGTTATGATTTTAGATATGGTTATAGGGATCCCTAATTCGTATATGTCCCTGAATCCGAACCGAATAATATATTTAGTATATAATATTATAGTATTCACCGAACCCTATACTATATTCCTTATTTATCAAACCCTATACTATATTCATTATGCACCAAACGTAATGCTTATGGGAGATATCAACAACTCACATCATCAATGTTTTATTCAATACTCTTATTTTTATACTCTAAAAAATTCATTCATTGTTATGTTTCTTGGTATTAGATGTGGCTATTGAATGACGAAATTAGTATTTACTAAATTATTATGCGTCAATTAGATGAATATAATTTTTTGTTTTTGATGAAGATGGATATAACCATTAACTAATGGAAAATCCGTTATCCGGTGGGTATGGTTAATTTGCGGTTATGAATATGGTTAATTTTCGTGGTTATTGGAATGGATATATAGCATTTATGTCTCCAAACCGAACCGTTGTCATCCCTAAACAAAAGTACTGCAGGCAAAGGAACCCAACACGCTCAGTGATTATATGGTTTCTAGAGCAAGTTAAAAATTTGGGGTCACCAACAGGGTTGGCTCAGTTGTTAAGGTCTTGCCTTGTGTGTTGTTTTATTAAAGTTCGAGGTTTGCTACCAGCAGTTCTCGTTGCTTCGCGATCTGTAAATTCCTATGCAAATTTATACTGACGGCAGTTGGCAGTTAAGTGTCATGCGTAAGTCCTTCTATCTCAATATTGTGAGTATGCCCTAGCTCCTAGCGCTAACGATGAGAGTAACCAGTCTCCCCCTAAACTTTTTTTTACCAAAAAAAACAATTTGGCGTCCGACTACAATACTCTGGAGTGAAATGCATCAGGATATTGATATTGATGGTTTTCGTACGGACAAAAGTTAAGAAACAAGGCCGAAAGATGCCCCATACGCCACCAGCGTCAATATTCAATATGGTCCCCAGAGGAGATGCATGTGAGCTTTGTGACCTACAAATTGAAAACTTGGGGCATGAAAGGCCCCAGACAAAACAGAAATTAGTAGCAGAGTAGGACCAGTACTAAGTACTGGTGCCTACAAACAGGTGGGACTTATAAGCAAAGAATATATTAACTACACTGTCCATTCCTTCATCATCACATTGTATTAAGTTCTATAAGATACATCATCGTACGGCCGTTGCTTGCATTCTGCATCCGACATTTCGCGTGTTTAGTGCCAAAACTAGAATCCGAAACAAAAAACGAAGCACATATACATGATTTGCTATTGAAGAATAAGCAATTATGCTTGTTATTAAGTATTAATAAGATGATTCACAACTGACAATTACAATGAATTGAGAATACAACCGGAATTGATATCGTAACAAGACCGGGTAAGCTTGGGCCCTCTATAATCATCACTTGTACAATACACAGACTGAGCCCGAGGGAGAAGAACACAGACCGGAATTTCATGGAAGACATGAAGATTTCATATGTAGGAAACAAACCCACTCATCACGAGGCAGAAACATGCGAAGATTTAGCCCGGTCTGATTCTATCATAGATTTGATGTAGTATTCACCAGCTTTGTATGACGACCTTACCATGGGACCAGATGCCACATATCGAAATCCCTGTTCCATTTAAAATATACAGTAAGTTAAACTTGTATATATACAAGAGGATCGGGTGATAGTATGCTTGATATACAATGAGATGTAACAATACCATGAGATGCTTGTGAACAAATTTATATAGGTGAGGCGAGCCAGAAGATCGTATGTTTAATAATGTTATGTTAAACTCCCAATATAAATAGGTTGACAAAAATCACATCCCCTCATTTTTTGGCAACAATGACAAGTTGACGTTCAAGGATTACAGCCTTGAGTAGTTTAAGTGTTTCATCCCCTATAAGAGTTAATTATATAAATCCTGCGTCTTCCTATGGTTGTATTGCAGTCAACATTTCTCGAAAAGTGAATACTAGTAAGTGAGATAAGGAAACACCCTACGATTCTTCTCGAACACAAGCATTACCAATAATGATCGTTGAGATAATAAAGTAGAGGACAAATCAAGTCAATAAGGAAATCCCTGAACGGAGTCAATACTGTTGCCGTAGCCAAATAATACACTAGTTAAAGTCACATGGAAGAGCTACTAATCATCCCAATGCTCAAACAAC
Organism: Malus fusca; assembly: GCA_035220775.1. Taxonomy (NCBI): domain Eukaryota; kingdom Viridiplantae; phylum Streptophyta; class Magnoliopsida; order Rosales; family Rosaceae; genus Malus; species Malus fusca. The sequence goes on from CM069075.1 coordinate 6,329,417, forward strand.
TACCACAAGAGAATATGAAAAAACCTGCTCCGAATAGAAACATGGAATCAAATAGCATAGCCAGCATAGTTAAGAACAAAAGGGTAAAAGTATTACCATTTCCATGCCAAGAGCTCGGTATCTCTCAAAGGCCTCAGGAGTAATGTATTCGGACACAGGCATGTGGCGCTTTGAAGGTCGCATGTATTGACCAAATGTCATAACATCGACACCTGCAGCTCTCACCTTCTCCATTGTCCTCACAACCTGATCAGGCGTTTCTCCACACCCTAACATTATTGAAGTCTTTGTAAGTGTTCCACCAGGAGCATAGTCTTTGGCCATCATTAAAACATCTAAAGATTGTTTAAAATTGGCACGATGATCCCGCACTGCCCTCTGAAGCTCTTCAACCGTCTCTATATTGTGCGCAAGGACATCTAATCCTGATGCTGCAACTTTCTCTACACAGCTCGAGTCTCCCCGAAAATCAGGAACTACAAGACAACGTGCAAAATCAACATCACATATGAACTCTAATCACATAATTGCCAAACTCCACATCCATTAGATTAATACTCACAACCTCTTAATCATACGGGCATACAAAAGGCAATATTTCGTCGAATCAAAATAAATGTTCCGAATTCCATACCTAGCTGACAACATCATCCTAATTTAAACTGAAGAACAAAACCATACCCAAAGCCTCAATGAGCATGCTGGGTTTGAGCACCTTCAACTTTTGCACGGTCTCTGCAAAATGTCCACTCCCTTGATCGGGCAAATCGTCCCGGTCCACGCTAGTAATCACCACATAATCCAAACCCCAAGACGCAATCGCCTCCGCCACATTGGTCGGCTCATTAGGGTCCGGCGGCGGAGGAGTCCTGGAAGTCTTCACATTACAAAACCTGATCATATCAGCACAAAACCAAAAAATTCCCATCAACATACATAAACCAAAAGACACAGCAATTCTCTCACATGCGCATTTCATCAAACAACTTGCCTGCAACCGCGCGTACACGTATCACCAAGAATCATAATCGTGGCGGTGGCGGTGCCAGTCTCGCCGCCGGACCAGCACTCGCCGAGGTTGGGGCACTTGGCCTCCTCGCACACCGTGTGGAGCTTCAATTCCCTGAGCTTTTTCTTGATCTGAGTGTACTTTTGGCCGCCGGGGATTGACTCCTTCATCCATTTCGGCTTCGGGAGAGGATTCTTCTTGGTTCCGACTTCGACGGAGTACGGGCCTTCGCCTTCCACGAAGTCCGTCAGAACCGGAGACTCGGCGGCGAGGCGGGCCCGGAGGCCCGCCAGAGTTTGTGGGAACTGGGAGGAGGTTGCGGCGGTTGAGGGCGGGGTTTGCGCGGAGGAGGAGGAGAAGGACCGGGCGGTCGATTTTAGGGTCCGAGCCGCTAGGGCCGTGAACCGGGTCTGCATCTCTCGCTGGATTGGAGATAATGCGATGGGAGATGGAGAGAGATTCAGATGGTTCGATGGTTGGTGGGGAAGGTGGATGACATTTTGGTGGTTTGTTTGGTCGTCGGTTTGGTTGGCTCAGACAGTTTTGGATCTGAAATCAACGGCCCATGTTTGATTTGGTAATGGGCCTGAGATTTTGATTTTATATTGGATTAGTTTTGGGCCACTGTGCCTGATAAATTTACAATCAAACATTGTTTATTTGGCAATCACTTCAATAATGACTAATTATGTTGCCATCGTAACTGAAGTAAAGTGATTTTCACACGCTACTTTTTTCTTCCTTTATACTCATCATGTTGAATTGTGCAAAATATGGGTGAGAGCTCTTAGTTCGAATTTCGTAGGCAGCAAGTTTAATACTAATTTATTATGATGGTTATTGTGAGACTTAGCACAAATCTTTCATTTTTTAGTATACGTCGTTATATTAGAAAAACAATCGGACTGCTATTTGCATTCTAAAAATATAATATTGCCTCGTCATAAGAGTAATTTTCTTTTTAAATATAGAAAGTTTGGAGTGCAAAGTTAGATTTTTAGAGTGCCAATAACAATTTTAAAAAATAATAACTAATTATTGTCGTTATCAATAACTAAACGAAAGTGATTTCCACTCACATTTTTTAGCATTTAAAAAAAAACATCTTGCAAAGTCTTCGAGGGGTACATATCACAATTTCGATAAAAATCATTTTATTACGTGATTTTTAAATGGAGTGGACTGTTACGTGATCTTTAAAAAAAAATCTCCTCACTAATTATTGTTGTTATCAATAACTAAACGAAAGTGATTTCTGCTCACTTTTTTTAGCTCTTAAAAAAACATCTTGCAAACTCTTCAAGAGGTACATATCACAATTTCGATAAAAATCATTTTATTACGCGGTTTTTAAATGGAGTGGACTGTTACATGATCTTTTAAAAAAATCTCCTCACTAATTATTGTTGTTATCAATAACTAAACGAAAGTGATTTCCACTCACTTTTTTTAGCTCTTTAAAAAAAACATCTTGCAAACTCTTCAAGAGGTACATATCACAATTTCGATAAAAATCATTTTATTACGTGATTTTTAAATGGAGTGGACTGTTACGTGATCTTTAAAAAAAAATCCCCTCAATATCGATTGTATAAGAAAATGGAGTGCCTTATCGACAAAGGAAAAAAAAACTCTTTTGAAGTACTGAAAATGTTGAAACAAATAAAGACCTTTTTGAAAGAATAAATCCTAAATTTGAAAAGAAGGAAGACTTCTAGCGCACTTTCCCGAACTTTCTAATTTTATTACATACGAGTTTCTTGACTTTTCGTTAAATGATTCTCAATTATCAACATAAACAGTAATAAATTTGACTCAGTTAACTCTACGATGCCATAACGATGGGATTTCATGTGATTGGAGAGGATGGGCTCAATTAGTCGATTTTGGAGGTTGGTCCCAATAAGTAGAGAATTATTTTTTTGTTGGAATATATGGAGAATTTGGTCATATTATATTCTCTCTACATATATATACAGTAGCTTGATTATGGCGCGACTCCGACAGAACTTGTGGCTGCGATTGGTGGGGGAGTTCATGAATTTGGCTACTTTTTTCCTTTTAGTCTATATAAATTTGACTTATATGTATGACAAAGACGTAAAATATTTGTATTGAGTTCGATACAACACTAGGAACTAGACTCAGCCCACCAAACCACAACACATTGGTCCCTGCATTTGATTCGGAACCTAACAGAATTTTATGTAGGGCTTGCCGCCTGATACCAACGACCATATGGTGCTAACTCTCATCATAAATCCACACTTGCGTGTATGTGTATGGTTATGAATATCTCGACAAGTTGACTGCTAAATGTAGCACGAAACAATAATTTTTTTTTTCAAGAAAATCGTTACGTGATAGTACTAATTCAAGGGTTATAGTTGTTAAAAATTTTGAGAATACAGATAATGTTTATCCTACAAGAATTCACACAAGATGAATATTAGTAAATTATAATTTACGTTGATATGATAAATCATATAAATAATGAAACAACAACGAAATACTTATTTTTTATAACGTAGAAACCACCTTCGTCAGTGCTTGATTAGAAACAAAATTTTAGGTTAAGGCATGTAAGTCATTGTCTTTAAGGGTAAATTTCACTCCTCGGCGACAATATCTCGGTGTAGTAGGTTACGACGCTCTACCCTTCAAGACTTGTGATCTTTGTAAGCATGCTCTCGCAATACTTAGATCGGATGAACAACTCAATTCTTTAGCACCCGAGAGAATAGGTGATCAAATTAAAAAGCAAGGATTGAAAACTTATAGAATAGTAGAGGACTTGACTGGAACTGCAATTTACCCTTTTGATTTACGCAATAGTAATATATAGGGCTAATCAAAAACAAAATGGTGGCCAAATAATGGGAATTCGAGGAGCATTATTGCACAATCAAATGCTAACAATAAACCTCCTTTAATGCATTAATTTTGGTTTGCAAACAAAACTGAGAATTAAAAGAAAAATTAAGAATGATATTAACATGATCAATGAAGTTTTGATATATGAATTGTGTTTTGAAATACCCAATTACATATTCCAATAATCCCCGGCATATTTCAAAATACAAATTTGTCAGAGGATTAGCTAGATCCATTTTTTACCTCAATAGGGGTTTAGTATACAAGAATTACTACTCATTTTTTGTTAATATAGTATATATAGTACCTTCAAATATTTAGTATATATTCAGAATATGCTTCTGTAATGGTCCATGAAACTTTTCGTACACCTGTTCAATTCCATTAGGTCCTATTTGGTGAACTAGATGTGATAGATTGTGATCAATTAAAATGGACTTGAGTCCAATCTGTTGTTTGATGTGTCAAAATATTAGATGGGCGTGACTGAACATGATGGGTTACGAGTCTATAATAGAGTGAGTTATTTAACATATTTTTATACATGAGTTACAAGTCATATCTTATAAGTTTTTGTCAATCCAATCTCATCTCTAAAGCTTAATCTTATCCACCCACCAAACGGGCTCTTACATCAGACCAGCTGAATGTTACTATCATATTGGCCACTCATAATTTTCCATACTAGAGTTGGTAAGAACAAAATTAGTTTCTATCGTATTTCAAGATAAATCTGATGCCATGCATATGAACAAAATTTCAAGGAAGACATGTTTGCCAGGGTCAATATCAATTTTAAATCGTATGTTTTAGAGAAATGGAGCATTTGCAATTGCATCATCATAAACTATGATGTATGTTTACCATACACCTAATCATTTATCACGTATCATTTCACTTAATCTTAGTTAATATTTTTTAAAATTGAAAAAGTAACATTTAAAGTGAAAGTTAATTAGAATTTAAGTGACAGGACATGTGACAGATAATTAAGTGTACAATAAATATATACTATAGTTATGATAGTGAGCAAAAACGCTATGTAGAGAGAAACTTACATACTTGTAGCATATCCCCACATTTTCAAATATGTCTTATCACCTGCAAAAAGATTTGTACACACTAATTCTTACTCCTTTTTACACTCATGTTCAATTGTACAATATGTGAGTGAGTGAGAGCTCTTAGTTGGAATTTGACAACGGTTCACGTTTAATAGTAATTTATTATGATGATCACTATGAGACTTAGCACAAATCTTTCATTTCTTAGTATATGTCGCTGTGTTTAAAAAAAAAAGAAAAAGGAAACTACTATTTGTTCTCTAAAAATTTAATTGTACACTACTCATAAAAATATTTTTCTTTCAAAAAATAAAAAGTTTGGAGTGCACAATTAAATATTTTGATTGCCAATAACAAATTCCCAAAAACAATGACTAAACGAAATTGATTTCCACTCACTATTTTTCTCCATCTACATTTTTACTTTCTTGCTTATTTTTTACCATTGAATTAAATATAATCCAGAAAGGCTAAATAATTGGTCATAAAACATAACTGAAAATGTTAAAAAAGTATAAAAGTTTAATCATCGTGACATAATAGATACTTATCGGTTTTATAAATAAACAAGGTTCAACCAAAATATTAACAAATGGAATGTTAGCTTACAATATCACTGGATAAAAATTGGTGCCCGTAAGATTATATTTTAGCTATCGACAAAAAATTAAAAATAAATAAATAAATAAATAAATAAATATATATATATATATATATATATCTTTGAAAAAGTCTATCTTGCAAACTTCTTCAAGAGGGACGTATCACAATTTCGATAAAAATCATTTTATTATATGATTTTCAAATAGAGTGGACCGTTGGGAGAGGCTTGTAGAGGGCTAATTCAAATCCATCATCCTCAATATCTCGTTTGTATAAAAAATAATGTCTTATCAATAAACAAAAATAAGACGCTTTTGAAATACGAAAAATGTTGAAACAAATATAGACCAATTCAAAAGATTAAATTCTAAATTTAAAAATAGGGAGAAGTTTTGGACATACTTCCTTTCACTCACTTTGAGATTCTTATCACCACGTTAAATGATGCTCAATTATCATTTCACGTCGACGAAAAGAGAATAAGCAATAAGTTTAACTTCTCTAATCCTACAATGGGATTTCATGTGATTAGACAGGATGGGCTCAATTAATCAATTGTGTAGGCTGGTCCCGATAAGTAGAGAATTCTATTTTTTGTTGGAATATAGAGAATTAATCATATTATATTATGCCCTTCATGTTCAGGGATCCTTATTTTTCGAAAAAAATAAAAATTAGATTTAAGGCTCATTCTACATTGAATTTTAGATATCTGAACCATCTATTTTGTAAGTTTCGATTCATAGATCATTCTGCAACAATTCAATTCAATCTGAAACAATTTGCCTATTTAGTTATCAAGATCAAATTTCATTGTTTCTCGTACAACAAAGTATTCGTTCATTTCTTTGAACCCAATTATATGTTTTAAATATTTCCGATTTGGCTAATATGTTGTAAGGATGATCTATGAGGTGCAACTTAAAATAGATGGTTCGGATCGTTAAATTTCGATGTAGTGTGGACCCCACAACTAATCCCATTTTTATAAAAAAAAATGGGGATCCCTTCCCCTTAAAGGCTTCCATATATTTACCTTTAAGAGAAGGGATCCCTATTTTTTCATAAAAATGAGGATTAGTTGTAGGATCCACACAATATCGAATTTTAATGATCCGAACACCTCATAGATCATCTTTGCAAAATATTAGCCAAATCGGAAATATTTAAGACATCTAATTGGGTTCAAAAAAAATTAACGAATACTTTGTTATATGAGAAACCATGAAACTTTATCTTCATAATTAAATAGGCATATGATTTTGGATTGAATTGAATTTTTGCAAGGATGATCTATGAATCAAGACTTACAAACTAGACAGTTCGGATCGTTGAAGTTCGATATGAAAAGGGCCCCATACCTAGTCCCCATTTTTTAGAAAAAAAATAGAGATCTGTTTGCATAAAGGGCCTATACATATATATACAATCTACCACATAACGGTCCCTGCATTTGAACTGAACTTTATGTAGGGTTTGCCTCTTGATACCAAGAACCATATGGTGCTAATGTTAGGGAATGACTTAGGTTAGTGCCAGGTGTCATTAGTAGTGTAGAGAATATGGAGTTAGTTGTAAGGTGGTTGTATTTATATATAAGTGAGGAAAACATATTGTATCTGATATCTTGAAATATACATAACATTCATTTACTCTCTCTTCTTTCTCTCTCTACATTTTCTCTCTGTACTTTCCTTCATTACTGTTGACATGGTATAAGAGCCGGCAAAGGGTAACACCGTCGTCGGTTCCTGATCTCTGTGCTTCCGCTCGTCGTCGTCGGTTCCTGATCTCTGTGCTTCTGCTCGTCTTGTTCGTGCTTTCATCTTGGTAATAGTTGTTCTCGTCTTGCTCGTCGTCGTCGTGGATCTCAGTCGGTGCTGCAACCCTAGAAATTTGGGGCTTTTTCGTCTGTCGGTCGGTGATTGTTCTTCTTGAAATTTCTCTGTTAATTGTTGCTGTTGTGTGTTTCTTGAAGGCGTTGTGGTATAGTTTTATCGCCGTTTTGTCTTGCTCAGTTGCGATCGTTGCTGCGGTGGGATTGTCGAGATTTTCTTGATATTATGTTGATTGAAGTTTCTTGCGTTGCTTGATCTGGTTTCTTGCTGTGCATCTTGCTTGCTTACGTATTGCTGTTCGTCTGTGGAGAATCTTGTTGACCAATTGTGTGTTTTGGTTGTTTTCTGAGTCTTGACGATACATTGATTTTTTACAGTTCTCATCATGGTTACAGTTGCTCAATTAGCACTTACTCAGTCACCAATTTCTTCGCTGATTCCTAGTGTTGGTAACACTGTCACTGTCAAATTGGATGATTCCAATTATGTTACCTGGAATTTTCAAATGGGGCTTTTATTAGAAGGAAATGGAATTTTTGGTTTTGTGGATGGATCCATTTCTTGCCCAGATAAATATCAGGATTCTGATTATGAGGACGAAACTGTTACTCATTCACATCATATTACTGACGATTACAAAGTCTGGAAGATTCATGATAAAGCTCTAATGACTCTAATCACTGCTACATTGTCCACTGCTGCTCTGTCCTGTGTTATTGGTTGTCAAAGTTCACAGGAAATGTGGACTAATCTGAGGGAACGGTTTGCTAACATGACTAGTGTTGGAAGTATGCCCACAAAGCCACTCATTTGATGTAATAGCTTTTTGGAATACTTAATATGTTAAACTTTTATATGTTTAACGGAAGAGCAATACTTATTGTTAATCACTATTTATTGAATCATGTGTTTAATCAATAAGAGAATCCAAGGGATGTATTTGACATAAGAGATAAGTGATCTAATGAGTTAGATTAAGGAGACCTTTCTCTTATGTTCATTCCTAAAACGTTCCTAGCCATAGGATTGCCAATTGGGCATTGACAATCCGCTAAGGTTAGTATGTGTTATGTTGACTCAAACGTGAGTATGAACTAGTCTCAAGTCATTTGGTGTTGGACACTAAGACAAACACATAGGTGCTCGAAAGAGTAATCGAGTACACTGAACTGCGATTAATGAGAGTTCAAACATACATGTCATGTACGAACTCTAAGGTTACAATATGCAAAGTAGTCCTTAGACCTGAGGCATCATAGATGTCTAATGGTTAGGTCCTTGATCTTTGATCATGACAAAGGCATTCCCTCGGATTGTCCACGGCATTGTTGGGGTCATGTGATCTAGTCATGTAGGCATATGAATGCACAACAAGGGATCTCTAACCTTCCATGGTGGAAGGAGTATACTCTAAAATATGATTCTAAAGTCTTTGGCCAAAGCAAATGAATATGACTAAGGAAGATGTTCCAAATCATATTCAAGGGAATCATATAAGAAAGTATCACATTGGATAGTAGACATGAAACAAACTATCACTTAAAATAATGTGGTTAAGAGTATTGTATTAGAGAAGGATCGTATTGCATTGTAATTGTAACTGGATAGGTTCTCCAACCAATTCTACTTAGCTTGGGTAACCATGACATACTGCTAGGTGTCACTCATGGTTTGTGGAAGCCCTATTGATTAGCAAACACTAATCATCAAAAGGGAGAATTGAAATGTGGTTTCAATTCACAATCGATAGTTAAGAGTAACATCGCCCACTGCCTCGCTAATTGGAACCTAATGGATCGCACACCAAATAAGGATATATGTGAAGCAATTAAATGAAATGGATAAGCAATTAAATGGTTTAATTGAAGAATGGTCAAGATTAATTAATTAGTTAATTAATTATACGAAATGTTCGTATTGGGCTTTTAAGTTGGTTTTAGGGCTTCGGGGCTCAAAAGTGTTTTGGTCCACAAGGCCCATTATGTTTAAGTTGTATGACAACTAAAACAAAATGGGCAATAAGCCCAATAACCATATAGGCCAACCATTTAGGGTGAGGGTATGCAAGTTTGCTTAATTGCAAGTTTGCCACTCACCTAAGAAATGAAGTATAAATTCATCTTTATAGCTTTGTTTTCAATTAGGGTTTTCTAAGCTACTTGGGGAAAGTTATCTAGCAAATTTACTTCCCTAAGTGATCCATTTTCATCCTCACAAATTACATCCTTGGTGAAGAGACATAGAGACATCAAACTTTTGGTGTTTTGGAGAACTAATCCTCAAATCCTCAAAGAAGCAAAGGAGCACTAAAAAGAGGAAAATCACAAGGAAGATCCAAGGAGCAAGGAGGTGACTTGAAGGCCCTCCACTTGGGTGAATCCCTTGTGTAATCAAGGATGAGCTTCAAGGGTAAAGAATCTCTAAATTCTTAATTATCTTTAATGTTGTTAAAGAGTCTTTTGGTTCACCATATACTAGGCTTTGAAAGTCATGGGTTTCATGAATTGTTTTTGGATGCATGCCTACTTTAAAGAGTTAATTGTTAGCATATGTATTCAAATGTTCATACATGTTCTTAGCTAGGACAAAATTTTTCCTTCAACTAGAACCAGTATTGTTCAAATGAAGATTGATCTGCAGAACATAAGGAAAGGGTCCGAGTCTATTGATTTGTATCTGCAGCGAATCAAGGACTGTAGGGATCAACTTGCTGCTGTTGGAGTGTTTATTTCAGATGAGGATATTGTCATTGTTGCTCTCAAAGGGCTTCCGCATGAGTTTAATACTATCAAGGCAGTTATCAGGGGCAGAGAGAATCTTGTGTCTTTAAAAGAATTGTGTTCTCAATTGAAAGCCGAAGAGGCTACTTTGGACGAAGTTGTTAAACAGGCTCCTATAATGTCTGCTATGTATGCTTCTAATTCAGTCTATGATGTTGGGGGATCATCTGGTGGTGCCGCACATAATGCATCTCAGCATTCTTTCAATGGTTCTCATTCTCCAATCTCTTCAACCCCAGTGTTTCAACAAATGCCATTTCCTAATCAAATGTTCCAGATGAATAGTCCTCTTGCTTTTGTATCTCAGGGTGGTTCAGGGACTTATAACAATTTCAGGGGGAATAACTTCAAACCAAATGGGAAAGGCAAGAAATTTTATAATCATTTTCAGCGACCTCAACAAACTGGTGCTCCATTTCCACAGCAGTCTTCATCAAATACTTTTCATCAGGGCTCTTCTTTTCAGTCTCTCCATTCTCCTCTGCCTACTGAGCAAGGATATCAACCTTTGCAGATTTGTCAAATATGTAATAGAAAAGGTCATGGTGCTCTTCATTGTTTTCAAAAAGGGTGTCAAATTTGCAATCGGAAAGGGCATACTGCTGCAACCTGTTTTGATCGAAATAGTGGTTTTTCTTCGATGGTGCCTCCCCAATTTTCTTCATCGTCCCACGGGTTCTCTCCACAGCAGTTTTCACCCTCTCCACAGGCTCATTTTCCTGCACCATTTCCACCTGCTCATGTGGTTCATCCTCCTCAGTTTCATCCTGCCATGATGAGCTCTCAAAATCATTCTCCGGTTGCTATGACTGCGCAAACTACTTCTTCTCCCTCTGCACCACAGCAAGAGTATTGGTTACTTGACTCAGGGGCCACCAATCACATGACTTCTGATTTGTCTAACATTCAAATGGCTGCTCCTTACTCTTCCTCTGATACTGTCACTGGTGCTAATGGAGAAGGTTTACATATTGCTCATATTGGCCATTCTAATCTTCCGTTACCGTCTCATAATCTTTGTCTCAAATCTGTCTTACATGTACCTCAATTATCACAGCATTTATTGTCTATGCATCAACTGTGCAAGGATAATAATTGTAGGTGCATTGTTGATGAGTCTTCTGTGTACATACAGGACAAGGTCACTCAGGAAATTCTGTATCGAGGATTGAGTAACAATGCTGTCTATCCTTTACCAGTCATGAAGTCTTCTCCCGTTTCTCCCGCATCATATATTGGACAAAGAATAAATTCTGCACTTTGGCATTGCAGATTGGGTCATCCTGCTTCTTCAGTAGTCAAGGCAGCTCTTTCTAAGGCTGATATTCCTTTTAAGTGTCTCGATTCTTTCTATACTTGTAAAGCTTGTTTACAAGGCAAATTTGCCAATCTACCTTTTCCTTCTTTGGCTTCAAAGTCTGTAATTCCTTTTGAAGTCATTCACACTGATGTTTGGGGTCCGTCACCTAGTTTGTCTATTGAAGGATATCGGTATTATGTGTCCTTTATTGATGAATGTACAAGGTACACATGGGTATTTCCTATCATAAATAAAGCTGCTGTTTTTGGTCTGTTTGTCCAGTTTCAAGCTTTTGTGCAAAATTTCTTTAATGTTCCTATCAGAATATTGCAAAGTGATGGTGGTGGGGAGTATATTGGGATTCATTTTCAGAATTTTCTTAAGGACAAGGGTATTTTGCATCATAAGTCTTGCCCTTACACTCCTCAACAAAATGGACTCGTTGAGAGGAAAAATCGGCATATTACCGAGACAGCTATCACTCTTCTTCAACAAGCTTGTCTTCCTCCTCAGTTTTGGTACCATGCATGTGCCACTGCAGTATATCTTATTAATCGAATGCCTACACCGGTCTTGTCTATGAAGTCTCCCTTTGAAGTGTTATATCATTCTTCACCCAAACTAGATCACTTGAAGATTTTTGGTTGTGCTTGCTATCCGTCCTTGAAGCCTTATCGATCTCATAAGCTTGCCCCAAAGACCAGTGAATGCATATTTTTGGGATATGCTGCTCAGTATAAAGGGTTTATCTGCTTTAATCCTAAAGACAATAAACTGATTGTCTCTCGGCATGTTCTGTTTGATGAACGTCAGTTTCCTGCAACTCTTATGGCTAGTCCTTTTGTCTCTGGTTCCAAGGTGGCTTCCATGTCTTCCACTGTACCCTCCAATACTTTTCATCATCCTTCTTTAGCATCTATACCGGTTCCACAAGTGTTCTCCCGGGATTCCAGTTCTCAGCATAGTCCTCCCGTATGTTCTTCAGCACCCAATGAGTTTGTTTCTTCTGGTACCATTTCCTCACTACCAGGGGATATTTCCATGGGTCACCTGTCCAGTGCAGCTCTTTCTGGTCCAGCCATGTCTGAGTTACGTCCTAATACTCATCTGTCTCAAGTTTCTGAGTTGCAACAAGTTTCTGTTGCTGCTGTTAACTCTCATCCTATGCAGACTCGGTCCAAGTTGGGCATTTTTAAGAAAAAGCAGGCCTTTTCTGTTGACGTTCACGCTGGTGCTCAGGAACCTCAGTCCTACTCTGCTGCTTGTAAATTGTCAGAGTGGCGAGGAGCAATGCAGGCCGAGATGGATGCTCTTCTTCAGCAGAAAACTTGGACCTTGGTTCCCCTTCCTCCCGATAAGAACTTGGTTGGGTGTAAATGGATTTATAAGATAAAAAAAACATCCTGATGGTACTATTGCTCGGTACAAAGCCCGGTTAGTGGCTAAGGGATTTTCACAAGAGGCGGGGTTAGATTATTATGAGACTTTTAGTCCTGTGGTTAAACCTACCACAGTGAGACTTCTCATTTCTTTAGCTGCTTCTAATGGCTGGCAACTCAAACAATTGGATGTCAAAAATGCTTTTTTACATGGCTTTCTTGACGAGGAAGTATATATGGCTCAACCTCAGGGTTTTGTAGATCCTCTTCACCCCACACATGTGTGTAAACTCCAAAGATCTCTATATGGGTTGAAGCAGGCTCCCCGAGCATGGAATGATCGTTTTACTAAATTTCTTCTTACTTTGGGCTTCAAATCCTCTTATGCTGATCCATCCTTGTTTGTCAAGTATGAGAATCAATCTATTGTTGTTCTTTTGTTGTATGTGGACGACATTATTCTTACCGGTAATAGTGTTGTTGGGGTTCACAGTGTGATACAACAGTTGACTGCAGAGTTTGATATGACAGATCTTGGTCTTCTGCATTATTTTCTTGGGTTACAGATTGAGTATCGTTCCAGTGGTCTTTTTGTTCATCAATCCAAGTATATCACGGATTTGTTACACAAGGCAGACATGTTCCATTGCAAGCCGTGCCTTACTCCATGTCATCCTAATCACAAGCTGTTGACTCATGGCAGTACTGCTTTCTCCGACCCTTTCAAATATCGGAGTATCGTTGGGGCTCTTCAATATCTCACTTTTACTCGCCCTGACATAGCCTATTCCGTGAATCAGGTTTGTCAGTTTATGCATGCTCCTCTTGATGATCATTTCATTGCTGTTAAACGGATCTTGCGATATCTCCGTGGCACTATGCATCTTGGTGTCCATTTTACACCTGGATCTCTTGATATTAAAGCATATACTGACGCTGATTGGGCTGGAGACCCCAATGACCGTCATTCCACCACTGGTTTTGTTGTGTTTTTGGGTTCTAATCCTATTTCTTGGAGTTCCAAGAAACAACATACAGTGAGTCGCTCGTCTACTGAAGCCGAATATCGTGCTATGACCACCACTACTGCTGAAATAGTATGGCTTCAACAGCTTTTACGGGATCTGCATATTTCTTGTCAATCTGTACCCCTTCTTCATTGTGATAATCTTTCTGCTATGGCATTGGCTACTAATCCTATCCTTCATTCCAAAGCCAAGCACATCGAGATAGATTGTCACTTTGTTCGTGAACGCGTTCAACAAGGGACGATCATGCTTCAGTTTGTCTCTACCACAGAACAGTGTGCTGATGTGCTCACCAAAGGTTTATGTTCTTCTCAGTTTCAGGTTCATTGTTCCAATCTTATGTTGGGTTCTTCCCTTCCTAAGATTGAGGGGGAATGTTAGGGAATGACTTAGGTTAGTGCCAGGTGTCATTAGTAGTGTAGATATGGAGTTAGTTGTAAGGTGGTTGTATTTATATATAAGTGAGGAAAACATATTGTATCTGATATCTTGAAATATACATAACATTCATTTACTCTCTCTTCTTTCTCTCTCTACATTTTCTCTCTGTACTTTCCTTCATTACTGTTGACAGCTAACACGCAAATCATAAATTCACACTTGCATGCATATATGGTTATGAATATCTCTACAAGTTGACTACTGAACGTAATGATATTACTAATTCAAATGCTATAATATTAGAAGACGATGAAATTTATAGTGGATCCAAATTAGTAATACCATGGGATATGCTGCTAATTGTGACTAGGTGTTTTGTGGTGGAGAAGAAAACGAGAGGTCTTAAAATAGTGATATCAAAAGATATTTGTTTCAAGCGTGTCAACTTGTGATTGGGCATGGATTTGTGCAGCCAATAAGCACATGAGCATCAACCTTAAGTCGAGAATCTATTCAATTGAATTGAAAGGGGCACCACCAACACCAAAGGTCCTATAAATAATAACAAACATTCTGAAAGAGTGAGATAGAAACGGTTTGTTGATGTCGAAAGCAGGATATGGATTAGGTAACGCATGACAGCTTTGTCACTATTAGATACCTTTGGATATATACAGAGAGAATAATTACTTGCCTTATCTCTTTTAGGATGAATTCATGCTCTCTCACTTAAATAACGTTTCTTCACTATAAAAGTTTTATAATCACAACGATCAAATTTTCAACCCTCATTTGATGGTATCTCAATGCAAATTTATTCGAATTAGAAACCAGTTAGTCATTCGAGTGTGATAAATAAATTAACAGTTCATCATGAATACGTTACTTATACCTAGATTGTTGATTTACGAGACACATTTGAATGACTAAACGGTTTCCGACCGAATAATTATTTGTAAGGATGATCTTCAAATGATGGTTTAAAATTAAAAGGTTTCAATTATAAATTTCTAATATAAATATACATTATTTGCAAATGCAAGCATTACCCATATAGTAGTGATATTCACACATAATTTTTAACTTCACACACGCCCTTGTTTATTTTTTGTTCATTGTTCTTCTTCAATTCATTTAATCTGATGGTTGAAAATTAAGAGGATGCGTGAAGAATAAAAATAAGTATGTAGATAGCACCACTATTATCCAATATATACACACACTTAGCTTAGATTAGCATGCACTAAATATGTATAGATATCCAAATCAAATTCCATGTTTTAATAATTAATATGAGTGTGACTTTTTTTTTGTCGAAAAATGTAAGTGTGGCTTAGCCAGCCTTATTCCTGGCTAAAATTCAGTTATTATGTTGCTTTCTATGTTTTTCTCCTCCAACTCCATACTATGAATAGTTGTCCTTTTTGGTTTTATACTTTTAATGTTAATAATAGTGTACATATTTCAGACATGCTCACCTTTTCTTGGATCTCGATTTTTTCCTCTCTATTTTCCTTCCCCTCCCGTTCCTTCCTATTTGAACGCTTAATTTCAACATCTTGTGTATAGAGAGAGAAAGACAAAAAGGAAAGAGAGAAGATGAGAAGGTAGGAGAGAAGATTTGAAGGGAAAAGAATCCTACTCTCATTTTCTCTCTGTTGAATCAAAATGCTTATACAAATCTAAGACCAAATCACTATGTCCATTGGAAAATAAGCTTTGTTTTCCTTTTGTTATAAAGGGATGGAGCTCTTCACCTTACAATAAATTTTGAGACAATGATCACGTTTTATGATCACCATAAATTACGCAATAACGAAATCTCGCACAAACACACGAGATGATTTTAATTCTTAAACATAAATGTTTAGAATCGGTTCACGCGTATATGACACTCGTCTTCATATGAATTTAATGAATATTGTAAGATGAGAGCAGACATATTATGTCCGTACAGTGTGCCATGTGATATATGGATTAATAATTGAGCAAAATACATAAATATAGTAACCTAATAGAACCTTAATTCAGCCGTGGTGTCGGCGTAATATACTATTTCTTCCAGGGACAAAACAGACACTTTAAACTATGATTAAATCCGCTGACGTGAACAAAACGACACAAAAGTTGGCGTTTAAATTTAGTCGGTGGGCTTAACTGGCCTTTGTCAGATAGATTCCCCGATGAGTGACAGCTAAAATCTGCTTCCCTTTTTTCAGATACCCATTTTTTTTTTCTCCAATTTTTCTTACGACTTCTGACTTTTCTGAAAAAAAAGCAGATAAAATTGCTTTTTTCAAAAGCGCTTTTTCTGACCTACAATTTTATTTCCACACCCTAACGTTTATGACAAAAATATTCCAGCGCTCCTCATCCAGACGGGCTTCTGGAAAAAGTCAAGATTTATGACCGTTTTCGTAATTTTGTTTTCAGTGGATATTTAAATATATTAAATTTTGTGGGCTTTCAATGAGCTAAACAAAAAGCCCATAATAATCATCCGACGAAACACGTGAGGCCCATAGAAAAGCTGGCGGCTATTATTGACGGTACGGTCTTTTATAGTAAGAAAACTTTTGAAACTTAGTTTTCCGGTGTCCCTTAATTTATCACGTTACGCGCGCGGGGTAAGCGTGGCAGCACAAACACTACCATGGCAAATGTTTTTTTTTTTTTTTTTTTTTAAATTCTAATTTCAGTCCAAATAAAACTTCTTAAGGTATTTTGCTTTTATTTAATTTTTCAAAAAAAAAAAAATGGTGGAAATATGGAATTATTATATGGTCTATTGTTTTTATTAAGCACAAGTATTAGTAACATAACAAAAATGCATTCCTAGTTTTCTCTTTAGTTGATTCAACTTTTAAAGATTTTGTTCATGATTATCATATGATCTGGCGACACTCAATATTTATTTTGTTGAAAGAGATTTTCTTAGACAGAGCACACAATTAATGCGCTCAATTCTCACAAAAATACATGGTAGTCATTAAGTTTTTTGTTTTCATGCTTCTAAAGAGCCAAATACACCTAAAAAAATATCTTCCCACGTTTAAGATGTGCAATTCATTAGCCACAAATTTAGATGGACTCACACGATTCAAGCATCCTCACAATATTTATCCCAAAATTTACAAGTGAAAGAAAAGTAAAAATATTTTGAGATATTATTATTCTTAGAAGATGAATCTCAAATATAGTAAATTTCACACGCGCCCGACAGAGAGCGTGGACTTGATGTTCACCCTTTTTCTTACGAGGAGATATGCATGACTTACACGCACAGGCATTGACACATACAGTGTTCCCCAGTACAAGAAGTTTAGAGAGAGAAAGATAGTGGAAGGAGAGAGAAAGAAAGAACAGAAAGCAGAGAGAGAAAGAAGAGTTTCAGAGCTTCACAACACCTCCACCTTCCTCCTTCCTCCTTCCTCACTCTCTCTCCACCTTTCTGCAGTTTCCTCTGCCTTTTTCTCCACCTCTTTCTTTTCTCCCAAGGCTTAAAAAAACAGTTTCCGGTAAATATAAATCCAAATAATGACGCGATAATAATACTCGCATCCCTCACTTCCATTGCTTAATCCATTGCATCTTAGCGTCTAAGGTTTTTTTATCTTGTCCTGCTAAAAACATCCCAGATAAGCAATCACTTCCTTTTCCGCAAAGCTCTCTGCATTTTCCTGCATTATTTAATTCAATAATTTCCATTGGTTTCACTCAGCATTTGGTTAATTAGTATTTCACCTCTCCATTTTCTCTGTAAGTTCATCTCGTTGCTTTTTTACATGAACCATTTGCTTGTCTGTATGTTTGATTCTCTTATGGGGTTGTTTATCTTTGAATTTTGGCAATTGGGTTTTCGTTTTCTGGGATGTTAAGATCATGGGTTGTTTTCTGTTTATATAAAGTATTAATTTTTGTTATTTAATAATCCCTGTTAATTTGTTTTTTAATTGCTTTTCAGATTGGAAGATGATGTGTGAGTGATTGGATAGAGAAAGGGGGATTGAGAAGTAAGCTAAAATTTGAGAGCAATGGGAAGGAAGAGATCTGTTTTGGAGCACAAGAAGTTGAAGATCTATGCTGAGGTTTCAGTGGGGTTGCTTTTGATCTACTTTGCTCAAGTTTCTCTTGGAGCAACTAGTTCTACTGATGGTAATTCTCTACTTATTCGATAGATTTTTCGCTATAATGTGGCTTCGGTCTGGTAGTTTCGGAGTTCATATGCGTTAGTTTAGTGAAATTGTGTGTGGAAGTATGTTTACTTGATTGTTTTTCTTAGTTCATATGGTTAATTGGAGATGTAAACACTTATTGTATGTGTTTTACTTGTGGTTTGATCAGTTGCTGCAATTAACAACTTACATGCTTCGCTTGGCACGCCTGTTCTTCCCGGGTGGACTTCTGCTGGAGGAGACCCGTGTGGTGAAGCATGGCAAGGTGTTCAATGCAACGATTCTATAATATTGGGAATGTACGTTAACCTCTTTGCTCGACTTCTTTTATTGATATAATTTTTTTTTGTAACATGTTAATTGTCAGTGGCTTATGGTTCTAATGATTTTATAGTGTTCTTAATGGCGCTAATTTGGGAGGAGAACTGGGTGAACACTTGGGAATGTTTTCTTCAATACGGGCAATGTAAGTTGTACTCTCTTTTTCTGGTTGAACTTGATGATTGTGTACGTGTGCGAGATTGCTGGTTTGTTATATCTTTTGCTCCAAATTAATTTTTTCATTCACTGGCATTAAAATCCTTTACATTGTTCTTCATTTCAAGACAAAACAGGCAAAATGGGAGTGATATGCAGGATGGGGCGATTGCGAGTAGAGTTAGGTTTGATTAGTTTGTATGGGCTTTTTGTGTTTAAGGTCACCACATTTTTTTTTACTCGAGTTATTTACTTTGGATGATAGTGTGGGGTGCAAAGCTCATCACTAGATGGTTTTCAACATGCTCATTAGGATGATAGTGCATTTGACAAGTGACTTGTTTCCATGGAGTGTGAGTGCGCTGCATATAGAATGCAAATTGTCGGGAAAAGATCGTAGAATACTTGCCTCATATCATAATATGTAGCTGACCTTATGTTTTTGATACATTTGTGGACCTTTAACATTGGTGTTTGTGTGCAGAGATCTAAGCAACAACCATATCGGGGGAAGTATTCCATCCAGTTTACCTGCTACCCTGCAAAGCTTGTACGTGAACCCTCTTTATGAAATAATAATTTTGTACTGCATATATTAAATACTAGCCCCAGACTGCTGATTATTTCCTACCTGTTGTGCTCACATCCTTGTGCAAAAGATTTGATAGTCTTTACCTTTGGCAGTTTTCTTTCAGCTAACCAATTCACCGGAAGCATCCCAGATTCTATAGCCTCGTTAGCTGTGCTCACAGCAATGTAAGTCATCAATTTGCTAGCTTTTGGTACAGCACAGCAGCTGCCAGTTTTTTATATAATTGTTTCTAAGATATACTATTTCGCCAATCAGGTCTCTTAATAATAATCAATTAACTGGAGAAATACCAGATTCCTTTCAGACCATTCCAGGGTTGACCAACTTGTAGGTTCTTATTCTGAATTTTTCGGAATTATACTTTGGATGACTTTTGTTAACTATTAGTAGCTGATGTACACACTGACTTTTTGCAGAGATATTTCCAGTAACAATTTGAGCGGCCAACTGCCACCCTCTCTAGGAAGCCTGACAACTCTGACCACTCTGTGAGTATCTTGTGTCAGGTTTTTATTATGCATAGTTTATCTCAATGAGTTGAGCTAACTCCTCTATTGGCAGACATTTGCAGAACAATCAGCTGTCTGGAACCCTCGACGTTTTGCAGGATCTTCCCCTAAGCGACTTGTAATCCTCTAAACAACTCATTTTGATTGTTATATACAGTAGTCAGAAGTTTATAGTTTTATCTTGCCTTCTGATTATGTCCACTGTTTCTTTCCCATCATAAATGATTTTCTGCCTTGTTGAACAGGAATATAGAGAACAACCTTTTTGCTGGACCCATACCTGAAAAGTTGATGAGCATCCCGAATTTCAAGTGCGGTTTCACACACAGTAGACTTATCTTTAAATGAAGCTTTAAGTTTTATTGTTATCAAGGAAAGAGATTCTCCAAGTAGCTAAGAGCTAATTCTTATATTTTTAATGCAGAAAAGATGGGAATCCATTCAATGCTTCTCTTGCTCCAGTCCCTCCACCAACATCACCCACATCTCCATCGAGTCCGCCAGCACCTCCGCTAGCATTTTGGGGACCACCTACTGGGAAAACACCTGGCAGAAGTCCTCCAAAAAATGGGAAATCGGCTGATGGACCATCTTCACAAGATGCATCAAATTCTGGAAAACCGAAGAAATTTCTAACTAAGAAAAGGGTGGTTGGAATATCAATTGGAGGGGCTTTGGTGTTTATTATTTTGATTCTAGCGATTCTGTTTTTCATGCCAAGACGTAGTAGACGAAGAGAAGAGGCTGACAGAATTTCCAAGCGGCATCAAATAGGTGCATATACAGGTGACAGGGAAAACCCTCCCAGGGACAATGGGTCCTTGGTGGTTCAACCAACCAATCAAATGCAGAAAGGTAAATTCTCTCACTTTTTTCTTCAGTTTAATTTGTTTCTTCGGTCGTCCATTTTCATTCATCTTATTCTAAGAAATTCACTAAAATTTTGGTTAACAGTTCCAAAAGAAGTTGGGAGGCCCAAAGAGGATAATGAGCCAGAAACCAGAAGAACATGGGCAATTCCAAAGCCAAATGATGAGCAAGACAGAAAGGTACATAGAATGGCCGCAGCACCAAAGCGAGAGGATAGTTTGAGTGCACTTGATTTGTATTCAATACCTCCTCCTCCTCCTCCACCTCCCCCTCCTCCAACACTGCATGTTCAGAAGGTCATTGTGAAGCCAACTGTGCCTACCAAACTGCCTACACAGAAGCCTTCCACCAAAAGTCCAAATCGTACAATTTCTGCGAAGTCGTTTACCATTGCTTCCCTTCAGCAACATACAAACAGCTTCTCTCCGGATAACCTTCTAGGATCAGGCATGCTGGGAAGTGTCTATAGGGCACAGCTACCTAGCGGAAAGGTCTGTTTCTTTATGATGGCTTTTTCTTTTATTGCATCTTCTTAATGGCTGAGTTGTTAAATGAAATTTATGTTAGGCGCTTGTTGTTTTGCACCATTTTCGCAATTTTGTTGTGCTAGGTCCACCAGCATTGCTTGATAGTTTTCGACAGCCTTCTTGTTTACAGTTTATTTAGTATCTGCTCTGTGTACTTCAAACCGCAGAGTTCTTTTTGGACCATATAATTGATCTAGTAGTGAAATAACCATATGGCATGTGTGCTTCTAATTCTTTATATAGACATTCAGTGCTTCATGTTCATTATGTGATAAGTTTCTAAAAAACCAAAAACCATTTTTCCCTCCCTTCCAAGATTATATGAATTGATATGTAGAGAGATCCCATTTTCATTGAGATCAAGTGTCAAACTTGATCGGCAATTTCAGGAAGACTTCATAATAATTTTTTTATGAATTTCACTTTAAACAGATAAGATGTGGATATTTTACTTTATAAAGACTAAAAGTTGGTCAAAGAGTTGCATGAAGAGAATTATTTCATTTTTTCGGGTACTTTTGTATACACGAAGACATTCTTCTCTCTTCCCATGTCATGTGCTTCTATCTAAAGCGATCAAGCAGTTTCTGTTATATGCATAGAATAGTTTAGAAACTGACACTATTCTTTTGGGATGCTTTTGCAGCTACTTGCAGTCAAGAAATTGGACAAGAGAGCTTCTAGTCAGCAGAAAGACGACGAGTTCCTTGAACTGGTAAACAACATTGACAGAATCAGGCATGCTAATGTTGTCGAGCTTATGGGTTACTGTGCAGAGCATGGTCAAAGGCTTCTTATCTATGAGTATTGCAGTAATGGTTCACTGCATGATGCTCTGCACATGGATGACGAATTCAAGAAGAAACTCCCCTGGAATGCTCGTATTAGAATGGCACTTGAAGCTGCAAGAGCCTTAGAGTGAGTACAATTTCCAAATTTACTCATTTGCACGTCTTTTTCCCTGATCACAATGGTAATAGGAGATACAGTGAGTCTAACTCCATTTTTATTTTGTTCGAGAAGGTATTTACATGAAATCTGTGAGCCACCTATTGTACACAGAAATTTCAAGGCTGCCAACCTTCTCCTTGATGATGACCTTTCCGTGCATGTTTCTGACTGTGGCTTGGCTCCATTGATTTCATCAGGCTCCGTTAGTCAGGTGAGTCATTGTTCTACATCTTTTCCAGAGTTGCTGCTGTTCGTCTACAAAAGTGTGGGTCATGATTCGTGAGTCATGACCAACATTGACGATTTTAAGTTTTTTTTCTTTCCGGGGAGATGTATTGTATTCCTTTTTCATGGTTTTAATTAGTGGGAGAATTTGGTGTGATGAATGATTTTTCCATTTTGATTGAATATATAGAATAGATAAATAGCCTTCAAATGAGGCGTATTGATGAAAAAATAGTGTATGAATGGAAACGATTCCTTTGCATTTTAGATGGATGTAATTGTGCACTCTAGTGCAAGCCAATATTCCCTATATTTTTGTAGCTTTTGGGTCATTCCTGTTGGTTGGTTGACTTCATCTTCTGATCTCGAAGCTTGCTTATTGGACTATTGGTCTTCCTTGTTACTTTGTTTTTGAAAAACATGCAGTGTCTCAATTGTCTACTTGGTGCCATCCTCAATGCTACTTACTAATACTAACTTGTTTCTTACTTTCAGTTGTCAGGACATCTGCTAGCGGCCTATGGTTATGGAGCTCCAGAATTTGAGTCTGGAATTTATACTTGTCAGAGTGATGTTTACAGCTTTGGGGTGGTAATGTTGGAACTATTAACAGGCCGAAAGTCCCATGACAGGTGAAAAGAATAACCATTTCTTAATTCTCACTCCTTCCCGTCCACCCCTGATTTGATTTTGTATTTGAAAATTTTGAATTCACAGCACAAGGAGCCGAGGGGAGCAATTCCTGGTTAGATGGGCCACTACCCAGCTTCATGACATTGATGCATTATCGAGGATGGTCGATCCTTCTCTAAATGGACAATATCCTACAAAGTCTTTATCGCACTTTGCAGACATTATATCTCGATGCGTTCAGGTGAGCAACGTCATTCTGACTTCTTAAATTATGCAGTTAATTAAGACTTTGTTTTATGGAGTTTGGGACGTAATATTCTTCAACACGGGCATCATTCGGTTGATAGACATAAGATACCTGGTATCTCTATTCGGTCAAGATATAATATGCTTTAAATGTTCATACACTCTTAGTTTTATTTACCACATGTTTACTAATTCGATTTCAAAGCCAACCATATTCCTGACGCGTATTATATTCTACAGTCGGAACCAGAGTTCAGGCCACCAATGTCTGAAGTTGTTCAAGACCTGTTAGACATGATACGGCGAGAGCCTAATGGCAGTGGATCAAGTGAAGACTCGCATTTATGAAAAAAGACCTAATGACCACACTAGTAATGATGGGGGTGCACTAGTTGTAGCTACTGCTAGAACCAAGAAGAGACATCTGCGTAAACGTGCTGCAGATGATGGCCGGAACTACCACCATCAACATTCGCATCACAAGCGTTTCCAGGGAGTGCTCGCCGCGATCAACTACGCTAGTTCTGGAATGTGAATAGCTCAACAGTCCGATTTTGGTGTTCGATATTTTCTGGTCATTGAATTATTACTTAAGCTCATGCAACGTCGTCTATCTTGCAAGAATGAGCTAACCCATTTGTTTAGCAATTATTGTTTGTCACTAAAAGTTCTTGATAGTGAATCATTTTCAGCTGCTGTATTTCTGTGATGCCTTTCGAACTTGATTTCTACCGGTTCAAATTGTTCTACTCCATTTCGTGACTGATATGCACTGCGAATTTTTTCACGGATTGAAACGCCGAATCACTCATAAACAACGGCAGGAATTTGATTTGTTCAGCCATTTAGGCTCTTCATGCATCGGTTGATTTGATTGTAGTTTTAGCAAGAAGTTGTGACTGCATTAGTCAAGTAGTGAAGATGAAGTTAAAACTGGTTTCAGTTTGAATGTTTCAACTTAAACATGGTGTTTTAGGATGGACACTTCATTGACATGCTACAAGTACAACCAATTTGGCTGCATGTATTCCGATTTCCGCGTATCCGCGTATTTGATAAATTATGCTGTACTCGTGAGGAGATGTATTGAGAATACAAAAGGAAAACCATAACCCTAATCCCATCAAGCGTGCCGCCACCGCCGCAACCACTTCGCCGACAGTTACAAAATGAGCCGCCCTAAGAAAACCAGTCCGCATTGAATTCATTTTGATTGGTCTTAATTGAAGCTACTTTAATTGGTGTTAAATAGTTAAAACAAATTTGATACCTTAGTGATTGTGGTTTTACTTAATCACCGCTTTGCACGCTCCCTTAATGCATTACCACATTGCAAGCCTAAAAGAGTTGAACGCAAATAGCTCCACCTTTTTCTTGTATAGATATATATAAATCCTTTTGGGTGCTAGTCCAATCTAATACATGACGATCTCATTCGCTTCTAAAATTCAAATTTAATTTCTATCAATACTATTAAGAAAATAAATTGCTTATTTTTGGTTACGACTCTTGAAACTCTATTTTGATTTTATTTTGCCATTTGTAACTCAAAAATCATCACTTATTCCTGAAACTTAACATTCGTTCCACTTAGACTTGTAGACTCTCTCTCATCTCTTAAACTTATAAGTCGCTTCCTAAACATATGCGGGTTCCAACACCCAATAAGACAATGTCACATGTTCAATAAATTTAATTATAACTTTCTATTATGTGTTAACATTCAACAAATAGAGAATATTAAGTTTAATAGAAATTGAAGAGATAAAAAAAAAAAAAAGAAATTGATGAGCCTAGAGCACCCAAATCAAATCCACATAAGAAATTACAATGTGAAACGAATTTTGAGTTTTATAAAGACAACTTTTAAGTTTTAGGAGACAAAATATGATCAAAATCGAGTTCAGAAGACAAAATGAAGTGAACTTCGAGTTTTAGAAAGTAGAGTTATGACTTTTGAGTTAAGAAATGCAAGTGAAAATAAAATTGAATTTGGTATAGCTAAAAATAAGCTAAAATTAAATCTAGTGAGGTGACAGTCTTAATTAGATAAAATCATAAAATTGTGCCTCCAGATCTTACTACTGACAAAGAAATGACTATTAAATATGACTTATTTTTTACTTCCCAATTTTTAATGTCTGAAATATTACACGTGGGATAAAAAAAAAGGCCCCACGCCACGCTTCCCCGCCAAACGCTTTTATATATAGTATTTTCTCTAATTTTCCGTTTCAATTTTCCCGGGAAACAAACAGCTCCCACTAAAACCAAGGCCGTACGTACACTCTTCGTTTCACCAATCGACCACAATAACCTCTCTCTCTCTCTCTCTCTCTCTCTCTCTCTCTCTCTCTCATTTTTCATGATCGGCGATTCCGATTCCCGAACCCTCTAACTCTCGCATTCCCGATTAGGAAGCCCATTGTTATCGCAGAGTCGCCAGAGCGTGGATCTCCTGGTTCGCTCCCATGAATCGATACGATTCGAACCCTTTCGCCGACGAGGAGGTCAATCCCTTTGCGGTGAGTTCCATTACAGACCTGCATTACGAGTTTTTGGAATTGGAATTGCTGATATGTTGAAACTCCTTTGATCAGAGTGCGAAATGTTCAATGCGTTTCCGTTTCTCTTTGGAATTTGATTGCACCGGGTATTGAAATCCGCAATGTAGCTTGTTTTGATTATTCGATGATCCGTTTCGGTTCTTAGTCGGTATCGGTTCACTTCCGGTAGATTAGAGTAGTTTAGAACACCGCATTTGTAAAGAAAGCTCCTTTCGTTTGTAACTTTCCATCTTATTACTTTTTGTTGAATTTGTAGAATGTAGGTGGAGGTGTTGCCCCTGCAAATCCAAGGCTTTCGCCCCTTCCTCCGGAACCCTATGATCGCAATGCAACAATTGATATTCCTCTTGACAATTCAAGGGTAGTCAGCATATGGAAGATGTGGAATCACATTGTCAAGGCTTTTTGTTCATCTGTTATTAACTTATTGTACAAGCAATTAATGGTTTTCTGTTTTTCTTATTATTTTGGTTGCTATAGGGTTTACAAGCAAAGGAGAAGGAACTCAAAGCTAAAGAGGCTGAATTGAAAAAGAGGGAACAGGTAATATCTTCCAAACAAATTTCCCAGACCGTTACACGCAATTGTTACAATGAGAACAAGAATAATCAACCACTTTCGAGTGAATGTTTCGGTGAACAAAATATGCGATCCAAGTTTTTATTTGGACACCATTAAGCAGTCCTTGCAACATTGATTTGAATGAGAATTTTTATGCTTTTAAACAAGTTACTCTTCTATTTAGCATGTGGAGTTTACGATTTTATTGTCCTTTTCCAGGAACTAAAGCGGAAAGAAGATGCCATAAAACAAGGTTCATCCCTTTTCTGATATGTGCTTGTGAAAAACTATGACACCCAAGTCCAAATTTGTGATTTCCCTTGTTTTGTTCTGCAGCTGGAGTTGTTATAGAGGAGAAGAACTGGCCTCCATTTTTCCCCATCATCCATCATGACATTGCAAATGAAATACCAATCCATCTACAGAGGATCCAGTATGTTGCGTTCACAACATATTTGGGTAGGTTAAGTTTTATTTAATTTCTTTGTGATCGTTCACACAGGTGCCTCAGTTTCCAGATGATTTTTTATTGCAGATTTTTGGGTGATCGCTTTTTTTTTTTGGTTGTATGTACTTTTGTAGTTTGAGTTTAAAACTGCTTACAAAAGTTATAACATTGCCAGAAAAAGGGATCTAGAAGCAATATAGATCGCATGATTTGTTCAAATTTACTCATTATAATTCTCAGAGTTGGGTTTTGCTTTTGCATTATTCGGTTGGGTCGAGGCAATCTTGTTGAACTTTTTATATCGTACCTGTTTTGGTAAAAGATCTTCTAACTACTACTACAACAACAACAACAACAACAAAGCCTTTTCCCAACAACAAAAGATCTTCTAACTACTAAATGAAAAAATTCTGTAGTTGTTTAAGTTGACTAAGTTTATGGCACTGTTCAGGTTTGATTGTGTGTCTCCTGTGGAATATTCTGGCAGTTACCGTAGCCTGGATCAAAGGAGAAGGTTTGATCTGCGACTTAGTGTAGACCTATTAACCATTATAAATAAACTCATAACTTAGTCTGAATTTGTATCCTCTTGCAGGTGTAATAATTTGGCTTCTGGCTATAATCTACTTACTAGCAACTGTTCCTGTAGCCTATTTCGTCTGGTATCGCCCTCTTTATCGTGCTATGAGGTACTTACGATTCGATGGATATGACCTTGTTGTGTATCACTCTGCCAAAACTGTATATGAGGCTCAAGGCCTATGCATTTAATGATTGTGCACTTCTTGGTCATTTGTCCGACATATCTTCTATCTTATACTTTTTTTCTTCCTGTTATTTGTTCATCCTAACATATTAGGTCTCATAGTTGTAATTGTGTACCATCTATTACAGGACTGATAGTGCTCTGAGTTTTGCTGGGTTTTTCTTGTCTTATCTGGTGAGTTTTCTTCTTACTGCAGTTATATTTTCTGCATTCAAGATGTGAAAATTAGCTCACTTTTGTGCCTTGCTTTTCCATTTGCAGCTTCATATTGCGTTTTGCATTTACGCTGCAATTGCTCCTCCAATCTTCTTACAAGGGAAATCTATCACGTAAGTTTTCTTTACTGTGCAGTCTACAAGGTTTACTAATCGCTCAGTTACATTCATTCTTTCGTTTAGGGAGGAACGAGGCAGAAATGAAAAATGAACAAGGGATGCATCATTCAAAATCATAGTTTTCAGCTTAACATTGCTTTAGTGGATAATTTGCATCCATATGTGGGCTACTCCTATAATTATGATTTCGTTCAGACCTTGTTAGCTAAACTTTTCTCCCAATATTTGGCTTGTTGTAGTCGTATTCTATTTCCGCAATGAAGAAATTTATATTAATCGTATTTCCTCCTGAATACTGTTTTCTTTCTGCTCTGAAGCTCATTTTTCTGTGGTGTGATCATGTTGACAGGGGTATTTTGCCTGCAATAGATCTGATGAGTTACAACGTTTCGGTTGGGGTAAGTTTCAGGCTTTCAGTATTACATGCTGGCTTCCATATTGTCCTCAAGTAATTGCAAGCGGCAGACAACTTTGTTTGTCAGCTAGACAGCAATCTAGCAGTGTTAGTGACAAGAATTTTTCAGTTCAATCGAAAAACTTGGAACTGTTGGATTGCTCCGTCAGTGGTTTGATCTTGAAGTTTTCTCTTGAGTTGATGACGCGGTGAAGCCTCAGACTTTGTTTCTTCATTTCAGATACTATACTTCATTGGATTTGCGTTGTACGTGTTGGAAACGCTTCTCAGCATTTGGGTTATTCAGGTTCGACGATTAACAAACTTGCATTCTTCTCTTGCCCTTGACTCTGCGTTTCTTCCCCTCTTCGGAGAAACTGACTCTTCGTGCGTCGTATTTGCAGCAAGTATACACGTATTTCCGAGGCAGCGGAAAGGCAGAAGACGTGAAGCGGGAGGCTGCACGAACAACCATGATGGCAGCAATATGAAGTGGTCAAAATCTATGGGGATAGTAACTTGTTAGGAATTATTTTATTGTCGGTCGATGGTTTCTTCACGAACCAGAGGATTTTCGGGATAGTAGAACGTAACTTGTTAGGCTGTGCAGTCAGATGGATGTTGCTCTTTGGTTTCTTCGTGTGTAGTTATTGTCTCTACAGCTTTGAATCTGCTACAACTTCAGTTTCTGTATTCATTTATAAAGAACTGAAACCTATAACTTGTTCGGTAACTATTTTCGCTTTCAGCTTAGAAACTATTTTGAAAGTTATTTGATGAACGCTTTTAGTTTTTGTTTTATGTTTAACTTGGAAATTAAATTTTTCTTGAGATCAAATTGTGAATTTTGTGGTCAAGAGTACGTGATATAAAGTTCGTGATATAAAATAAATGTACTCACATTTTGGTTTCAAATGTTTCTTGACAATCAAAAGCGCTTCTGACTCTAAGTACTGGTTTTGTCCTAAGGTTCTGTTATCAAAAGTGAGTATAAAAAAAAGATAAGCTCAAAATGATGTTTGGTAAACACTTAAAAATATCTTATCTTAACAGTTTTGGGTGAAAAAAAAGCTGAAAACGTGAAGTAGCAAAAATGAATTTATTCTCACAGCACATCAAAAACAGTTTCTTTTCAAAGCACAACAATACCAAATCAGTTCTAATTGAAAAAGAAAACAAAAAAACTTATAAGTGTTTCTAATTGAAAAAGAAAGCACATGTCAAATGCATTTTAAGAAAGCACTTTTTTTAAAGCTGCAATTGAAATTGAGTATCAATATAAAGTTTCAAAATATCTGGTGGGTTTTTAGCCCTGAGGCTCATCTTGTTCCTACACGAGAGGAACAACTTCCAGGGGCTGCAGCAGGAAAACCCCTAATAAAACTCTCTGAGCTGGAAAAACCGGCGAGCCCCCACCGCCGAAGAGTCCGAGTAGAAAGCAGGCAATGATGCTTCACAGCCAGAGTTACAGCTCCATGGAATTAGGGCAAGAAAGTTTCCAGAGCTCAATTCACAGTCGCCGCACTTTCTCACCAAGTAAGCTTCGAAACCCCCGTCAATGTCCTTTCAGAGCTAGGGCTTTTCTAGAATTTAACTTACCCAATTCTCCGAATTTCGAAAAGATTGTGAATTCACGAGCTCAGAAACAGAATTTGAGAGGTTCTAGGGTTTTTGTAGGGTTTAAGATTCAGTGTCATTCAAAATCTTCGGTTTTGCCCACGAAAGTTTCTTCGATTAACGGTAAGAAGAAGGGGTATGGAGGCGTGTTGTCTTCGATTTTGCGGTCTATAGAGTCCGAAAATGATGTTGAAAAGACCCTTAATTCGTTAGGTGAAAATTTGAATCCGAAAGAACAGACTGTTATTCTCAAGGAACAAAAAAGCTGGGAAAGGGTTCTGCGTGTTTTCGAGTGGTTCAAGGCACAGAAGGAGTATGTTCCTAATGTAATACACTATAATGTGGTGCTTCGGAAATTGGGTAGGGCTCAGAAGTGGGATGAATTGAGGCTTTGTTGGATTGAAATGGCGAAAAGGGGTGTTCTGCCAACAAACAACACGTATGCAATGCTCGTTGATGTGTATGGGAAAGCTGGCCTTGTGAAGGAAGCGCTTTTGTGGATTAAGCACATGAAACTGAGGGAAATGTTTCCGGATGATGTTACAATGAATACAGTTGTTCGGGCCTTGAAGGATGCAGGAGAGTTTGATAGGGCTGATAAGTTTTATAAGGATTGGTGCACCGGGAAGATTGAGCTCGATGAACTAGATTTGAATTCAATGGGTGACTCTGTGAATAGTTATGGCTCAGAGCCTATTAGTTTTAAGCATTTCTTGTCCACTGAACTTTTCAAGACAGGTGGGAGAATTCCCACATCAAAGGTTACGACCTCATTGGATACACAGAACTCTGTTCAAAAACCACGACAGGCATCTACATATAATGCTTTGATTGATTTGTACGGGAAGGCAGGGCGTCTGGATGATGCAGGTAATGTGTTTGGAGAAATGATGAAATCTGGGGTCCCAATGGATGTCATAACTTTCAACACTATGATCTTTACTTGTGGAAGTAATGGGCATTTGTCGGAAGCGGAAACTTTGCTTAACAAGATGGAAGAAAGGGGAATTTCTCCTGACACAAGAACTTATAACATTTTTCTATCTCTGTATGCTGATATGGGGAACATTGATGCTACTCTGAACTGTTATAGGAAGATCAGAGAGGTGGGTCTTTCCCCAGATGTTGTCTCTCACAGGACTATTCTTCACACGTTATGTGAGAGAAACATGGTCCGAGAAGTGGAGACTGTGATTCAGGATATGGAGAAATCTGGTGTGCGTGTCGATGAGCATTCTGTTCCTGGTGTCATCAAGATGTATATTGCTGAAGGAAAGCTTGATCGGGCTAAGTTGTTTTACGAGAAATGCCAGTTGAATGGTGAGTTATCATCAAAGACATGTGCAGCAATTATAGATGCATACGCTGAAAAGGGATTTTGGACCGAAGCTGAGGCGGTATCCTATAGGAAGAAAGACTTGGTAAGACAAAAGAAGGATGTTATGGAGTATAACGTCATGATCAAAGCTTATGGTAAGGCAAAGCTTTATGATAAAGCTTTTTCACTCTTCAAGGGCATGAGAAATCGTGGGACTTGGCCCGATAAGTGCACATATAATTCTCTCATTCAGATGTTCTCAGGAGGTGATTTAGTGGACCAGGCAAGGGATGTTTTAACTGAAATGCGGGAAATGGGTTTTAAGCCACACTCTCTAGCCTTCTCTGCTCTTATTGGATGCTGTGCTCGCCTTGGCCAGCTTTCTGATGCAATTGATGTGTACCAAGACTTGGTCAATTCGGGAGTAAAACCAAATGAATTTGTATATGGTTCTTTGATCAACGGATTTGTAGAAAATGGCAGAGTTGAAGAAGCATTGAAGTATTTTCGTCACATGGAAAAATCTGGGATTTCTGCAAATCAAATAGTTCTTTCATCCCTCCTAAAGGCATATGGTAAGGTGGACTCCCTTGACGGAGCGAAAGTACTCTATGAGAGATTGAAAGATCTAGAGGGTGCCCGAGATATTGTTCATCTAACAGCATGATCGATCTTTACGCAGACCGTGGGATGGTGTCTGAAGCCGAATTGATTTTTGAAAAACTGAGAGCCAAGGGTTGGGCAAATGAGATAACATATGTGACCATGATATATCTTTACAAGAGTGGGCATGCTTGATGAAGCCATTGATATAGCAGAGGAAATGAAACTGTCAGGTATGGTGAGGGACTGCGGTTCATTTAACAAGGTAATGTCATGTTATGCCATTAACGGGCAGCTCCATGAATGTGGCGAATTATTGCATGAGATGGTAACTCGGAAACTCTTGCCAGACGTCGGGACTTTTAAAGTATTATTCACAATATTGAAAAAAGGTGTTTCAATTGAAAGCAGTGACGCAGTTAGAGTCATCCTACCATGAAGGGAAACCTTACTCTAGGCAAGCTGTCATCACCACTGTCTTCTCTATTGTGGGTATGCATGCTTTGGCGCTCGAGTCCTGTAAGAAATTCACAAAAGCTGATGTAAAGCTCGATTCTTTTCTCTATAACGTCGCGATATATGCTTATGGGGCTGCTGGGGAGATCGATAAGGCTCTGAACATGTTCATGAGAATGCAAGATGAAGACCTGGAGCCAGACGTTGTAACATATATTAACCTAGTACGTTGCTATGGAAAAGCTGGTATGGTCGAAGGTTTGAAGCGAATATACAGCCGGTTGAAATACGAAGAGATAGAGCCAAATCATTCCTTGTACAAAGCTGTTATGGATGCCTATACAGATGCCAACAGGCATGACCTTGCCAAACTGGTTAGCCAAGAGATGAGATATGAGTTCTACTCAGAACAAAAGACGGGTTCCGAAACTAAAGACGAGTCCGATGAGGCTACTTCAGATCTTGAGGATGTGTAATTGTTTGAAGGTATAAACTCCGTGTTGTTACACTGTACAGAAACACATTTGTTCATGCATCTAATACCGTATTGTATAAATGTACCGGATTTGACAAAACATGTATTGTATTTCCCATCGGACTTGGATTGTCTGCCATGCCCTTCCCATGCCCTCCTATATTCTGTGGTCACTGTTAAGCCACGTCAACATTTTATATTGATTTTTTTTATAGAAATAATAAGACAAAAAACAATAAGAATATAAAATATTGACGTGGCTTAACCGTGACCACAGAAGTAGGAGGGTATGAGATGGGGAGGGCAGACAATCCAAGTCCTTTCCCATCTGTGTTGTTACACTGTACAGAAACACATTTGTTACTGCAATTTTGTTTTCCAATATAGTAGGGCAAAAAGGGAACCATTCAAATTTCTTTTCCCCTAAACAACAAGATGTGTACAAGTCAATTTTCCTTTCCAATTTTCTCAGCAGCCAAACAAAAGTTAAAGCTCCCTTATTTTTCCTCTGTCAACTGTATTTTTATTTTTTTTTAGGAAATCTAATGAAAATGGCTTGAAAACTTTGAGTTTTAACGATAAGGACAAAATAAAGGGTAAAGTGAATAGTACCAGGTTTGACTTTTTAGTGTAAAAATATGGTTTTTCGTTAAAATGAACAGTACCGTGAACTTTTCGTTAAAACTCTATTTTTTCCACTTGGATGACGGATGGCCGTTGGATTTTCAAAGATTTGACTATAAAACTCGGCCAACTGAAGCCCATTCCAAATCAACTTCAATACCTCCTAACTACCACCCACATTCACCATCTGTAGAATTATTTCATTCTGATCGGAATACAGGTGATACACCACATACTTTTATATAAGTGGTGAAATATTTTATTTTTTAAATTATTAAGTTTTTAACACACATATTCTATCATTTGCATATTAACACGTGATGTACCACCTCGTATTTCGATTATACTGAAAAAATCTCTCCACCATCAGACCCCCATATTAATCACCACAGCATTCTGAAACCACCATCTCCCACCACGTGTACGGCTAAATTCCCCAGCCAGCTGGCAAAAATGTACTGGCCTTGTTGCATGAGCCATGATGACCTAAACCCCGAACTCATCCAACGGTCAGAAACAGCAATGGCAACAAAACTTGCTCGATCTATAACTTGTCTGACGCTCATATAAGCAAAATTTTCATTTCTTATTTTTCAGCTTCCAAAACCAACATCGCACATTTTTTGGTTCTCTCTTCAGAAGTCGGTTAAAAGCCGAAACCGGAACAGAATGGTGGTGTTTTGTTTTCTGGTGGATCAGAAGAGGCAAGTGCAGGGGAGCAAGCCGGTGGCGGGAATATGCTCGCGGTGCGGCGGAGGAGCGAGCGTGGCGGACATGAAGACCGCTACAAGATTTTGTTACGTCCCGTTTTATTGGAAATCTTGGAGGGCCATAATATGTACTTTCTGTGGAGCTGTTCTTCGTTCTTATCGATAAATTATTGGCTAATTTGCATGTTTCTTCTAGCAAAAGGGTGATTTGTTAATTTGCATGTATAGCTAGCTAGCTAGGCCTTTAGTAGTTTAATTTAATGGGTATTTGATTTCGGTATCTTTTACTTTGTGTTATTCATATTTCTCAGTTCAGTCATCGTCACTCCAATCCGACGCACCAAATGCCGCTTAAACTTGTTGCTTTTAGACACAATTTTACATACGTTTAGCACACTGCATCAAAGTCTAACACAAAAGCTAATGACTATGGGTTCGTTTGAATGTGCTTTAAAAATGACTGAAAACGCTTTTAAAAAAAATGTTTTTGGGTTCCAAAAGGTTTTCTGCAATAAGCACCAGTTATGTGCTTCTTCCAGAAGCATTTTAAGTGTTTTTCTAGGATTTACTTGCATTTTTACTAAGAATTGGTTCCAAAAATATTTTCACCAAAATGCTTTCAGTTATTTAAAAAACACATCAAAACGAGCCCATATTTTCGAGAATTAACCCAATGAGATACGCAATTCTATTTTTGTCAATTTTTTTTATTGTATCTCTATATTTATATTTGGTTTACGCGTGGTTGCGTTCATGGTGTGGAATTTATTTTACTTCGAGACGGTTGAAGGCAGAGGCCAGTTGGAACTTGCAAGTAGACAATCAATTTCAATGGGTAAAAAAACAAGTAAAAGATGCATGCTTTTTTATGACATGAAATGAAGGCAAAGTTGGTGTTAGGTTGGGGGTGAAACTGAAACCATAAACCTTGCGCTACTTATTCACGTCGCCTATCATTTTCAGCATAATCTGGCTCCTCCTGTATGCAATAAAATACTATGCAATTCCAATATACAAGTAAAGAAAAATATATCTAATCTTTTGATTGTTGGCAATTGTTTTGAG
Organism: Malus fusca; assembly: GCA_035220775.1. Classification (NCBI taxonomy): domain Eukaryota; kingdom Viridiplantae; phylum Streptophyta; class Magnoliopsida; order Rosales; family Rosaceae; genus Malus; species Malus fusca. Next base: position 6,364,817 of record CM069075.1, read on the forward strand.
CGTCCTCAAAACGGTTGTAGAGGTATACACATCGCAATATCGCTAGGCATTGTCATTGCAATGTTCTGGTTTAATAAAGGATTGTCATGTCGAAAAATTATTACACTTAACAGTGTATTATTGAATAGGAACATGACATCATAATAGACTTGTTTTGAGTAAGTCGTTTCCTCCAAACAAATGTGTGAAAGGAGAAAAAGAACTTTGCGTCGACATTGCGACAGCTAATAGAAATGGACTTAAACATTTATCGGACGTGATCGGTTGGGTAGCAGCTAGGACCTTAGAATAAATGCTATGCCATGCAACATGAAGCAGCCAGGACCTTGATATATGTTGGATTTGTGGTACGGTTTCTTATGAGCCCTCTAAGAAGAAGATCGCGGACATAAACGAGTTGTGGTTGGTAACGTCGCAAGAAACAGAAACATAAACATAAACCAGGTACCACACTAGAAATTATAATTTTGCTGACAAATTATAAGCTGACAAAGCAAAATTTTGTCGGCACAAGAGTCATTTCTCGATGAAAATTTTAATTTGTCGGCTGAATACTCACACCAGAACCAATTTACAACGTCAATCTTAGCCGAGAAAATTGGAACGTTAGCCGACGATCATTTTGTAGGTGTAAATTTGATGCCCTGACGAATTTTGTTTTGACGAGTAAACTCTGGTGGGAAGCTTTCTTGCTGTATTGAAATATTAGCCGACGATGTGAGGCAACAAAGTATTTCATCAGCAAATTAATAAGAGAGGCAACAAAGTATGTCATCGGCAAAGTGATAATAACTCTACGTGATAAGAACAAACTTATCAAATTCCCAAGACAATCCTAACCTATTTTGTCGGTTCACATCCACCAATTGCTCATGATCTCCCTCCCATATTCTTCCTAATCCTATTTTGTCGATTCACATCCCCCAATTCCTCATGATCTCCCTCCCTCCCACAATATTTCTATTCTTATTTTGTTGGTTCACATCCGCCAATTGCTCATGATCTCCCTCCCATATTCTTCGCTCTCAGCGCGCCATCCAATTTCACTTTCGTAAGAATTCCTATTTATCATGTAACAACTTGGCAGGGTCTTTCCCGCTCAAAAACAATTTTGACGATCCTAAATCCCTAAGTTTATATATTAGGGTTCTTGCACTCTTAACTGACTCTCATCCACGTCTCTACTTCAATCATCTCTCTCGCATCTCTCGCTCTTATGATCATCTCCATAATTTTGCAGAAGCAGCAACCACAAGCAACCAAGCAATGGTGAGGATATAACCAAACTATTTAATATATTGCTTAATTATAGTTTGGTTCAAGACCTTTAGGCTACCATTACTTTTTGTTCTGATTTTTTCTTGGTCAGGGCATGTTATTGTTCGGCTCTTGTAACTTGGGTGCACTACAAATTGAAGTAAAGTTTTTTATTTGGATTTTTTATGTGTCAATGTCTTTGATTTTTATTCTTACCAATGAATTGCAATGCACTGCATATGTGTATTTACATTTACCTTAAACTTTTTTTTTTCTAGATGCCAATGATTAGCCAAAAAAGGAAACAACCTCTTGTGTCAACATGAATCTTGCCTCTGCCATCCCAATCACGGTCTACACCTGCTATCGGAGCTGCTCCTCATACTTTTTGTCAAGAAATGAATAGGCCTGATATTTTGAGGCAGGCTTATCTGTCTCGCACACAATCTCATTTAATGGGTGGTACGACCGAGAGTGATGCTGCTCAGTTAGAGCAAAAAAACATTGATCCTTCATGACCTTGGTGGGGAAACACCGTACCTTCTTCACCTTGTACTTGTTCCCAAACCATAAGTAGTGCGAGCGGGACCAATCTTCATCGCACTCAATCCCAACCCGTAATTGGTACTAGGGAAACTTCTTATCAACATCGAGACGCAGTAGGATCCTAGCTTGATGATACTCATAATGATTTACCTACTGAAGCACGTACTAGAAAGAAGAGTGCAGTTCGTCGTTGACACGGGAGTAAGAAATTAAAAAAACTAATGTTATATACCATGATGAACAATGTCATTACGTTACACCAATTACCATTGCATATTAATGCATTTTTGCTTTTCCATTGTAGGTGTTAATGGTTATGTACGAAACTTACCAGATGAAAGACCAGTGCGCGGGGCATATCGGTTGGTTAAAACCAATCATATTGTTCGTATTATGCAAGCAAAGATCAAGGTCGTTATAGACCCAGTGCACATGCGAGCAACTGATAAAGTTGTTCATAGCTTGTTGGCACATGATACGAGCGCTATTGTTCACCAACACTGCCCAATGAATGACACGCCCCGACCCTGATATTCTTCGAATATCAGGATAGACACGTGCTGGCCGACACTCAAGGTGACGAAAGCCATTAATTGATTTTAAGAGTAATGATTAGAAGAAAGTATTCATGAATAACATCAGAATTTAAGAGTAATAATCCACAATTAAGGAAGCGTCTAGAATGAACCAGACACAGTCTAAAACCCAGATTCACAAAAAAAGAAAGAACATTACAAGATATCACACAAGTGGGTGATAGAGTGCTACTGGTAGGGAAATGCCTCGTACGTCCAGACGTGGTCCTCGTTACTATGACCTGAATGGGGGCGCAAAACAAAGGTGAGTGGACCAAGTTATATGTACGATAATAGTGAAACAATTATCAAGATACTAACCCCCAAAGTTATATAAATGAAAACTACTAGCATAATAAGTGATGGATTTAATAAAAATCCTAGCATGCCAAAATATCTCAAAAGCCATATTGCGGAATCTCATCGCAGAAATCAAAACAATAAACGCATAATAGATCGTCTCGTAAACGCGGTGTGCTGCTAGAAAGATCACTGAATAAATATAACTCCCGGCCCAATGCCTTCACCTCAGTCTCTGTGCCCCGTAGCCAGAGATAACTCCCTCCCGGCCCAGTGCCTGTCTCCGTGTCCCTCAGCCTTTCGCTAGGGATTATTTCTCCCGGCCCACATGCCAACACCAGATCCTCGCCCCAGGCGGCATAGTGTCTACTAGGTATGCACAAAATGTTACGCCTCTCATAAATACCACTTCATAGCGTAGGTTACCGATCATCGTCTACACTATAAAGAGGGGTTCAAAAACATGTTCTAGCATCCTATCGTCACCTATCAGATAGTCTACCAGTTCATGGTTTTTATAGAAAATACGATATATAAAAATATAGCTCAATATAGGCTAACAATTATTTCTCACTAAAACTCGAGACGAAAATCAATATATTTAATCAATAGGCTTCACATAAATCAAATTATAAATCCGTAGGCATGCTAATCATTAGCAGAAGAGTCGTGCTAATTATTAAATCATGTAATTTTAGAAGGGGTCCACTCACAAATATTCCTTAGCAGAAGAGTCGTGCGAATCAGAATTACGAATTTCCTTAATAGCAACTTTACCTAAGCACAAAAATATAATTAATAAATAAAAGGATTTTCTAAGATATTGGGTTGAATTAATAAAATAAGGGAATTGGGTTTGGATGGGTTTTAGGATTTTTAAGGGATTTTAGGAAACCTAGATTTAGGGTTAAAATAGTCTAGGGTTAGGAAAAAGGGGTTTGGGCATTAAGCCCAAACATATATTACAACACACACACACACACACGGGCTGCTTAAAGCAGCCCACCCAAAACCCATATAAGCCCAAGGCCTTAAGGCCTTATATATATATATAAAAAAACAGGGCTTAAGCCCTTTAAATTCTAACCGGCCCAAGGCCTTATTAAAACTAGGGCCCGAGCCCTTTGGGCTTAGCCAAAACGGGCTGGAGGCCCGCGGGTCAGAACGAGAGAGAGAGAAGGCCGGTTGGCCTTGGCGCGCCGAGAGAGAAAGCCGGAGCTGCTACAGCTCCGGTCACCTAAAAACTGGAGCTTCAAGCTCCGATCTAAGTACGAACGAGAAGAACAAAGAGAGGGGAAGAGATTTATACCTTCCAAAAGTCGTAACTCGGTCGGAGGTGACAGGGAAGGCCCTCGGAGTGCACGGGTTCGCCGGGAAAAATGGGTGTGCTCACCCACGATCGTTCCTAAGCAAAAACCTACGCAAAAAGGTAAGGTTCAAGCTTCTAAATCATAACCAAACCACAAACTAGGTACGAGAGAGAGATTCGAGATCTACCCAACGGGAAAAAGGAAGAAAAACTCGCCGGAGCTTTGCTCCGTGCCGTCGAGTCACAGGGCAGGGATCCCTGGTTCACTACAGTTTCTCCTGGAGGGTGCTGGGGTCCTCGCGAGTTCAGGGAGAGAGGGAGAGACGAGAGTTCGAGGGAGAGAGACACACGGGAGAGCTGAGAGAGTTTCGGGAAAGAGAGAGAGAGAGAAGTCACGGGGTGGGGGGGGTCAGAGAAACAAAGAAAAAGAGGTGAGTTGGATGGTCGACACGTGGCGGTTTGGGGATGAAAAATAAAAATTTTCCAATATTTTGGAGGTGGTTGTAACAATGAACACGATATATTAGAAAAGAATATCTGACGAGTCAAAGTCAAACCTCGTCTCGGAGATCACTGTGAGTATAACCATTAATTTAAGACATATACTTTGTAATAATCTATATAATGACTTGAATTTTACTTTAGAAACATAATGTATTTTGTTTTAGTTTTGGTTTGAATTTATTGGAATAAAATCACAACTCGTTTTTAATTATCTCAGGTGAACTTCGACTTGGACACCAATATTAAAGAACATTATGATTATGTTGATAGACTCATGTTTAGATGATACAAGGAGTTCAAGTATGAGTTACATGCATACTTTTTAGAGTGGGCATCGGCTGAGGAGGCATTGGCCAATCCTCCGATAGAGATGGACTTAAGACCTGGGGAACCTGGACAGTGGGAGTTTTTATGCGAACATTTTCAGTTAGAGAAGTTTCTGGTATTGTTTTAGTTGATTCATGCATGCATTTAGTCTTAATTTTTTTGTTGTTAGGTATATGGCACTAGCTAAGAAACTGTTATTGTGTTGTGAAATATAGAAACAATCGAAGGCTAACAAAAAAAATCGAGCCCAAAAAAAGTATGAGCATCACGCTGGTTCACGCCTACTTGCCTACATAGTGGAGGAGTGTACATAGGTTAAGCAATGAATGTTTTAATGCTATGTTTGTAGCAAATTAGAATTTGGTGTATACGTTTTGGGTTTGAGGGATAAGGACTTTTGACTAAATATAAGGTTTTGTTGTTTAAGAATCTAGTTGCTAGCATGATCCATTTTTATGGCTACTTAATTTCTGCCATTTATAGTTGATCTTATATATTGATAATTACAATCTTTGAACCTAAAATAATAAATGGCAAGCGGGTTCCCAATTCCCTGAGATTGCTTATGTCGGGAAGAACAAAAACTGGACCAATTAGATTGCCAAGTCCAAATTTGTAAGTCTAAAATTGTATATTGTTTTAGTTTTGCATAATAAAAGAAGCTATAAATTCTGGATGAAGTTCTAATCTATGTTTTTTATTTGAAAAAATAAAGGATGAGATGGTTGCTAGGAAAGAGAATTATCTTAATGAATTAGCAAAGGATTATCCGGAGTATACTCCATTGAATGAGATAGCAGTACCTGATCAGGATGTTGGCCTTCATATAAGATTATCTAGAGGATACTCCATTGATCAAGTACTGCTATCTCATTCAATGGAGTATCCTCCGGATAATCCTTTCTAATTCATTAAGATAATCCTCTTTCCTAGTAACCATCTCATCCTTTTTTTTCAAATAAAAAACATAGATTGGAACTTTGTCCAGAATTTATAGCTTCTTTTATTATGCAAAACTAAAACAATATACAATTTTAGACTTACAAATTTGGACTTGGCAGTCTCATTGGTCTAGTTTTTGTTCTTCCCGGCATAAGCAATCTCAAAGGTATCAATCTCAGGGAATTGGGAACCCGCCTGCCATTTATTAGTTTAGGTTCAAAGATAGTAATTATCAATATATAAGATCAACTACAAATGGCAGAAATTAAGTAGCCATAAAAATGGATCATGTTAGCAACTAGATTCTTAAATAACAAAACCTTATATTTAGTCAAAAGTCCTTATCCCTCAAACCTAAAACGTATACGCCAAATTCTAATTTGCTACAAACATAGCATTAAAACATTCATTGCTTAACTTGTGTACACTCATCCACTATGTGGGCAAGTAGGCATGAACCAGCGTGATGCTCATACTTTTTTTGGGCTTGATTTTTTTTGTTAACCTCTGTTTCTATATTTCACAACACAATAACAGTTTCTTAGCTAGTGACATATACTTAACAAAAAATTAAGACTAAATGCATGCATGAATTAACTAAAACAATACCAGAAACTTTTCTGACTGAAAATGTTTGCATAAAAACTCTCATTGTCTAGGTTCCCTGGTCTTGAGTCCATCTCTATCGGAGGATTGGCCAATGCCTCCTCAGCCGATGCCCACTCTAAAAAGTATGCATGTAACTCATACTTGAACTCCTTGTATCATCTAGACATGAATCTATCAACATAATCATAATGTTCTTTAATATTGGTGTCCAAGTCGAAGTTCACTTGAGATAATTAAAAATGAGTTATGATTTTATTCCAATAAATTCAAACCAAAACTAAACTAAATATATTATGTTTCTAAAGTAAAATTCAAGTCATTATAGAGATTATTACAAAGTATATGTCTTAAATTAATGGTTCTACCCACAGTGATCTTCGAGATGAGGTCTGACTTCGACTCGTCAGACATTCTTTTCCAATATGTCGTGTTCAATTGGGCAGTGTTGGCGAACAATAGCCGCCGTATTATGTGCCAACAAGCTATGAACAACTTTATCAGTTGGTCGCCTAGCACTGGGTCTATAACGACCTTGATCTTTGCTTGCGTAATACAAACAATACGATTGGTTTTAACCAACCGACATGCCCCACGCACTGGTATTTCATTTGGTAAGTTTGGTACATAACCATTAACACCTACGATGGAAAAGCAAAAATGAATTAATATGCAATGATAATTGGTGTAACGTACATTGTTCATCATGGTATATAACATTAATTTTTTTAATTTCTTACTCCCGTGTCGACGACGAACTGCACTCCTCTTTCTAGTAGGTGCTTCAGTAGGTAAATCATTATGAGTATCATCAAGCTGGGATTTTGCTACGTCTCGATGTTGATAAGAAGTTTCCCTAGTACCAATTACGGGTTGGGATTGAGTGCGATGAAGAGAGGTCCCGCTTGCACCACTGATGGTCTGGGAATAAGTACAGGGTTAAGAAGGTATGGTGTTTTCCCGCCAAGGTCATGGAGGATCAATGTTTCTTGGCTCTAACTGAGGAGCATCACTCCCAGTTGCACCACCCATAGAATGAGATTGTGTGTGAGAAAGATAAGTCTACCTCAAAATATTAGGCATGTTCCTCTCTTGACGAAAAGTAGGAGGAGCAGCTCTGATAACAGATTTAGACCGTGATTAGGATGGCAGAGGTGGGATTCTTGTTGACACAAGAGGTCGTTTCCATTTTTGGCTAATCATTGGCATCTACCAAAAAAAAAAAACGAAGTTTAAGTTAAACGTAAATACATATATGCAGCATTGGAATTCATTGGTAAGAATAAAAATAAAAGACATTGACGCATAAAAAATCCAAATAAAAAACTTTACTTCAATTTGTAGTGCACCTTAAATTACAAGAGCCGAACAATAACATGTCTTGACCAAGAAAAAATCAAAACAAAAAGTAATGGTAGCCTAAAGGTCTTGAACCAAACTATAATTAAGCAATATATTAAAGGGAGTTTTAACGAAAAGCCCGTGGTACTGTTCACTTTAACGAAAAACCACATTTTTACACTAAAAAGTCAAACTTCGTACTATTCATTTTACCCTTTATTTTGTCCTTATCGTTAAAACTCAAAGTTTTCAAGCCATTTTCATTAGTTTTCCTTATATTAAATAGTTTGGTTATATCCTCACCGTTAAGCTTGGTTGCTTGTGGTTGCTGCTTCTGCAAAATTATGGAGATGATCGTGAGAGTGAGAGAAGTGAGAGAAATGATAGAGGCAGAGACATGGATGAGAGTCAGTTAAGAGTGCGAGAACCCTAATATATAAACTTAGAGATGTAGGATCATCAAAATTATTTCTGAGCGGGAAAGACCCCGCCAAGTTGTTACATGATAAATAGGAATTCTTAAGAAAGTGAAATCGGATGACGCGCTAAGAGAGAAAAATATGGGAGGGAGATCATGAGCAATTGGGGGATGTGAACCAACAAAATAGGAATATAAATATTATGGGAGGGAGATTATGAGCAATTGGGGGATGTGAAACGACAAAATAGGATTGGGAAGAATATGGGAGGGTGATCATGAGCAATTGGGGGATGTGAACCGACAAAATAGGTTAGGATTGCCTTGGGAATTTGATAATTTGTTCTTATCATGTAGAGTTATTATCACTTTGCCGATGACATACTTTGTTGCCTCTCTTATTAGTTTGCCTATGAAATACTTTGTTGCCTCACATCGTCGGCTAATATTTCAATACAACGGGAAAAGTTTCCGCCATAGTTTACCCGTCAAAACAAAATTCGTCAGGGCATCGAATTTACGCCTACAAAATGATCGTCGGCTAACGTTCCAATTTTCTCAGCTAAGATTTGAGCCATGCGATGTTTCTGTTTGGAGTGGTCGAAGTCGACGGTAAGTCATGTGCAACGGGAAGGAAATTCGGCGGCTCATCGGCTTGCTCGGCTAGGGCTTACTTGTACTGAGGAGATTGTGTGGTTCGAGGAACCTCCGAATTTAATTCAGGATATTTTGTTGGAGGAAGGATTGTAAGTTTGATTGTTTATTTGAGGATAGGTCTATTGTTGTGCAGGACACTCTTTTCCTTCGACCGGGTTGAAATCCCCGGCAAGGTTTTTATCGAGACCCATTTTGCACACTATTCTCAGTTTGTACGAATTTTGTTTTGTTTAATGAATATCGTACCTTTGTTTCAAAAAAATAAATAACTAAGCAAATTAGATCGATAAAATTGATAAATACGATAAGTTCAATATAATATAAGTTACATTACGTACAACATAAATAAACTCCAAGTAACAAAGGTGCTAAATGCAACAACACAACAAAATCTAACCTCCTAATTCCCTTACCCTAGGATTTTAGTCCTTGATGAACCTATCGAAACGTCGTCGTATTATCTCATCCTAGTTTTTATTTTTTGTTAAAATAACTAATTTACCGAACGCTCCGCCATCTTTATATTCTCGTCTGAAAATGAAAAATGTTCAAAACCCTAGCTAGGGTTTAAGCACTCCTGACCGTTTCCAACCCAAACCCCAAACCCCAAAATCTATAAATTCGCTTTGCTTTCAGTACCCATGGATTTTCACTCATCTAGTTCCCCCACCCAATTTCTTCTTCTTGCGCTCACAGATGGTAGGGCTCATCCCTCAGCTAACACTCGAAGACCTCGATCCAGTTTCAAAGCCCAAGTATTCGAAGGACCCGCCCGACTCCGTTGATCCCAGAGACCTTTCGGTTGCAGATTCCTTCTTGGATTTTGATTCCATAGAGGATTGGTTCAAGAATATTGATATGGCGGAAACAGGGCAGTTTAAGACTGAGGCGGTTGACGCAGAGTATATTGGAGGTGGGTTCGAGCTGGCGGGTGATGGGTCTGTGCCGATTGATTGTGGGTCTGGTTGTGCGGTGAAGGTGGAGGGTCAAATGTTGGAGTATTCGGGTTGTTTGATTGCGGAAGAGTTGGGGAAGGTTAGTTTGCTTGGAGGGTGTGAAGAAAGTTCAGTTCTTGATGGTGGGAATGGTATGAAGAGTGAAGTAGTGAGTTCAGTTCTTGATGGTGGGAATGGTACGAAGAGTGAAGTAGTGAGTTCAGTTCTTGATGGTGGGAATGGTACGAAGAGTGAAGTAGTGAGTTGTGATACCGGGGAAATGAAACCGGTGAGTAATGAGAATGGGAGTGAGGGTTTGAAGTCGAAGATTGAAGGCGGGAATGGGATGGGGAGCGAAATGGTGAGTGGGAATGGTGGGAAGAGTGGAGCAGGGAATGGTGAGTCCGAGAGTGAAAGCTCGGAGTCTGAGAGTGAGAGTTCGGAGTTGTCGTCATCATCTGAGAGTAGTAACTCTAGTGATGATGACAGCAGTGATGATGAAGAGGAGGAAAACAGGAAAGGGAAGATGAATGTGGAGGTGCAGGAAAGCGACGAGGGTGGTGAAATGGAAGAAGGTGAAATAAGGGATGCTGATGGAGGGGAGGAGGAAGATAAGATATTCGGTATGGATAATGAAAGTGAGGATGATGATGATGAAGATGAAATGGTTGCTTGGGCCGATGCTGAAACTTTTGACGAGGGAGACGGCGATGAGGATGATGTTGGAGATCTGAAAGGACCCATTAGGTCCAAGAATGAGCTTGAGGTAAGAAAAAGTTCATTGGTTATCTCGTACTTTGAAGCCGTGAATGGATTTGTGCACATTTCAATTGATAAGTTGATATGAACATTCGGTGAGAGGTGGACATAGAGTCCCTATTTCATTCGTTAGGTCGTTACTGATAGATTAGCTTAGATGAGGAATACATGTTGATTTTGTTTTAGTGGAGATAAGAAGATAGACTCCACTGTGATAGTGGAGCCGGCTTGTCTGACTTTGGTTTGGGATCGGGGAAAAGAAAGGGTACTTGGGATCATCTTTTAGCTTGCAAGAAAGTCGTATTCAGGATTTTCAGTATTTTCGTCTGATATACAGAATTCTCTTTAGTAAATTGAGTACCTTGCTCAATTGCTCTGGAATTAATAACGCATTGCAAAAAATTTAGCATTTGCAGTACTACTTGCAAATCTTTTTTGGAATTAGTTTTTCTATGTTTCTGTTTACCATATTCTCGATTCTATGATATCTTAAAACATGCAATGCTTGCTAAACCTTCAATGAAATTAGCTTTCTGGAGTATCTAGTACTGCTTCAAATAGTTTGACAGGATTGCTTTGAATTTCGCAGGTGCTTCCCCCAATTCCTCCAGTGGACGTGACCTTGCAACCACATCATCAGATGCAACCTGTGGGAGTTGTCTTATCGGTAAGCTCATAAGGATGTGAAAGCTTTTTTTTATTTTTTTATTTTTTTTAATCTCAATTATGCAAGGAAGCCTATATTGTAACATGAACTTTATCAATCTCTGGTGTCATTGAAAATTTAGAATCTAGGTGACACTCTAGAAGATGCATATTGTGATTTATGGTATTGTTGCCTAATCAGTTTGATGCCAATTTGAATTTTACAGGTTCTTGGTACCCAAGTCATCGTAGAAGGGGTTGAGAAGCACAACCCTCTAAACGAGGGTTCGATTTTGTGGGTAACTGAAAGTAGATCTCCGTTGGGGTTGATAGATGAAATCTTTGGACCTGTCATACAACCTTACTATGTGGTGAGATACAATTCAGAAAGTGAAATACCTAGTGGAATACAAACAGGAATTTTGGTCTCTTTCGTTCTGGAGTTTGCGGATCATGTGCTTAATAACAAGGATGTTTACCGAAAGGGTTATGATGCATCTGGTGCAAATGATGAAGAGATATCAGATGAGGCAGAATTTTCAGATGATGAGAAAGAGGCTGAATACAGGAGGATGCAAAAAATGTCGAAGAGGGGAATGAATGACCAAAATGTTGGCAATAAGAAAAACAACAGAAAATGGGGTAAAAATAAGCCGGGACCCTGGAAAAATGGTCAACCTTCACCTCAGCAAGCACCAATGGATGCGGGTAAGCAGCCTCCCAATCAACACCACCATCCTTTTTCTCCAGGTGTACCATCTTCTGCTGCAGTATCACAAGGATTGGTTAGTCGGACTGGATTAGTTCCACCATTTCCAGCTCCTACACAGGTCGCTGGTATCAACACAACTTCAAATGGAGGTTGGACAAATGGAGTGCCGTTTCAGCCACAAAACACATCCTTCCCTAACGGATTTCCAAACAATAGTTTTCCAAGTCTTCCACAGTATAATCCTCAATATCCTTATCAAATGCCTATTCCGAACAGAATGCCGTTCTATCAGCAGGCTGGTGCTGTCTTACCGGGCCAACAGTTGAACGCCTTTGCAGGACCTGCGTATTCACAAGGGATGATGGGTCAACATGGGTTCAATCAAACAGCATTTGGGTTAGGTTTACAGGGCCAACCCATGCCAGGCCAACAATTCAATGCCTTTGCAGAACCCAGGGTGGGTCAACTTGGTTTCAACCAAAACGCGTTCGGGATGGGATTACAGGGCCAACCTTCTCACCCAATCTTCAATGCAGATCAAGGAATGCCATCAAATGGATTACATTCTGAACAAAACCATAATTTGCCACAATCCGTCGCAAATGCAGGCAATGTGGACAGCCAGCAATATGATCAGGGCGCACCTTCTAATCATGGAAGGAGACCCTCCCATAGAGGGGGTCGTAATTTTGGAAGGAGACCCTCCCATAGAGGGAGTCATAATTTTGGAAGGGGAAGAGGCAGGCAGCAATCGAGGTGAAGGTTATGGCATGCTCTGCGGCACCAAGCACACTGAAGTTAAACTACAAGTAGGCTTTGAGAAGAGCCATCGTTCGAAATTGCTTGTTTTTTGGTATTCGGTTTTTACTGTATTTGCTGGTCCAGTATATGGAAGAACATAGATGGTGACCATGTTCTCCATTTCCTTAAAATGCAATGTCCAACTTAGTTGCATATAATTTTGAACATCCACAAATTTTGGTCTGTCTGGTAAAAGCGTCGATAATTTTGAATTTAATCCTATCAACCGTACTTATTTTGTTGTGGGAGCAAATTTTCAAGCCCCAAATTTATAATCTTGCAATAGTTGGTTGCCAACACATGCGTTACCCGAATGCAGGGATGATCTTGTGTGCGAGTTCAAGTGACAGTAAGGCCCGTACCGAAGAATTTCTCCTTAGATACAGGACAACATTCCCATGTCAATCTAAGCATACATCGGTTCAAGGAGGCTTTAGTAATTCAAGGGTTTTTTTTTATCACAAATGGTCCCTGAAATTGATCCACAGTATAGTCTCTGGAATTAAAAATCGATTAATATAATCCCCAAAAAATGAGTTACATTGATTTACGACACTCATTTTCAAATAGAACATTCATTGATTTTCAATATCAGGGACCATCTTAGTGAGATGAGTTAATTTCAAGGACCATTTGTGATAAAAACTCATAATTTAAAGAAAATAGAAAAGAAATATCACCTAGTAAGCATGGGAATAAATTATCAAATTAGAAGGTTCTAAATCAGTCAAGAGAACAAGAGACATTAACTCGGGAAATTGTCATTGGAAGCTGCCTTTTTTTTCCAATGTGGGGAACGGGGAGGGGTAGGGGGTTGCTTTCAATGAGGCGATAAGGGTACAAGTCACCCATATGATCAAAGGGGAATATCAGGACTGCAGGGATATTGTTCAAGTTTTAGCATTCCTTGTGAAGTCAGTGCAGGTCTGGCAGCTGCAATCCGAGAAACGACAGATTTCGCAGCCAAAGCACACACAAGAAGTACAGCCTTGGCAAGTCGGAGAACGGCTGCAGCCTCTATATACCCTTCGACTTGCTCGTTCTTCTTCATCATCACATGTTATTCTGAAATATAGACATTCACATTTGAATTACTGAACCTTTAAACACATGTAATAACTACAACATACCAACCATTTTTTTGTATATTGGGTATGTGCACTAGTTTACAACCTACCGTCTTAATCCAAAATGCCTACTGGTGAATGTCAAGGAATAACATCGCCATTTATATTTACTCCCCCAATCGAATGTCCCTATGTGCTTCCTAACGTTTTCTTAAATGTGTATTTCTCAACCTTAAGATAACTTGAATGGCTACAAACTACCATTATTGGATCGGTATATGCGTACAAACACCACCTACTCTACCCCAGAAAGTAATAACTACATAATTTTCCGGAAATGATGCCACAATCCATCTTTAAGCAGCTAATCCGGCTAATTTCTAACTACTGAATCAACGAAGCTGGATGAACAGTATACACAAACATAAAATAAGCGATCAATATAGAAGCTACAATAAGCAACCATTCAGTTGTTCTAAAAACTGTCAATCAAACAGCATATTGAAACCAACTGCACTATATAACCATTAGCATAATGATTAAACAGAAACGTTATTCATATTATTTCACATTTGTGAGATAAAACTATAACTAGTGCATGGTTCATGAATGGTTGATGGCCTATAGCATAAGAGAAAAACAACTCGATCAAAACCAAGTAGACATATTTGTTCAATGTAAGAGAGGAACATACTTGTCATACGGCAGATCAGCACATTTCCAATTCACATCAGCCAAAGCATCATGGTAAACCCGACATTCCTCTTTTGTCCGGAGGCGAAACCTGCGCTCCTTGTTGCACCTAGTACAGGAAACAAACTCATCATGATGACAAACACGTCCATTGTTGGATCTGTGGGAACCATTAGCACTTTTTGATGCCTCGTTATGGTACTTGAGCAGCACCGTTTTACACAGCGGAACCTTCTTCCCGTTATCAATCACCCAAACATTATTTTTCCATTTCCTAGCAGTCTCTCTTCCAGAATGCTTTTCAAATGCAGCAGGAGTCAGTTTTCCTAGTGATTGAAATAGAAAGGGAAAATAAATAAGATGGTTATAATACAAGAGTTGAGCTAAAACGGAAACAAAAATCCTGGATATAAGCACGAAACCTCAATCTGAGCTTTTGTCATGATCATTAAAGTAGTTAAACAATACTTAAAACGCATACATCCCAACGTGTACGATTTTCTGGATATTATTAACAGATCACACGAACTACATATAGCTAACTCAACTACATAATTAAATACTAACGGTTTCACCTCTATCTTGTTGGACCACAAAAAGAGCTGACAGTAAATACACGAAGGTTGTTGTGAGCAGGTGGACTCCATTATCGGGTCAAGACTGTGTCTTAAGGCAGCAATTTGCTTTACAGACAGAACAACTGTCCTTGATGGACTAAGTTGTTTTATATGAGGAAAAGATACCGGCAATTCAATGAACACTAAAGACATAAGAGTCTTGCTCTGAGATGCCCTAATCTTTCGAGTGTGTGCCAAATTCAGACGCAGGAAGCAATCTTGTGGAATTATCACAAGGACGATATTATGGAAGAATAAGATATGGCACGCCCAAAAGCTGCAATTATGTAAAAGAGGATGCATCGCTATCGGATGCACCGCTAGGTTGTCAGAAAGAGGTATTCTTGGAAACTCCACGCCATAGTGCTTACTGACAATAGCATTGTAGAAACAAGACCGGAAGCGCATAGAGACATCAGATAACACAGTCAAGCTTGAAAGTTATGGGTGGCTGCTCATGAAATAACACATTGGAATAACCGTCAATGCCCATAAGCAAAGTATGAAAAAGCAATTGCATCAACCACATTAGTGCTAATTACATCAAAGACGAAAGAAAGATACGCAAAGCCATACAATAACTAAACCATGCTATGCAACTCTACAACAGCTTACTCTGGAAGAGAAAGAACAGAACTCAGGACATATTCGAAACCAAAACCTCGAAAACCAAGTTTAATTACGAGGTTGCGATCGCCACGAAAATGGCAATGTAGGTTTCATTCTCAATACACCAACTTAAAGAAAAACTCTTTACTCCACAAACCAGCCAGAAACCATCCGAACTCGACCATATGAAGCAAAAGAGTAGACAAACATATAGCTACTGCACACCCAACACGGAGAAGGCATTCGGTCAGACAAAACAACATACACCTCAACTGTATACCCAGCAAAAATACAACGAACAACTTCCAAAGCAAAAGCTCGTCGTCATCAAATACAAACCCAGCAGATTAACCAGACCAGACAGGGACAGACAGACAGACAGCCATCAACGTCAAAACCAGTACACGATGAACTCAAAGAAGAAGCTCAAAACGCAAACAACATGCATTAAAAATCAAAACCCTTTTCCCCAAAAAGCAAGTGAGAGAGAGATAAAAAGGGCAGAGAGAAAGACCTTCCTGACAGCCAGGGGTGCACTCGCAGGTGATTTCGAGGTCGCCATTAACGAAAACCCTAAGCCTCCCAACAGCATCGCCATATCTGTGGCTGGTGCAGCCGCACGTGACCTCCATATGGTCCGGACCTCTCTTCACCCCGCTCATCTCTCTCAGCTCATCGTCGCTAAACAGCACAAACCCACAGTCTCTCTCTACCCCATTTGCCATTTTTTCGCAAAAGGTGGAGTCTTGATCGAAACCCAGAAATCCCAGAAGGTGAAATCGAAGGAAAAGTCAGAAAATATGGAAGAAAATCAAGGAAAATAACATGGGTTTTCTGGGCTGTATCGGGAACAAGAGAAAAAAAAGCCCAGAAAACCACAAAGAGAGAGAGAGAGAGAGAGAGAGAGAGAGGAAGGGAGAGGCGAGTGCTGTAATTAAAAGGGTTTCTAAGAGGCACGCATCTCCATGGATTTATTCCGAGAGATCTGGTGGAGGAAAACGTCGAAAGTTATAGTCTTTTTGTAGATAGAAAGATAATAAAGAGGGAAAAAAAATGGAAGCGTTACGAGTTTGATAGAGAGAGTGTGGGTGAGATAGAGAGAGAGAGAGAGACAGAGAGAGAGTGAGAGTGAGAGGTTGGTTGGTAATGGAGTTGAATGAAATGAGCTGGCTGTCGTGGGGTGGAGTTCAGCTGAGAGGAGTGAGAAGGGGTTAAAAGCCTCTCTCTCTTTCTCTCTCCTCACTCCCTCTCTCTCCTATTTGCCAATTGCAAGAGATGCATGATATGACATGAGAGGGAAGGAGGGATAAAAGAAAGGGAAAAAAATGGGTCTTGGGGTCGGGGGCTTTCGTTTATGGGAAAATCCCTCTCGAGGGAAGGAGGTGAGGTTTTCGGTTTCTGTTCAAAGTCCTTTTTTCACTCCCTTTCTTTTTACTGCTGCTTGGAGATTTGCACTGTTTTCATAAAAGATGGCATCTTTGATTCGAGCGATAATCTACGCTAAATCCCAACAAGACGGATTTGAAATTTAAAGCAAAAAACAGAGCACATTGATCTCGTCAGTTTCGCTAACAAATAGTCTTAAAACTTGGTACTGTGGTACTGTGGTGGTGAAGTGAGGTGAGGTGCTGGGTGGTTGGCGCCAGGCAACCAAAGAGGCCGATGTGTAAGAATTTGATGCAGAAAGTGTAGGGAAATGAGTTTGGTGCTGGACTTTTATCGATTAAGTAGTGAACAGAGCCAAAGATTGTGATCAGAAATTGGAGGTTTATACTTGGTATTCTCGTGAGTCGGGATTGGAAAGCAGTTGCTATGACAGTGATTTTTAGTTAGCTATAGGCTTTAGCAGTTTCAAATGGTGAAACCGACCGTTGAGTAAAACCCAATCCAAACCTAAACCCTTTTGGCTCTCTCATACGCATGAGCGAAATGGTTCAATATACGCTGAGATTTTTTACCGTTAGATGGGTGACCGTATATATAACTTATTGTTCATTCGGTGCATGATATACACTGTAAATATAAGAAAATTGACGTAAACCATATGATATTTTTTACAAGAGGAGTGTTATAACATTGCAAACACAATTTTGGTTCCTAAAACAAACTACGAGCCAAACTAATGGTTGATTTTTCGTTAAAAAATGAACATCACCGAGAATGTTTCGTTAAAACTCCCTAAAGATTTCTTGTGTCAAAGAAGAAATTTTGGCACAGCGGTCTTACTAAGGCCTGGTTTGGTACTGAGGTGATTCTGAAAAAAACTGGTATAAAAAAAAACTGGGAGCTGTTTTTGTGTTTGGTAAACATTCAGCTTCAACTTTTTTTCACGGTTTTTGGTGAAAAAAGCCAAAAACAAGAAGATGCAAAACCCAGCTTTGAAAAACCGGTTTTTTTTCACATCTGTTTTACATAAAAGTTTACCAAACACTATAATACTGTTTTTTTTTTCAAAAGCACTTTTACAAAAAAAGTTTACCAAACACTCTGCTGCTTTATTTCACAGCTGCTTATTCGCTGCTTATTCTCACAGCACAGCAGAAGTAACTTTTTTTCAAAGCACAACAATACCAAACCAGCCCTAAAGCATCTCTCACATTAGTTGGTGGTGAGGTTGGGTAGGATTACAGTACAATTTTTTATTTTTTTTTGTATGAGGTGCATACATAATGGGTGTAAACAACTCTATCTAAATCATTGTCAAGTTTGAATAGAAACTTGGATAGAAAAATAGTCGAGTTAGAGAATGGCAGCTATAATAATTAAAAATGAGGATATTCACACATCTATTTTTACTTTCTATATACATTTTTTAATTTCTGGCCATTGAATTGAATGAATTAAAAAATATCAAATAACAGAAATTAACATGCGGTGTGTGGAAGGTAAGAAGGGGTACGTGGATAAAACCACCCATGAATAATGGCCATTTTAATCAAATGACACAAGATTTACTCATTTGCCCTAATAATAACCAAGATTTGGGTATATATCCTTACACTATGTTAGAGAATAGAGTTCCACATCAAAGAGATAACAAAATAGTATACCGTTTATATGTGAGAGGTTCACTTCTAATATCACTGATGTATTTTGCGATAAAACTTCCCACATAGTAATAAATTGTTAATTTAGAAACGATATCAGTGATGTTGGTGATGGATCATGTTGCGCCTAAAAAGTTTATCATGAAAGCAAATTAATCTTCCAAAACGTGTTGCGCTCAAATTTGTCTCCTAATTGCGCTAGCTCTCCTCTAAGGATATTAGTATGAACAATGAGTCTTCAAACATTTGAGTTGTCTCTAGTCTAATGGATGAATGATGACCAAACTCTTAAAACGTTAAGTTAGCTCGAATATTGCAGATTGGTGACGAACTATATTGAACCTGAAACCTTGAAAATACAAACTTTAGCTTTATCCCACCATCATCCTGCCTACTTCGATATAAAGCAAGACTACCAAGTTTTCTAAGGTAACGTTGAACGTCAACTAGTTACACTAATTTAGGAGAAATATGAATTATCATACTTGCAACTTAATTAATTTGACACAGGCGCTGATATACTTATATTTTAGTGTATCTCACCAACCTTTAATATGCGGGGATAATTTTATATAGTTTGTGTGTGGAGCCATTCACTAAGGTACGTACGTCATCGTTTCATAGTTGCCACATGCATTCTCTGTTTTCTATACAGTATTAACTATTAAGCTATTTAAAAACAACTTAAAGCTTTGTTTAAAGATGCATTATTGACACTAAGCTTAGAGCCAGCTTCTATATTTGTTGACAAAGTTGGATACCACTAAACATCATCAACTTAGTTCTCAGTTGTTGAGGCTAAACATCATCAACTACAAAATTACCTTTTAAATGATCAATGCAGGACGTGTCGATTGTTTAATTAACTTTAAATATAATTGATCACTAGTTTTCATACCATATTTAATTATATTATGCACAAGTGCTTACTTCTTAGTTTAGATATGTTATGCGTCTTACATAAAAAAAATCATTTCTTCTTATAAATCTGAACCATTGCCAGCACGTTATTTTAGTAGACAAATTAAGAACTACATGAAAGTTTGAAGAAGTTTGATCTCAAGACAGGTAGTGGCGGTGGTGGATGTCAATGTCTGATCTTATCATAAGTCACAAGAAGGCCATTGTGGCGGGGGATTGTGAAGAGACTCTCAACTAGTACTCTACACCATGGAGCATAGTAGGACTGTAGTTAGTTTGGTTTCATCTTTTGATATCTCCAGCAATTTCAACTGGTTGATTCCTACCCATCATTAGCTCATGACACAGTGCATGCACTAGTCATTACCTATTAATTAGCTAATTGGGGTAAGTTGTTAGCTCAATTTATAGAAAAATTATCGTCACGAGCTGTATATTTGATGAGGAGAGATATTTTGATAAATCAATCTGACTATGACAACGTTCATACTAAATCAGATCAAATCGAGTTGGATTAAAATAAAATACATAAACAAATTAAATAAAGGTATGATATGATGCCTCAACCATGTATGATATGATGCCATCATCATCATCTTTAGCAAAAGGTAGAGGAAATATTTCAGTGTAGTCCCGTTGGAAAAAGTATGATTGAAAACAAGGCCTAGCTCTTTTCACTGTGGCATGCGATTCGGTTTATGATTGGTTTGATATCCCTTGAAGTGACCTGGCCACACACAATGACATATTGGGCTAGGTCGACCTTCACCTCCCTCTCTCCCCCTCTCTCTGCCTCTCCCTCTCTCTTTGCGTTCAAAAAGTTGTACAGCTCTAGCATAAAATAATTAGGCATTAGAAATATATTAATAAAATGATAAAAGTACGCATGAAACACTGCCCTGCACACATTTTACGTAACAACAATGATTAACTATAAGCTTTTCTTTTTTCAAAGTTTAAAAATAAATTTAGGTGTAAGACAATGATTAGGTTAAGCTAGAGAGTTCTAACGAGTGGTTTATCTCATTATGTGTATATCTCTGTTCTCAAATGATTAAAACATGTTATTATGGCTATATCTTTGACAACAAGTGATCAAAACATATATACACTGAGAAAAATAAAGAAACTATTGTTTTATCGATCTTGTTGTATAGAATTTGGTGCATGGATGTGTGTCTTTTGTCCAAACACCGGAAAATACCAAAAGAGGGAGACGAGAAGGTCTTTTGTCTGAATGCCGGACAATAAAAAACGAGGTAGGAGTCGTCCTCAAATCAGGAGGGTGGGCAATGAGAGTTTTTTTGAGTCTGAGGCGTAGGAAATTGGTAGTCCGGACGCCGGACACTTGCTATTGGTGCCCATGTTGACTTATTAGCTTTAGCTAAGTTGTACTTTGCAATTTGCACAAGCCATGATATTACATTGGATTCTTCAGCCGAGAGGACCACTTGGACTTCAAGCATTCTACAAAGTAGGCCTACCCAACTTGAAATGAATTATATATATAGATTATAGACATACATTTGAAATGAATTATATAGATTATAGACATACATACATAGTTGATATAGTATATATGAGTTAGGATTCGGAGATGCATGTTTTGATATACATTTTAACATTTACTTTGTAGGGCTCATTTTGTAATGTGTTTAACAATCTGAATTGTCTATATTTTAATACATTATTCATAGATCATCCTTCCAAAAATTAGACAAATCCAAAATCATAAATACATTTATTCGTAGTCAAGAAAATGGACGAATAAGGTTCTACAAAGAAACACTAAATTTAATCAAACAATCATATGATTTTTGAATTTGGGTGATTTTTTGTATATGACCTTTAAGGTAAGACATAAAAGATAGACAGTTGGATTGTTGAAATATTACTGAGTGAGTCCCAAAAAAGCGTATGTCAAAATGTGTTTGAAATATTACTGAGTGGGTTCCACAAAAACGTATGTCAAAATGTGTGTTGCAAACATGTATTCTCATATCTAACCCATATATAGATATTCTTGTGCCGCAGTCAACTTTCATTCACATTCATGCATTTGGGTCTTTTTCTTTATGTTATGTAACATTTTTTGTCTGGTAACTAGACTTTGATTGGCAAATCCAAAACTTCTTTTCTTTTTGGTCCAAATTTGCCAGCTTATATATACTGACCTCCGGCGGTGCCTACTAACCACCTAACTCCTAGAAAGAGACCTTTATTTTACTATGCACAAACATGAGATGCAAAAAAACGACAGAATTCTAGGTCATCCATATGGCCAAAACCTAGGTTGGTTACCACCACAAAAAATTCATAAGAATATAATCATATATATTCTTTGTTGTGTTTGTATATAACAATTATTCCTTGCGGGTAAAAGGTTTTTCGGTGTAATGGTCCTCACTTCTTCGTGAGAAAGGTAAGTGCCCTGCACATGATCATTGTCAAATAGTTAATACTGTCTAATCTTTCTCTATTTGAGAAGAAAAAAAAAATTTCCTTGTTTTACTCATTAATCAGTAATTTAGTAAAAAGACGATTGTAATTGCCATTTAGGTTGATAGACTTACCTTTTATGTTTGAATCGATATAGCTTAATAACATTGAAACCATGAAATTGATAATGAAGCAAAAATATATTGAAAACTTTCGAGTAGAATGATTCTTGTTATAGTCTAAAATTCTTAATCGTTGAATTTGTAACGATGCTATCCACAATTGAGAATCTCACAATTAAAAATTCTGGACCATAGAACGAGTCGGTCCATCTGGAAAAATCCCCAAATACAAATTGTTGTACATGGATAAGAAAAAAAAAAATTGATTCGTTTGGTCTTTAAAAAATATGTCTCAGGCATTGTCAATTTGTCAGCATCTCTCTATTGAAGTGGGGCTTTCAGGTATGGTACGGTGTAAAACTGCACAAAACCCAATGTTTTGTTGATGTCAATATATCTGACCCATACATACATACATTAGTAAAGATTGTTCTACAAAGCTTTCCAAGATTACAGAGGTAGCCACGACAAAGTGTTACCACTGCTAGTGCAAGTAAAGTAACCGATAATATTGTTAGATAAAATGTCATTAACTAATTGTCATGTATTACTAATATTGACAAATCCGTAACTAAACCCTAAATTGTCATGTGGCAAAGAAGTTTGTTAAGGAATGAGCCCACAAAACTTTCTAATTCATTTCAGATTGTCATGGTTCGTGAGTCGTGTTTAACACTGCATGAGATGGAGGGCAACTTGGACGTAAACTCTAAACATAGTGTGTGTGTATATATATATGTACACACACATAAACGTGTAGATAGTAGATATATATACACAGAGGGTAATGTTATAGGGTTTCTGTTGTTGAATGTCAGTGTCGGAGTACCTAAAGTTAAGAGGTCTGCTGAGGTCTAATCCCGTGTCTCTTCCTCTACTGCCTGCTGTCTCCTACTCGTACCATCTATATCCCCAAAAAAGAACCGTACTCTATGACCATTTTCACCATCAAGTCAACGTTTAAATGTCTCTTTTATTATAATAGTAGCAATGAGTTAAGCCCTTATATAACGGTTTGAGTTCAAATCTTGTTAGTAATTAATTTAACATTTAGTCTAACAAGCCACTTAGTACTACGGTCTAGTAATATTTCTATTCACTTATAAATGAGAGGTCTTAGGTTCGATTCTCGTCAAAGACAAATTTGAACCACATTATTGCTAACTCATTGTGAGGCTAAGCCCACCACATCCCCTTAGTTTAGATAATACCGTTTGTTCAAAAAAAAAAAAAACATATAATCCAACAAAATATATCGTTTGTTTAAAAAAAAAATATCCCTTTCATTTATATGATTAATTGTTTGAATATCTTTTATTGACAAAAAAAATCTCTCCCATTAATCAATCCTAATTTCATTTTTTTTTTTTTTTGACAAAGGTAAAATCTTTATTATCAACAAACAACTAACATAAGACCATCTTTAACCTTTGAAGTAAAACTTAAAATTTTTAGCTCAAATAATTTAGGTTTTAATCTAGAAATAGTTTTTCTGCTTCAACCCTTCTGGCATAAAATTTTAGCCCCATATTATTAAAAAATGAATTTAGGCTAATTTTTTTTTTCTAAATTAACTTAAAAAAATTATGTAGACTATCCTAAATTAATTTTATGAACATTTTAACCTAAAAATATTTAAATTTCGATAAATATTGAAAAACCACTAAATTTGGGTGATTTTTTAGTTAAATAATTTTTTTAGCCATTGGATTTAAATTTGGGTTGTTAGATTTGATTATATTCGATCTCAGCCGTTGGATTCAATAAATATATAAATATAAAAAAAATAAAAAATAAAAAAAGAAATTTGAACGTGGACTGTTGGATCAACCAACGGCCCATTTGAATGTGGCCGTTGGATCACAAAAACTAGTCGTTAGGCTATTATGGCTACTGACACGCAGGGGACATGCCCACGTGGAGGGGGTCCCGCTGGTGCTATGGTTGGTGTGTTTGGCGCTTCCGAGAGTGGGTTTTGGGCGTTTGGGCTTCACATCAAGTTTTCCACTCTCACATGTGGGCTCCACCACTAATTTTGGGCTAAATCTTGGCTGGTATTTGGGTTTTTTTTTTTTTTTAGGTTCTAACACTTAATCCAATTATAGAACAAGGGTTGGAATGAAATGGGGGAATAGAAGGGAAAATTTAGGATTTACTCCAAAGGTTGGAGTTGGTCTAAGGGGTCCAAATTCAAGATACATAGCAGAAGAAATGGACCAAAAATGACACAATGCGGGGGTCAAAACACAAGTTGGAGCCTAAAAACAAAAACTAGGCTTCTGCAAACAGCGTCTCCTATAAGGTGCATCCCTACACAACAAAAGAAATGAAATACCATCCCTCACAATTATTGTAATACCCTGAAAATTTAAATATATGAATATGTGAAGAAAAAATCGAAAATAAATCGATTTATGGGTATGAAAAATTTATTTGAGATATTTTATAATTTTGTTACTGGAAATTATTATAATTTAAGTCGTAAAATTTATCGATAAGTGAAAATAACGAAAAATGTCCCTAGTTGGTTTAATGTATTTATACGATGACGTATTTTATCCTCACATATTTTATCATATTTCTTGATATACTTGGATAAAAGACGATCTTACGAGCGTGTAGGAGAGAACCGTTCGTGAAACGGAGCTATAACGAAGGAGTTATTAATGTTTAAAGTTAAGGACATTTTGGTAATTTTCCTTCAATTTAGAAGGCTCCAGATTTTTCTGGAGCACTGAGATTATGCCACGTGTGTGGCTGAGATGAAAAGAAAAGAAGAGAAGGGAAGAGATGGATGGACATGATGGGAAGGAAAGGAGAAAGGGCTGCCCAATGAGGAAATAAAGAAAGGAGGGGAAATGAGGGAAGATGGGGCACCCAACCCGAACCCTTTTTTGACCTGGTTATTGGCAACGTTTTTCGACAATTTTTCATGGTTTTTCTAATGAGTTTCACCAAGCCACCACTTGGAAACTCTTCACTGGCCTTCACTTTCCATTTTGCACCCAAGATTGACGAGGTTTTGGCCCCGTATCACGAAGAACGGAACTGCGGGTTCTAAGAACACCACGGCGGCAATCCGCCACTTCGGCACTCCTCACCATCGATGACCACCATCAATAGACTCCTCTCAACCCCAAGAACAAATCCCAAGCAGTGGTGAGGCATCGGAGCTTGTATGGAAGCCGAATCGAAGCACACCCTTTTCTAGGGTTCCAGTGGTTCGTGGGAAATTTCAGCCGTTTCCCGGACAAATTGGATTTGGTCACATGTATAAAACTTGTTCTACTCATTGAGATCTTTATTTCTATGAAATTTGGTAATTTTTGGAATTAGTTGAATTTTCTGGTGAGTCGGGGGCCAGCCGCCGCATGCGGCGGTGGCGCGGGCCGAGGCACCCCTGACCTTTCTAGACTAAATTTGGATACCCTGATTCCATATGTGATGTTAGATTGACGAAATCTCATCGTATGACTATAGTTTTGATAGAGACCGCCACTAGGAAATTATGTGAATTGACAATCCGACCGTTGGATCGTCACCAAACCTTAATGCGTTATAGAATGTAAAATTTGAGGACAATAGGAACTTATTGATTGGAAATTTGATGTATGGATCTTCCTGAATTGGATTTATAAGTCTGTAAAATCAAACGTTGACCGCCACTTGAATAGGCGATTGGCGGAGATCCAACTGTTGGATCGTAATGGAATTTTGGTTTGTTGTTCTAGAAGAATAATGTGGATGTTAAGAAGTTACAGATCATAAATCTGATAGGCAGATCTTCCAGTTTAGATTTCTAGGGTTGTGAACCTATTCTCGATCTTGATTGATGGTTGATTTTTATTATAGTCAACTAAACCGAGTTTCTAGCGTGCCATTTATCTTGGGGTGTTTTTGAAATTTCATGAAGCTTAGTGGACTCATTGCGACAACAGGTGTCTTGATTTACGTACGAGCGACTATAATATAGGTGATTTATATTGAATTGTTATTTTATTTTTTTGCCATTGACCTATGGTTATGAATTGTGAACTACGATTGACTTGATCCCTCCAAAGGGTGTGTAGGCAGTCTAATGAGAAGTTAGATGCAGCCATAAAATAAAAGAGATTAAATTTTTGTGGAAAACCGTTAAAGAAAGAATGTTAGAGTGGCTATTAACATAAGGGTTAATAATGACATTTTTGGCCTACCACTAAATGTAAATTCCGAAATAAAATTTTAGGGTCGGGGTGTTACAATTATTGTTATTTTTTAACACGTCATCTCAAGTGTGGCGAATTTTCAAGCCTTAACAAGTGGACAACACAACATGTGGAGCACGTGTGGTTGTTGGGCTTCACATGCACCTTAACAACTGGAGAACACAACGGGTGAAGCACGCGTGGCCGTTGGGTTTCACACGGGACACGAGACAACCTGCTCTGTTATCATGAAGAAAGTTGAGGTTTTACCATAAAATCAATTAGCAATATAGAGAGTAGCCCAATCTCTTATAAACCCTTACAAGGTTTCTCCTTTCACCAATGTGGTACTCTTTTACCTTCACATTGTCTCAGCAATATGTTGTTCAAATTCGGCTTTGGCAAGAATCAAATATAAGATATATTACTAACAAGTGAAAAAGAATACTACTGAAGCGTAGTAATAAGTGGCTCGTCTCTATTATTGTTCAGTATTAAGTTTAGAATCTTGAGAAGATTTGTGGGTTTTGGTAACCTTTCTGGTTTCTGAGCTGATAAAGTTTTCAGGTTTTAAGAACATCTCCAAAGGATATGTCAAATATAGTATGTCAAAATTTTATTTGATGGCTGATGTGGCAAATTGAATACAAGTGCTAAATCTTCTTCTTTTCCAATGGATGTGTCAAATATTTATTTTATTATTTTATTGGGCCTAGAGTTACATTAACTATTAAAAAATAATCAAAATTAGTTTTAGTTTGTATTCTATTAGTTGTTAATGGGACACATGCATTAAAAAATTAAATTAAATATATTTGACTTCTTTTTTGTTTGCTGTAAAAAAAGGTGGCTAGAAAGCAATGAGTCAAATGACTCACATGTCACATCATATATGACATATTCATTGGAGAACACTTGAATGTCTTTTAATCTTATTTGGCATATTTGACATCTCCTTTGGAGATGGTCTAAACCGAATCATTTTTTGGACAGGTACTACCAGTAGATGAGTATAAGGAGGAGGTATGTGAATCATCATCACTCAGCAAGGGTGATTGGTGATGGGATTTGGGTTATTCCATTCTATGCTAGTTTTATCATATTCGTTACCCTCTCCTTGACCGCCATTTCTGGGCTCTTTACGGCCCTACATGGCGGAGAGAAATTGCCATTATCATAATCAAATGACTCAAGTGGGTGTTTTGTGATTTTGTGGAGTCTGATTTGAAAAGATCATTGGACACCAATGGGGGTTGCGAAACTAAGCCACCTTATACAAAGTTTGAGTCATAGGATGATGAGGACTTTAAGCGCGGTGTATCATCCGAGAAATCAATATATCTTGAGATGTTTTGTTGACATTGGGTGTAAAAAAACGATCTGCACCAAGTACAATTTGTCCTCATTGGAGACGATAATGTGAATAAAAAATGGACCGGAGGCTTTTGGCTTGTCTCCATCCGAGCTTTGATCGTTACCCATGGCTGGAATCAACGACACAGTAAAATAGAAGAAACGCTCGCTGCATAGGTGCGAGGGAATCCAGCAGCGGAAGAGAAGAAGGCGGAGCAAATAAAAGGAAAGAAAATAAGTCAAACAATTGCGACCTATCTCAAAATACCAAGCAAAGTAAGCTGGTGATGGTTATGAAGCTATATTTTCTCTATGCAAAAGCTTTTGCTTAACAAAATACCAAGCAACGACCGCATTTGACCATTGTCATCTATCTTTGTCATCCATCTAAGACCACACTTGACTTGGCTTGACGGCGTTAGTTTGCAGGCCTTCCAAATGACAGACTGATAACGGGATATACCTAACGACAGTAAAGTTTTGCCGTCAAGTGTGACGGTGACAAAACAACCCTAAGAAAATGGCGGGACGCCTTAAAACCAAAACCAACTGTTCTTCAAAACTATTCCCAGACGCAAACATTTCCCAAAATTAGTGTCCCTATTGAATCGCTCTCTCTCTCTCTCTCTCTCTCTCTCTCTCTCTCTTCCCATGGGATCGATGTTGCAGATATAATTGACCAAATACACCTTCTTCATTCCCATGGGAAGCTGCTTATGCACACCTGCGAAAGCAGGTGTCCACCACAGACGAAGAAACATCATCAAACCTCTACCTCAAAACAGTGTACATGACTCGTCACCGCGCAAGTCGTCCGTTGCAGCGGTTCCCCATCACCGCAGTATTATATGGGTGCTGGACAAGACTGCTGGTGATGACATTTTCGGCAAGTACCTATTTGGCAAGGAATTAGGGCGAGGGGAGTTTGGAATCACTTACAGATGCGTCCACAGGGAGACGGGGGAGCCTTTTGCGTGCAAGACCATATCAAAGAGCAAGCTGAAGACGGAGATAGATGTCGAGGATGTAAGGCGGGAGGCTGAGATCATGCGCCGTTTGCCTAAGCATCTGAATATTGTCTGCTTCAAGGAGGCTTATGAGGATAGGGAGGCAGTTTATCTTGTCATGGAGCTTTGCGAAGGCGGCGAGCTCTTTGATAGGATTGTGGCCAAAGGGCATTACACGGAGCGCGCTGCAGCCAATGTTACCAGGACGATGCTTGAGGTTTGCCAGGTATAATTTGAGTTCCGTTCTCTCGAAGTTTTTATTTTATATTATAAAACATATAGTTCCGGGGTGTTTTGTCTAATTGATTGTTATTGATTTTTGCAGGTATGCCACAAGCATGGAGTGATACACAGGGACATGAAACCGGAGAATTTCCTTTTTGCAGATAGTAGTGAAAATGCACAATTGAAGGCAATTGATTTTGGCCTTTCTATATTTTTCGAACCAGGTATCTTCCAAAACATAACCTCTTTTTTTTTCGCGTTCTTATTGCTTTTTCGAATTTTGCTCGTTTCGAATCTTGCCAATATTTTGGTAGGTCAGAGATTCACTGAAATTGTTGGAAGTCCATATTACATGGCTCCGGAGGTGCTACGGCGTAATTATGGATCGGAAGTTGATGTTTGGAGTGCAGGGGTTATCCTATACATCCTACTTTGTGGAGTGCCCCCATTTTGGGCAGGTAAATTCATTTTAAATTTGTATTGTGGTTGAATTTAAGTTTTCTCTTCTCAGGAATCTGATTAACTTCAGTGCATATGATATGCAAAAAATGAGGGAAGATATTGTTTTCGAGAATGCTTTCTAATGTTCGGTTTATACCTAGTGCAGAATCTGAGGAAGGAATTGCACAGGCTATTGTTCGGGGTACCATAGATTTCGAGAGGGAGACATGGAAACAGGTTTCGGAGGAAGCAAAAGAACTAGTGAGGCGCATGCTTGATCCAAACCCTCACAACAGGCTCACAGTTGAAGAAGTCCTCGGTATGTATATTTTTGCACATGCTTGAGCAAAAAATGTCGGATACAACGTCTGTGTTTCTTTCACTTAGCATGTCCATGTCTTCAAAAGTGCATTTGTTGTTCTGACGTGGACTACATAAAAATTGTACTAACCATTCCCTATCATTTTACATGAAGATCATCCGTGGATACGAAACGCAAATCAAGTTCCTAATGTTCCTCTGGGAGAAAATGTCACATTAAGGATCAAGCAGTTCTCGTTAATGAATAAGTTCAAGAAGAAAGTTCTTAGAGTACGCAATTTCCCGAATCTCTTTTCTTTCACTAATTGTTAAGGGTGGTTCTTTGATTCTTTCACAAGCACTGTTAACCGTTGAATAATTCATAACTTCAGGTGGTGGCGGATAACTTGCCAGAGGATCAAATAGGTGGAATCAGACAGATATTCGAAATGATGGACATTGACAACAACGGAAACTTGACTTTTGAAGAACTTCGAGATGGTCTTGTGAAGATCGGACACAATGTTGCTGATCCTGATGTGCACATGTTGTTGGATGCTGTGAGTTTATTTTGCTTGACGCCTTTTTGTTTTTCGATTTCTCGTTTCCTTTACCATATCTAATTAACAATCTCTCTGTACATATTCAAAAGGCGGATGCTGATGGAAATGGCACACTGAGCTGCGAGGAATTCGTTATGGTGTCTGTTCACTTAAAAAAGATAGACAGCGATGAATTTCTCCATCAAGCTTTTGGCTATTTCGACAAGAATAACAGCGGATATATTGAGTTCGAGGAGTTGAGAGAAGCCTTGCTCGATGACACACTTGGTCCGGCTAATGAGCAGGTTATCCAAGACATCATATTCGATGTTGACTTGGACAAGGTAATTAATTTTTAAGTATATCCTTTTCATTTCTTACAAATTTACCAACTTGATTGCTTCTGATTTATACTATCGGTACCAACTTAAGTATTCTTCTATCTGATATTACTAACACAAGTTCTAGAATTTAGGATTTAGGATTAGGGTCGTAATAATCTGCGAATACCGTATGATGCTGTCCAGAAAGTGAAGATTTAAGTTGGTATCGTAGTAGTGTACTTGCAGATTTACCCTTTTTAATTATTTTGGTCTGTGTTTTATTAGGATGGGCGAATAAGTTTTGGAGAGTTTAAAGGAATGATGAAAACTGGCATGGACTGGAAAATGGCTTCTCGTCAATATTCGAGGGCATTGCTAAATGTACTTAGCCGTAAGTTGTTGAAAGACGAATCGTTACAAGCGAACTATAACGAGGAATAAGAGTTGCTTTTGAATCATGCATCTTCGTCCTCCAAAAAATTATGACTGAAAAAATTGATTGTCGACTGTTAGTGTCTTGAAAGAGAAATGCAAAGCGGCTCTCTCAAAAGTGAGATTTTTCATGGACTCTCTGCCATCTCAGTTTAACAATTTTCATGCCAACATTATTAAATACTATGCAAAAAAACATGAGGTGGAGAGAGTCCATAAAGATGTTGTAAACTAAACCAAAAACCAATCAAACAATAAACAAAACACAACGATTTTAGAATTCCTCCAATATAGGATCACCTCTCTAACAACATAAGCTTTATTGATTACCAACAAATACAAGAGAATTCACAAACATAAAATGTTCTCAAGTATACAAACTTATGCCTCTCAGAAACTCTCACACACCAAACTCTATCTCACATCCATCTATTTATACTAATAGATGTCATAGGTTTACACAAAGTCCCTAGAATATAGGAAACCAAATCCCAAACCAACTAGGAAACACAAATCCAAATATCTTACGTCCAAGATATCCTAATCCTTTTTAGTTTAGGCATGTTGATTTAATGCCAAATCCAGCAATCTCCACCTTGGCATGAAATCCATAACGAGGCATCCAACAACTTCCGTTGCTCCACCATATCGCAAGATCAAACTTTCTTCAACTGCACCAAATCCAAGAAGTGCTCGAACTTAGCTGCATTAACCACCTTTGTCAACATATCAGTTGGATTATCTTCTGTAGCAACCTTTTTTAGACGAATCTCACCTTCAGCTACCACTTCTCTCACAAAATGATGTTGTACATCAATGTGCTTAGTCCTAGCATGATGTACCTGATATCTGGCCAAATAAATGGCACTTTGGCTGTCACAATATACATCTAACTTGTGTTGTTCTACACCTAAGTCTCCTAACAACCCCAGAGTCCACATTGCTTCTTTGATAGCTTCAGCGATCGCCATGTATTCTTCTTGTGTGGTTGATAGTGCCACCGTTGGTTGTAATATTGATCTCCAACATATAAGACCCTTTGCCATAGTAAACATATACCCAGTCGTCGATCTTCTCTTGTCTAAGTCTCCAGCAAAGTCTGAGTCCACATATCCAACTGAGAACTCATCAATTCCTTCATCACATCTTTAAAAACAAATACCTTTGTCCCTCGTTCCATGTAAATACCTTAGTATCCACTTAGCAACATTTCAATGCTTTCTTCCAAGATTATGCATAAATCTACTAACAATTCTAGCTGCGTGTGCTATATCAGGACGGGTACGCACCGTAGCATACATTAATCCTCCAACCAAATTAGCATATGGAATACCATCCATCTTCATCTTTTCTTTATCAGTTTTGGGATATTGTTGACTGCTCACTTGCAGTGAGCACCTAATGGAGTTCCTACAGGCTTAGTGGCTTTTGTTACTCCAAAATTTTGTAATAACTTCTCAAGATATTGATTTTGAGACAAACACACCAAACCTTTTTGTTTATCCATTGTGATCTCCATTCCCAATATTTTCTTGGCTTCATCGAGATCCTTCATTTCGAACTCCTTTCTCATTTGCTCATTCAACTTTTCTATCTCTGAAATATTACTTGAGGCTATGAGCATGTCGTCCACATAAATTCACAAGTACACGAACGAACCATCTTTCAACTTTTTGTGATAAACACAATGATCATAGTGACTTCTTGTATAGTCTTGACCCTTCATAAACTTGTCAAATCTTAAATACCACTGCTTGGGCGACTGCTTTAAACCATAAAGAGATTTTCTAAGCTTACAAGCCAATCTTTCTTTGCCCTTCACTTGATACCCCTTGGGTTGTCTCATATAAATCTCTTCATCCAAATTACCATGAATGAATGCAGTCTTCATGTCTAGTTGTACCAATTCCAGGTTGAATTGTGCAACTACGGAAGGAAATTTTGTGAAAAACATGTTCATTTGAATAACATCATATAGCATGCAATTAACAATTAAAGGCGGAATCATGCTTTCATGCATTCAAAAACAAAACATCTACCATGAAATTCAAAGCCTAGTAGATTGGTGAACCTTGACTCAACTTAAAAACAACAATTTGTTAGTTGAGAAATATTTACCTTTGTAGATTCCTCTTTGCATATGCAAAGGATAATCACCCAAGAGATAGGGCCTTCATTCCTTGCTTCTTAGCTCCATGGATTTGGTTAGAAGAATAGGTTCTCCAAGTTCCCAAAATTGAGAACCTCTAAAGATTCTACACCAAGGTTGGATTGGAGAGGAAATGAGTGACCTTGAGGAAATAGAATTGCTAGACAATATCCCCCAAGGTGGTTGGCCTCTTAGAGAGAAATGGAAGCTTTGTGTTCTCACCAATTTTCTCTAAAATCAACAACTTATGAATTTTAGGTTATAAAGTTCTTTATATAGTCACTTCTTTAAATGACCTAAAGAACCAAAAACCCTAATTCAACACTAAATGGATATGGGCTTTTGGGCCTTTGTGAATCTTTATTCATTAAGTTGTCATACAACTTAAGTCAATGGGCTTTGACGTTCGAAGCCCATTGGGCCTTAAGGTCCAAAACTATCCCGAGGTCTTTAACGAACTTATTCGTTTGATTAATTAACATATTAATTAATCCTTGCCATAAATAATTAAACCATTTAATTATTCTTATTCATCTCCTTTGTTTCTTCAATCTCCACCTTACACGGTGTACGATACATTAGGTTCCTTTTAGCGAGGCAGTGGGTGATTAAAACCATTTTACATCGATTGTGAATTGAAACTTACTTTCAATTCTCCCTTTAGTGATTACACACGTTTAGGGCTTCCACAAACCATGAGTGACACCTAGCAGCATATCATGGCTACCCAAGCTAATCAGAAGAGGTAGAGAACCTATTCAGTTTAGGATTACAAATGCAATACGGTCTTTCTCTAATCTAATACTCTTGACCACATTGTTTGGTTTGATAGTTTATTTATTCATGTCTACTATCCAATGTGATTCATTTGCATTTTATGATTACCTTGAATGTGATTTGGAACGCATTCCCCAATCTCATTCATACTCTGGCCAGAGATTTTAATCATATCATAGAGTATTCTCCCTCAAACCATTTTGAAGGTTAGAGATCCCTTGTTGCACATTCACTTGTCTCCATGACTAAGTGGCTTAACCCCAATGATGTCGTGGACACCCCGATGGGGTGACTTTGACATAATCAAAGATCAAGGACTTAACCACAAGACAACAACTGTGATGCCTCAGGTCAAAGGACTAATTTGCATTATCCCAAACATGAGTTCTCATGTGACATGAGTATGAGAACTCCTCGTTGATCGTGTTCAGTGAACTCATTCTCTATTGAGCACCTACGTACTTGTCTTGATGTCACACACACCAATGACTCGAGACTAGTCACTCTCCCTGAGAGAAGACATAGCACGTACTGATCTTAACGGACTGTCAATGCCCAATTGGCAATCCTATGATCAGGAACGTTTAGGATGTGTCTACGAAAGAATGGTCTCATTAATCTAACTTCATTAGATTGCATTCTCCCAATCACATATTCCTTGGACTTTATCGTTTAAGCATATAACATTTATATGAGACGGCTCAAACAATAATGTTTGCCTTTTATATGTAAACTAGATTAGTTTAACATGTGAAATATCCGTAAAGTATCATCATATGATTGGCTTTAGGGCATATTTCCAACAACTACAACAAGTAATATTCGAATGGAGGAGTGCTTATGTCACGCCCCGATCCTGACATACGTTCAGGATCGACACGTGACGTCAACAAATACCTGTATCTCTGACATACCCCGCATTCGGGATATGTACAAAGCCTAATTCAATACTCGAATTGCTTTACAATTTTTGTATACTTTATGGCTGCATCTAACCTCCTCGTTAGACTGCCTATGTACCCTCATTTGGGATCAAGCCATTCATAGTTCTTCTCTCACAAAATCAGACATGTATCACACTGAGTTTAAGCAGAAAAGCATAGCATTCCTCGATCATTTATTAAAACCTGACCAACATAAATTTATGGACTCAGGGCTGCCTAGCAAACCCCTATGAAGAATCACTATTTCTCTTCCATCCAACAAATAAATCATTATGTTGCAACATGATACCGCAACTCACAACATATATCATATCAAGGAACCGACAAAGCACAATACAATTCTCTAGCCGCATTAATTAACTAATTTGCCCAAAATAATAACAACTATAACCATATCTTCTAAATTCATACTTTATTAAATCATAATCGAATCGTAGAAAATCCCGAATGAGTCACCCAGACGTCCAACATCTTTTCTGACTCAATTCACAAGATTCTTGAAACCATTGTCACAATATATATAAAATTAAGGCTAGAGTAACACAGTTAGGCCAAACCTACTTCTCCAAATAATGAGATTTTAGACCATTCCATGAAATCCCATAACCTCGGGTTCCTGACCACTCAACGGAACCAAACTAAATATGATCGCCTATCAAATGTACCAAGTACAACTAATCATCATCACCTCTAGAATGCATATGGTCCCCCATCGCGGATATACCAAGCAGAACCATATGCATAATCTCATCGTGCAGGCAATGATCACCCATCGCGGATATACCAAGCATGCTCACCCCTAACAGTCCCCCATCGCGGATATACCAAGCAGGACTGTTTCATATAGCTCTAGGTAGTGATCACCCATTGCGGATATACCAAGCATAATCACTCCTAGCATGCGTATGGTCCCCCCTCGCGGATATACCAAGCAAGACCATCCATGTTCCACTACTACGTGGTGCAATCTCATCATCACACATTATACATATCACACACATTCCTTATGTCTAGATTCCCAACAAGAGCAATCCAATGTCACCCACATAGCACATAATACATACCAGAGGAATCACTAGAATGTCCACATCAGCCACTCCTTATATCTGTGTCCCCAACAACATTTTTAGTAATAAGTAGATGGACTTATGAGCCCAAGGAATAACAGACATGTTTGTGTTGAGAGATAAAAAGAAGTTCAAGAAAAAAAATCCAGGACCAAAAGTATACAAGGTCAGAATCAATGTATAACCTAACTTATATAAAAAGGTAGAATAATTTGTGCAGTCAACAATGAAGGTCTATCTTTAAATTATCATCCTAAAAATGCTGCTAGTTATGTTTGTTTGTAGTGTTTTCTCTGCTGGAAACTTCAATTACTAAGAACATTTCCAATCATTGTTTAAACATACAAGTGTAAGCTCAACTGTTGGCACTGCGAAATCTTGGCCATCGTTTGGATAGAAATAAACTACAGAGTTTCTCAAGAATAATAGGGATGCGATGGATTTCTTTAGGATAGCAACTTCCTAGATGTGTTTATAGGTCTATTGTCAAAGCAATTCGGAACATGCCCGCATTTTGGTTTCTCGACGGGTGGAGTTATAATTTTCACTGTAATTGTTCTGAAGTAAGTTAGTTGGACTCCTTTTCTTTTCGATGGACAACTTTTCCTTTCCTTTGAGAAATTCAGAAATTAGCCTTGCTTTACCGAATTTTTCCTAACTCTTAGAAATATAACCCAAACTTAGATGAAAAAGATTTAAATCCCCCAACAATCCCTCACCAACTCTGCTACTCTATACCTTTCCGTCTCCAACATAACCTTGTTTTAATATGGTATCACTTCTAATCCTCTATATCGTTCCACTTATTTCTCCAACTACCATCATATGACTTGAGAGATCTATTGTGAGAAAGCTATCTACCTATCAAAGTTGAAATCATAGATACACAAATGGTGAAACTAGAAGCATGACCCATGTTCCAAATTCAACTGATCATTCTCCTGCACCAACATGGTCTGTGTTCTGTAGCTTTCAAACCAAGTGAACTAAAAGCATGAAACTCACATTTCTAGTTGTGACTTTACGTACCCAAGTATTATTTTAAAATATATAGATATATGGTTGGTTTTGTAATTGCAGTACACATTCGAAAGCAATAATCTTGTCATTCAAAGTGTAGACATATTGGGCTAAAAGAATCACTCAGTCAATTTTTCTCAACACCTTAGTCATCCACGCACACATCCGGATCATGTGTGTGATCTACAAAAATCTTTAGGTAGCAATAACTGAAAAATGAGCATACCTTGTCAATAGTTCCACTGCTTGTGATCCATATCCAATCTGGGCCGAAGTCCAATTCGGCTTGGAAAAGCCCCAAATTCACTCAAACCCGCCGGAAACTCTAAGATAGGTGTTCTTCGATTCGACTTCCTCGATGTTCCAACACCCCTACAACTGATTGGGTCTTGTTCTTGGATCTAAGGGGAGTTGATTAAGGGTGGTGGTGGGTGGTGAAACTTGCCGGAACGGCCGAATCGCCCTCGAACACCTTTGGTCACCCGCACGGTTTTTGGGCTTAAAAATCACCAAATTTGGGTGGAGATGGTAGATGGGAGGTTGTGGAATAAGTTGCAAGTGGTGGAAGGGTGAGAATGACCTGAAAAATGGTGGAGATTGGCCGGAATTCGTCCGGGTTGAAGTCGGGTTTGTGGGTGCACAGGTTGACCAAATGGAAGGGGGAAAAATCCCCTTTTTTGTTTTCTTTTCTCATTCCCCCCTTCCTTCCTCTAATTGACTCCCTTAAACTCCCACATAATTGGGTTGGTCCTCACTTTTCATTGGTCACCATTTCCACGGGGAGTTTTAAAGAAAATTAAAATCTATAGTTTAGAAACACAACTTCAGATGTTCGTAACTGTACCGTTATAATCCGGACTCACAAACGGCTTTCGCCTATGCGTTCGTGGTTTCGAGATCTATCCAAAAATATAAATTGTGACCTCGAAAGGTCTACGAATTTTAGATAATTAATTTCCAAACTTCAACCTCATAACTAGTTTAATTAA
This sequence comes from Malus fusca, assembly GCA_035220775.1. Taxonomy (NCBI): domain Eukaryota; kingdom Viridiplantae; phylum Streptophyta; class Magnoliopsida; order Rosales; family Rosaceae; genus Malus; species Malus fusca. The sequence goes on from CM069075.1 coordinate 6,402,722, forward strand.
AATCTAAATTCAAATAAATTAATATAATTTCTCATAAAATAATATAAAGTATCAATAATACGAATATGTAGATTATAACAGTAAAATCCAAGAACAGGATTTCACAGCTTAACCACGGAAGAAAAAAATCTCATTGTAATATATTCCCTCATTCTAAGCATCCTTTAGCCACTAGCCTAGCTTTAAATCTTACCAAGCTCTTATCATCCACTCCATCCTTTTTTGCATAAACCCATGTGCAACCAATTGCTTTCCTTCCTCTAGGCAGCTCCACCAATTCCCAAGTCTTATTCTTGTGAAGGGTGAGCATTTCATCGTCCATTGCATTATACCGTTTACTATCTTCTTCACTATTTACTGCTTCTTCAAAATTAGTGGGAATTTCAGCCTTAATTATTGGCAATGCATATATCATGCAACCCATGTAATCTTTATATCTCGCAAGTAGGGATATGTCTCTTTTTCCCTTCCTTTTGGCTATGCAATCATCTTGTATCTTTAGTTCTTCTGATGGTGTTTCTTCTTCGTGATCACTCTCTTCATGTTCAAGTTGATCACCTTGTCTATCTTTTTCCACAACTTCTTTACTTGGTTGTGAATTCACAATTACTTGTTCTCCAAGCTCCACCATTTGAACATCTTCCTTCAATTTCATGTGACTTTCATCAAATGTCACATATCTACTTACTATAATCTTGTTCAACTCGGGACACCAAAGTCTGAAGCCTTTCACACCACTATTGAATCCCATAAAGACAGCTTTCTTGGCTCGTGGATCCAGTTTATTTTCCTTCACATGAAAGTAGGCATTGCATCCAAATACTTATAGTTTATCGTAGTCCTGAGCAGGTTTTCTATACCACACTTCAATGGGTGTTCTACCCTCCAATGCTGTTGATGGTAGTCGATTAAGCACATGACATGGATAGCTCAAAGCTTTTGCCCAAAATCTCTTTGGCAGCTTAGCTTGAGATAACATGCAACGAACTTTCTCGAGCAATGTCTTATTTAGTCTCTATGCAATCCCATTCTGCTGTGGAGTATGTCTAACACTGAAATGTCGAGTAATCCATTAATTTTTACACATTTTGAAGAAAGGATCAGAGGTATATTCCTCTTCATTGTCACTTCTTAGTATCTGAATCTTCTTTCCAGTCTTGTTCTCCACCATGTTCTTCCATTCCAGGAAGATGTCAAGAACCTGGTCCTTTCGTTTAATCATATATATACATGATATGCGAGAGTAGTCATCAATAAAATATACAAACCATCTTTTTCCACCTAAAGAAGCATTATTTGCAGGCCCCCAATGACGTGCTCGACCCTGATATCCTCCAAATACCAAGGTAGACATGTGCTGGCCAACACCCGAAGATGACGAAGTCATATTAGAATGCATGAGAACTAGAAAGAAATAACTAACATAAATAAAACTTGTAAATTTAACTATAATGAATATGCAATTGTGGAACGTGTTCAGAGCATACAACTAATCCAAGACACTAAAAATGAATAATATAAAATTGAATCAACAAAGGGATGGGTCCTACACCGAGAGGACTCAAAGATGCCGATGTGGGAGCGTCTTGACGCCGGGATTGTACACCTTGATTCTAAGTTTTGAGGGGGCGCAAAACAAAACATGAGTGAACCAAGTTGATATATAGTAATACTAAAACCGTTATTCAACAACGTACTAACCCCCAAAGTTTATGAAAACTCAATAACATAATATGTAATAGGCTTTCCGAAAACCCTAGCATGCCATAAGACCTTTGCAAAACATATATCATATATAGTGTGCTTAATAGTAGTATCACAATCGCCCATAGACACTACATCTCCCAACCGAAGCCAATATAAGTATCTTCCACCCGTAGGCACTACATCTCCCGGCCAAAGCCAATATAAGTATCTTTCGCCCGTAGGCATACATAAGCACATAAAATCATGAACATAATATTTCCAAAATATATATCTCATCGAAGCTCAATAGCTCAATAGCTCAAATATCATATTATAAATCATAGGAGCGTTCTAGCTTAAATCATGCTCATAAACCATGTTCATAAGTATATATAATCATAAATATTTCAAAGAACGTAAATCTGATAAAGCATGATATCTCATAAAGCGTAAATCCAATTTACTCATAAACGTTTCATAAAACGTAGTCATAAAATCATGATTTCATGTATGCATTTCTAATAACAAAATCATGCATTTTGGAAGTGGTCCACTCACCTTACTCCGTCGTCGAAGGGTCGTGCAAATTAAAGAAGACGGAAACGCCATTAACAAACACACATAACCACATAAAGGGTCCAATTAATAAAACTATAGTAAAATGATTGAATTTGGGAAAACGAAGTGCGGATTTGGAATCAGGACGTCGAAATTAATCTAGGAAGGGTCCAGGCCGAAATCCGAAAAAGTCAACCAAAAGTCAAAGGTTAACGGATTGGCTCAATAGTCAACAGGTCGGGTCAACAGTCAACGGGTCAGATCCGAGTATGGGCTTTAGGTTTCTGGGTTGGGCCCAACTTTGGTTAAGTTTAGTTTAGTAGGTTGGGCTTCTGGTTGTTGGGCTAGGTAACATAATTAAGCCGGATAGCTGGGTTTTGATCTCGGGTTACATAGATAGGCCTGGGTTGCGAGGCCCAAAGGCTTGGGTGGGTTTAGTGGTTCCGAGTCGGGTTTGACCCGATTTCAGACCGAGTTGGCCGGTTTCGATGAAGAGGAAAACTGAAGTTTTCCAATCTTCGTTCAACCCCAAAACTTAACCAAAACAAGTCATATGATATACCAAATTGAAGCCCAAGGAATAAGGATTCGAATCATACCATTAGGTTCCTCAGTCGTGGTTAGAGTTGGTCAGAAAATGGCATGTAAGCTTCGGGTTTTCACCGGAATTAGGGAAATATCCCCAAGCTGGTTTTTCTGTGTCAAACGTTGAAATGAGGCCAGGAATAACGTGGAAAAGGGATCTAAGATGACCTACATCATTTTTTAGGCCTTACCTTATTCGAAAACTTGAGGGTGCACCGTGCTATCAACGGAGAAGACAATGAATAGTAACGTTGCCACTTTTTGGGCATATGGACTACATGGCCTTGGCCTGAGTTCGGGACATGGAGGGATAGACATGGTGCAACTTGCTGGAAATGTGAGTTGATGGTGGTCTCAGTGTGTGGGTGGTGTTCATAGATAGAGATGAAGAGAAGGACAGTGAGAGAGATGAGAGAGAAAAAATTGAGCGTTTTGTCACGGGAGAGGGAAGGAAGAAAGAAAAAGGAAAATGGGTCGGGGGAACAAAATAAAAAGGAGTGGGCCCCATAAGGCACACTAATTAAGACCCAAAAAGGAAAATATCTTTTAGCCACAGTGAAATTACCAAAATGCCCTTCCGTTTCGTAAAGTTCGGGACGAGTCGTTACACATAAACATCAGAGTGAAGATAGTCCAAAATCCCTTTCGTTTGATTAACAGCTGAGCCAAATTTCACCTTTGTTTGTTCGCCAAGAACGCAGTGCTCACAAAACTCTATCTTTCCAGTTTTTGCTCATTTTAAACACCCTTACTTGATCAATCCTTGCAATGTTTTTTCTACTACATATCCCAACCTCATGTGCCATAATGCAAACAAGTCACTTTTATCACTTTGCACTTCATCAGGTACCATAACCACTCCATTTTCTAAAGTCTTTCCTTGTAGCATATAAAGTAAGCCATTCCGAGGTCCTTTCATTATGACAAGTGCTCCTTTAGCAATTTTGAGCACATTGTTATCGTAGTAAAACTTGTAGCCTTGTGACTCGAGAGTGTCTAGTGAGATCAAATTTTTCTTCAAATTTAGGACGTACCTTACACCATGCAATTCTCGAATCACATCATCATGATGCTGATCCTGATGCTTCCAATTCCTTAAGTTGTACATGAGTTATCATCTCTCATATACACAGTTCCATTCATAATTTTGAAGCTTGAAAACCAATGCCTTTGAGAAGTCATGTGATGGGTACAACTTGTGTCGAGCACCCACTCTTTCGTACAATCCACATTGTTCGATGCAGTTAGGGCATAGACAGATTCCTCATCCTTGACTTCAACCATATTTGCTTCTGAGTCGTCTTTTCTTCTTTTTAGTCTTTTCTTTGATTTTAGGGCAGTCTTTCTTCCAGTGTCATTTTTCATGACAAAAAGCACACTCATCTTTGTCCAATAACTTCATATTCTTTGAGACTTCTCTTGTACGAGACCTACTATTTTCCCTGTACGAACCTTTCTTTTTTGTCGATCTCCCTCTCACCATCAAAGCAGAGTTATTCCTTTCTTGCCTGTCAAGGTGTCTCACCTCATGATTCATAAGAGCACTTGAGATTTCATCATACTTAATTGTCTCTCTGCCATAAATCCAAGTAGTCACGAAAGGCTTATAGAATTCAGGCAATGAGTTCATCAGGATCAAGGCCTTGTCTTTATCTTTGATTATCTCTTCAAGATTTGCCAGTTCAGTTAGAAGCTTGTTAAACTCTTCTAGATGGCCAATCATCTTCGTGCCCACTTTGTACTGGAACCTGTACAACTTGCTCTTGAGATGCAGTCAATTCTCTGCACTCTTCTTCATATATTTTGTCTCCAATGTAGCCCATAATTCCTTCGCAAAAGTTATGTTCATCACACCATACTTCCGTTGCTTTCCCAAGCATAGCCGAATTGTAGAACATTCATGAGCGTTCAATCTTTCCCATTCTTCTTTTTTCATTGAAAATGGCGTGTCTCCTATCACAACAACCAAACCTTGTTGTATCAAGACATCTCGAACCTCACACTGCCACATAGCAAAGTTGTTCGTTCCATCAAATTTCTCAATTTCAAACCTAGCACTCTGAACCGTCGTCTTGATTCCACTAGTGCCAGACTTTTCTTCAACATCATCACCACTGGTAGAATCACTAGCCTTCGTCATTGCTTGATAGTCACAACCCACTTAAGAACCTAAGCTTTGATACCACTTGTTGTAAACTAAACCAAAAACCAATCAAGCAATAAACAAAACACAACGATTTTAGAATTCCTCCAATATAGGATCACCTCTCTAACAACCGAAGCTTTATTGATTACCAACAAATACAAGAGAATTCACAAACATAAAGTGTTCTCAAGTATACAATTTTATGCCTCTTAAAAACTCTCACACACCAAACTCTATCTCACATCCATCTATTTATACTAATAGATGTCATAGGTTTACACAAAGTCCCTAGAATATAGGAACCCAAATCCTATACTAAAACCAAATCCCAAACTAACTAGGAAACACAAATCCAAATATCTTGCGTCCAAGATATCCTAATCATTTTTAGTTTAGGCATGTTGATTTAATGTCAAATCCAACAAGAGAGAGTCCTACTTTTGAGAGTTTGCTTAATATTTCTCGTCTTGAAAAACTTGACCATTATTTAACTTGTGTACAATGAATTTCTTTCGTACAAGAGAAGTGAGATAACTTTTGGGAATGTAAGTATTAGTGTTATAATAAGCTTTTGTAGTCTAAACAGTAAACAATGAATTAAATTTTCTTCGTCGATCCAAACATATATACTTTCATGGAAGTTGAAATACTCATTGTCTTTGGAATTTTTTTTTTCTTCTAGTTGTTGATATGATGCTACTAATTATTGAAACGAATTCAAATGGAATAAAAAAAGTTTAATCTGTTGATAAATGAATTCCAATTTGTTGACTATTACTTATCAAATTCTTTATTGTATCTTTTGTTTCATTTCTTCGGAAACAATGACAAACACTCCCCTAGCGCAAGCGAGGATGGAGCGACAAAAGTTTTGAGGGTTTACATGAATGCTTTGTGCGACTTGACTTCACCTAAAGTGAACAAACTAAGAGCACTAATTATGTTCACGGCTTGCTTAGTTACAAACTCATGGTACTAGGAAGCAGTGGCGGATCCAGGAAATAATGTTTGTGGGGTCATAGCGCGCGCAGCGCGAAAATTTTTTTTAGCCTCATTTGGTACTTCAGACTGTACTGACTATTTCAGTCGGATAAGATAAATAATCGTCGGATAGTACTAACTCCATTAGTCGGGCGTTTGGTGCAGTGTCGGATAAGTTAAATGGCTTTAATACATAGCTGATACAGTTTCTACCAAACTACTGCATGCAACACAGGAGAAGAGAAAAGAATTAAAAGATACAAAAATTATGGCAATTGAATTTCTACCAGCACGCATAGATTAAGCATCCCCGCTCGATCTGTCTTCTCTTCTAACTCTTTCATCTTCCAAAACGTAGAAAATTGATGACGCTTACGCCATGGAAAGAATGGAACTGGAAAAAAAAAAAAAACCCGAAAACAGTTTTGTATTAATCAACTCTTGAGCTTAGTCTTCACCTTTGTCACAATTCTGTCACTACCGCTTTTACTCTTGTTACTCTTATTCCTCTTTTTCTGTTTCTGTTTCTTTCCACTCTGTTTGTGATCCTCTACTTTTCCTTGAGGATTCACCTCCTCAAACTCGAGCGGTCTTATAATTACACCGGGTCTCTTCATCACCTGCACACAATTGCATTTAAGGTGAGGAATGAGAAGCGCCATAGCATCCAACATCCGGCTTAGGGAAACAAAAGACGGATCAAATGTGGTATTGCAGAATTCATCAATGGATGCAAACTCAAGCATATCCGTATGGCATAGTAATAGCTTGCTTCTTCTTCTTCCTCTTCCTGCAGTGCCGAGCTTCGTTCAGGATTTTTGTCGAACACTTGGCGTGTGACTCCGACCCCGACGACCCCAGCTCCAAGAGGTCGCGTATGGGAGCTTCAAGGTTGTTTCCATGCTTTCCAAGGGGTCGTGCGACCCCGACGACCCCACTGTGGATCCGCCCCTGCTAGGAAGGGAGAAGTTTGCCCTAGTTACAAGCTTAGGTTAGCAGGATTAGTACTATCAAAGAATGATGAGCAAGTCCTTTTAAGTATATATGCGAAGTATATACATATATTCTCTTAATTTCCGATGTGGGATAACTAGCTCCGCAGTTCCCGGTAGTGAAATGTAATGAACTCCAACATTGTAATCATTGTTTGTTTTTGGTATAAATCGAGATTTATATTATTGACACTGCGACATACAGTAAATAAAGATGCTTATCAGTTATCGTGCCATGCATGCAAGCCCTACACCCTCTTTGTCATGATTTACTTGGCAGGTTGCAGAACGAGCTCTTTTTGCTTGTGCCGAGCACATTTCTCAAAAGCAACGCAAGGGAGATATTTTTATTATATTTTTGCCAGGTCGGCAGAAATTCAAAGGTTGGTGAGTTGGGGGTTTAGACCTTACGGCTGGTCACCAAATTAGACACAAAAAATGCAGCAATGCACGGAGCAATTCATGTTAAGACTATTTCTTTGGGATTTAGATTGAAATAATAACAAGAAGAGAAATGGTTGGGGACTTTCTTAAAAGTAGGATTTTCTATTAAGTCTCTGTTATATTATGTTTTTAGCATAATGTTGTATAATATCAACATAAGAATTGATGTTAAACCATAAAGTGTCAGAAAGTGCATGAAAAATTTCACTTTAAAAGAGTCATTAGCATTTCTCTAATCACAATCTCCATATACATATCAAAATATAAAACGTAGAGAATGTGCAAGATAATGAATGAATAAAAGTTGTACAAAATAAGGATTATTATTAAGTCTACAAAAGAATCATATTAGATGACAAAAACACAATTAAAACACATATTAACATAGAAAAATACCATCTAAGCTATCACAATATAGACTAGTAGCAAAAACTATACGCGTAACCATTTAATTAGAAGCACTCTTTAATTACGAAGAGAAGAATAATGTACAAATTAGTGGTATACTATAAGCACAACAAAAATAGAGACTGCAAGTTTTGTTTTTTGGTTGTGGATATCAAAGATCCTCACTACAAGATACATGATATATGAGAGTCACACCTTGTTATTTTATCTGCTTAAATACAATATTGTGAATTTTGTTTATGAGATAGTCATTTCATATAGTTAGGGTGATCCATTGTCAAAATCTCACCAAACATTTTCATTGCATTTAAGTATGGGGCCATAGCTTATCCTCACCGATGTAAAGGTATAATGTCATAATTCCTCAACAATTAAAAACTATATGAGCTATATTATAATATTGTAGGAGTAGTTTCCATTAGAAATTGTTATTAAAACTTAAAAAAGATCAAATGTTTAATTATTATAAAAAATAGTGCATCATCATTGATTTTATAATATCAATAACAACACATTTTTTTTTCTTAAACATCCTTATCCAACAACAATAATAAAATTTTATTTTATTAAATAGGATGGACTGTATGAATTATAAAACGTGATTGCGTTCAGTTTAAAAAAGAATTTGAGATTGAGTTTTATGATAACAAATGTCATTTACCAAGTACAAGGACTTTATTAGATTCCAATATAATGGAGGTGGGGTTTTACATCTTTGATGTCATTACTTGTAGCTTGTACATTCATCTTCCTATAATCCAATTAACTCCAAAACAATTATCAACTGATTAATTAAACTCTGCTTTTGCCCCCAATTAAAGCAAAGTATTCATGTACTTAATCACCCATTATTCCCCTCCTTCTCTACCCTAATTTTCTCTCAAACTGCCCACTTTTTGATCCCCACATTACCAAAGGTCTATCACTTGAACCTTCAAATTTCTGTATCGAGCCTCGAGCTTTCTCTCTGTAGCTGTTTCTTGTTTCTGAATCTTTTCTGGGACCCCTCTCTCTCTCTCTCTCTCCCCTCTGCCAAACTTCATAGCTTGAAGCTTCTATGCTTTGAACTTTGGCTTTGTATTCAATTTTGGGTAAGTTAGATCTGGGTTAGTTAGCCGACAGAGACGTTCATCATTCATGGAACTCTGAAACTAAAATCTAACTCCCGTGGATTTAAATTCGTTTTGACGTTTCTCCTCAATGCCAACGTATCACTGTAAGCATCTATTTTTATAAAAAATTATACATTTTTCCCCTGCCCTTTTGGCAATCGTAGCTCCTCAATTTCAAAGTTCTGTAATTTATGCAATTTTGATCGAAACCCATGTTTTTTATTGCTGAAAATTGTGAACCCCCACCTTTGATGTTATTCATTTGCTGATTAAAATGGCGTTTTGGGTTCGGTAACCGAACCTCCTTGCTCCTCTTTAGCTCTCGGATCTTCAGGATATATGTGGGTTTTGCTTTGAATTTGATAAACCTTTCTGGGTTTGTGAGCTGATAGAGTTTTAGGGTTCTAAGACGAAGTTTAGTTAGACAGGAACCGTAAACGAGTATGAGGAAGTATGTGAACCATCACTCAGCAAGGGTGATTGGTGATAGGAATTGGGTTATTCCATTCATTACTAGCTTTATCATATTCATTACCCTCTATTTCTCTGCCATTTCCGGGCTCTTGACCTCCCCACACGATGGAGAGAATTTGTCATTCGACATTGTTCCCTTCGCAAAATCAGATGACACAAGTGGGTATTATGTCGAATCTGATTTGAAAACATCATTGGACACCAACGGGAGTTCCAAAATTGGGGCACCTAGATTTGCCTATCTTATATCGGGCACAAGGGGTGATAGTCATAGGATGATGAGGACTTTAAGCGCGGTGTATCATCCAAGAAATCAATATATCCTGCATTTGGATCTTGAGGCTCCGCCTCGTGAAAGGTTGGAATTGGCAAGTTTAGTGAGGGCTGATCTTACTTTTCGTGGAGTGGAGAATGTGCGTGTTATGTCTCAATCCAATTTGGTGACTTATAAGGGCCCTACGATGATTGCTTGTACTCTGCAAGCCATTTCCATTCTATTAAAGGAGAGCTCAGAGTGGGACTGGTTTATAAACCTCAGTGCATCAGATTATCCTCTCATGACACAAGATGGTATCAGACTTTTCTCTTTGCTTCTTGTTAGTTTTTTTTATCATGATTGATGTTGTAGTATGCTTGCATAAAGTTTCCTGCCTCGATAGTTAGAGATATTTGATACATATTTTGTGCATGTGGTAGCAATTCCATTACTTAAATTGAGTTTCTTTTCTTCTATATGGCCTGTTAAAACGTTGCTGGCCACATTCTTCATTTTAAGAACTTTGTTTTTTGCCTGAATTGTGAAGCATTAGTTGTCGTAGTGTGGATTTGTGCAGCTGCATGTTCTCCATTATGCTACTTCTAATTATGACGGACTTTCTCAGAAAGGGAAAGCGGGGTTCTGTATATGGTGATGGGTTAAAATGAGTTTATTGTTGAGATTGATGGGTTGGGGATTTCAAAAGACAAACTTTTCAACCCTCGTAGTGTGCTGCTAGCAGAGTTAGTGGCTGCTGATGAATCAATATATTCTGTATCTCTTACTATATCGCAATTGTTGATAATTATTGTTTGTTAATGAACCCTGTGTATACCTAAGTTTTGCCTGCTAATACACAGTGCTCTATCGGTACCCCATGAATTGACATTTTTCTTCGAATACCTGATGAAGTCTGTTTTCATTGACTGTTCCTGCCTATGATTATGAAATACTCTTATAAAAGCCTGTGTGCTAGAGTCCTACAAGGCAGTTATCATAATTTTTCAAAGATATTAGTTTGGGACATTCAGTTCTGATGCCTATCTAGCTACCTTTCATTTACGGGAGTTTTTCTGGTTATAGGAGTGAAAACTGCTCCGTCCTGTTGATTTACCAGTGCAATCTCATGAACACTCTTTAATTAAGCTGCACCCAGAACATTTGGTATTTAGCTTTGTGCCTGTGTGATACAGTCTAATGTATGTCATGTGACAATTTTCAGTCTAATGGTGCAGATTTGCTTCATGCTTTCTCCAATCTTTCCAGGAATATCAACTTTATTGAACATATGCAGATCACTGGATGGAAACTGTAAGTAAAGTGCATATAGCCTAACAAGAGAGTATTTCATTTTTGGAGTTAACCATTACGTAATCATGGTTATGCTATAATGCCTTATTTTGCAGGAACCAAAGAGCAAAACCAATCATAATTGATCCAGGCCTGTACTTATCAAAAAAATCTGACCTTGCACTAACTACTCAGCGCCGATCACTTCCTACATCATTCAAGTTGTTTACAGGTATATATGTATACACATACATATAGAGCACCCTTTATATATATGCACACTTTATAACTGTCAGCCCATTTTCATTTATATGAAGTTTTTATTGCATTTTTTTGTTGAATAATTATAAAATTACATAGCATAAACATATTTCCAAACTTAATAAGTATTAGAATGGAAATGCTTTTTTTTCCCACTTGTTTAATTCTGGCCAAGGGAGTTTTAATCGTCCTACTTGGGGCTAAATGATCACACTGATAAATTGGATTGGAAAAGAACCAGGATTGAAGGTGGGTCTAGTCTGATTTGCTGTGAAAAGAAATCACATGCCAATCAAACTGTATATATGTGTGTGTGTGTGTGTGTGTCTAATGATCCACCAGAACTATCCGCCTTCCTCAGCCCCGACAAAGGGGGGATATAGAACAAAGATGAAAACTTTACATGTCAAATTCTGTTTCTTCTGCAAGTTGTGATTCGCTTGGCTGATTAGAAATAGTCTATATGACTTCAATTTTCATTTTGAAATTAGCAGTCAATCTCTATTTAAATAAATAGCTTGCCTCGTTTTGCATCTCTTTGTGTGCAGGTTCAGCGTGGGTAATACTAACGCGATCATTTCTTGAGTATTGTATATGGGGATGGGATAACCTCCCACGCACGATCCTTATGTACTACACAAATTTTGTTTCTTCTCCGGAAGGCTATTTTCATACTGTTATTTGCAACAACGAGGAATATCGCCACACTGCAATAAGTCACGATCTCCACTACATTGCTTGGGACAGACCACCTAAGCAGCATCCCATCTCTTTATCAATGAAGGACTTTGACAAAATGGTAAAGAGCAACGCTCCCTTTGCTCGAAAGTTTGCAAGGGATGACCCAGTGTTAGACAGAATTGATAAAGAGCTTCTAGGTCGCACAAGCCGGTTTGCGCCTGGGGGGTGGTGCATAGGCAGCCCTGAAGGCGGGGCTGACCCATGCTCCGTGCGTGGTAATGATTCAGTGTTTAAGCCAGGTCCTGGTTCGGAGAGGTTCCAAGAGCTGCTTCGTACACTATTATCCGAAGATTTTCAAAGAAAGCAATGTACATGACAGCAGAGGTAAGAGTTGGAACAAAAGAACCCAAATGTACATTACTGTACCATATATTTACAAGGCTGATGTAAAATGACATTGATTTATTTTTTTATTTTTTTGAGAAATATAAATAGAAGATGCAAATTCACAATGTCCACTTGGCTTTATTGTTCTGCAGATGAAATTAGTTTCATGTATTTTTCAATAATCATATCTGGTGAGTGATCAGTGACTTTCTTGTGCCGCAAGCATCTCGATGTGGTTCTGGACCCGGTCCACTCCATCTGGGTTGGGCTCTAAGAGCATGCAAGCTATCTTTGTTGAGTCCTCACCACGCACAAGGCCTAGTGTTTGCACAGTTGGAAGTCCGCCCCCTCGGGCGTTCACCATCCGTGCAACCAGTTGAGTGGCCGCAACATCCGTGGACAATACGGGAATGTTGTACAAGGCAACCCACGGACGTGCCCGATCATCGAGATTCCTCTTGCCGGGGATACGCTTGTTGGGCCTTCATCGGGCTTTTCTTGGAGAACGTCTGGCATGGGCCATCCTGCCCATTGGCTCCCCATGAAATTGGGTTTGTAGTAGCCTAGCTCACGCCTGATTGTGTCTGGTGCCTTGCCTGTAAGGTGTGTTGCAGCATGCCTTGCCTGTAAGGTGTGTTGCAGCATGCCTTGCCTGTAAGGTGTGCTGCAGCATGTAAAGATGAGTTTTTCTTACAATCTACGCTAAATTAATATAAACTACGGGAAGAGAGATTCAAACTCAACATAAAAGTGGTGTTTGAAACCTTAGGACCAACCTTGGAATCTATTGCCAATGTCCACTGCCACTGCCTTAGCAAGCCAAGCAGCTTCATCCATAGATGCCCGAGCAAACGGGTGGAAGACAATGTCATCGACAACCCCCAACCGAGGGCGAGCCACGGAGTGCTGCTCAAGGTTGGTGGCTCCAAATGCTGCTTCAGCCGTTTTCATGACAGTTTGCTGCAAGGGGCTATATATGGCACTTCCTGTGCTATCATGCATAACATGACACCATTGTATGCTCGGTCCTCAAACTTGTTAATGATGACGGACTTCGGGTCGAGCCTGGCAGCACTTTCAATGGCGTCGAGAACAGCGAGGTTTCGTGATTCAGATATGAAAAGCTTGCAGCACAGTAGCATGGACTGGTCTATGGTTTTCTTCTTGTCCTAGTGTCAATAACAACATTCATCTCATTCATGATTTTTACTGAGACAGATCTGTACATCGTGTCCTAGAAGATGAAAATGTACCTAAAACGACATTGTACACTATCTAATTTATCAAAAGAGAAGTTTGAAATCAAGTGCATAGGAACGGACATGCTATCATAGTCACGTCTGCATTATGCAGTCAACTTTATGTCAACTAAAATAGTGGAACATTATCAAGAAATTAAAATGGTCTTAATCACGCTATTATTTAAAGTTAAACAAACATTAAATAAGAAGACCATCTTTACGAGAATCACATCATACATCATGAGTTTGCACTAATCAACTGACAAGTGTACGGATGTTACAAAATCCCACATCGCCCATGGGAGTGATCCTTAATTGTATATTCTCATCCCTACCTAGCACGAGGCCTTTTGGGAGCTCACTGGCTTCGGGTTCCGTAGGAACTCCGAAGTTAAGCGAGAAGGAGGCCAGAGCACTCCCAGGATGGGTGACCCACTGGGAAGTTGCTCGTGAGTTCCCAAAAACAAAACCGTGAGGGAATGGTAAGCCCAAAGCGGACAATATCGTGCTACGGTGGTGGAGCGGGCCCGGGATGTGGTGGAACCCGGGCGGGGATGTGACAATTTACTCTATGTAATTTAGCCTCTATGCTTCTTACTGTAGAAAATACAATTAATTTATTTAAATCCACAATTAAATCCCTATCTCCGCAATTCCTTACTTTCCCTTGCAAATTTTCAATGAATGTCACCTTTGGTAAGTTCTTAATCTCTTTATTTACTTATTCTTGATTTAATTAGTAGGTTAATTATTTATATGGTCCTTGAATTTATCGGTTAGGGTTATGATTTTGAGAATAGTTTATATTATGTTGTTGTTCTTTTATATTGATTATTATATAATTCTATATAAGCAAAAAAATAAACATATGATTTTATGGTACTATTTTCAGCTAGCCCACCCAAGAAAAAAATCCTAGCTCCGCCCTTGTCGGAGATAATCTTTGTATGCAACTGGAGAAACATATATACCTCATATCTATTTCTCTCGTTATGTAACAGTGATCAAGTAACGTAATCACGTGACTTGATGAGAGATAAGGAAGAAGGGATACACTAGTGGCGTCGGGGAGAAACTGAAGAATCTCCCCCATGAAATTGAAGTGAATGATTTCTACAGCTGAAAAAGAAGAAGTTGTTAGTCTGTTACCTTGCAGCCTTGGCTAAAATCCATTTTCTTCTTTTTCTCCAATGTTTAAATTTTGCAGCTGAAATTATTTTCTGTTTCTGAGACAAGGACAGTCTGGGAAGTGCTTTTATATAAAGGGAACTTTAATGAAAAACTCCCGGTACTGTTCACTTTAACGAAAAACCACATTTTTACACTAAAAAGTCAATCCTGGTACTATTCACTTTACTCTTTATTTTATCCTTATCATTAAAACTTAAAGTTTTCAAACCCTTTTCATTAGTTTTCCTTTATATAAAAGCCATGTTCTATGAGTCAGCATTGGTCCGACATCCGTGTAAGCGACTGTCCCTCCATGCTCTATATATAATAAATAAACAACCCACATGGTGAATGTGATTAAAAGCACCTTGGCACATAAGCTGCTTTCTGATTCAGCACCTTTTGTATGACTGCAAGTTACTGTAAAAATCCAGAAGCAGATGACTTGGAAAGCAGATGATGGTCTCTTGTCGCTCTTGTTGCTGACAACACCTAAGCAAGCTCTCTTTGTCTTTACCATAAACGTGCGGCGCAAACTACAAAGCCATGCGTGAAAGAAGAAGCATCCAAAATGTTCTACTTTATTATTTCAGTTTTTTTACCAAAATAATTATAAGGGTAAAAGACTGTTTACTACCCTCATGTTTCGTGGTTTTCAACATTTAGTACATCAAGTTTTTTTCGTCTCAGATTCATACCTAAAGTGTAAATTTTGGGACAGTCTCATACATCCGTTAGTCAAACTGTTAAATATGCTCATGTGGACAATGACTGGGCGCCACGTGTCATCCACGTTTTTTTTTTCTTCTTCTTCTTTCTTCTTCTTCTTCTTCTTCTTCTTCTTCTTCCTCCAACTGCAACTTTTTTTTTTTCTTCCTCCTTCTGCTTCTTCTTTCCTCCTTCCTTCTCATTCTTCTCCTTCTTCCTTCTTCTTCCTTCTTGTTCTTCTTCTTCCTCCGAATCTGGGGAAGTTTTTTTTTCTTTTTTTTCTTCTTCCTCCTTCTTCCTCCGAATCTGGGGAGGAAGAAGAAGAAGAAGAAGGAAGAAGAAGGAGGAAGAAGAAGAAGAAGAAGAAGGAAGAAGAAGAAAGAAGAAAAAAAAAAAAAACCTTCATCTTCCCCAGATTCGGAGGAAGAAGAAGCAGAAGAAGGAAGAAGAAGGAAGAAGAAGAAGGAAGAAGGAGGAAGAAGAAGGAGAAGAAGGAGGAAGAAAAAAAAAAGTTGCAGTCGAAGGAAGAAGAAGAAGAAGAAAAAAAAAAAAAAAAAAAACTTCCCCAGATTCGGAGGAAGAAGAAGAAGAAGGAGAAGGAGAAGGAGAAGGAAGAAGAAGGAAGAAGGAGAAGAAGGGGAAGGAAGAAGGAGGAAGGAAGGAGGAAGGAGGAAGGAAGGAGGAAGGAAGAAGGAGAAGGAGGAAGAAAAAAAAAAGTTGCAGTCGGAGGAAGAAGAAGAATAAAAAAAAAACGTGGATGACACGTGGTGCCCAGTCATTGTCCACATGGGCGCCATGTCACAATTAATGGCAGATTTAACAGTTTGACTAACGGATGTATGAGACTGTCCCAAAATTTACACTTTAGGTATGAATCTGAGACGAAAAAAAACTTGATGTACTAAATGTTGAAAATCACGAAACATTAGGGTAGTAAACAGTCTTTTACCCTAATTATAAAGTAAAAAATTTGAATTTAGATACAAAAGATGGAGCACATAGTTAAGTAATAAGAGTGTGATTTGTTGTATAATCCTTTGTATATTTAATGAGTCTTTCGATTTGATTAATATTTCATTCCGATCAAAAATTGTATTTCTTAAAAAATTTAATCATTTACCTCTTAATGAAAAATTTGGCGAAGAATATACATTCTTGTGATTTGTATCCAGGAATCAATTAAAACTTGAAAAATTGGATTATAAGATTCTGAAACATAATTTTTGTTTAATTAGACCAATAATTCTAATTGAATGAGTATGAGTAAGGATCCATAGATAAAGATGGAAAGTTGTTTCTTAATCGTAACTAAATCTTTAATTTGGACTTTGTATTATGGAAATTGAAACAAAATGGCTATTAAACAATGACTCTGGTTTACCAGGGACATTGACAAATTGCTTTAGCTCGGCGGAAACAAAATGCTTTTTTTAAGATCATCTCCAACCAAAAGGGCTAAACATAGACCGTAAAAAATTATAGCCCTGCAAGAAAAAAAAACTTTTTGAACAAATGATAATAATTATCTACACTAAGGGGGAGGGGAGTAAGCTAAACCTCACAATGGGCTAGCAATAAAGTGGTTCAAAATTACATTTGGCGAGAATCGAAGCTAAGACCTCTTAGTTACAAGTGAAGAGGAATATCATTAGATCGTAGTGTCAGGTCATACTCATATATAATTTTCAACTGAAGGGGCTAAACATAGCCCTCTCAATAATTGATTAGTTTTAAGTTTATACTTTAAATTTATTGGTTAATTTAGTTAAATTATCGTTTGATGTTTTCAAATCTAACCGTTGAATTTGAATCAATTATTACAATTGAGGAGCTGAGTATCCAAAAAGAGCTAAGAAAGGGGGGGGCTACATTTAACCAGCCTAATGCCCATTTGGCCAAATAATGGTCTAGTAGGCTCCATACAATTATAGAAAAGTCATCGGTTGAAAATGAGTTTTTAGGCAAATCAAGTTATTTTTTGGCTTTTGGATCTTTAACCCTCTCCATTGGAGATGGCCTAAGGAGTTATACTACAATTAAGCACCAAATACAACTTCTATAATTGTTCTATAAATATATAAGATTAAAGGTGACTCCAGGTCAACAAGGCTCATCGCTTTGTGAGGGTTGGTGAAGGAATGTCTATCGTACGCAGCTTTACCCTTACTTTGCAACAAGGTTGTTTCCACGACTTGAAAAACAAATAACGTTTTAAATAGATTGCAATAATAACAACAAAGATAGGATTTAAATACACACTAAGAACAATGACAAAGTTTCAAGTTAACTGAAGAAAAAAAAAAATTTAAAAAGGAAACCAATGTTTGGATATTGAGTTTTTATTTTTATTTTTATGAGCTAACGATAATGTGATTCAAATTCGCTTTTGACGATAATCGAACTTCAGACTTGTTACTTACCAATGAAGAAAAATACGACTAGAACATAGTTTTAAGTGGCATATTTAAATATTGAGTTGACATCGATGGATGGAGAAACTTCAATCAATGAGTTATGAAGCCTCGTCACGAGCTGGAAGGCAATCTGACAAAGATATGGGTTCGTTTAGGAGTGTTTTTGTAAGTATGAATAAAAAAAGCTTAAGCTAAAAGCGCTTTTATTAGAAGTAATATGTATCATCATTACATTTTGTTTGTACTCGAATCTGATTTCAGGTAACTTTCAATTAATCTTTCCTGAGAAAAATCAGCGAAGTAGCCTTTCCCAACTCTCATACCCTCTTCCTTTGCAAGCCTCTCAACTTCAAGTTGAACCCTATCTCCTCCAACCTTCTCTGGTTTCAACAAATTGCAAGCTACTTCAATGACGGATTCACCATGCGCAAGTGCCATGGCTTGAACCGAAGCAAGACCACTCCCTCTGCCGCTCACGCGTTTTGCAATTGTACGAACAGAAGCGATATCAGTAGAGATGACGGGAACATTATAGTTATCAACCCACCGGGTTGCTCCAATCACAATGACACCTTTTCCTTGAGTTACTTGAGGAGGACCCTTGTCTGGCTTCAGCGCCAAGTAATTTGATTTCGGTCCACCAACCCACTGTTCTCCACCAGAATTCGGCTTGAAATAACCTAACTCTCTTCTGACAGAATCAAGTGTTCTTCCCTCTTCATGGGCAGCTCCATAGAGAAAAGTAGGGACTGCAGGCCACATTTAAGATTATTAGCAATTCATAAAGTAGGTAAACTGATCGTATATCGTTCGAATTACTGTTTATAAGAATCATATAATTTGTTTAAGAGCATCAAAATTACGAAAAGAAGAGAAAGAAAGCAAACCTTGAAGACTAGAGCCAACATCTTCAGCCAAAGAGTTTGCAACCCCAGCAACTTGGTCCAACGAAGCACCAAGCAGGGGATGAAAGCATATATGATCCACAGCGGGGGATGACTTCCACAATGTGACTCGAGATCAATTGTTTCAAAAGCGGCTTTAACCATGGCAAGCACTGCCATCCTCAAAGGACAAGGATCCGCAGACAGATTTGGAGCCAACTTAGTGACAAGTGTGTAACCAACTCTGTTGTAAGTCTCATCTTCAAACTTATTCATAATACGTGATTCCCAGAACAGCTTAGCAGCCCGTTCAATCGAGTTCAGCGCCGCCCTATTTCTGCTTTCGGATATGTAAACCTTGCAGCAAACAAGCATCGCCTTCAACATTTTCTGTCACTCCTGCTATCTACTTGTGGCTGATGATAAAACCATCTCAACAAAAACCGAAAATCGCAATAAACCATGCTCTGCTGACTAAAATTTTCAAACATTTCTTGCACAACAAGTCGGAAAAACAACAGAATTCATAGCATTGTCATAAACAAAATGCATCCACAAATCGAAAAGCGAAAACCCGTAAAACTGTATTCTAATTTAGACTAAACTAGTAACAGCAGAACCAAAAGCAAATTCAGCGATACATATCAAGAACACTAACACTCCCCCATAACCAAAGCTTCCAACTTTAACCCTAATTCCATCAAAACGACAATAACCCATCTCAAAACGACGTCTCCGTAGCCTCACAAGCAGCTTTTGGGTACCCCTTATACTCCAATTTCACACCCAACGAAGCACAAACCGCCCGGAACTTCAACCTCAGAGCCTCCATCACATCCCCGACGCTCTCGTCCTCGGGTTCCATGATCGGGTACTTCTCAATCAGCTCCTCCATCTGCCTCACGGTCTTCTGGACCCGGTGCGAGAACCGTGTCGGATCGACCCGGATGGCGGAGCTCCATACATCCACGCATCCCTTGTAGAACCCGAGTTCCTCGCCCACCTCGAACCCGGTTTTGATCCCCGTCGGCTTCGCCTCCTCCTTTCCGGCGATCAAGCCTTCTCTGTAGCCTTCGTCGAAGCCTTCCTTTTGATGGTTCGCTTCCAAATTCAAAAAATCTTCACCGAAGATGTCGTCGTCCGCCATGGAAGGCGATTTCGGAGGAGAAAACAGATAAAGGTAGAAACCTATACGGTGAAGTAGTTACCTCTGTGTTGATTGCGGGACTGTCCGTCGAGACCGCAAAGAGCTGCTCGCGAATGAGTGGAATTGGCGGTAGTGGGTGCGGGTTGTGAATTTGGATCGGGCTTTGGAAGCTTGTAATTGGGCCTTAACCCAATTTGGTATCCACGGTAATATGGGCTTCCAATTATGTTGTGACCTTACAAAAATAAAATAATTAAATAAGAAAATAAAATACTAATTTGGGATTTTTTGGACACAAATATTTATTTTTATTCTTTCATTCTTGGTTTTTTTAATTTTTTTTTTTACTATTATTTGAGAATATAAGAAAATTCAAAATTATTATAATAATTTAAGGAAGGAGAAAGTTTCTAAGGGAATGCCAAGAATGGCAGCAACGAATACAAGGGCCAAGGAAAGAAAGGTGAGGATTGAAAGATGGTGGAGGAAAATATGTTGATGAGAAAGTTGATGACGGCGAAGAAACTGAGATCACAGGAAATGGAGTGAGCGGAATGTTTTTGAACCAGGTGAGAGGTAGAAATTTAGAGCAGTTCCACCATGGGCAATAGCCCAATCGATTGGCTCTTAAATAGGGCCAGAAAGCTCGAGCAACTTGGTCCAGCGTGTGCCGGCGATGGAGCCCAAGCAGGCCCGAGGGAGAGGCCTGCTAGGAGTTGCCAGCCCGAGAGCCCGAAGGGCATGTGATGCAAGGCTGACGTCTGGGCGACGTCAGCCACGTGGTGGATGGGTCGAACTTCCCTTTCTCTCTCTCAACCTTCATGGTTCTTGAACGACATCGTCGTCTCACGATGGATGGGAGGCGGCAACGAAGCAAAAACCCCAAATTTTATAGAACAAAACCCATTAGAGACAATACTGAAAACCTAGCACGGAAATTGGATGATCCGACCCGGATCGGATCAGACGGGGCTGAGAAGTTGGGAAAGTTGCGGCTTGGGTTCTGAGTTCATGTCGATGATGATGACCAGGGGAATGAAGCCGTAGTGGGTGACGACCTTGACCTTCTTCAAGGCCCACGTGCTCCACTCCTTGAAGGATTGAGCCACCGAGCGCTCCTCCGAGCCCTTGGAGGGCTTCGCTGGAGTCTTGCCCTTGCTATTCAGAGATATTCTCGACGCCATTGAAATTTGCTTCTGGGGTTTGTGCGAGTTTTGATTTGATTAGTTAATTGCTTGAGCAAACTGTTTTAAAGATGAAAACTTTAGTCAAAATTTGACTAGTTAAAATGTGAGAAGCTGCATTAACTTTGCAATGGAATTTGCATCTTTAATCTTTAATCTTTACTTTGTACTTTTCTTAAAATAATTATTTTGTATTATTTTATAAATAAAAAAATAACTATTATTTTATTACCTATTGTCAAGGCTATTCAATGTAGGGGTGGAGATGCAAAAGGCAGTTACTGTTTATTAAGGGCAATTACTGTTCACTAGGTGGATTAAATAGTGAATAGCCCGGGGGGCCTTAGCAACGGTGGAGTTGCTCTTAGGCCATCTCCACCAAAGGGGCTCAACATAGCCCCATCCAGAATTATAGTCCTACAAAAAATATTTTTAAATGAACAATGTCAAGACATACTTATATACCATCTCTAACCGAAGGGGTTAAACATAGCCCCTTAATAACTTATTAATTTTAAGTTTATACTTTAAATTTATTGGTTAGTTTAAATAAATTACTGTTGAATATTTTCATATCTAGCAATTGGATTTAAATCAATTATTGAAACTAGAAGTAAGCCCTAAAAAAGGGCTAAGAGGGAGCTACATTTAGTCAGCCTGATGCAATTTTGGCCAAATAATGACCTGGTAGACTGGACTAGACTCCATAAAATTATAACCTAGCAATTGGTTAGAATTAAGTTTTTTGACAAATGAAGCTAATTTTTGGTTTTTTGGACTTCAGCCCATTCCATTAGAGATGGCCGCAGTGGCCTTAATGCGACTGCGGGTGGTGGGAGTTGGAAACGCAAGAGAGCTTTGAGAAAAGTGAGGGGTCGAGTGACAGGGAGGCATGGCTTTAGCAGCGGCGAGAGATGACAGAAATGGAGATCAACGGGAAGGTATAGGAGGGAGGAGAAGAAGGGAAATTATAAGACCAATCGAGTGGAAAGTGTCAGTAGCAGGAGATTCTTCATGCATGATCAGAGTGGGTCTGTGGGCAAATAAGAGGAAGCAGCTTTAAACTGGAAACTAACAAGCGAAGATCAACCCCGTGCATTCTTCAGATGTCGAAAACTTGGAGCTTCAAAACCCTGAAAAAGCCGAAGATGATAGGAAACAGAAACTTGAAGTTGGAAAATCGAAATTAAACGCCCTTTAAAGCAATCAAAAGAATTTGTACGAAGGATGCCATTATATTATTGAAAACATGAAAAGTTAACTCATGGGATCGTAAAAGCAACTTCTAAAAGAGCACAACTCAACAGGGGCATAAACTCCCAACAAAACTATTGACCTCAACTTTTTCAATGTATTCATCTCCACAGACCGATCATAAATCATTTCCTGACAATGAGAAAGACATATGAAGGCATGTTATATCCAAGCAAACTCGTTATTACGAAGAAGTTCCAGGAATATCTAAAACTCCAAACCTCAGTGCTTTGCTTCCACAAGGTTCTGAAAATAAACAAGAACTTTAGTCAGCAAAAGCTAAAATTACAGTCCAAAACAAGACAGGAGTTACATCAGTGACTCCGTTCCATATTAAAATGTCAAGGCCACCTCCAGTTATGTTTACCTAATTCAATCCAAACGTGTTTTTTACCTTCCTCTTCTCCTAGATACTACAACAGTCCTCCAATATAGTGGCACACATTATAGAAAATAGCTACATTGCATGCTTCACGACAGATAGAAGCACTCTATAAAAACCGGACTCGTCCTAAATTCACCTAACCTAATCCATTGTTAGCTCTATGCGGACATTAGAAACAAAACAACACACCATGATTTTATCATCCACACACACACACACACATTTTTGAAAAAGCAACTCCCCATGATAATCCGATCAACTGACCATATGCGAACAACTTGAAGATTGCAAATAAGCATGTTACACATTGTCCAATTCATCTGATGATTATATTTGTAAATTTTCCTACAGATGAACCACTAACCATTTAATACAACACCATCTCTATTCGACAACCAAAAGCGCACAATATACAGCAAAATATGATGAAGGGGCATAAGGAGAACAATCATTTATCTAAACAGTATAAAATGGGAGATGCAACATGGGTGATCTAATTACATATTTGGAGTCCTAGTTACTTTTCAGCATGCACAGAGTGAACAAATCTATACGCTGGGAAAAAAAAGTAGAAGAACAACATTTCACTAGAATGGGAAAGCGAACAGTCATATAAACACATATCTAATTGACTACACCAAAATCAGGACCATAATCAGGACCATGAGCCGCTGCCCACGTTCATTTACATAAAAACCATTGCTCATTCAAATAACCACAACAATGTTGCTTAGGATATCCGATGCCTAGGCTCGTAAGCCATCACAACAATATATCATAGTGCTTAAGGGAGAAAGAAATCTGAAGTACCTCTTCTTTCTTGCCTTTGCCTCCAGTGAAAAACTTGTAACTTCCAAAGATGAGTAGACCCCAGCCAGATAAAGAGACAATTACAAACTGCAAAAGTACTGAACCCAGTCAAGACAACTTAATGTGTCAACTAATTTCTATCTTACTATAGTGGTTCAAGAACAACACTAATCAACTTCAACGAGGTAACGTGTAGAACCGCTAATCCTTAACTAAAACTCTCTTTTACCATGTTTATATTTAAGAAAATCATCACTCTTTTCGTCACAATATAAATCATAACTCAGAAGATAAAAACATTTCAAACCCAAAACAACAAAAAATGCATCTTTCTGATTATATATAGATCATGCTACACTTCTTCATCCATAAAAAAAATTAGTTTTTTTCTTTATAATTGTCAATTCCAAACAAATGGGTAAAATCAAAACCCAGAAAAAATTATCAAAATCATCACAACCCAAAATTTAACAAGTAACTAATTTCATGAAATTGAATACCAAAACAATAAATACATGCATGCATACATATTATATATATATATATGCACACATATATAAATTCATGAGATCGAAGACCAAAAAATGTAGGGGGAGAGAGAGACTGACATGCTCTTCCTTCCATTTAGATGGGCTCAATGGGTCTTGCCAGACGTTAACCCTTGGGGGTCCATGGTGATCTGAAAATTTCACATTTTTAGTGGTTGAAAACCAAATCAGCTAAAAAATCAGATCGGAGATCAAGTAATACACAAAATACAAGATCGAAAATTTGGGATTATTACCAGCAGCGCCGGCGAGGCCGCGGCGGTGGATTATATTGGAAGGGAGAGACGAGTTTCTCGCCGTGGAGATGCGGCTTGAAGTGGCGAGTTGACGAGCTGCGGCCGCCGCTAGAGTAGCCATCGCTTTGAGCTTCAAATGAGAGAGAGGGAGACGAAGAGAGGAGCCAGAAAGGGAAATACGAGGAAATGGTTTGGTTATAGAAAGAGGCTTGCCCAACAGAAAAACGACGTCGTCTGGGCTAATTA
Organism: Malus fusca; assembly: GCA_035220775.1. Classification (NCBI taxonomy): domain Eukaryota; kingdom Viridiplantae; phylum Streptophyta; class Magnoliopsida; order Rosales; family Rosaceae; genus Malus; species Malus fusca. Next base: position 6,427,210 of record CM069075.1, read on the forward strand.
CTGATGGAGCGCGGTTGGGACTTATACTTGGGTTAGTACTTGTAAGCCCAAGGGTGACAAACTAGGCCGATTGACAAAGGGAAATTTACATGCAACAGGAACCGTAGAATAATGGTTTTTTAAATGTATCACGGAACGCTATGCGTTTCAACTTAGTCGTATAAAAAATATAATAAATGTGATTGTTTTAGGATACTATCGTCTTGATGTCTAGTTACATATCAGTTCTCTCCTACGAAGCGTTCTTAAAAACTTGAAAATCTGGTTGATCTTAGCTTAGGAATGTACTAGCCCTAGTGCCTAAAAGAATTTTTTTACGGAATTTGTTTTAACAGTTTAATGAAGTTTCACATATCTTAATCGCCTACTTCTATTTAAATCGTGTTAAAATGAAGTTTTAGGTTGTCACGTTGTAGTTGAACAGTAACTTTTGATATGTACCAGAGACTCGCACAATGTGAACAACAAGGTTTTAAAAAGTGCGAGACACTAGTCAAGAGCGGGCTAGGGTTTAGGCCATTTTTTTAATTTTAATTAAATTTATTATCTAACATATAAATAAATATTCACTTATACTTAAAAAATACATAATTGTATTGAAATACATAATTGTATTGAGATACATAAACTGTAAAATTGTAACATCCCACATCGCCCAGGGGAGTGATCCTTAAATGTATATTCTCATCCCTACGTAGCACGAGGCCTTTTAGGAGCTCATTGACTTTGGGTTCCATCGGAACTCCGAAGTTAAGCGAGTTCACGCGAGAGCAATCCCATGATGGGTGACCCACTGGGAAGTTCTCGTGTGAGTTCCCAGAAACAAAACCGTGAGGGCGTGGTCGGGGCCCAAAGCGGACAATATCATGCTACAGTGGTGGAGCGGGCCCGGGAAGTGGTCCGCCCCGGGCGGGGATGTGACAAAAATAGAATGACATATAGATTATAAAGTTTAGAACATATTGAAAACATGGGGAACAAGCATATAATGAGTGTTCATCTAATTATTTAACAAGCCTCTTACAACATATTGAAAAAAAAAACAAAATACAAAATGAAAGTTATCTATTTTTTTATAAAGTGAGAGTCGCCTAGGCAGACTAGGCGGGTGCCTCAACAGGTTAGGCGGGCCTCTAGGCATGTCTAGGGGCTATTTCTTAATTTTCAAACAGCCTAGTAGTTAATAAGGGTGGTGGCCTTGTTGTTGGACGATATTTTTAGAACAATAGTCATGTGAAACGAGTCCTACATAATTGATTAGTGTCCGGCACAAGGTGCCGGCCCGCTTTAGTATTTTATTATCCACTCCTTATTAATTCAAAGTTAAATTATGAGATAAAATGAAATTAATATTTCATACAATGTAAGCCTAGCAATGTAGAAACGTACAAAGAATACAACTCTTGTTAACGCAGAGGGCAGTTGCATATTTTTGTTAACTCTTGAAGTGAAGCAAAATAGGCAAAAGAAGAATGACAATAACACAAGTGCCAATAACAATGGCAATGCAAGTGCACTTCCTGGTACTCTTCTGATAGTCCTTAGCCACCTCAAGCTGCACGGTTCCCCGCCTAACGAACGAATTGGCATGCGCCACGTGGCTCTCGATGTCGTTCAGCTGCTGCCCTTGTGCATCTACGAGTGCAGCCATGTCAAGGAACACCTGGTGGAGCTCCATGAGGCTCTTCTCCATCTCCTTCACAGTACCCAGCCTCTCTTGGATTTCTTGAACCGTGTCCAAAACTTGGCCGCGGCCCTGCTCCTCGATCGCCTTCTGGAGCAATGTCTCTCCCTCTCCGCTCGATATCAAATTCTCTATTGTTTCCTTGTTGGCCTTCTCACCTGTGATTGTGAAGCACCTCCTTTGAATGTCTCTTTGTATTCGCATGCAATTTTGACCCTTAAGCCTTGAAAATCATCCATCATGTCCTTTAGCTTCTTGGCCAAGCCATTGAGCATTGAAGTTCTTGTTCGATCCGAAGATGACCCTGTGCCGCACCCTGGAACTTTTCGCTGATCGGCATTGGAGAGTTCGAGCTTTTCTAACTTCCCCTTGATGAGTTTAACCAACTTCAACACCTGCTCAACATCAGAGTCCATCCGTGCGCGAAGCCCCTTCATGGACTTGGCATCGTGGACGAGCTTGCTCTTCTCGTTCGCTCCCTCTAACCGCTTGTAATGCTGCACCACAGCTCTCATGTCATGTTGGACATTCTCTATCTCCTTGAAGAATCCATCAAGATCGACAGTCTCTTTCCATGTCTCGCCTCCATCCTGCATGTCATCGATGTAGACTTGGCACTCAAGGTCCTTGTATCTTTTGAACGAATCGCTCATAAACAAATCGTTCATCTTCGCAGATCAAGTATTTTGATTAACTTTCCTGTTTGGCAGGTAGGAGTTTCGGGTTTGGATTGGTGAGAGGCTCGTAGCAACCTTCACTTTTTAAGAGGACGGACATTGGAGGAGAAAGAGGGATTCATGGTTGCCCATGAACTACCACATGGCTGCATCTCCTAAATGAGATACCATTTGAATTGGGTTTGACTTCGTCATTGATTTTCAACTCAATCAACAACTGTAATTTTGAAACATAAGAACGTGTTGACCAAATGGCTTAATTAAATAAAAGAAACATGATGAGCACTAAACATTTTGTCACTGCAGCTGGCCGGCCTGAGTAAATTTCGAGTGTGACGGCCATACAGTCACGTGAATTACGCGATATATAATTCAATTCATCTAGGGTTTGCAGTGTGAGCAGTGCCGTTGCACTGAAAACTAGCAAAAAAAGATTTTGTCAACATGCTACAAACACACATGATAAAGCAGAATTAGTAACAGCCAAACTTGGTATATCTATAATTTTTTTTTATTCCAAGCGATATTCCTACTTTAAGCAACGTAAGAGGAAGACCCTATCTACGTAACAAAAGTGAAATTACGCGAATGTTCAATCGGCTAATGACCAAAACTTTCTTGCTCATTCACAGAACGTTATACTCACATATACATTACAAAGGCCAGTTTCTTGCATCAATCATCTTCCAAGCCAACAATTTCTAAGAAATATAACGTCACTTAGCGCCCGTGCTATATAACTTCGTCGCAAACCTTTTTTTTTTTTTTTTTTGTCTTAGTTGCTGCTAATTAATTTGTTCTTGTTTCCAAAGTTCCAACTGAATTATACTGCACTTCAAACTCCTCTCTTCAATCTGTCCGAACAAAATCAGAAGGAACAAGTCAGTTTTCCGGAGTTTGGTGCAGTTCATGTCATGTGACATTAAGCATTAGTAACCGTAATTTGGAACACGTATAGTTTTATAGGGAAAAGGAGTTAGCGTCCGTTTACTACCTCTAGTGTGGAAATGTTTCTGAAAAGCTCAAGACACTCCTCTAAAAGCAATTTTTCTTGTGCAACCACCTCCGCTAATTCCGACAGTAACGGAGCAGCTTGCTCTGCCTGTTCAAGAATCGGCTTCAATGTAAGTCCACATTACATGAATCCCAAGTATACAACATTATAAAACAACTGAAGCATACCAATGGTGAGAAATTAGAAAGCAACAACTTAATGGAAGGGGTGAGATCCGAAGCATGTCGAAGAGCAACAGAAGCAGATTGAGTGTCCGCCTGCATTCGCACTCAGTTTTGTTAGAAAAAATGCATCTCTTTTGCCGAAAATAAGAGATTAGAGTCAGTTTCCTTTCCCCTACCTCTGCACCTTCAACGAGGGGCACCCTGCAGACAACAGAATGCAAGCACTCTTTCATCATGCAAACTGCTGCCATGTGTTGCCGCTCCATATCTCCCCAAGAATCCAATGGCTTAAGCTACACAAATTGCAAACATATTAACACAGGTTGTTTGAATCAATCCAAACATCTATACACCATCAAATCTCGTAACGAAAACCTTTAGGTATCGTAGTTTGCTACTCACTTGAGAATAGAGTATGAAGTTCAGCTTCATGTCAAGCCTTTCTTTTTGTAACTTCACTTTCTTCTGTAGCACGGAATGCCGTAACTTCATCAGAGCATCCCAAGCATATAAAACATTGACCTGCAAATGTTGAAGAATGTTAAAAGTCTTGCATAGAAAACTTTGACAATTAAATATAACTTATATTTAGTGATTTTATTTCTAATTGCACCGAGACATACCTGTGCTTGATCAGCTATGTTCTGATTCACAACATCAGCTCTAGCGTTTGCAAACCGCCACTGCAAATGTCGATTATGTAGCAACCGGAGTTGATGACCCATCTCTGTCATACTTGAGCCCGAAGAAACCGAATTAGACCTCACCAGCAAGACATTAGAAGAAGAAGATTTTTTACTCTTGAACAAGTCCAACCCCAAGTTGAACAACTTCTCCACCCCTTTGGTTTTCGAGGGACTTGTAGGAGGCTTCAAGCTCGAAAATGACATTGGTACTCCCTTATTCTCCACAGACATCGTCGGCGACCCTGTTCTTCCCGGCGACAACGCCCACTGTGTTGTCGCCGTCAGAGAATGAGCCCTCCTCATCACATTTTTAATGGTGAATTTGTTCGGCTTCGGAGACTTATCTCCTGATATCGGATTTGCGATGTTAGAATCCGACGTCCCTCTTCGATGCCTCAAAGGTATCTCATTCATGTACTTGGAAGAAACCTCTAAACCCGATTTCCGGGCAGCTGAACCAACATTCGGAGACCCCATAATCATCCCTGAAGAGCCGTCACTGCACTCCGATTCCGAATCAAGGGTATCCGGAAAACCATCCGAATTTCTCCGAAATTGTTTCTGATACAGAGCATTTTCGTCCACTGAAAATCTCCGAGGAGCTGCCACATTCGAACTGCTTGAAAACTTGCTGGAAGACGACGAAGTAGAAGAAGAAGAAGAGTTAGATTTTCTGGAAAACCTGAACTTTCCAGTGTATCTCATCGACCCGCCAAGAAACGGTATGTGACATTCTTTGGCGCTTTCTCTCCCTTTCTCTTTGGGATTATCCAACGAACCAAACTCTCTGCAGCTCCTTCCTCTGTCAAAGATTGAATCCTTACGTTGGACGCGATCTTCGCGCCTGTCGTTTCCGAGGTGGTCGGCGAGAGTGTCGAGCTTCTTGTGCGACGAGTTTGAAGAGGGCCATAGTCCGCGGGTGGGGCCCGAATCGTCGAGCTGCGTTTTGGGCTTTCGGGCATCAGAGAAAGGTGAAACAGGTTTGCGCCGGACCGGCGAGATGGGATGGTTCGGCGACGGGAGCGTGGTGGTTTCTGTGGTGGTTGGCGATGATAGAAACCGCGAGCTTACTTCGCGGGATTTGGCTCTTCTGGGTTTGTGGGATTGGTCTGTCACCACTTGATCGTTCTTCATTCTCTGTGTGTGTATGTAGAGAGAGAGAGAGAGAGAGAGAGAGAGAGAGAGAGAGAGAAGTGTTTTGAAGGATTTGAGAAGTTGATTTGTCTGCGTTTGTTTGGGAAAGAGATGAGACCAAAAACAAACAACCACATTTGAAATGGCGGCAAATTAGATCCTCTGCCGGCATATGAGGGGGTTTTGTGGGATATTCGAGGTGGGATTACTGAAATGCCCTCGTCGAGGCTGACTTGGTAAATATGTGGCCAATAAAACAAAATTGATTTGCATCAAATTTTCTTTCTGCGCTCCAAATTGAATATTTTAAAGAAAATAATAATAATAATAATAATCTTAACTTCAAGTAGGAGTGTGAGAGGTCAAATGAAGAATGTTAAATCATTATAATTTTGTGATAAATTTTAGAAACAAACTATCGCTACAAAATATCGATAAACGTAAATGAATTTAGATATTTGCGTCATGTTTGTTTTTTGTCAAAAGTTACATCATGTTTAATAATTATAGTAACGCTTATATGTATCATATTTACTTATTGGAATTACGTAAAATTTATCAAACGTAGCAATGCTCCATGCACTTTATTTAATCGTATTGGTGTTTACATGAAAGAATGGCTAAATACAAGTAATTTATCTTTAGAAATTTAAAATGTTTTCGCTTTGGGTGGTGGAAGGAGTGAATAGATATAAGAGTTAACGAAATGAACTGAGCCGGCAAAGTTAAGAGATAACAAGGGGTTTATTTGGAATCTGCCATTTGTCAAATTGTGTTTTTGTTGGGCTTCTGCAATACACTTGGTATTTGTTAATTTGAATTTAATTTATGGGTTAAATTTGTTATTAATATGAATGTGCGTGTTTATGTAAGCTAATTGTTTTATCTTTGTTACTGTAAATAAAATTCAAGTGATAAATTAATCTCAAATCATATGAAAGAAACAGTCAATTCCGAATTCGATAAAACTAAGAGACCTTTTATATATTTTGTATGATTGGTAAGCTTGGAGTTGGAGTTGGAGGCATAAATATAAGCGTAGTTAGTTATAGGGGTAATATTAGGGAGATCAAATCTTTTTAACCAAATTTGTAAACTAAATGATATGGTTGGAGATGATTGAATTATTAATTCAGTGTCGATCAACGTGCTTTGTTTTTTTGTTAGTTATACATCATTTGGTTTGTAAAATGATTTAAAATTTTTGACCTCCTAACATTATTCAAGTTAGATAGACGTGACACAATTCTAAAAGAAAGTATAGTGGTTACATTAATTCTATGAAGATAAACAGTTACTTTGAATTACGGGTGAGCAAAAGCGAACTTAGAGCTACCAAATAATTACATGCACGCACAAGGGGGTCGTGAAATACTAGAAAAGTCAAAGTTTGTGTAAGTTGGTGAGCTTCTCACATCACAAGCCAGAGATAACAGCAGCTCGGCCTCTGAAAAAAAGAAATAAAAATAATAAACAGCTTAAAATTCAAAAAATGAAACGCCGTTGCCGGGGATCGAACCCGGGTCACCCGCGTGACAGGCGGGAATACTTACCACTATACTACAACGACCTTGTTGTTCCAGATCCTTATTTTTTATTATTTGTTATTTTAACATTGCTTTTACTCCATATATCAATCGATTACCATCTATGAGGTAGAGGTATAAGTATTATGGGTTAAAAAATCGACTTCACATTTTCCTACCACAGTTGGCATTCAAGCAATATTTTAATCTAAACTATAACTTGAGGGACCACTTAGTACTACAGTCTAGTGATATTCCTCTTCATTTGTAAGTGAGAGGTCTTTGGTTCGATTCTCACCAAAGACGAATTTGAACCACATTATTGCTAGTATATTGTGAGGCTAAGCCACCCCCATCCCCTTAGTGTAGAGAATATCGTTTGTTGAAAAAAATACTACTGCTTGAGTGCAAATGAGGGAGTTCTAACCAACTTCGCTACTCTATGGTTTGCCAACTCAGTTTGCTATGCTTGTACCGCATTTGTTAAATCATAAAACTATATGTTGCTACACACCATTTTTCTCGTTGTAGACATCCTTTTATGCTTGCTTCTTCATTCTCCTTTGCTTTGCTCGATCCAAAATCATAGATTGAAGAGTAGACGAAAATGATTGATTTTATTAGTGAGGGTGTGAGATTTTCCCTAGAACTTTACCAACCAATAGATCAAATAAGCATGTGGTCCAATATCTTAGTAGATAGGATGTTGGGTTTCCACCTATGCGTCTCTGGTTCGAACTCCCTTCTCTCCTAAATTATTATAATAATTTCAAACCCTCATCTCCCCTTAATATTAATAAATAAATAAAATAGATCAAACAATTTATAAGGATACAAATATTGCAGTTCAACATATTAATATTATACCACAGATACTGCAAAAAATAGTTCTTGAAGAATAGTGGTTAGCATTAGCAATCTGAAAACATATATGAAGTAAATCATCATCTATAGACTATACTACAACACAACTAGGAAGATCATATAAATAGCCCCACCCATCTTACAACCACTACCCATCCATCCATGCTTTCATCCTGCAAAAATTATGCAAGCATTCATCCATGCCCTCAAAGAGGTTACGTCTCCTTTACGCGCCAAACCTGTCGTGGTAAAGTCGAAACTTCCATGCCTGAAATCTCAATGGAAATTGCACCGTTGCAGTAACGAATGACCATAATCAACGTATTTCTCCCAGAGGGGCTTGTACTTTTCCATCCCGATCTTCAACCAAGGTTTTGAGTTTCCGTTGTAGTGCAGCACAGCACCTTTCTGTATTAAGTGAGGGTCAACGGTTGTGTAGCCCAAACCCAGAATATGCCACGAGGCGTCCAAAGGCTCTGTCAATCCGTAGAATGTCAACAACCCAGGTGGTAGTGTGCCGAGCTTCCACAATGTCCGGTCTATGTTTCTTTCCTGCCAGTAGTGGTAGATGCCGGTGACATTCCTTTTCCTCCATTGAACCAAATCAAAAACATTCATCCCGAATGCCCATCCACATGCATCAGGATCAAAATGAGCTCTTATGAGAGGGTGAGAGTAGTTCAGATATTTATGGTATCTGTGAAATGTTTCCATGCATGTCTCCACCGCACCATTGACATTACCTTTCAAATCAATGGAGAACAGATCAGACAGATCCTTCTGAACCACAACATCATCATCCAGAAATACCACCTTCTTCAGGGCAGGAAAAACTTCCGGAATATAAAACCTCAGATGATTAAGCATAGAAAGATACTTTGGGTTTCGAAACTTGATTGGTGTCCGCCCATCATCACTATTTCCAGAGAAATAATAACTCTGAGTATCAGTGTCTTGGAGCTGCTTAAGTACAGGAACATAAGAAGCATTCAACCACGTAAAATCCTCAAACTTTTGAACCTCGACGGCCACCCCTCTGAAGCTGTTTATAGAAAACCAGGCCTTCATTGCAGCATAGTTGATTTCATCAGTTACGAGATGGAAGACAATCTTATCTGGATTTTTGGAATTCATCGAAGTTGAATTCACCACAACAGAAGTTGCTAGGATGTTGTCAGAGAAAACGCAGAAATGATAGAGATTGTTATCCTTCAGTTTCATTTCTATTTGCTTTCTGTCCTTAATTTTCCTCTGTATATTCGGGCTTCTGAACCATTCACTAGTCAGCTGAATACCAAGGCAGTAGAGACTTTTTGGGACTTCTTCAGCAGCTATTTGTCCATACTTAGAACTTTTCTCACTCACCGAACTCATCTGTTCTTCCAGAGTTTGGATTTTGGCTTTCAGTCTCATGATCATGGTTGCACTATCATAATGGAGCTGCTGTGCTTGGTAAAGTATAAGTGCCATATCACGGATTGCAGTTTCCGTTTCTCTAATAGTCAGAGGAACTCGCCTGGTTGCAGCATTTGACAGCAGGATCTGCGAACTGCGAATCTGGGCACTTAATTCCCAAGCAAACTGAAGGTTGTTACTTTCTTTGGCAATCACAACAAAAGCTTTTGCAAGAGCAATTTGGTCATTGAGCTGCCTTGAAACTGAGTTGGGGCTCAGCATTTCGTCGGTAATATTAAGGCCTTCCATAACTTTATCATTCCTGAACCTCTGTGAAAGGAAAACAAGCACATATTTTATTAAGGTTTGCAAAATAAATTGGAAAAGGTAAAGGGGAAAAAAAATGCATATTTATCACTCCTCCAGAACAGAAAAGAAGAGAACAAAGATTTAGTTCGTCTTCCAATATATGGAAGGATTTTATTGGTGCCCGTCACATAAGAGCAGCTTCCCAGCAATCTTGCATCAAGACCACATGATTTGTGTCATGATACACTTCCAATTCAGAATGCTAGGATTCAGCCAGCGTTTTAAATATTTTAACTCGACATCAGTCGAAAAGTAGATCATCAAGTCGTAGAAGTTATCTATACGAGTTAACTCTGGCCATACCACAGTAAATGTGCTGTCTTAAAGTCCCTGTTCTTGACACTATATCATTCACTTCTCCGGGTACTTACCACACTTTACGGTGACATCTACCTTGACTTTGTGATGACAATAAAATCTCTAGATTCTTCTATGGATCTAATCAACTCTATACATTTTACAAGAATCCACAACATGAGCAGACTTTGAAACACTGAAAAAGACATAACCAAGCACATCCATATCATTTTTAATGATTCAACAAACATCACTATTCCACTTCGAAAAACATAATGCAAGCAAGTTCAGTCAAATACACCAGAATCCCTTTACCCAAATAAAAAATTTATCTTAGAATTCTTCCGGTATATGCCCTTGCCACGGCATTAGTTCCCTCCTTCACTTAAATTCATATACTTATACACAATAGCGATATAGATCAGAAAGTAGCAGGTTCCTACCCAATAGATCTTGTGCACTCAACTCCTATTACATGGAAATCAGAGTCTTCAGCCCTTTCGACGAAATCATTGGAAATAATAAGATTATATCAGATGAAATCTAGATCATGCTGAATCCCAACTAAATAACACTTCATTGTCTCTAATCGAACCGAACCCACGTATGCAAAATCAAATCCTTGCTCTACTAACTAAGAACACCAAGCAAAGGGAAAATACTATTGAATCCTAAAGCTCACATCCTTTTGTTGTTTTAGCTCCCAAAAAAATGGAAACTCACAACCCAATTCAGCATTTTTTTTACCCCAGCTCCCAACTTACTCAGAAACCCATCATCCAATACTCCAAACCCTCCACCTTCCTACATTTTCTAGGCAACCAAACAGTGTTCAAACACCCAACTAAACACAAAAACGACAAAAAGGGTAGAGAAGTAATATACGCATACCGTGGGAATGACAGGCCTGGACTCCATCTGATTCACTCTGCTCAAAGTAAAAACGAAGAGCAAAACCGCAACCCCGCACAACGCCCACCAGAAGGCATTGGGGAACCGCCGCCGCAGCGGCCGCCGGAAGTCCGCGGCTCTCCGCCTCATTTCTCCACTGCTTCCAAATCTGAAGCGTCCAGAATACCCGTTTGTTTCCCGGAAAGTTGCAGCCTTCCGGACAGAGATCGCAATCCGGATCAAAACTTGGAGGGATTGGATCTTGACACACGAGGAAAATTGGGGATGGGAATTTAGGGTTGTGGGGGTTGAATCTGTGGTGGGTTTTTGGATTGGGAGGAGATTTACTGAGAAAGAAAGGAGTTTTTATGTGTCTTCTTCTTCTGCTTCTCAGTCTTCCTTCGTCTTTCGCAGGGAGACAACAACTGTTGTTCTGGGAGTTCGTGTGTTGTAATTATATGTGTGGAGTGGCGTGGCTTCTGCTTCTCTGTTTTATTTATTTATTTATTTTAGTACAGTTTTATTTATTTTTATTTTTTTGGAAGTTTTAACGAAAAGACTGTTTATTTTAACAAAAAATCATATTTTTACACTTAAAAAGTCAAAGCTAGTACTATCTACTTTATTATTTATTTTGTCATTATCGTTAGTAATTTTTGTTTCATGATTTGTATTAGGGGGTACGAATTCCACCTATTAATTTTACACATTTTCTCAATTTTCGTTCATGAACAAAAACTAACAAAGATGCATGAAATGTAAAAAGTAGTGTCTGCATAACACTCTCCTTTGTATTATTCAGTGATCCAAAGTAATTAACTATTAGATATTGCATATAGAGATTTGGTATATTTTAGCAACGTTAGTTATTGCATGAAATTCTCATCATTGTAGTTGGATCCAAGATTTTGAAATGCAGTTACAATGTTATATTTCACTCAATATCATACGAGTTTTATGCAAGATTTAAGCGTTGCAAGGTTCTATAGAATTTCTAAATGTAAGATCTAACAGTTAATTTTTCGGACCATTCAAGAAAAATTGAAAATTTTGATGATGCTGCTTCTTATTATTTTTGTTTGTATTTATTTGGTTTTATTGAGATGAAAATAGCATATTGAAGCGAAACAAACAAAGGTTAGTAGAATAATTAATTCAATTTGCTGATGTCATTTTCGTTTGATCCCTCAAAGTCTCTTTACTCGATGGTTAAGTGATGGTTACCTCTACATTATTGACAAAAATAACGAGATTGCAATCTTTTTGTCTGTGAAAATCCCACTTGAGCGTCTTCTACTTTTAATAAACTATGAACTAGATTAGGATTATCCTCAACAAATCCATAAGAAGTGATCTCATCTTTTCATCGGGTTAGTGTAAAGACCAAAGAGCTTGAGTGACTGATCCGGCTTAAAAACTCAAAAGCACCATACCTGTAGTAGGGGATACCATAGTTATGTAGCATACTTGTAGTAGGGGATACATGTGACGTCATTGTGAGATATGAAATCAACCACGTGTTACCACAATAATTGACTTACGATATTACAATGACATCCTCTTCAACTAAAAGAATGAAGTTTTAACGAAAAGCCCGCGGTACTGTTCACTTTAACGAAAAACCACATTTTTACATTAAAAAGTCAAACCTGGTACTATTCACTTTACCCTTTATTTTGTCCTCATCATTAAAACTCAAAGTTTTCAAACCATTTTCATTAGTTTTCCTTTAAAAGAAAGATGTAATTCTTGTGCGGACTAGCTCTAAGTGGTAAAATATATGTCAAGAAAATGAACTAAAATTAGTATATTAAGTTTATATAAACATGAGTTAGACCAGTTAGGCAAGATAATGTATGCTCAACTCGCCTGTGGAATACCGCAAGAGAAAGAACATAAAAAGAAACCTCTTAGATATACAGTTCAATTCCACCCATTTATAACAAAAGAAAAAAGAGAAATGTTAAAGAGACTTTTTCAAAGTGTAACTCTCTGCCACCTCACAATTAACGTTAATTCCCGTGCCAAAATTATAAAACATTATGTGAAAAACATGAAGTAATAGAGAGTTAATGGAGAATCCACTGTCTCCTAATCATTTCTCAAAAAACTAAACACTATATCTCTTTGCTAATTCCTGGGTTCGTTTAGAAGTGCTTCTAAAATGTCTGAAATCATTTTTGGTGCAAATGTTTCTGAAATCAATCCTCAATAAAAATTCAAATGAATTATGGAAAAATATTTAAAGTGCTTTCTGCAAAAAGTACATACCTGGTGTTTTTTTTCAAAAAACACTTGATGTGCTTTTGAAACCAAAATCAATTTTACCAAAAATGTTTTTAGTTATTTTAAAAGCACTTTCAAACGAGACATCTCTTGTATCGAACACTTTTTTTTCACTTGATCCAAGGTGAGTAACGTCTAACGTGCTTAGGCTTGGGTTTCGTTTCTAAAAGCTTGGTGGCATTTACCATTGAATATATATCTTCCATTAACATTGCTAAAATGGTCCTATCAATTTTAGGCCAGCTTTGGCCTTTACTTTGTACAAAACCTACTGAAAACGGACACAAGTGGTTCAATAAAAAAAATCTACAAACACTCCCCAATTCGTAAACCAGAGGATCATATTTCATACGTGTTTGTGTGACAGTTTCACAAACAATTTTTGATAATCTAGACAACCAATCACTTTAACGTCCTGCTTAGTAACAAACTCATGCTACTAGACTCAGCCAATCTTGTATAATAATACATAAGAAAATAAGCCAAATAATCAATTTATAATAACACAACCAGTCATACAAAGCGCATAGCGAAGTGATACCGGCTGATGCACATGAAAAATGTGCCTAAATGATACACTCTAGAACAACAATATAACTTCTCAGACTGTGACCTAAACGATACAACTCTTCAGAAAGGTTTATGGTATCCTTCTACTTGGAAAAGAGTATGGACTAAAGCAGGGGTACTAAAGAATGGGAGTTTAACATACTTGCCGGCAAGAGCACACCTTATACACTCGAGCAAGACTGAAACGTACACGAGTGCCACAACCGCCCAGTATTCTATGCCGAATGTGCCGTTGAAGTGTATAAGCGGGAAAAAATTGCTCGAGTACCACACCACTTGCAGCATTGTTTCTAATAGCATTGCCGTGATTACGTGGTACCTGAAGAAGTGAGGCCACTCTTTTCTCTTCACCACTCCAAAGTATGCGAAGAAGAAATATATCATTGTGAACCAATACGGTAACCTCTTTATTGCTCCTGGGACATAATAAACCAAGTCTCCAAACAATTCATAGTGTTCTGCTAAGGGCTGAATATAAAACCCGGCATCAGACATCTGCAAAGCGATTAAGTAGGGGAGACATGCTAAAGTTCTCCACCACCATTCCGGCTTCTCTTTCATTTTTGGAAAAGGTATACTGATTGAGTTACTCTTCTGTGCTTGTGCCAATGTTGAAGATCTCCGTTGTCTTAGTAAGACGGATATGTTGTGTGACTGATCGCCTTGATCCCCTCTTAACAGTGTGGATGACGTAGAAGAAAGGTGCAAGCTCGGCAATCCTGAAAATTACAAGTTTGGGAGAATAAGGACATAAACAATCTCAAAGATGCTCCTATCTAAAAGGCATTGCTTCTGTTCTACATAACATATTAAGAGAGCTCCTTCGTAACACAAGCAACTGATTCATTTCAACCAGGTTATAGGAGAAACAAAGATGATACTCGACAAGAAACTTTGCATACCTTTCGGAGCCCAAGAATGCAGATTGTGACTAAGCTGTAGGCTCCTGCTACTTGACAGTATAGGCATTGCATTCAAGTTAGAACTGCATGCAACCCCGTTGCGCTTGTTCTGTGTTTTTAGATTCACATCCTTGTACCTAGTTAAAGACCAATATAATATAAGTGATTAACATGAGCTGGGAAACAATCATATACACTTAGCAACACTTTTGTTTCATTACTCAAATGCTGCTAATAATTGCCCCTATTCCAGACCAGAAAAAGAAAAGGTGAATCTCAAGACTATAAAAAACAAAACTGCCGTACTCTGTAAAAATACTCGGGAACAATTGAAACCAGTTAGAATCTGTCTTCCAAGCCTCGGAAAAAGCTCCTTACATAACGTCTCTAACACGACTACTCTGTAAGCTCAATATCATCCTTTCTTTTGGTAATTAAAGATTCAACAAAACCGATTTCAGATCTATGTAGAACCATGCATGATCTCAGCCCTATATCTGTATCTCCACCATCACTTACTCATTGGAAAGTCATTCCAATCCTCCAAACTATGCAAATTTTAGAAATTAGTTATGGCTTCCCTTGACACATACAAATAAGATGTTCCCAAATGTCACACTCTTTCAGATTAGAAGTTTAAAGTATAACTCTACCGTGATATTACCCTAAAGCAAGGCAACTCAAGTGTGTCCCCTACTTAATCACACTTATAGCGATAATGAAAACAGTACAAATGATATATTAACTCAATGAAAAAAGTACTAAAATTAAGAATCTCGGAGAATGTTAATCCTGCAAGCAAACAGAGGAAGAAGGCTTCACCAAAACTTCAGACCGCTTAAAATTGCCCATAAAAACTAATCATATTCTATTGCCAAGAATCTAAATATGCAGCAGAAACACAACTCATATTCCATTGCCAAGAATTTCTAAATCGATATCATATTCATACGCCTATAAACGAGAAATCAACAACTAATTACCAACAGACCTACTTTCCGACCTTGAATTTAGGGTTGAGCTTAAAAGAAGAGCGCTAAAATTAAGGACCAATATTCAGCTCATGTAATGTAACAAACCTCTAAATCACATTCAAATTTTCATAAATTCCTAATTGTTCCCTCTTACATAACATCAAAAACTCTCTAACTCCGAAGAAATTTTTCGTTCCTAATCTCCGAAAATTATAAAATCAAAATCTTTCATCAAGCAAAACAATTCAGAAACAACCTACCACAGCTAAAGCACTGAAAATTATTTAAAAACATTACAAACACCATTAACAAATAACAATCCCCCCCCCCCCAAAAAAAAAAAACCAAATTCTTCACTTTTCCAGGAATTAAGAAATCGTAAAGCGAAAAAAGGTCGAGGCAAACGAAACCCAGAATTGGTTCCTTCTTTTGAATCTAATTTTCCAAAAAAAGAAACGACTTTTAGCATAATACAGCGTTTTCTCTGGAGATTAACATAAACAATCGTTTTTTTTTTTGGTTTCCAATTTTGTTGATTTTCGGAGAACGAAACTACGAAAGAAAGTGTAGCTGTGAGAAGGAAGAAAACGTACCGGGAGGCAAGAACGCTGAGGCGGCAGCCCAAGGCGATCGCCATGGCTTCTCGAGATGTGTTGTGGTTTCTCTCGCACTCTTTAGAAACTCTGGTGCAGTCGGCTTTTCTTTCTTTCACCGCAAGTATATGGCCCACTCTTTTATGGTATTCCTCAGGGTCTTTGTTGTAATTACCAAAACTTCAGGGGTCTATGCATACTTTTCCATTTTTAGTGGTGTATTGGTTATTTTGAGGGAAAAATTATTTTGTAGTACGTTTTTACGGTGGTTGTAGTTCAAGTGGTTAAAAATATTCATCATACGCAAATGGTCATTTACCACAGTGGTGAAAAAATGTTGAGTCATTGCATGATATCGTGAGTTCAAACCTCATCGATGACTAATCTAACAAAATCTATCGTTTAAAAAAAAAATATTCATCATACACTCGAAATCTGTTGTTCAATATTTGGTTCTTCCCTTGAGTATCCATAATTGTTTCCTGCCAAAAAAAAAAGGAAAAAAAGTGCATGATGATGTTACAAAGTGCTAATAATAAATTCATTTTTTTGAATCATACTCTTTCTTTTAATATAGGGGTGAATTTGAAGATGTAGTTGTTTTGAGAAAAAAATGTGGGATTGGTCTATATTTCGTAAACTAACAATTTCTTTTTGTTTTGATTTTTTAAAAAAAAATTCTAACAATATACTCTAAACTATTTTAATTTACTGATAATGTCGCCAACCTCAAGTGCAAAACAAATTTACATTAAGTTATTTGTTCGATTCTCCTTCTCCTCAATGTCACATGTCACTTATGTTGAAAAAAGAGAGGTTATATTTGTCTTCTCGCCTTATTTAGTTGAAAGGGTAGGTGAAAGAACATTTACTTTGTTAAAAGTAAAAGTGTAATTGCGCAAATCAGCAAGAAAGTCTCATCTCATTTGTAAATATGGAAAATATTGGGCAACTTGAGAAATTAGAATTTCAAGTCAATAGAACTTTTGAGCATGTGACATCTAGATCGAACCAACTTTTTAGATTATGTTTGTAAACTATGTGATATGTCACAAATATGAAATGATCACGCTAATTATCATTTAAGTAATAATTTAATCGTCAACAAACATGTCATATGATTTACAAAATATGCTAGAGATACCGTTTATTTAAATCATATTTTGTGAGTCATATGACATTGTTATTGATAATTGGATAATTAAGTGTTGATTAAGTGTTTATTTCCTATTGGTAACTCATCACATGATATACAAACGTAGTCTAAAAAATTAGTTTCCTTAGCATTAATCTTTACCTAAAAAACTGTTGCTTCTCATTATGATGAATTCGAAGACTTGCGGATTTTTAACTCTCAAACATAAACCCTAATTGAGTCAAATATGAGGAGAAACTTTTATGTGTACCTGAAACACAATAACATACAATGTAATGTTAAAGAGATTTTTTAAAAGTATGACTCTCTATGGACTCTCTGTCACCTCACAGTTTAACATTATCGTACCAATATCATAAAACATTATGCAAAAAACATGATGCGACAGAGAGTCCATGAATAATTTTACTCGGAGAGAATTTTCTTAACATTTTTCGTGTAACAATATAAATAAACGACATAGTTAATATATCCCAGAGTATATTTTCCAAGTCCCTCCCCTAAATCAGGGAACAAAGATGTAACTAAACTTGCTTGTTCAATGCTAAATACTTGATTGATCCCCAAAGCACTGAACAACATGGGGTCCTACAACCAAACAAACTTCCAGCGGTTGCTTTCTTTCACAAAGCTCTTAACCTCCCATGTCAGCCAAGGTCGTCATGACGAAGCCCTTTCCCTCTTCCACCACATGCAGACCTCACTGGCTCTATCTCTCGACCCCCATGTCTTCTCTCTTGTTCTCAAGTCCTGCTCCGCCGTCCACCGCCCGCAACTCGGCGTCTCCGTCCATGCCCATGTCGCCAAATCTTCCATCCTATCAAACCCATTTGTGGCTTCCGCTCTTGTCGACATGTATGGCAAGTGCGTGTCATTGTCGACCGCACGCAACCTGTTTGATGAAATTGCTCACAGGAACGTTGTTGTGTGGAATGCTATGATATCGCTTTATACGCGTAACGGTAATGTGTTTGATGCTTTGGGATTGTTTGAGGCAATGGATGTTGAACCCGATGTGTCAACTTTTAATACCATTATATCTGGTATGTCAGGATTGGATGATGGGTCGTTTAAGGCTGTCGAGTTCTATAGGAAAATGAGAGCGTGCGGAAGGGAACCGGATTTAATAACGCTGCTTGCTCTGTTACGTGCTTTTGTTGATATAGCGGCTTTAAGGTTTATTAAGGAAATTCATGGTTACGATGTGAGAAATGAGATTGACTTGCATTCCCAATTGAGTAGTGGCCTAGTAGAGGCCTACGGGCGCTGTGGTTGTCTTGCAAATGCGCGTAATCTGTTCCGCTATATGAAGAAAAAGGATGTGGTTGCATGGAGTAGTCTGATATCTGCATATGCACTTCATGGGGAGGCAAGAGCTGCATTGGAAATTTTCAGAGAGATGGAATTGGGGAAAGTAGAGCCCGATGAGATTACTTTTCTTGCGGTACTGAAGGCGTGCAGCCATGCTGAAGGATTAGCAGATGAAGCACTGCATTATTTTGGTCGGATGCGTGAGGTTTATGGTGTGCAAGCAAATAGTGATCACTATTCTTGTTTAGTAGATGTTCTGAGCAGAGCAGGGAGGTTGCATGAGGCATATGAGATCATACGGAAAATGCCGGTGAAGGTGACTGCTAAAGCTTGGGGTGCTCTTCTTTCAGCATGTAGAACTTACGGAGACTTGGACCTTGCTGAGATTGCAGGGAAAGCTCTGTCCGAAATTGAACCTGATAATCCTGCCAATTATTCACTATTGGCAAGAATATATTCTGGCTTAGGCAGGCACGAGGAAGCGCAACTAATGAGAAGGAAAATGAAGGAGAAAGGAGTGAAGGCATCATCTGGCACTAGTTGGGTGGTTTATCAAGACTAATATCAGGTGTCGGAAAGTTATCAGGCTTCGCCTTACTGCGAACAGCTTTCTTTCGCCTGTCAAATATTAGGCCAAAAAACTTAATTGAACCTAAACGGGGTTCAGTATAATGCAGTGCTTTTCGAACCAGTGGCAAGCTTCAAGATGTCTTCATTTTTTCAACACGATTTTTCTGGTTTTTTACTGAATTTTGAAAACGGTGAAGGGTGAAGATACATTGAGTTGCTTTAGGTCCCCGGATGTTTGTGTAAAAATATATTCTTGAGTTATTTTGCGCTGCGTGGATGAAGAACGCACGCAGTTACAACGATCCAACAGAAGTGTCTCTGTCTAGAATTGTTCTTCACTTTTTCAATACTGAATTTCTGAATGACTCAACTCAACATTGTATGTGAGCTGCCTTGTTCAATCAAGGGATTTCATTCGTCTTAGAATTGTTTTCACCAATGCATTCGTACATGTCATGTATCATGACACGCCCCGACCCTGATATTCCCCGAATATCAGGATAGACACGTGCTGGCCGACACCCGAGGGTGACGAAAGCCATTAATTGATACATAAGCTAAGAATAAGAAATAAATAAGGGTTAGAAATTTGAAATACGAAGAATTAATAATTTTAGGAACGTGCTCAGAGCATACAACTAAACCTAATCACTAAGAAGAGTTAAGATAAAATTTAATGAATAAAGGAGTGAGTCCTACATTCAAGAGGATCCGAAGATGCTGCTGCGGAAGTTCCTTGACGCCGGGATTATGTGCCTTGATTCTAAGTCCTGAATGGGGGCGCAAAACAAAGGTGAGTGGACCAAGTTCATATCTATAATAATAATAAAACAGTTATCAATGTACTATCCCCCACAGTTTATATAAATGAAAACTACTAGCATAATAAGTGATGGATTTAATAAAAATCCTAGCATGCCAAAAATATCTCAAAATCCATATTGCGGAATCTCATCGCAGAAATCAAAACAGTAAACGTCTCATAAATCGTCTCGTAAGCGCGATGTGCTGCTAGTAAGATCACCGAATAAATATAACTCCCGGCCCAATGCCTGCACCTCAGTCTCTGTGTCCGTAGCCAGAGATAACTCCCTCCCGGCCCAATGCCTGTCTTCGTGTCCCTCAGCCTTTCGCTAGGGATTATTTCTCCCGGCCCACATGCCAACACCAGATCCTCGCCCCAGGCGGCATAGTGTCTACTAGGTACGCACAAATATTTACGTCTCTCTTAAATAACCACTTCATAGCATAGGTTACCGATCATCGTCTACACTATAAAGAGGGGTTCAAAAACATGTTCTAGCATCCTATCGTCATATATCAGATAGTCTACCAGTTCATGGTTTTTATAGAAAATACGATATATTAAAATATAGCTCAAAATAGGCCAACAATTAATTCCTCACCAAAAACACGAGACGAAAATCAATATATATTCAATAAACATGCTTCACATAAATCACTTCATAAATTCGTAGGCATGCTAATCATTTATGCAATTGAACTATCAAATCATGCAATTTTAGAAGGGGTCCACTCACAAATATTCCTTAGCAGAAGAGTTGCGCGAATAAGGATATAGAATTTCTCCACTAGCAATATTACCTAAGAACAAGAATGTAATAATTAAATAAAAGGATTTTCTAAAAGATTAGGCTAAATTAATAAAATAAGAGAATTGGGTTTGGATGAGTTTAGGATTTTTAAGGGATTTTAGGAACCTAGATTTTGGGTTAAAATGGTTTAGGGTTAGGAAAGGGGTTTGGGCATTAAGCCCAAACATATACTTAAGCTATAAACACACACACACACACACACACACTACACAAGGCCCTAAGGCCTCCTAACAGAAATCAGGGCTTTAAGCCCGTGATTAAAAACCGGCCCAAGGCCGAATTAAAACTAGGGCCCGAGCCCTTTGGGCTTTAAAAATAAATAACTAAAAAAAAAAAAAAAAAATGGGTTAGGGTACTGGGCTTAGGCAAAACGGGCTGGAGGCCTGCGGGTCAGAAAATGGGAGAGGCCGGAAATTCGGCCGGAAAACCACCTAACTTTAAACGGCCATAACTTTGTCAAAAATCAACGAAATCAAGCAAGACAAAAATGAAAGTTGTAGCCCTGGAAGAGAAGAAGAGAATGATACCTCACACGATGTCTAACTCGCCGTGGTTTGGCCGAAAAATGCCTCGAAAGCCGTCGGACTCGCCGGAAACTGGGTAAGATTCAAATGAGTATAACTTCTTCAATACTCAACGAAATTGAGTGAAACAAAAAGGAAAGTTGTAGTACTCAAGGAGACGAAGAGATTGATACCTTACACGCCGGCCAACTCGTCGTGGTTTGGCCGGAAATGGCCTCGAAAGGCGTCGGTTTCTCGTCGGAAATCCAGGGAAGTTTCCCCGACGTGTTTCTTCATGGTTTGACGTCCAAAAACACAACCACGGGGTCAGAAAATAACTATAGGGATGAAAAGAGGAGTATTTGGAGTGTTTTTCGAGACATACCCATGTCGAGTGTGACGGAGACTCGCCGGAGCTTTTCCTCGAGTTTATGCTGTGACTTGCAGCGGCGGGAGAGAGAGGGAAAGCTGATGGTGTTGATGATGAGGGATATGAGGGTGTGCAAGGAGGGAGAACACGGGTGAGAGGGAGAGAGTTGCAGAGAAATGGAGAGAGATACGGGAAAGAGAACAGAGAGAGAAGAGAGAAATGGGAGGCTGGGGACAAAAAAATCAGGGGTGGGTCCCTTGGCTCACCATTTAAGACCAAAAACAATTTTTTTTAAAATATAAGAGGGGTTGGGGTGTTTCATATCATCCCTAACAAAATTAAAGCCCTCGATTCAATGCATTTGGGATTTAAGACAACCGCGTTGCAAATTCTAATTTAGGAGAACAAAAATGTGCAAATAGTGAATGTTCAGCGTCACATAGTCAATCGTGTGCGTTCACCCAATAAGAAGTTGTCATGGTGTTGACCCTAAAAACTATCAAGCCTACATGACGCGCAGACCGAGTAACTAATAAGCTAACTAGTCCTTCGGTTGTGTGCGGGGCGTGCCAACTCGTCGGCCGAGTTCGGCCGGGGAGTAAAATATGTTGATGTGGCGTTGGGCGCGCTGCTAACTTCTTGATCTTGCGACTGTGGCCGAGGAAGGAACACGTCTCGGCCTTCGGGTTCTAGAGCCTGAAGACAAGGCTGCTAGTTTATTCGAAGTTCGCAAATCGTTGGCGCCGGATTCGGTCTCGGTAATTATATTTGTGAGAGTATAAGTACGTTGAACTGGTACCAGATTGTACGGACACAAATACTCAAAAGAGATAAATGTCTTGATTGTAAATGTGGTTCGGCAATGTACTTACGAATATCCAATCATAAAATAAAACTCGGCTTTCAATGTGCCGAGCCTAGTAACGTGGTAACACTTCACTTCGCCGAGAAGGCTGATGAGATGACCTCTACCAACAAAGACTCGAAAATCGTTGTTGACCAAGACTTGGATAAATAACCAGTCGGTCTTGAAGCAGTGTTGTCTATCCAAACTGAAGGTGCTCCTCAGTCGGCTGATTCTACAGCTCCAATGATGTCTATCCAAACTAAAGATGTCGTTGATTGCCTTCACAGTGCTGTCTATCCAAACTGAAGATGTGTTAGCGAGAAGAAAGGGGGAGAGGAAAAAATCTTAGGGTTGTTGAGAAGCTTTGCGCATGGCAATTTGTGTGTTGATTTGAAGAGAGTTTTCCTCATTGCAGATCGTCTGTATTTATAAGGGTGAACTTTCACGATGACCAGATAACCAAGTTGCAGAGTCCTCCGCGAACCATACCTTGTGAAATAATAATCATGAACTACCATACATTATCCTCTGACTTTTGGTGATATCGTAATGTTAATCACTGCGATGCATTAAACCTTTTAATCTTCACGGTACATCACCATCTT
Organism: Malus fusca; assembly: GCA_035220775.1. Classification (NCBI taxonomy): domain Eukaryota; kingdom Viridiplantae; phylum Streptophyta; class Magnoliopsida; order Rosales; family Rosaceae; genus Malus; species Malus fusca. The sequence goes on from CM069075.1 coordinate 6,450,215, forward strand.
AATGTTTCAAACGGATAAAATGGCATATCCATATGCTAATCATCCAAAGTTTCATCCTTGTACCATTGTTCCACGTGGTTTTGCATGCAAACCCATTCAAATATGGAATCCATGCAATTGACTAGATACCATTTTGAATAGGATAGAATCCTAAAGCTACATGGAAAGTCCTCACATAACTCTCTTTACTGCCGTATTGATTGTAAAGGGTTGGCAAGCAGCCAACTGTGCGATCTCCTTTAATTTCTCCACAATCTGATAAAACCCTTGATTAACTGCAAAAGAATCCCACGCATAACTCTGTAAGCTTTAAGGATATTTTCAAGATAATTACTATGATTAAAATCAATAGTAATGCCAAGAAAAATCTCTTAATTTTCATAATCATCTGACCGCTTTGATAGCTTGGGCCGAAAAATGTAAAATTGAGTCCAAACACTTGGTTTGGGTGAACCAAAACTGTAACACCCACCCCCATTTATAAAAACATATTTATGTAATTATCCCCTAAATGTTATGAATCTATCATTTTGGTCCTATTTTGACTACCCTATCAGGATCTAAACTTTGGATTCTTTTCTTCCTCAAGCTGCCATGTGGCAGCACCCCATCATTCCTCTCTCTGTCCCCCTCCCGTGAACCCCATCTTCTTCTTCCTCTTTCTGTCACTCTCTTCTCTCCCTCTCGGATCTCCAATTTCTTTCCCTCTCTTCATCTAGATCGCGCACGCATGTACGCAGAAGCACTCGTGCTCAAGGAAGATCATCGTCATCAATTTCTCGTCCTTCTCTCTCCTTCTTTCCCGTGCTGCGAGGACAGAAATCCGGAAAGGAACTCCAGCGAGATTTTCCATTCCTCCGGTTAGGTAAGCCTCGAATCCTTTCTATTTCGTCCTAGAATCTTGTGAGAACGAGTTTTAAATGGGTTTATTGGGTAATTGTGGAGGTTGTAGGACGAAATCAACTTGGGTGTGGGCACACCCAGCTCTGGCGATCTCGGGAGTGTCGAGGGAAGTTCCGACCATCTCCGGCCGTTCTACGACGAAATGAAGGTATAAAAACACTCCCCTCGCCTTGTGCTTCGTTTTGGTACCTAGATGGGGATCTAGGGTTGTAGTTTGAGGTCGGCCGGAGCTGTAGAAGCTCCGACGTTCTTCCCCGACGCACCCAAGGCCTTTCAGGCCATTTCCTAACCCTCGGGCCTTAAGCCCATTTTGGTTTAAGCCCAGCCCGTATCCTTTTGTTTTTATTTTGTTTTTGTTTCTTTAAAACCCTAAAAGACCTTCGGGCCGTTATGTTTAGGGCCTATAGCCCATTAGATCAAAGGTTTTGTTCAATTTCTGTTTTAGAAATAAAGGCCTTGGGCCATTTTTATTGGGCTTTCAGCCATTTCCCAAACTCATTAACCTTAATTTAAACCCAAAACTCTTAGGGCCCATTCGGCCCAACCCAATCCAAAGCCCAGTCTAACTTTGACCCTTTGACTAGTTGACTCTGACTGTTGACTTGGTCAACGGTCATCATTGACTTTTTGAGTTGACTTTTCGGGGTTTCGTCCAGGACCTTTCCTAGGCTAATTTCAACGTCCTGGACCCGTTTTTGAAGTATGTTTTCCCAAATTCAATCGTTTGAATAGAGTTTGACTAAAGGTACTCCTTTATGTGAATATGTGCAATTATTAACGGTGATTCCGTTATACCTTTTTGGTATAGCTTTGCACCATCGGTGTACGGTGAGTGGACCCCTTCAAAATCATGTTTTAATAATAGAAATGCATACATGAAAAGCGTGATTTAATAATTATGTTTTATGAAATGTTTTGTGAGATAACATGCTTACTGAGGCTCGATTTAATTATTACTATTTTTTCCTATAACCCATGTTCTTATAGAATATCCGATGGATGACGATGACTTTATACTATGAAGTTGTTTTTCAATATAGATATATTCAATGGATTTGTACTTACCTAGTGGTCATTTCCGCTACGGGACGTAGGGATAGATTCTGGTCCGTCCCGGGCGACGGTTTGGTGTTGGCATAGGGCCTGTAGTGTGTTTCCTCTGGCTATTTAGCACAAAGAAAGGGAGCCGGCATGGGGCCTGAAGTGTATTTTCCTCTGACTGTCTGCTCAGAGACGGGGAGCCGGCATGGGGCCTGAAGGTTATCGGACAAATCACTAGTGTTTATTACTTATACAAGTTATGAATTTGAGACACTGCACATCATGCTAGGTTTCGGAAAACCTATGTTTTTCATTATATATATATTTTCATAAACCTGGGGGTTAATATGTTGATAACTGTTTTATTATATTTATATCAAATTGGTCCACTCACGTTTGTTTTGCGCCCCCTTCAGGACCTACGAACGAGGATTACGATTTAAGCTACGAGGCATTTCCCTACCAGTGATTCAGTGCTATATTTCCTCTGCTTCGACATCTATTGTAATATAGCACATCTCTATCTTAAATTCTGTTTGTACTCTGTAATAGACGTATGCTCTGAACTTGTGTGTATGACCATAATTTTATTAATATGTAGTTGAACTTACTTTGGTATTATTAGTTCCTATTGACTGTTTTAGCTTATTTCTTAGCTTTTACTTAAATTAAATGACTTTCGTCACCCTTCGGGTGTCGGCCAACACGTGACCATCCTGATGTCTCGAGGACATCGGGATCGAGGCGTGTCAAAAACAAGGAGACAATATTATGTTCATCAGATACACCGCATGACAATGCCACCTAGTATATGCAGCCTATGGTTTAACACGTGTAATCCAATGAGGTTGATCGTCAAGTTTTTCTTTTAAGAAATAATTTTCGCACACCTTTTTTTCCTTTATGTATACAGTATACCTTGTTTATTTTCTCTTGTTTGATTTTATTCAATCTAAAGGCTATAAATTTAGGAGAAAAAAACGAGAGTGCGGAAACCACTTTCTATTTCCGTTCTGTGTCTAAGCGGACCGGGCCATAATACAAAAAGTCTAAACCTTCAAAACCCCAAAACACCAAATTCTGCAGCTCCATCGCTGCTACCGATAATGGCAGCAGAACCTCTCTAATCCCAAGCCATGGCGACTTCCATTCCCACATTCTCCGCTCCAACCCCCTCCATTCTCAGACTCAAAGTCACTTCTTTTTCTCCCCCCAGAATCCAACCTCATATCCAAACAATCCCTTTTCGCAATTCACCCAAATTCCAATGTTTGAACCGAATACAAGCTCAGAATTTTCCTGGGTTTGCATGGAAAACAAATGGGTTTTGGTTTGAGAGAAAGTTGAGGGTTCGTGCGAGTGCGAAAAATGAGGGTGTTGATGCAGCTGAGGAGGAGAGCAGAGGGGAGAGTACTATGCCTGAGCGGTTCAGGTACTTGACCAAGGAAGCTCCTGACCCTCCTGTCAGGTGGCCTTGGCTTGTAGGTAAACTGTTCTGCTCTCTTTCTTCTTCTTTTTACTATCTGTTTGGCTGCTGAGAAAATGTTGGTTAATGAAAGAGAGAAAACAGAGAAAGTTTGAGTATTTGGGATTGTTGTCGAATGCCCCAAGATATTCTGAGAGCAGAAGGGACTTGCTTCCATGTATAAATACAGCTTGTTTGGTTAATTTCTTGTTAGAAAGTATGTTGACATTTTTCACCATGACTTTCCTCGAATTTAGAAATGTTTGATGCGTATGTGAAGAAAAGTATATGAATTTGTCACCAGCATCTGAAAAATTAGCTAGCAGGTTGTAATATGTGTAGGCATTACAATGTGTTTGAAACTTCAACTAATTGTGTTTTCTCATAGTTTTACATTCGGTCTGATCGGGGATATTTCATGACTTAATCTTCACACGATGTAACACAATTAAGTTTATTGGTTTATATTGAAGACTGTCGTTTCTTATGGGTTTGTAAGAGATGATTTAGACTAGTGCTCTGATTAATGTGTCTTACTTCTTCATGCTTGACAGCATTCTCTCCCACAAATGCTTTTTCATTGCGATTGTATGAGTATAGAACGAATTGGTGAATCGGGATGCTTATGAAGTTTAGAAACTACTTAAGAGAGGGAAGAAAGCACTGGTTTGTAGAGTAAAACAGATCTGAGCACTGACTTTATTGATGTGATATTGTACTTAACCTGACGAGATGAAACTTTAATGTATTGGTTTAGACTATTTAGTTCCTGATACGTGCACACATCAGTGGTGTTATGAGATGTTTTCTAGTTATAACTTTTTGAAGCCTCAATCGAAGCTGAAATAAATCGTTTCGTTATTTAGTTTCCTGTTGAGGCTTTCACGTATTAGTTTTTACAACCAATGCAACTTGATTTTCTTAACTCTCTCAAAATACTTTACTGTGAATACAAATTGCACTATAATAGTTTATGGAGTTGACTAAATACTATTTGTCATTGATCGTGCAGCATTGGTCTTCCTTATCTATGCATGGAGAGCTGTCTTGCTGGAATTAGCTAACTGGAGAAAGGCTGCTGTGGGCGTTGTCCGTTTTGTTGGATACCTCTTGAAACTTATCCTGGCCCTGATCTTCCATTTCATTGGTGATCCCATTACTTCCGTGATCAGATTCATAGAAACAACATTGTATGCCAACGCTCTTTCTACTCTGGCATAGTGGCATATGCTCCAATTCCAGAGTTGACGACAGTGATCATACTTGCATCAACTGTTCTTGCTATCGCAGAAGCTGTTGTTCCAAATGCTGTAAACTGTCAACCTTTTCTTCTCACAGCATCTGGTGTAGTAGGCTACGCAGCAGTGGCAGGTTACATCTCGGAGCCTTTCTTCTGGACGATTCTAGTAGGGTTCTACGGTTACTCACGATTAGTTAAAAAGAGGGATGATGTTACATCCGCATTGCCTGCGGCAGCTGTGATGTCTGCCATAGGAGAACCATGGGTTAGAGTTTCGGTGATCGCATCGTATCTGGCCTTGGCCATTTTTCATCACTCAAAGAAGGTATCAGATACGGAGGAGGAAATTGTAGTGGCTAACAGGAAGCTTCCAATGCCCTTGCTTGGTGCAGGTTTAGCCATCGGAATTCGTCTTGCTGCTAAGTGGGCTGGCTACCGGCATTTGACATGGATGATAGTATGAGTGTAAGAATACTATTATCTGAGATTGTAGGCCATGTAGTTTAAGCGAAGTTCCGCTTTGGTCCTGCAGTTTCAGTTGTCTCGAGTTAACTCTTCGTAGATTGTAGACTTTGTAGTGTGCTAATTTATGCAATTCAAGGCCAACATTACTTACATGGTTAAATTTGTTGATCTTTTCGTCGTAAGTAGCTCGTGAGTGACACTGAGGGAAATCGGACTTGTCTGAGGTAAAAACACCACACATACCTATAGCGTAATGATCGTGTTGAAAAAATTGCAGAAATGCGGGGTTGAATTGCAAATTTGCAACAATATGAGTTCAAAACGCAACAACTGAAATTAAAAGGACCGAAGTGGAACAATGACCGTAGAGGGGTAAATTCGTAAAAAGATGACTATTAGACCGCGAATGTTAAAACGACGCCGTTAGCGCCGTAACAATCGCGAAGAACAAGCTCTAGGGTTTCCGTAGGGCTTTGGATGCCTATATAAACAACACTAACCCCCGCTCCTTGTTCAAACTCTCCAGTCTCCATCGAAGCCTCCTCTGCCCTCTCGTCCAGAATTCCCCCAATTCCCCTTCATACAATCAAAACCCTAATCTTTAATTTCTGCAATTTATAGTTTGCAATCATGCACGATGCACCCCGGGCTTCTCTGAGAGTATATTTCACTGAAGAAGAAAGCCCCAATGCTCGTGCTAGAACGTCGCCGTCAAGTGTTGCAGTTTAGCCTCGCTCTTCCCTACGGCTTTTCTGTGTCAAATCGACGGCTACATCTCCCCCAAAACCCTAAATAATTTTATCAATTTTCAGTTTCATACGGTCCGATCCGATGCGCCTCGACACACCTTAAGCCTGTTTTTGAAAAATCTCCGAAAACTGAGCTAGTCATGGAGGCGCAAATCCAATGGCGGAGTCACACGTGGGGGTTTTTCTCTTCTCATAGTTTTTCCTCTAAAAACGTCCGCTAAATTTTCTATTTTTTTGTGTATTTTGATATCTTTTGTTGAATTTTTGGCTTTGATTACAAATTATCCGCGCTTCTGAGAGCAATCGATGAAGTAGAATGTGATAATCAATGGTTGAATTTCTTGATATGAGCCAATTTGTTTTGTGATTTGTTGGTCTCTGTGTTTGAAAGGTTGAATTTTTCGGTTAATTTTGGCGCTGATGACTGAAATATACAGCTTTATGCCAGTTCTGCTTCAGAAAATTCGTGATCGAGAGAGCTGTTTCATACTCTGAGCCCTTTGTGTATAAATTTATTTGATTTTGTTTTTTGATGATTTGTATTTGATGTTGGGATTTTGATGATTGTGTTGCCGATGATGATTGAATCCGCTTGTTCGAGGTACAGTGGAACTGAGACCCTGTTTACAGGGAGAACCCCTCGGCGAAGCTGCATTTCATATGAATTTTATGGATTTAACTGAGGTTTTAATTTTTTTAATAATTACTGCGAATGTTTTTGTGTTAATTTTTTATTTTTCTCTTATAAGATTTGATTACTTGTTTGTTTTGTTGTTAATTGCTTCTGTTGGTTCTTACAACCGTCCCAAATTTTTTTCTAATTCGTCATCAATTTACCATTGCAATTGATGCCCCTACAAAGCTTGTGTTTGCGGTACGTTGTTAGGAACGATGGCGCAATAGGAAGAACGAGTTTTGGGTTTTAAAACGGCCCTCTCACAGGTTGTTTGGATCGGTTTTGCAGTTTTGGAGCGGTATGGACCGCTCGAACCGGGTCGCTGTTGCTGCTAATCTTTTTGTGACTCGGGTTGATGCAGCTAATCTTGTGTTGTTGACAGAATTAGATTTTGTAGTGATTGAGTAGTTTGCAGGAGAATTAAGCTTGAGACGTCCCTAATAAATCATCAGAAGGAATCTTCCTCAAAATATGCCATCTTGAACTTCAAATACTCAAAGCGTCTAGAAATGTCAATTCGGGAAAGTGTTTTTTTTTTTCGCCATGGTCAAACGACTTGGTAGAAAAATATGGAATTTTGACACAATCATCTTGAAAGACTCACGAACATCCTCCATTTGAAATCATTTTAAAATTCATTCGTTTGACCACTTGCTGCATTAAAAATATAATTCAAAGTATCAAAATTCTTTCAAAATAATAACAAAAATAAACTAAGATTAAGGTAATATATAATATAATATTGACTCATCACTCATCTCAACCATTCAAACACTACCCTACGAGACGATGCCACTTGCTCACATTTGAGCCTAAGATCTTTAACAAACTTAATCACAACCTTTCAACAGTGACACTAATTTACACACACTACTACAAAGGGTCTTATTGTGTTGGTGGTTGGTGTCGGTTTTATATAACATAGTGACGGATAAGACATTTCCGACACCTACTTAACATGTCGGAATTACTGTCGGTTATAAGCGATATAAACTGTCTATGTCGCTTATAACCGACATAGATTTTAATATTTTTTTAAATAATGGTGTCGCATAAAGAAAATCGTGTCGTTTGTAACCTACATAAAAGTTTTTTAATAGAAGACTGGTGTCGCTTCTACCCGACACTAATGAAAGTTTTTTAATATTTTGAAAGCCTGTGTCGGTTGTAGCATACATGGATTTTAATTTTTTTAAATAGTTTGAAACACGGTGTTGGTTGTAGGTGACATATTGGTAGCCTTTGTATACCCTCCCCGTGTTTTCTTCTTCCTCTCTCTCATCTTTCTTATTTCTTCTTCCAATTTATAAACTCTCCCCCGTGTTTTGTTCTTTCTCTCTTGCATCTTTCTTATTTGTTCTTCCTACTTCATTAATTCCTTCTTCTTCATAGTAAGTTTTTCTTGCTTCTAGTATTTTTACTTTCTCCTCTTATGTTTAATTTTTATTTACAATTTAATTTTGTAGGGATTTTATTTGAGCAGGTTGAATACATAAAGAATTAATTGACGACGGATAATTTGAAACATTTAGGCGGGAATTTTCCCGCTTGTTTTGCACGAGGAAATGGATTGAGAAGAGTTTGTAGTCATTGTCAGACTTAGTGTCGGTTTTAACCGACGCCAAGTACATTTAATTCGACTCAAGTTTCATTATTCGTAAAGTGTGTCAGAAGATGGTGTCGGTTAGAACTAACACCAAATTTCATCTAAACTGACGCCACGTGAATTTCAATAAAGTGTGTCCGGAAGTGGCTTCATTTTATTCGAAGTGCATATCAGTAAAGTGTGTCAGAAGTTGGTGTTGGTGTCGGTTTCGACGCCAGTGGCTTTTAATTGACGCCAACTCAGTATCCATATTTAAATCCCTTTCTTCCCCATTTCATTTGCGCTTTCATTTCTTCTACAATTTCAGTCTTTCTCCTTCTCCTTTCTTCCCCCGTTTCAGTTTTTCTTCTTCTTCTTCCAATAACTTTTGCTATGAATCAACATTTTGAAGATCAACTTTCTGGGGAACTCCATTTTTAAGATGAAGAGTTCGAAGGTGGTTCATTTATAAATTATTATGATTATTAATTTCAGCTGTATTCTAACTAGTATTATGCTTAAATTGAAAATTGATTTTTGTTTCTTGGTTTTTAATTGTTTTTTCTGTATTTATAAGTATGAACTCAACGGAGACGCGGATCCTCAATTCCCAATTGGAAGGAACAGCCTTGTTCATTTGATTCGTCTGGAAAATGCATTAGTGATAATTCTAGTGCTTTTTCAAAACATGTAGCGGTAGAGGTTAGAGATCACAGAAATCGTCCGGTTTATGATTTATTTTATTATACCTTGAAATTTGTCTAATAAATTCTCTTATTTTTCAGGAGATTGCTATAAAGAAATAAGCATAATCGGCAGTTGAAAACAATGAACCACACAACCAGTTCAAAATCATTTGCACGAGTTTGGGAAGAATATGTATGGGTTGTACATTTTTAAGAATTGTAGTTAATTGTAGTTATGGTGGATAATTGTAAGTGTTTGGTACTATTGTTATTGTTAATAGTTTTATTAATGTTTGCTTTGGCCTATATATGAAATATGGTGGGAATGATATATATATATATATATATATTTTGTTTTAAACATTAATAACTAAAAATTGAAGCCAATTTTTTTTTAATTACTAATATATTTGATGTCGCTTATGGGCGACAATATAATAATTATTTTATTTATCAAGATGTTAGGTAATGTCGGTTAGGACCGACAATAGTTTGATATTTTAATGTCGCTTCTAAGCGACGTAAAGTACGATGTCACTTTTAACCGACGTTGTTGTTCTTTTTTATTTTATATTACTTTGCTTCTTGATGGCGGATTAAGGGGACTAACCGACGTCAATACCCTTTTCGTGACGCTAGCAATGGTGTTGGTTCCCTATCCGACATTGCATGATTTGATGTCGGATTTATACCAAAAATTCGACAGTAATTGGGGTTTCTTGTCGGTTTTTACACCGCCGGTGAAAGCCTCTTTTGTAGTAGTGACATCAGCATGAATAATTTAACTCTAATAAATCAGTTTATAGAGCCTTAATTCCCAACATCATGATCATATGTAGCCCCGTTGAAATATACGTGCACCATAATTCATAGCAAGCATAAGTGCTTAGTATGGTACATTCCCTAGCAGCTGACACTATCAGCGAAAACCAATCTCTCTCCGGCGATCAAACCATTGTTTCCGCAGGTGGGATTTTCGAGCTAGGCTTCTTCAAACCAGGTCAGCTTCCAAACTACTATATAGGCATATGGTACTCAAAGCAAGTCATGAGAGGACTGTTGTTTGGGTAGCAAATAGGGAAATACCAGTCTCCGAAAGATTTTCTGCGTTGAGGATCGTAGATGGTAATCTAGTTGTCTTTAACGAGTCCAAAACCCCAGTTTGGTCAACAAATTTAAACTCCACCACCAATTCTGGTTCTGTCCAAGCGGTTCTTTTGGATAGTGGAAACCTTGTCTTGAGAGCGGGGTCTAGTTATAATACTTCAGAGCCTTTATGGCAAAGCTTTGATCATCCCACTCACACATGGTTACCCGGAGGTAAACTTGGATTCGACAACATTACCAAACCAACCAAATTTCTCACTTCATGGAAGAATTCGGAGGATCCTTCATCGGGACTTTTCTCTGTTGGGATAAACCAAGATGGAAGCAATTCATATAGCATATGGTGGAGTAGGACTATACAGTATTGGACCAGCGGATCATGGGATGCAAGTTCGCGTACTTTCAGGTTGGATCCTGAGCTGAGGCTTAATTCCATCTATAATTTCAGATATGTAACAAATGAAAACATAAGTTACTTCACCTATTCTCCTTATGATCCTAAGCTAGTATATCGATGCTTGATGTCTGTCATGGGGCAGGTTCAGCTACTGTCATGGATGGAGAATACCAGGCAATGGAATTTGTTTTGGTCTCAACCAAGAAGACAATGTGAAGTTCATGCGACTTGTGGGGCATTCGGGAGTTGCAATGATGCATCAGGGCCCCTCTGTAATTGCTTGATGGGTTTTGAGGCAAAGTCGCCACCGGACTGGTATTTGCACGATTATTCTGATGGGTGTTCAAGAAAAACGAGTTTGCAGTGTGGGATGGAAGACAGGTTCCTAGAAATGTATAACATGTTAATGCTTGAAAATAAAGTCTGTGGAGGTTAGGAGTGTTGAGAAATGTGGATCAGTCTGCTTAAGTAGCTGCTCTTGCACTGCTTATGCTTATGATAGCAGTACTGGATGTTCAATTTGGACCGAAGATCTCTTGGGCGTGGAACAACTTGCGGAAGATGACAGTCGTGGAAGAATGTTATACATCAGACTTGCAGCTTCTGAGCTTATGTATCTTAAAAGTAATAAGCGAACGATTATTCGGGTTGTTTTGAGTGTCTATTACTTGGAGAGCCATCATTTTTATTGGTTAACCCAATCTTTTATTTTATTTGCAGGCGGTAGGGGTCGTGCTGATAAGTGTTCCCTTATAATTGCAATGGTCTCAGCAGCAGCAGGATTGTTTGCTGTAAGTTTTGGCTGTTTCTTACGGAAGAAAACATTGGGAAAGAAAAGGTACTGCTACCATTCTGCCTGTCTTTCTTTGCTTCTCATACGTTCACGCGCGCACACACACAAATAGAAGTACACGTCGGAGCATGGATCCTAGCAGTCTTTCTTTGTTTCTCATATACACACGAATGATCCATGCTCTAACAATAAGACTGAAACAGGGAGCACAGGAGAAAGCATGGTGGGATTGAAATAAACTATGGAGCTGGAGGTGTAAAGAATGATACGGAACTGCCACTTTTCGGTTTAAAGAGAATATTAGCTGCTACTGACAACTTCTCTGAAGCTAAAAAAACTCGGAGAGGGAGGCTTTGGCGCTGTTTATAAGGTGACCCTTCCACTTAATTTGTAATGCTAACGTACATTGACTGTTCTTGATAAAAATGATAATTTCTTTGTACTTGTCTTAGTAACCTTTTCCCTAATTAAGTAATATTGGTACGGTGGTGGTTCTCTTTGTGGCATTTCCCTTCCTCTACAGGGCACTTTGCTTGAAAATCAAGGCGTAGCGATAAAAAGACTGTCAAAGAAGTCAGGGCAAGGCAATGTTTTAAAAGACGCGCCCCGAGGCGCGCCTAGACGGCTTTGGAGGCGGGGCGGGAGTGATAACGCCTCTGCCCAGTGGGAGTGGGCGAAAACTCGCCGAGGCGTGGTCGAGGCGAGACTAGGCGGCTGAGGCGCGCCTAAAAGCGGTTGGAGGGCGTTCCCAGATCCATCCCCGACCCAAAATCGAAGTCGAATGCTCTGTTTTCAAGCTCTGCCATCTAGGTTTAGGGTTGCAGGTGTGCGGCGTCTTCACGAGGAAGACGACCGCGGAGAAGAAGGAGGGTTTTTTTTTGTTTTTTAAAGACTTGGTCCAAAACGACGTCGTTTTGGCCAAGTCTTTAATTTTTTTTAAATGACTTGGCCCAAAACGACGTCGTTTTGGCCAAGTCTATTACTCTTATATCTAAAACCCTGCTGTTTCCTCTGTTTTTCTCACCTCTTTCCTCTGTTTTTCTCAGCAATTCCCTATTATTTAAGGTCCCGTAAGGCTTCGCCTCACGCCTCACGCCTCACGCCTAGGCTGGGCTATCCCTCCGACGCCTCGCCCACGCCTCACGCTTTTAATACATTGGGGCAAGGACATCAGGAGTTTTTGAATGAGTTGGAGCTTATAGCCAAGCTTCAGCATACAATTCTTGTTAGGCTCTTGGGTTGCTGTGTCGAAGAGGAGGAACTGCTATTGATCTACGAGTACATGCCCATTCGGAGTTTGGACAAACTTTTGTTTGGTATATCCTCATCATTTCTAAGATTTATATCTTTGATACTGTTGATTTCAGGGATGTCAACTCTGATTAGGTTTGTCCATCGAAAAAACACTAGCTCATTTGCTTTCATGGTCTGTCCAATCAGATCCATGTGAAAAAACAGAATTAGATTGGGGAAAGCGTTTTCGAATTATAGAAGGGATCGCTCAAGGAGTACTTTACATCCACAAGTACTTCAGACTGAAAATCATTCACAGGGACCTAAAAGCAAGTAATGTTCTGTTGGATGGCTCGATGAACCCCAAAATATCAGACTTTGAAATGACTAAGATTTTCGAGATAAATCTGACTGAAGCAAATACCAATAGGGTTGTTGGCACATAGTAAGTCGATATGGTACATGCTTTCAATCATCTAAACCTTACTCAACCACTACTTTAGTACTTTTGCTTATTGTACCATTAATTGATGCAACGGCTACATGTCACCAGAGTATGCAAAATATGGCCATTTTTTTGAGAAACTGGATGTATTTAGTTTCAGAGTTCTATTGTTGGAGATTGTAAGTGGAAAGAAGAATGTTGCTTTCTATCACTTTGAACATTCACCAACTCTTGTTGGATGGGTAAGTACTAAACAAACATTCCAACTTATGAGTGTTCTGTTTTAAGCCTTGCAATTGCAAATGACCAAACATGTCGGCCAGATGAAGCTTTGAGGTGCATCCACGTAGGATTTTTGTGTGTTCAAGAAGCTCCAGCTGATCGTCCAACAATGTCTTCGATGATTCGTATGTTGCAGAGCACTGAAGCTACATATCTTCCACCTTCCAAAGAACCTGCCTTTTCAACATACATGAATTCCAGTTTTGTTCCCTCTCTTCTCAAACACCTACAAGTTTTTCCCACAACGCAGTCACCACGAGTTTGGTAGAAGGTCGATAGGGGTTGGAAGAGTAGGGATTGACTAGAAGATGAGAAAATAGTGTATTAAATTAGAAAAAAAAAACACCCCGATAACTATAAGTTTTATACAAACAATTCAAGGGCTCAATTGGAGAGAGAGAAAAAAAAACCCCTCAAATGCGAGGCCAAGTCTCTTAGACACGTATATACAAAATGGATTTTTGGTATTCTTTACACATTTTAACACATTACAGGAACTGTTTGTGTGGTTTATGGTTTATTCCCATCCAAACTAAACTTAATAACACAAGATTTTTTTATTATTGTTCAAATACAGATGTGGACGTAACCATATCATGAGAAGACAAGTACACTAAACTAAAAGAAACTAAAAGAAAAAACAGGGAATTTTCTGACGTCTCCCAATTTTCAGAAAACAAGTACACTACTCCAAAAACTAACTAGTCTAGCTAGAACAAAGAATTTCACACTAGAATATTCATAGTTCACAAAGACATGGTCAGTGTGACTGGAACACATAATGATACACTACATGTTACTATATAAATGGTGAGATATGTGTGTTAAAAAGTTAATAACTTAAAAAATAAAATTTACAAATACTTGTATAAAAACACGTGGTATACCATTCGTATTCCGATCACAATAAAAAACTTCTCATAATGGCAGCTACTGATCAATATTAAATATCAAGTATAACAAGATTTCAATGTGAAGGTTAAGTTGTAGACGTATAAATATATGAATTTATCCTTAAATAGTTGACTTTGAATGCATACAGTATAGTTTAAATTCTATCTTTTCTACTATTTTTTTGTGTGTGCAGCCATGGATACCAAACCAATCTCGTTGTTTGAGTTCTCCATTATTTATTTTATTACGTGTATTTCTCAAGTCTCGTATCTCCGTTGCAGCTGACACCATCAGCGAAAACAATTCTCTGACCCGTGATCAAACCATTGTTTCTTCAGGTGGGATCTTCGAGCTAGGTTTCTTCAAACCAGGTCAGCTTTCAAACTACTATATAGGCATATGGTACTCCAAGCACGTGGTATCTGAGAGGACTATTGTTTGGGTGGCAAATAGGGATATACATGTCTCCGATATGGTAATTTCTCTGAGAAATTAGATATATTCAGCTTCAGAGTGTTATTGTTGGAGATTATAAGTGGAAAGAAGAATGCTGTTTTTTATCGCTTTCAAAATTCAGCAACTCTTGTTGGATGGGTAAGTACGTACTAAAACATTATTCTAACTTATTCTCATTCTGTGTTTAACTCTTGCAAACTTATGAGTAATATATATATATTGAATTTTAATTAGGCATGGGAGTTGTGGAAAGAAGGAAAATGAAAGGAGGTGATTGATGGATCAATAGGGGAAACATGCCGGCATGATGAGGCTTAGAGGTGTATCCATGTAGGGTTTTTGTGCGTTTAAGAAGCGCCAGATGATCGACTAACAATGTCTTCGGTAGTTCATATGCTGCAGGGCAATGAAGCTACACCTCCTCCACTTTCCAAAAAACCTGCGTTTTCAACACATAGGAATCTTGGTGCTGTTGGTTCTTCTCCTCGAACACCTACCAATTTTTCCATAATTTAGTCACCATGAGTTTGCCAGAAGGTCGATAGGGGTTGCATGAGCAATGACTGGAAAGCAAATAAGAAAATAGTATAGTAAATTAGAGAAAAACACCACGACAAACTATAAGTTTTATACAAACGCTTCAAGCGTTCATTTTCGGGAGAGATTCAAGCCGTATTTGGAGAGGTCAAAACACATTTCTGGCACATGTCAAGCTGTATTTGAAGAGCTCAAAGCACATTCTGGCACATGTAAATTATTATCCTTATTAGCTAGGTTCACTGTTGTGGCATAATGAGGTTTACATTTGCTTATGCGATTTGTTTACTGTCACAATGTCGAACTTATTGCAGTAATATCTTGTTCTATCAATTCTTTTGAATGTGCGAAATGTCGAGCTTATTGTAGCAAATATATAGTTTATATATTCTATTGATTGAGAAAACGTTTATAGAATTAACTCAATTGTTTTTTAGTAAGTACAATATAAACACAGTGTCACAGAATCATAGGATACAATTCCCTTCATACCACCAAGGTTAAGAAAAAGACACAATGTCACATACTCATAGGATACAATTTGATTAGTATAAGGGACAAATTTCACGATGTGAATAGTTACCCAACTGTCTGTGTTTTACCGATCGACACGTCCTACAAAAGTTATACATCATCAGAGAAAACCCTATTTGATTAGATGGTGAAAGCATTACAAATTAATTTACAACCTAGTCTTGGATTGTTGGCCAAGGTACACGTGTCCTAATATCCAGGTTTGACAAGTCAACCTCCGACCCAAAAAAATAGTGTTTGTCCGTCTAACCTTAGACCTCGGACCTTCACTCACATACCCGGCCATTAGAAACTCACACCCCAAGTTTTCGAATTCTTCTAAATCCAGAAATAATATATCCGCCATTGTAATTTTCTAACCTTTTCTTTCCCAGAAAGAATCAGAAACAATTTGAGTTTCAGAATGTGGGGACATTCTTTCTTTGAGACAGCCTCGAGGCTTTTCCATCAACGTTCCTCTCTATCCAAGATTCTTGTTGTTGTCACTGTGAGGTACTTGTTCAGTTATGAAACATACATCTGTTCTTTACTTTAAAAAACAATCGATTGTTGATATCGGTACATTTTTCAGAATAATAGTATGTATTCATTTTTTAATAAAGAACAAACGTCATGCACATGAAATTTCTCTCTTTAACACGAATGTTTATACGAGATTGCATAGTTTTTGTTTAGCTTTCTTTTGCAAGGATTTATGTATTTATTTATTTATATCTTTTTTGCCGATTATATATGGTACACATAACATCTTTGGCATTTTATGTTAAATGAAACTCTGCATATCATGATTTCTTCTGACTTGCATTGCATATATTTGCAGTGGGGGAGGCCTAGCAACATTTCATGAGACCAAACCAGTCCATACTGTATATGCTGATTCGGCTCAGGAAGCCGAAACAAGCAGGAAAAAGAAGGTGGTAGTACTAGGAACCGGGTGGGCTGGAGTCAGTTTCTTGAAGAATTTGAGGAGTTCTTCTTATGATGTTGAAGTCGTGTCACCCAAAAATTATTTCATGTTCACGCCTTTGCTACCGAGTGTTACATGTGGCACGGTTGAAGCACGCAGCATTGTTGAACCAATTCGCAAGATTACTGAGAAGGTATGTGCCTAGACATGTAATGTGTATAAATTTTATGATCTGGATGATTGATTAATTGGATATGATGAGACAATTATGCTTAATTCTCTTTGGTTTCAATGATATGGCAGAAAGGTTTAGATGTTGAATTTAGGGAAGCAGAATGTTATCGAATCGATCCAAAGAATAAGAAAGTTCTCTGTCGATCAACCCAACACAGTAATTTGGGTTTGAAAGAAGCTGAGTTTAGCGTAGATTACGACTACCTGATCGTTGCAATGGGAGCCAAAACAAACACATTTAACACTCCTGGTGTTGAGCAATATGCTCATTTCTTGAAGGTAACTTAAACTTGTTCTTCCTCCCATGTCCGAAAAGTATTTTACAAGATGAAGAAGTAGTAAGTGTTAATGTTGGGTTTGAGCTTTTGATTTGCAGGGAATAGAAGACGCTGTGAGGATCCGACAGACTGTGATTGACTGTTTTGAAAGGGCAAGTCTTCCTAGCGTAAGTGAAGAAGAGAAGAAGAAACTTCTGAGTTTTGTATGTGTTGGTGGCGGTCCAGCTGGTGTGGAGTTTGCTGCAGAGCTTCATGACTTTGTAAAAGACGATTTAGCCAAATTATACCCTTCAGTTACAGGATACGTAAAAATTACTGTGATCGAAGCAAGCGATCATATTTTGAACATGTAAGGCATGCATACAGGTTTCTGTATTAGGGTTTTACATGTTTAAAGATGCTAATTCAATTTTTACACACTCGGTTAATTTGGTGTTGCAGGTTTGACAAGAGAATTACTGCATTTGCTGAAGGGAAGTTCTTCCGAGACGGAATTGATGTAAAAACAGGTTCACTGGTCGTAAAATTAACTGATAAGGAAGTCTCCGCTAAAGATAGAGACACAGGAAAAATTTCAAATATACCTTATGGGATGGTTCTCTGGGCAACTGGTATCGGGCCACGCCCTGAGATTGTCGATTTTATGAAGCAGATTGGTCAGGTTTGATACGAACTTGTGCTTGTTTCCAATTGTAGTCGAGAGCTTAACTTTGGATTTGATGCTTCAATTAATCAAATGATGTAATTTGTCTGCACAAAACAGACTAATCGGCGTGTTTTGGCTACGGATGAATGGCTGAGGGTGGAAGGATGTGACGGCGTGTATGCTTTAGGTGATTGTGCAACAGTAAATCAACGCCGCGTCGTGGTATCTATTTAATGTTTTTCTGCTTATGCCATGCAATATGGTTGAAAGTGTTGATGCATGTATTGTTGTATGGTAGAATTTGCCGATTCTATGTATGATATTTTGTTGTCATTGCATACCGATTTGTTGTCAGGATGATATTGTTTCGATCTTCCGAAAGGCAGATAAGGACAACTCTGGTACATTAAGTCTAGAGGAATTTCAAGAAGTCATGGAGGACCTCATGGTCAGGTATCCTCAACTGAGCCTTCATTTGAAGAGCAAGCATATGAGGAATATTGATGAGTTGCTGGAAAATAGTTGGAAAAACCCGAAAGATGAAATCGATATTGAAACGTTTAAAGCAGCTCTTTCCCAAGCAGATTCGCAGATGAAAAATCTTCCGGCAACTGCTCAGGTTAACTCATTATATTCACTTCTTTTTCCATCATATCTCCTTATCCTCTAACTCATATTCCATTTCTTTAACTATTTTTGTTTTCGAATTCTAATAATTTAGGTAGCTGCTCAACAAGGTGCCTACCTTGCCGACTGTTTCAATCGTATGAAGGAATGTGAGAAGTACCCTGAAGGTCCCCTCAAGTTCAGGGATGTTGGACGCCACCGCTTTCAACCCTTCAGGTGAAATTCTATCTCCAATCCATCATACAACCGACTTTAATGTTGTGCTTAGTTACAATGCTATGCTACTAGGCTCGTTGGCCTGAACTTTTTATATGATTTACTTGAAGGTACAAACACTTTGGGATGTTTGCCCCACTGGGAGGAGAACAAACTGCAGCTCATCTTCCAGGAGATTGGGTCTCAATTGGCCAGAGCACTCAGTGGCTCTGGTACTCAGTATATGCAAGGTAAATATCTGATACACATTTGCTTTCACTCAGCTTAAATCCGGCATTAGCATATTGGTTTCTGCTGAAAATTCTCGGAATTTTTGCAGCAAGCTAGTGAGTTGGCGCACAAGGGTGCTGGTGGTTTCGGACTGGGGAAGGCGATCTATTTTCGGAAGGGATACCAGTCGGATTTGAGACCAGATGGGAGCATATATATCATCACACTGGAACTGTGTGTTCCACCATTTGTCTTGCAATATATTAGGCAGAGCATTGGTTCCATTTATTTCTTACTGTCAAACTTGTAACCGGATTGAAGTTATGATATTTGTACTACATATATGCAAATAACTCATTTGTATTTTGTATGCAACTAGTAGTTGTTTGTATGAACCAAGCCAAGACTAGAAATCTACAGTCTAAAGGTTAAGGAGCTAAGCGCTCAAATGGTTAACAACTTTTATTGTTTGCACCCGAGGTTCTAGATTCAATTCTCTCTTCTACAGTATTGGTTGTATTGAAAGACAAACTTTATAAATGATAGCTAAAAACATAAACCATGTCAACGAAAGAGATCAAAGTTGAAAATGAATAGAAGTTCTTGTGTTCAAAAACCGAACTAGGGACAATGAGAGAGAGGGTGGGATCAATGAATGGGTAAGTGTAGGCCTGAAAACCAAGGGATAAGGTAGGTGTGATTTTTTGTGTCTTGCCGTATAGTACAAGTGAACCGGGTGCTAGATCTTAGAATTTCTCCCTATCAAGAGCAGGGAAAATGATTATGTACAACAAAATGGCAAAACTGGGCCAAAAAGAAAGAAGTAAAAAAAAACCAAGAGACAAGTGAAAAAACCAAGTGTTCCGGCTTGTTTAAAGCACTTCTATTAAAACCCGCGCAGCCGCGCCTCAAAGTTCTTCTCCCAAGTCCAGTGACTGACGACTGTGGCATTTCATCAAACGCCTTACCTGCACTTCCGAACCCCGTCCGCTATGAATATCCAGAGCATGCTATCTTCTTCCTCAAGGTACTTGCGATGCTACATAGCAGCAGCAGCAGCAGCAGCATCAGACCTACGCGCTCTCACTTTCCTCCCCAACTCCGCTCCAATTCGGCGCTCGAATCACAACCCCTCGCCATTCTCCACCTCAGTCGATCCGCCATTGTTTTCCACCGCAACCAGATTCATCAGCAGCTCTCGGACCTCTTCTTCCCCAGAGCAAGAAGCTACCCTGAATCAAATTCTTTCCTCCATACAAAACGCCTCCACGTTACTCGAATCCTTGTACGAAAACCGCCTTTTCCTCAGCCCCAAATCGTTCAACCGCGTGCTGGTTGCGACCGCCGCCGAAAGCAGCGGCCTTTCCCTCCTATCTCAGCTTCTTCAGGCCGCAATCGCGTCTTCTCAACCTTTAAATTCTGCTTCTTTTCTCACTGTCGCCAAAGCTTTCGCAAAGTCGGATGATTGCGCGGAGCTGCTCAGATTAACCAAGCAGGTAATGGAGCTCACCTCTCCCAGCATGACAGTCATAAACAGGATTCTCTTTGCTTTTGGCGAATGCGGAGAGACTGAGAAGGCGCTCCTGATCTTTTCCCAGATGAAAACTCTTGATTTCGTGCCCGATTTGTACACCCACAACACTGTTTTAGAGATTTTAGGATGTGCCGGTAGGATTGATGAAATGCTGGGTCAGTTCGGGGTTATGAAAGAGGCCGGCATTGTCCCTGATGTGGTTTCTTACAATACTGTGTTGAACAATTTGAGGAAGCTTGGGAAATTCGATGTGTGTTTGTTTTACTTCAAGGAAATGGGTGAAAATGGTGTGGAGGCAGATTTGCTTACTTATACTGCAGTGATTGAGAGCCTGGGAAGATCAGGAAATGTTGAGGAGGCATTGAGATTCTTCGATGAGATGAAGGCGAGGGAGATTCGTCCTTCCCTGTATGTTTATCGGTCGCTGATCACGAACCTGAAGAAGATGGGGAAGGTGGACTTGGCATTGAGTTTAACGGAGGAGATGAATTCGTGTGATTCGGAGCTTGCTGGTCCAATGGATTTCAAACGTAATAAACGGTTGTAAATAGTTATAAGCTGGAGATACCTTTTGGTTTTCGATTTGTAGGTCTCTTGTTATTGCCAATTGGTGTAGTTGTATGGTGATTTAAATCTGCCATTCACTTTGTTTGCCCAGTTTTGAAATGATTTGTATCAAACATGATTCGAATTCAACAGTTTTCTTCGAGCAAAGCTGTTCTTATTTGCAGACTGATGATACTCAGATTACTAGTCCTAACTACTTCGAGCAAAGTAGTTAGAAGCTGAAGTTATCTTTTCATTTTCGGTTTCAAGGTCTCTTGCTATTGCCAATTGGTATATATTTGTATACCAATTGGAACGGTTTTGTATCAAGATTCAGATTTCGACACTTTCGTTTGGAGTGAAATCGTTGTTATTAGCAGACACATCTCGCTAGGAAGCAAGAAAATAGCTTCATCTATTATTATTGCATAGCAGAGAAACCAGAGACTTACAAACCCAATTAACCAATACAAAATGCTTACTCCATAACAAGAGTTATGGCTAACTGAAAATCAAGTAAACTTTTGAACAAAAATTAACAAATTCAGTCGAGGTGAAGTTCCTCGACAATTCCACTTATTCTTCCTCAGCACCTTCTTCTGCAAAACTCAATTCATGGCAAACCTCCCCATTGGTGCTAAAGTAGGATTTCATCCCAACCAATTCAGCAGCCCTTTTGGCTGGCCCCGAGCCCCTCGGAGTATCAATACCACATCGGACTGTCTTAATTTTTGGCAGCACATCTCCTATCTCAGCAATAACTGAAGGTGACTTGTTATCCTCTGCTGCAACTTGGTACACCACTATCTCACTTGGAATCTCCCACCTCTTCTTCACCCGGCACTCCGGTCCTTGACTCCTGGATGTCTCACGGGCAATGCCATGCGGCTTTCCAACCAAGGAGACCCGCCTCTTGTCACCTCTCTTACTGTCATCCTTATCATCCTCAGGCCAAGACCGCTTCCGACCATCACTCACTGCCGAATTCCCAATCTGATTGTACCTACTAGGCACAACCCTCCCAAGCTTGAATGGTGTTTTCTTAGCAGGCACTGACTTCTCGGCTCCGTCTTTAAAAAGCTTCTTGGGTCCAATTGATGCAAGAACCTTGTCTTGCTTCTTCACAGGCCTTTTGGACCCTCCAACAGTAGTTGCAGCCTGTTTCGGAGCTTGAACCTTGGACACAGTTTTCCTCGATTTCGGACTCAAACTCAAACTCTTGCCCCTCTCTTTCGTAGCCCTCAATTCATCGATGTCCTGAAGCTTCCAAAAGCACGATTTCCGGCGACTCTGCGTTGCCTGAACAGGGGTGATCTCGAACTTACTCGGCCTCTGAAATCCGGCTCCAGCTATAATCTCAGACGGCCCCAAACTCATTCCTCTCCGATTAACCTTCGACCTCACACTCATCATCATAGACTCAATTTTTTTCAACCCATCCAAATTCTTCACACCTTGTTTCTGCTCCATGAACTTCGCCGCCACAACCCTTCCACGCTTCTCTACCGCCTTCTCGTTTCTCTCAGCCTTTTCAAGTTTAAGCGCTTCGAGCCTCGAATTCAATCGACTAATCTCCTTCTCAATCTCTTCAATCTCCGCATCGATCTTCCCCTCATCTCGAACTCTCTCTTCTCCTTCTTCAACCTCTGCAAGACCCTTCTTCTTCGCAACTGCCGAGAAGGGATCAAGATTCGTATTTGTGTCCAGCGGCTTGAAGGGCACCGAAGATTTGACGCAGACAGGCGTTTTCAGAATCGCGGGGCTCAGATTCTCTTTGCTGCAACCCGATTCAAACGACTCGGAAGAGCAATTCAGCGAAAGGGGTTGGAGTATATCGGACCAGGAAGCCTTCAAGACGGAGGAGCCGCCTTCGGAGTCTTCGTTGTCGAAGGCGGCGTTGTTCCACACCTGAAGGTCTGGTGCGTTAATGGCGTCTTGGTATTCAACTACACTCATTTTCGCTCACTGGGTTCGAAGTTCAAACGATTTTAGGGGAAGATGGAAAGATTAGATGATGGGGTTTTGTACTGTAACTGCTGGTTTGTGATTCTTGGATGTGAGAGAGAGAGAGAGAGATAGAGAGAGAGGCGATCTTTATTTTTTTTGTATTTCGAGATTTTTGACCGTTGGGAAGAAATTTAGGCGTTGGGGCCAGCCTGAGGCTCCATGTAATCGTAGCCGTCGGATGCTAAACGGCTCCTATAGACGCTCCGATTTGAGTTAAAGTTTGTTGTTTTTAATGAGATTTGAAGTATTTTTGCTCTCGTTTGTTTTGGACATATTTGTTTTTACCTTTTACGTTTATATTTTTTTGGTTCAGAGGTTTTATTACGTAGGGCTGTGCCCAATTTCTCAAAAAATATTACTTTCTTTTTTTCAAACCCTAAATTGGGTGATTTTGGGAAACCCAATTTCTGAATATTTAAAAATTGAAAACTGAAGAGAATATATAATTCATGACATCACATGGTAAAATCCTTGTTTTTCAACATTATATTGTACGGAAAAGTCTCGTTCAGTAGCTTGGACATGACATGTGTATAGTAAGGTGGTGTCACCTCTAACCTTTTTTTTTCCTATTAAGATTAGACATCTTTCATATTTGGTGCTCTTAATCATGTGAGGACTAGATTCATTAAAATTGACAGTTGTGCGACCTATTAGTACAAGCAAATCTCGATCATGTCCTCGCCCGCCCACCCAAAGAGGCAAGAGCATGATTCTAATTTTTCATGGTATAAAGTTGTATTTCAATTTTTTTTTTCAATTAATTTGGTTATTTTTTTTATGGAATTAATTTGGTAGTATTGAAAAATTTTGGAACAGTTCCTTCGGGATTACAAGCATTACGGGTGGAATATGACTCTTCC
The DNA here is from genome assembly GCA_035220775.1 of Malus fusca. Classification (NCBI taxonomy): domain Eukaryota; kingdom Viridiplantae; phylum Streptophyta; class Magnoliopsida; order Rosales; family Rosaceae; genus Malus; species Malus fusca. The sequence continues at coordinate 6,473,771 of CM069075.1, forward strand.
CTTCACCACGGAACTAATAATGGAGAATGGTAATTCAACTTATTTACGACTATACCAAAAATAATTGGCTGACAAATTTCCAACTGATAAAAAATAAAGATGCCAGCTTTTTCGCATCAATATATGAATAGGAAGGCTCCGATTAGAGAGATAGAGAGGGCGTAATCTTTTTGTGTATAGTGCTGAAGTGAAGAAAGCTCAACAAACACACACGAACACTAGGCTCATAATTGAGATCGCTGACCATTTCATAGAACATATATGCTTGACTTTCCGCGATGCTCTTTTGGAGCGACCTACCAAACCAGCTATCAATGACACTTTCCAAGAAAAAAATCCCGGAGTGTTGGGTGTCCAAAGGTCATGACTCAGCCCCAACCCAATACTCTAGCCGCAGCCCACTCAGCCCACTTCAAATCTTTCTCTATAAACAAAGGGTCGAAGTCGAAACCCTAAATCTTTTGCCTTGACAAAAGGCAACTCTTGTGACTGTAAGTTGGAAACTTTCCTGTATCTTCTTCTTCCTCCTCTATTATTCTTCTCTTCTTTCTTCTTATGTAAAGTAACTTCTCTTTATATGTATTTTCACTAATATGTACGTATATTTATATGTGTTTATATACACGTTGAACTCAATTATCCGAACTTCTATTTTTTAAGATGCACTTTATAGATTATCCTTGCAAAATAGTAGATATATCAGAAATGTTTGAGGTGTCTAATTGAGTTCAAAGAAATCGACGAACACTATATATATATATATATATTAGCTTTTCGTATAAATAAGTTTTATTTAGGCCCTGATCATCATCAGCACTGACTTGAGGGGCGTTTTTCTTTTATATTTTCATCAGGTAATGAACCCTTTAACCCATGGAAATCACCAGAGCTTTTATAGAGGGAGAAAAGAAAGCACACAATGAGCAAAAGTGCAGTATTGACAGAATCAGCAATCTTCCAAACGATGTTTTGTACCAAATACTCTCCTTGTTACCCGTCAAATACACAGCACGAACCAGTGTTTTATCTAGAAGATGGAGATATCTATGGACTTCCGTTCCCGTCCTCGACTTCTGTGCGGGCTTCACATCTGAGGTCGATGATACAAAACGGATGCAGTTCATAACCACTGTTTTGACTCGTCGTCAAGAAAACTCCAACATAAAGGTTTTTCGCATTGCGAGTGAAGAATCTAGAGATGCGAGTTTTGAATTTTTACATGACTGCATCTGCTGGGTTGTGCAGCATAATCAGGTTGAAGAAATTGTACTCTATCTGAAGATCGTAAATGGCAGGTTTGATTTGCCTCTTTGTGTATCTGAGTGTGATTCATTGAGGAGTCTCACACTGGCAGCCACTAGCGGTTTTTACTTTCTCCGTGTTAGGATGGCTACTACTACTATTGGTCTCCGTTCACTTCACACCTTGTCTTTAATTCGTGTGAAATTCTTGGATAATAGGGATTTGGTTATGGATTTATTTTCTGATTCAACATTCCCTTTCCTTGAGAAATTGACCATTTTAATATGTAGAGGAATATGTGATCTCAAAATAAGTTGTTCGCGCCTTGAATATGTACGAATGTTCCGAACAGATTTATTTAGGCTGCACATATGTGGAATGAAACTGAAGAATTTGGACGTTGTGGGCTGTTTCATCCATGCAACTCAAAGTTTCGTCGACATATTTGCTCCAAATCTGCAGACGTTTCGTTGGAAACATAATTACCTTACAACTGGGAAATATTTGATCCAAATCTCTCCTACCATGAGAACATCTGACGTAAATTTTTTGGTCCGGGGCAATGATATTAGCATGGCGATGACTTGTGTCGCAGTCAATCTTTTGTGCGGATTATCCCATGTTCAACAACTTGTCCTCAGCATCGACGCTCTCCTGGTTCATTTCCTCATCTGTTTTCTTGTCTACTACTTTGAAGCTCTTTAGACTTTTAATTTCATAAAATGAGATTTATATATATTAGACTAGAGAAATTGTGTTAAGTGATGATATCATCTACTTGTATGCATTTTCTGAATTATTTAATTGATATATGGCTTATTTAACCATATCCAGGTTTTATCCAGAATATATTTCGAAGATGGTCTACCAAATTCATTTGTGAAACTTCAGACGTTGGAAATTCAAACTGAGGGCTTTGGCAAACGTGAGATCCCAGGTCTAACGTGCCTGTTCAAGAGCTCTCCCATACTCCACACTCTCAAAATCGACATATCCAATGGCAGCGACCATAATGATGTAAGTTTTTGCCTACTTAGAGTGTTCTGTATATTGGCAAGTTTACAAGGACAGATGAGGTTTAAGGTTACGCTGTGAACTTTATAGAGTTTTGAATATAACTAGTAACGATTAACGACATATTTTATAATTTTGTTGCAGGTATGGAACAACAGTTTATTGGACATTACTGAATGCACTGAAGAACAGTACTGGGAAAGTCAAGCTCAGGTTTTGAGTCCCTCCCTTTGTCATCTAAAGGTGGTGAAGATCGTTGTTGCCAGTTATCCTATGAATCTTATGATCCCCGAGAGTGTGATTAGCGTTGTGAGGGTTTTACTTCAATATGGAGGAGGATTGCAAGACATGGTTCTCAGTTCTTATCACCCGATATATTTCCGAGATCCTTGGAAGGATAAAATTGGTTTAATAGAGGGATTTCCGCGAGCATCTGCCTATGTCAAAATCTCAATCGTTTTGCTTGCTGACTGATTGTTTTCCAATGTGCATGGAACTATGTAGATGATGAAGCTATTAGCTGGTTCTTCGTGTTTAATATGTGATCAAAACGAAAATGTAACTAAAAACATCTCCCATGTATGCAAATTGAATATAAACTTGATGGATTGGTGATGTCAACAGTGCAAGTTAGAAAACTTACACCCGCAGGATTTAGCCCTAGTTTGGGAGTGAGGTGCTTAAAAAAAAAGCACCCATGAAAAAAAGCTGTGAGGGTTTTAGGTGTTTGGTAAACTGAAAAAAGGGCTTATTTTGGAAGCTGCTGTGAGAATAAGTTGAAATCAAAGGAAAAAGCTGAAGCTGCTATTTGCAGCTTTGGAAAACTGGCTTTTTTTCAAAGCACACGGAGCTACAATGCTCCTTTAATGAAAAGACCCACTATTAGACTGCTTTTTTTTTCCAAAAGCACTTTTACAAAAAAGTTTACCAAACACTCTGCTGATTTATTTCACAGCCGCTTATTCTCACAGCAGTTTTTTTTCAAAGCACAGCAATACCACTGATTAAGCCTCCACCATTTGATCGACAGAAAAACACTACCCGCTAACTAAGAGAGTCAAAACAGAGCTGAACTCTCTCTCTCTCTCTCTCTCTCTCTCTCTCTCTCTCTCTCGACACACTGAACTCGCACGCTCAGTCTTTCAGTCTCGCCGTCACTACCCACCACCACCAGCCCCCTCTTCGTTCGCTGTCCATCACCACCGCATATCTATCTCCATCTCGTCCTCCAGCTTCCACATCAAGCTAAGCCGCCAAATGTTAAAATGAAACCCCAAATTGAAGTCCATATCGAGTCCTCGACCTCCATCTTCCACCTGCAGCTTAAAACAAGGTAATATTTGTGTTATCCCTCTCCAATTTGGTTTGATTCTTCAATTTTGAAATTAGTGATTTATTGTTTCGAATTAGGATTTCAATTGTTGCTTTTATAATTCAAATTTATTATCCATTCCCCCCAAAAAATGATAATTTTTTCCTACTATTTTATTCGAGTTGTACTCTCACCATGAGAGCGATGGGGCGAAACTCTATTAGATTCAGGTACTCTAAGTCTTTTCTTAGAGTCTCTTCCAAAGTTTTCCTAAGTCTTCCTCTACCCCTTCGGCCCTGGACCTCTGTCACGTAGTCGCATCTTCTAATCGGAGCGTCAGTATGCCTTCTAAGCACATAAAATGACCAATTAGTAAAAACTAAAACCTTAATTGAATTTGGGAAAACGGAGCATGGATTTGGAATCAGGGCATCGAAATTAGTCTAGGAGGGGTCATGGCCGAAACCCGAAAAAAAAGTCAACAAAAGTCAACATTGACGGTCAACTGGTCAATTATCAACGCTGACTCACCCGAGCCAAGTCGCCGAAGCTGAGCCGAGCTGACCCAAGCTGCCGGAGCTCACACTGAATTTTGGAATTTTTTGTCGAAAATTTGGGCAAATTTCGAAGCTTCATAACTTCATCGTTTCTTAACCAAATTCGACCCATAATATATCAAAACGACGATAGGAAAGTGTAGAACAAGATTATACCTATTTCGAAGCTCAATGGTGGTCAGAGATGGCCGGAAAATAGCTTGAAAGGTGACAAGAAAACTGGGTTCTTCGCTGAAAACTGGAAAAACTTTAAACGTCCATAACTTCGTCCATACTCAACGAAATTGAGTGATTCAAAAGCAAAAATCATACCACGAAATAAGACGAAAAGATTGGTACCCTCCGCAATGGCTAACTCGCTATGGTTTGGTCGAAAAATGGCTCGAAAGTCGCGGAGGTCGCTGGAAACAGGGTAAACTTTAAACGTTCATAACTTCTTCAATTCTTAACCAAAATCAACGATCTTTATATGGAAATGAAGCTTAAAATGAGGAGAACACATATGTACCAGTTTAGACCGAGTGGTGGCCAGAGTTGGTTGAAAAACGCCTGCAAAAGTCGTAGTTTTCACTGAAAAATTGGGGAAGTCTTTCCCTGAGGCATTTATGGTCCAAAAGCCACCAAAACTTCTCAAAAACCTTCCAATCGTATCCCTAGACATGATCAACTAAGTTTTGGACTAATTTTGGGGCTTACCTTCCTGGATATGGCGAGAACTCGTAGGGAAATTTTGTGCACAGTGGCTGCACAATACAACGCAATAAAGATATTTTTGAGGGTTTTTTCATCGTTCCTGGTCCGAGGGTCTCGCAGGGGCACGAGGATGGTGCTGATGGAATTTTCCTTCTTGTTGTTATATGTGAGTATGTGTGTGTGTGTGTCTCGAAGAGAAGAAGAGAGTGCAGAGAAATGATAGGGAGAGAAAGGAATAGAGAGAATGAAGATGAGAGAGAGCCACGGAAGAGAGAGTGAAGAAAGGGAAAAGGGAATCCGGGGGACAAGTGTGTGCCCTAGTGGCTCACAACACAAAGCCAAAAGAGACGAAATGGGAAAATATCCTGCGAATGTAAAATTACCGAAATACCTTTAACGCTTCGAATTCCATAAAATTAGGGACGGGTTGTTACATTACCTTTTCTTTGAGATGTGTTATCCACACTTCTTTTTGCTTCCTACACATTTTTTTTTTAATTTTAGGTCGTCAGATCAAATGATATAAATTAAAAAAAAAGTGTGTGAAAGTAATAGGTGTGTAAATAGCACCACATTTCCTTTTTCTCTATTTTCTCTCTCCTTCCTTTTTCTCCCTCTCTCATCCATCACACGCACTCTTCCGCTGTCACTGTGCACACATGATGCACAACTTTCTCGCCCCCCACCTCCTAAATCAAGGACACCACCATCTTTGTGTCGTCTTCACGAGCCTAGAACACCCATGCTTGCCTCGAATTTTCTGGCCAAAACACGTGCGTGTTTTGAGGTAGGATTTTCATTCTTGAATCACTCAATTTGGTTGAGAAATGAGGAAGTTATGACGATTTGAAAATTGTGCAAAAAAACTGGCGAAACCCTATTTTTGGCAAGTTTTAGTGACTCATGCAAGCTTTTTTGGCCAACGACAGGCAACCGAGGCTCGAGGCCACCACCATTGGACTTACCTCGAGGTTAAAGCATAACACCAGATGTTGGAGCATGCACGATGATGTAGTTAACGCAAAAATTCTAGCGAAAATCTATAAAATTTTGTGAGTTTTTTGCATTTCGGCTCTGATCGGCGCGATCTAGCTCGACCGCTTTGAATTGGATCAAATTTGATCAGATCAGACCAGACCGGCTCAGATCAACATTGACCATCCAACGTTTGTTGACTTTTTGACGGAATCGGCTTCGAGACCCTTTAGGGTATCTTGACGCTCTAATTCTGAATTCGCACTCCATTTCTTCCAAATCAATTGTTTCAATAGAGTTCTGCTAATAATTCATTTTATATGCTTAGGTGCGATTGTTATCGGTGACATCGTTCTTTCTAAGTTGAGCTGCTTTTCGTGGATGGAGTATATGTAAGTGGACACTTTTTCCAAATGCATGATTTTATATATTACTAGAGATGTGGGGTTCCAAATGAGATAGGAGTAAAGATTGGAGATTACGAAGTACCAAAGAGTGAACACTATTGTTATCTTCGATTTATCTTGCAAAAGAACGAAAAATTGGTTGGAGATCTCAACCATAAAATACAATTTGGATGGATGAAGTGGAAGAGGGCATCATGTGTGTTAAGTGACTGTCATATGCCACTAAAGCTCTAGGGAAAACTTTATAGGACGACAATAAGGTCATCAATGCTTTATGACACGGAATGTTAGGTGGTCAAGTATTAACACGTGCAAAAAATGAGTGTACCTGAGATAAGAATGATTTGTTGGAGATGTGTACACATGAGAAAGGGCGTGATTAAGGACGAAGATATCCGAGGTAAAATAGGAGTTACTGCAATTAAAGTTAAGATGAGAGAAAATCGATTAAGGTGATTTGACATGTGAATTGAAAACTTACTGATGCTCCAGTTAGAAAATGAGATTATGAGATAGAGGTTTAGGCAAAAAGGGTAAAGGAAGATTTAGAAAGGAAGATTTAGAAAGAGACTTTAAGAAAATACATAGAGTACTTGGAGCTAACGGAAGACTTGGCGCAAAATCGAGGGCAGTAGTGTTCTAGAATTCATACAACTGACCCCACTTAGTAGGATATGGCTTTGTTGTTGTTATAGTACTAGAGATGCATACATGAAAAACATGATTTAATAATTTCACGTTTTACAAAACGATTATGATCTATGATGACGTTTTGGGCTAGAAAGCTCCCATGTTTTTATGATAATGTTTAGAGCTATTAAGCTTTTATGCTATGATATGAAAGGACTATGTTTATGTTTTTTTTTTTGTACTTACATATTTAGGTAATCATACACATATACACATAACACGAGTATGTACCTGTCCATGGCCCATATGACCTTGTTTTACACATATCAAGGTACTTTATGATATACTTCTAGCTTCAGTAGCGAAATTAGTGTCAGACAGCTTCACTAGCCAATGCTAGTGTTGGAGTGATATGTTTTCTTCACTGGCGTAATCCAGTGTTGTACAACTTCACCTTCGGGTGATGGGGCCCGCCATGTTTTTTTCAATGGCGCAACTCAATGTCGTATAGCTTCATCTTTGGCCATGAGTCTTTTCATGAATATGATATTGCTAATATACGAATGTTTTATGGCATACTATAATTTTTCAGAAAAACCTACTACAAACTATATACTATACGAGTTTTCCAAAATAGGGGGTTAGTACGTTAAAAAGATAAATGGTTTTACTTATTATGTTATAAACTCTAGTCCACTAACCTTTGTTTTTGCCCCCTTCAAGACATAGAAACGAGGCATACGACCTTGGTGTGGAGGCATTCCCAAATTGGTAGCTCAAGGTCCTCCCTTCCTTGTAGTACCTCTTCTTTGCAACCCCACTTTTAAATATTATTCCCTCCGCTTGTAATCTTGAGTAGTAGTATGCTCTACACATGTTCATCATTCTCACACTTTAATTCTTAAAGATATGTATTTTAATATGATTATTATATTCGGCGCAAATTTGCAAGCATGCTTACATGTTCTTAGTATAAGCACAATATGATGGCTTGCTTCACTCATTGGGAGTCGGCCAGCAAGTGGCTATCCTGGTGTCCTCTGGACAGCGGGATGGGGGCATGTCATATATAGCAAGTTTGTTTGTTTTTTGGCTGTCTACATGCTTGGACGTTCTTCAATAAAATTAGCTCAAACAAATTGGTTAGGGTTTCATATAAATAAGTTTTATTTAGGCCCTGATCATCATCAGCACTGACTTGAGCTTTTGATATTTTTAGCAGGTAATTAACTCATTAATCCATGGAAATCACCAAAGCTTTTATAGAGGAAGAAAAGGAAGCACACAATGAGCAAAAGTGCAGTATTGACAGAATTAGCGATCTTCCAAATGGTGTTTTGTATCGCATACTCTCTTTGTTACCCGTCAAATCTATAGCACGAACCAGTGTTTTATCTAGAAGATGGGAATATTTAAGGACTTCTGTTCCCATCCTCGACTTCTATGAGGGGTTTCCATCTGACGTGGATGATATTAAATGGATGCAGTTCATAACCAATGCTTTGACTCGACGTCAAGAAAAGTCTTAACATAAAAATCTTTCGCATTGCGATTAATGATTCTGGAGGTGCAAGTTTAAATTTTTTACATGATTATATCTGCTTGGTGGTGCAACATAATAAGGTTGAAGAACTTGTACTCTATCTGAAGCTCGTAAATGGCATGTTTGATTTGCCTCTGTGTATTTGAGTGTGATTCATTGAGGAGTCTCACAGTGTTAGCCACTAGCAGTTTTTTGTTTCTCCGTGTTAAGAGGGCTATTACTACTAGGGGTCTCCGTTTACTATACACCTTGTTTCTAGGTTCTGTGGAATTCTCGGATAGTAGTGTTTTGGTTATGGATTTATTTTCTGATTCAGCCCTCCCTTCACTTGAGAAATTGAATTTGATTATATGTAAATGTAGAGGAATAGGTGATCTCAAAATAAGTTGTCCACGCCTCGAAGAAGTACATATTTTCAGAACAAGTTTATTCAGGCTGCACATATGTGGAATGAGACTGAAGAATTTGGTCGTCGAGAGCTGTTTTGTCCATGCAACTCAAAGTTTTGTCGACATTTTTGCTCCAAATCTGCAGACGTTTCGTTGGAATCTTAATCACCTTACAATTCTGAAATATCTGACCCCAATCTCAACTACCTTGAGAACATCTGATATTGATTTTTTGGTTCGAGATAATAATATTAGCAAGGCGATGACTTGTGGCGCAGTCAATCTATTATCTGGATTATTCCATGTTCAACAACTTGTCCTCAACATCGACACTGAAACACCCCAACCCAATTTATTTTAAAAATTGTTTTAAGGCCTAAATTGGTGAGCCCAAGGGGCCCACCCCCCTGATTTTTTTGTCCCCCGAGCCCTCATCTCTCTCAGCCCTCTTCTCTCTTTCTTCCTCTTCTCCTTCCCTCACCCGAGCTCTCTCTCCCTCGTCTCTCTCGTTCTCGTCCTCCCATGAGCATACCCATCACCACACCACCCTTTCCGACATCAACGGCGTCATCATCATCATCATCAGTTTGTTCTCTCTCTTTCTCAGTTGCTGCAAGGACAGCAAAAACCCGTACACGATGCTCCGACGCAGACCGCCTCTTTCGAGGCAGTTTCCGGCCAAACCAAGGCGAGTTGGCCCACGTGCAAGGTATCAATCTCTTTGTCTCGTCGAGTACTACAACTTTCCTTTTTGTTTCACTCAATTTCGTTGAGTATTGAAGAAGTTATACTCATTTGAATCTTACCCAGTTTCCGGCGAGTCCGACGGCTTTCGAGGCATTTTCCGGCCAAACCACGGTGAGTTAGATGTCGTGTGAGGTATCATTCTCTTCATCTCTTCAAGGGCTACAACTTTAGTTTTTTTCTCGCTTGATTTCGTTGAGTTTTGACAAAGTTATGACCGTTTAAAGTGGGTGGTTTTCCGGCCGAATTTCCGGCCTTCTTCTTTCTTGGCAACAGGCCACCCGACCTTTCCCTCTCCCTCGGGCCTTAGGCCCATGTTGTCTTAAGCCCAAAGCCCTAGCCCAATATCCTTTTAATTGTTTTTATTTATTTGTTGTTGTTTTAGGGCCTTAAAGGCCTTGGGCCGGTTTTGGTGGGTGTGGGCTGTGTGTTTGCAGCCCGTGTGTGTGTGTTTAGTGCATGCATGTATGTGTGTGTTTGGGCTTAAGCCCAAACCACCAATTTTCACCCTAAACCCTTTTAACCCAAAAACCCTAGGTTCCTAAAATCCTTTAAAACCCTAAACCCATCCAAACCCAATTCCCTTATTTTATTTAGTTCAACCCAATCTTTTAGAAAATCCTTTTATTTAATTATTACATTCTTGTGCTTAGGGGCAATTATTGTGACGTTTCCGTCTTCGCTAGTGGCGCAGCTTTTGGCAACTAAGTACTGTGAGTGGACCCCTTCTAAAATTACATGATTTGATAATTTAATTGCATAAATGATTAGCATGCCTACGGATTTATAATTTGATTTATGTGAAGCCTGTTGATTAAATATATTGATTTTCGTCTCGTGTTTTTGGTGAGGAATTAATTGTGGCCTATATTGAGCTATATTTTGATATACACGGTATTTTCTATAAAAACCATGAACTGGTAGACTATCTGATAGATGACGATAGGATGCTAGAACATGTTTTTGAACCCCTCTTTATAGTGTAGACGATGATCGGTAACCTATGCTATGAAGTGGTTATTTAAGAGAGACGTAACTATTTGTGCGTACCTAGTGGACACTATGCCGCCTGGGGCGAGGATCTGGTGTTGGCATGTAGGCCGGGAGAAATAATCCCTAGTGAAAGGCTGATGGACACGGAGACAGGCACTGGGCCGGGAGGGAGTTATCTCTGGCTACGGGCACAGAGACTGAGGTGCAGGCATTGGGCCGGGAGATATATTTATTCAGTGATCTTTCTAGCAGCACACCGCGTTATACGAGACGATTTATGATGCGTTTACTGTTTTGATTTCTGCGATGAGATTCCGCAATATGGCTTTTGAGATATTTTTAGCATGCTAGGATTTTTATTAAATCCATCACTTATTATGCTAGTAGGTTTCATTATATAAACTTTGGGGGTTAGTACGTTGATAACTGTTTTATTATTATTATATATATAAACTTGGTATTCTCACCTTTGTTTTGCGCCCCCATTCAGGACTTAGAATCAAGGCACATAATCCCGGCGTCAAGATACTTCCGCAGTAGCATATTTGAGTCCTCTCGATGTAGGACCCACTTCTCTATTCATTCAATTTTATCTCAATTCTTTTTAGTGATTAGGTTTAGTTGTATGTTCTGAACACGTTCCTAAATTATTAACTCATTGTTTTTAAATTCATAAACTTTATTTATTTCTTATTCTTAGCTTTTGTATCAATTAATGGCTTTCGTCACCCTCGGGTGTCGGCCAGCACGTGTCTATCCTGGTATTCGGGGAATATCAGGGTCGGGGCGTGTCAGACACTCTCCAGGTTCATTTGCTCATCTGTTTTTTTGTCTACTACTCTGGAACTTTGGAGACTTTTAATCAATATATGGCTAATTTAACCATTTACAGGTTTTATCCAAAGTATATTTTGAAGGTGGTTTACCAAAGGCAAATTCATTTGTGAAACTCCAGACGTTGGAAATTTATACCAAGGGCTTTGGCAAACGCGAGATCCCAGGTCTAACCTGCCAGTTCAAGAGCTCTCCCATACTCCACACTCTCAAAATTGACATATCCAATAGCCGCGACCGCAATGATGCAAGTTTTTGCTTAGTTAGGTGTACTGTATATTAGCAAGTTTTAAAGACAAATGCGCTTTAGGAAAAGCTTGATTTTTCTACTGATTGAAATCACTAGCCTGACATTACTGTGTACGTTATAGAGTTTGAATATGTAACTAATAAGTAATAACGATATATATTATAATTTTGTTGCAGGTATTGAACACCAGTTTGTTGGACAATGCTGATTGCACTGAAGAAAAATACTGGGAAGTCAAGCTCAGGTTTTGAGTCCCACCATGTGTCATCTAAAGATGGCGAAGATCGTTGCAGCCAATTATCCTTTGAATCTTATGATCCCTGAGAGTGTGATTAGCGTCGTAAGGTTTTTACATCAACATGGAGGAAGCATGCAAGAAATGATTCTTTGTACCGACAATGAGTTTCTGCAGACAAATCCAGATCCTTGGCAGGATAAAATTGGTTTGATAGAGGGATTCCCACGGGCATTTGCTCATGTCTTCCGAACGACTGTTTTCGAAATGTGCTTCAATCAATATAGACGATGAAGGTATCAAACTAATAGTTGGTTTAATATTTCAGGTTCGATATGTAATACAAATTAAAATGTATAAACATTGCCGTCTAGGCAGAAATAGATAACTTTGATTTTGTATTTATTTTTTTATCCTAAATTGTAAGAGATTTGTCGAATACTTGCAATAAACACTAATTATATCTTTGTTCATTTGTTTTCAATATGTTCTAATACTTTATAATATATGTCATTCTGATTTTCAATTTATATATCCCACAATGATTATGTATTTTTTAAGTATAAACAGATACTTATTTATACAATATATAATAAAATTACTTAAATTTACCTAGATTCCGACTGGCTGCCTAGACGCTAGACTATAGTCCGCTGTCCTACTAGCAGTTAACATCTTTTAGAAACATGAGTTCAACAAGATTTTTAATTTCTATGTTCCCTTTTGAAACTCATTTTATATTCGAAACTCCCCTCACTCCTAAATTACTTTAATAGTTTGAACACTCCCCATTTCCCTTAATAATAATAACATTATAGAAACCATAATACTTTGATTTGGTGGTCTCAAGTTCTGTGGACGATTCATCCGATACTAATTTATTTTTCTACTCTTTAATATATTTTTTTTTGACAAACCCTTGCGTAAATTTTGTATAATAAAAATAAAAAACATACGGACGTGGCATAATGTGCATCATGGATTGTAATGGACGGTCTAGATTAAAAGCATTGTACAATCCGGTACTAGGCCAGTAAGGCAGAGGATCCAGGTAGACGCTGGACCGTTCCGATCAGCGGCACTTGGCCCTCTGCAACTCCAAAACTCGTGCTAACTTCAGCTTCTTCTTCCAGTGAGCCGTTAGGGGGGCTGTTTGTACGCTTGGATAAGGATTTCGGACTAAATTATCCAGGAATTGGATTCGAAGATGGATTCAGGGAGGCAGGTGTTCACGGTGGATCTTCTGGAACGATATGCGGCCAAGGGGCGCGGAAATATCACCTGTATGGCTGCCGGAAACGACGTCATTTTGCTCGGAACCAGTAAAGGTTGGATCATTCGACACGATTTCGGCGTCGGCGATTCGTTTGGTACGTTACTCTTATCCAATCCTTTCGTTTGGTACTTTCAATTCTTTGCCAATTCACAAATTTTTCATTTGATGAGAATTTAGAAGTCAATCTTTTGTAATTGACGTGAAATTCTAGACCTTCATCTCAAATTAGTGATTTTTATTTATTTTTTTATTTTTTTGCAGAGAAAGTCTTGAATTCCTGTCAAATTTCGGATTTTGATCCGAGCTTATATGCTTAGTGATAGTGTTTAGCGTAATTAGCTAGATAGGATATGATTAGTAGCAATTTACTTGATTGATTGAGCTGATTAGAACAGTGTTTTGCTTTAGTTGCTAAGAAACCCGTTGTCGAATTCGGTTGACTAGATTGTTTTGCTTTCTATTTGTGTATGGTATGATCAAACAATGCTTGATGGTTGTTGTTTATTTGAGCTATAGATATTGATCTCTCGGTGGGTCGTCCTGGGGAGCAATCCATCCATAAAGTTTTTGTTGATCCTGGAGGGAGCCACTGCATTGCCACCATTGTTGGGAGTGGGGGTGCTGATACGTTCTATACTCATGCAAAATGGACCAAGCCCCGTCTTTTAACCAAGCTAAAGGGTCTTGTTATGAATGCCGTTGCCTGGAACAGACAACAGATTACAGAAGGTAATTTGTCAGTCCACTGACTATTTTCCCCCATTGCATTTGGATGGAGGGTTTGTGCATATTGACTCATTTGAGCTATTGTGTGTGATTTTGTTCGTAAAAATGTCAGCTTCAACAAAGGAAGTCATTCTCGGTACAGACAACGGCCAACTTTATGAAATGGCAGTCGATGAGAAGGATAAGAAGGAGAAATACGTAAAGTTTTTGTTCGAATTATTGGAACTTCCTGAGGCTTTCATGAGTTTGCAGGTAATCTTTGATCACCTTCTCTAATAGAGAATTGATTTGACAGTTATACCAATTTGCAACTCTACGCATCAGGATCTTGATCTCATTCTTTGTGTGCAGATGGAAACGGCAACCATTCTCAGTGGGACTAGATACTATGTAATGGCTGTAACTCCTACAAGACTCTATTCTTTTACTGGTATTGGATCACTGGAAGTAAGTTTTCTTCCATGCCTAGTGAAATTGTCATTTCCAGTGACAATATATTTGTTGCTGTTACAATTCTCATAACCTGAATATTCTGCGTTTCTAGACTGTTTTTGCTAGTTACTCGGAACAAACAGTGCATTTCATGGAACTTCCTGGTGAAATTCCTAACAGGCAAGTGTTTATGTTGACACTGCTAAAATTATTTTCGAAATGGGATAAAAATATTCCCCTTTTTTTATTGGGAATCATTGTTACTTTTATTAAATAAACTGTTACCTTTGATTTGCAAAATTGTTGATGTACTGTTTCCTGTCATTCTTGTTGAGCTTTCTGGTTTCACTTTGTCATCTTTCAGTGAACTGCATTTCTATATCAAGCAAAGAAGAGCAATACATTTTGCATGGCTTTCTGGTGCTGGTATATATCATGGTGGTTTAAATTTTGGAGCACAACATAGGTACAAGATAACATTCTTCTGTTCTTCCTTCTTTTCTGATGGCATTGTCTGTCTAGATTCTGATCATTCTGTCTTCTACTGAGTAGTTTTATGGTTGACATTGTGAAACTTGTTAATAGCATTCCTTGATATATTTAATATTTAATGATTGTTAGCATGTAACCTTCCCCTAATTTATCTCTTTTGCAGTTCTCCTGATGGAGATGAAAATTTTGTGGAGAACAAGGCTCTTTTGAACTATTCAACTTTGAGTGGGGGTTCTGAAGCGGTGAAACCCAGTTCTATGGCAGTTTCAGAATTTCATTTCTTGCTTCTTATCGGGAATAGGGTTAAGGTATTCACATTTTAATTCTCTGAATAACTTTTTTCTTCTCAGTGCTGTTATCTCTATGTCCCTGTTGAGTATCATGTTATGAACTGCTGCTGGTGCTAAGCATTAGGTTAAATGCATTAGATATGTGATTCTTTTATTATTCACAGAATACTGCTGAATACCGCACCTGCCCCCTTTTTAGCTTCCATTATGAGTGTAATTCTTTTGTAGGTCGTAAATAGAATAAGTGAGCAAACTATTGAGGAGCTTCAGTTTGAGCAAACACCCGAAGCAGTTTCAAGGGGTGTCACTGGATTGTGTAGTGATGCCACTGCTGGGTTGTTCTATGCATATGATCAAAACTCTGTATTTCAGGTTTGCGTCTTCAATTGCCTAAATATTTTCTGAATTTAGTTCATTTTGCATCAGACAGTAAAGTTTTCTGTACTGCTGAATTTGAGAACATAATGTAGGTGTCTGTTAATGATGAAGGCCGAGACATGTGGAAAGTTTACTTGGACATGAAGGAGTACGCTGCTGCTTTGGCAAATTGCCGCGACCCACTTCAGAGGGACCAAGTATATTTGGTGCAGGTCGTATCTAAGTGATGGTTATACTCATTGTCACTTATTGTAATTCATTCTCACTATGGCACTTAATTAAAAAAATGTGAAGATTATTGCGTTGCTGGTTGTATATTTGTCTTCTCAATCTTGTATTTACCTGGGTAGTCAGTAACGAAGTAATTTGATTTGCAGGCTGAAGCTGCATTTTCCGCCAAGGATTATCTTAGAGCAGCATCATTCTATGCAAAAGTGAATTCTCTATTTCCTTGATCTGTTTTCCCATATATTTATTGCAATAATGGCTATAGGTGCAGCAGGCCATTTGTTGTTTATTAATGATAATATGATTCTTTTCTAATCTTATTGCCTCGATTTTTCGGTTTTGGTTATATTTATACTAGATTTGAACGTACTTCTAATTGTGCAGTCACATGGATTACATTTAGGAATATGCTTCACTTACTGAGATATTGTGTGGTAGCTATTAAACTATAAAGTACACATTGTTTTTGTCTTGATGTTTCTCATATTGTAAGGCAATATCTAAGAAATTACCAGTTAATATCTTTTCAGTGAACAGCTACATTACTAATATCGTTAAATTGAAATTGGCTACCCTTTCCATTCTATCACAGTCTGATCACCCAGGTCTCATATTTGATGGATGCTGAGAGTAACTGAATTAGTGATTTAATTTGGTAGAAGCATAATAACAATGATTTTCCTGCCACTTCTCTATGATTGTTTTGATTTATTTCTAGTTATTATAACTTGTTACAGCTCATTTATTAAATTATGGGATTGTCTTGCAGATTAATTACATATTATCATTCGAGGAGATCACTTTGAAGTTTATCACTGTAAATGAACAGGTACTTGCAAAATGTTCCTTGCACCGTCTGTGTTTTTGATTTGGTATTAAATTCTTATGCATTTTTTATTTTACTTGGCATGCTTGCAGGATGCTTTAAGAACCTTTCTATTGTGGAAACTTGATAGCCTTGCGGTGGATGACAAATGCCAAGTAACAATGATTTCGACGTGGGCAACTGAACTGTACTTGGATAAGGTCTTACTTAGCTCTTGGATAAAGAACTAGTTTTTTTTCTTTCTTACCTCTCCTGCCTTATACTATCGCTTGTAAATGTTGCATTCTTTTTTCTTAATGCATATCAAAGGGCAAGAAGGATAATTAATGACGATGCATTCTGCTTAAGATAAAATCTGAGAACATCTTCCTTTTGACTCTGTCGTCAGTTTATGCACACTTAAAATAGAATAATGTAGACGTTGAAAGTTTCCTTTTACCTGAAGTTACGAAGCCATCACTAATATGTTGTTTTTCATTGTAGATAAATCGTCTACTATTGGAAGATGATACTGCAGTGGATAATCGTAATTCAGAGTATCACTTGATCATTAAAGAGTTTCGTGCATTTCTTAGTGACTCCAAGGATGTTTTGGATGAGGCAACTACCATGAGACTTTTAGAAAGGTAATTGTCATTGAATTTGCTTTGAATTGTTCATCTCGCACCATTCTTTTGCAATTCTTATACAGCTGTGGAATCCCATATGCTAATATCATGTTGTTTAAATGTATCAGTAGAAGAAAATGTCATTTTTAAATATTATCATCTACAATTAGATTATTGTGAAAGATCTGTGCCATTAGGTACTTGGTGGGTCTTTCTCTTTAGATTATATTATAGTTGAAAGAATACTAAAACAAAGGATCCTCTGGCTACATGCTGCAGTTATGGCCGAGTCGAAGAATTGGTTTTTTTTGCTAGTCTGAAGGAACAGTATGAAATTGTAGTCCACCATTATATTCAGGTGCTTTATGCTTCCAATTTATTTCTTATTTGGTTTCAGATTCTTGTCATTATCACCTGTTTTGCTACTTCCATGGTTTCTTTTAGTTTTTTATTTTTTTATTTTTTATTTTATTTTTATTTTTTAAATGTCCTTCTAGTCATGCTTTATTTACATTGACTGAATGCACATTAGCAAGGAGAGGCAAAGAAAGCATTGGAGGTGCTCCAAAAACCTACTGTTCCTATACATCTTCAGGTATGGGTTATGTTCTTTGGTTTGGTGTTTGAAATTTTTCCCAAACAGGTTCCAGATGTTCTCAAGTGTTTATGTGTTATAATATTATTAGTATATATGTGTTTTATTTTATCAAACTATTCAATCCTTCACTTGCAGTACAAGTTTGCACCAGACCTAATCATGCTTGATGCATATGAAGCTGTGGAGTCATGGATGACTACAAACAACCTCAATCCAAGGAAACTCATTCCTGCAATGATGCGTTATTCAAGTGAACCACATGCAAGGTATTATCTCATGTTCATACTGGACTAGAAATTGCAATTATGAATTGAAGATCTGGATAAGGCTCTTTAGATACTAATCAATTTCCCTTAACACAAAAAGAGCACATATCCACTATATTTTATTTGTTGATTTAGACATAAAACTTGAAATTTCTAATTCATTGTGAGAAGTAGCGTATTGCAATGCCTTCTTTGAATACATGTACCCCTCCTCTCGCATGACATATTAGGTTCCCATGGTGTATTTTATACTTTGGTCACTGAAGTATTTTATACTTTAGTTAATGATGCATTTAAAATTTAAAGCTTTACTCTTCTTTCTTACTGCTACTAATTTATTTTATATCACATGCAGAAATGAAACACACGAAGTCATCAAATATTTGGAATACTGTGTTCATCGTTTGCATAATGAGGATCCTGGTGTTCACAACTTGCTATTATCACTATATGCCAAACAGGTTGATTTCTTGAAGAATTTGATATGATTTTAGTATGATCTTGGTTTACAGGCGTATACACATACATACATACATACATACATACATACATACATACATACATACATACATACTTACATTATTAATTATTATATACATCTTTTAAAAACTGTGATGTCCCCGTTTCTTAACTCACTTATGCCTACAAGGCTCCCCGCTTTGCGAGGGTTGGGGGGTTCAAAACGTTTATCGTATGCAACCTTACCCTTGCTTTGCAAGGAGGCTGTTTCCACAACTCGAAAGTAGGAAAATATTTTGTAGCTTGAAATTTGCAGAAAAATCACATCCTGAGTTTAAAAGTGAATTTTAGGCTTATAGCCATATCTCTTACTTTCCCCTCGGTTTATTTCAGATGAAATTATATGTATGCGAGAATTTCTTTGCCTTGTAGCCATATCTATATATGAATGCGTTTCATTGCTTTCACAATAATTTACAGGAAGACGACGGTGCACTTTTGCGTTTCCTTCAATTCAAGTTCGGAAAAGGACGGGAAATTGGCCCAGAGTTCTTCTATGATCCCAAGTATGCTTTACGCCTTTGCCTCAAGGAAAAGCGAATGCGTGCCTGTGTTCATATATATAGTATGATGTCCATGCATGAAGAAGCAGTTGCTCTTGCCCTGCAGGTATAGTTTGAGGCTATGTTTTTGCGATTCAACTATTATTGCCCCAATCTATATATTGTTTTACTTGTAGCAAAAGGATTTCAATTTACATGATGTTCTCGTTTTTGGATACCAAGGGTCCTCTCTGGTTTATTTATTTGTTAGAACTACCTTTACGACATGTGCTGCCATTGGGATAGTTAAGATTGAGGTTATCTGAATGTTGAAGTAGTTATAAATTCCGTGTATCTTGTTTCTCCAACTCAATGGGAATAGGAACAATCACCTCCACCTAATATTCTCTTCTCCAGTGGAACCCAGGAAAATCTAATTGTTACATAATTCTTTTACGGTTATGTAATTGTAAGTTGAAATGGTTTTATCCTATTGTTTCATAACTTGTTCTTTTGGTGCCTTAAGGTTGATCCTGAGCTTGCTATGGCTGAGGCTGACAAGGTTGAAGATGATGAGGACCTGAGAAAGAAGCTTTGGCTCATGGTTGCGAAGCATGTTATAGAACAGGAAAAGGGAGCTAAAAGGGAGAACATTCGGAAGGCAATAGCATTTCTTAAGGAAACTGATGGCCTTTTAAAGATAGAGGATATATTACCATTCTTTCCGGACTTTGCCCTCATTGATGACTTCAAGGTAGAACTATCATACCCTTCTGCTTTGTCATGGTTTGTAATGTTTATAATGATTCAAGTCTTTTTGCGAAGTTTCAAGCTTTCTTCTTTTCCGCCAGAAGTGATTTTCTCCGATTTTGTTTTTGTTGGCCACTTTACATATGATTTGTGATGTTGAATTGTGAATTTATTTGCATGCATGGAAACATGTTTTATTGTGTTCTGGTTACAGTGAATATGGTTATATAGCTTTATTTGTTTCCCCTTTAGGTTGCCTCTTTATCAATTGCTATAGTGTATTTCCATTATGAAGTGGTTTTCAGAATATTTACTTGTGTGGTGCTGTTGGAACTATTAGTTTTCAGCACGTTGGATTTTGAACTGAATCTGTATGTATGTAGGAGGCAATTTGCTCGTCATTAGAGGATTACAACAATCAAATTGAAGAACTGAAGCAAGAGATGAATGATGCAACACATGGTGCCGATAACATTAGAAATGACATTAGTGCACTTGCTCAAAGATATGCTGTGATTGATCGTGATGAAGAATGTGGGGTATTGCTCATGTTGATGTTATAGTTTCAAGTTAAATTGGATTTGCTCATACTTTCATTTCTTTTTCCAATATTTGCTTTTCTTTTTCTTCTTCTATCAGGTTTGTCGGCGTAAGATTTTAACTGTGGGTAGGGAGTATCAGTTGGCTAGAGGCTATGCATCCATAGGCCAAATGGCTCCATTCTATGTGTTTCCATGCGGACATGCCTTCCATGCCGAATGCCTGATTGCCCACGTCACACGTAGTACAAATGAAGCTCAAGTAAGTTGAAGTGTTGTTTTCTGTATTCTTCTCTTTTATCATTATCAGCTCGTAATAACATAGTATTCTGCAAAAGCTTTACAATGTGCGCCCAAGTAGTTGAAGTGTAAGAAATACTTTGGGCTAGATGATGCTTGTGCCAGTTGAATTAATGTTTTTGTTTGGTATGAAATGTATTTCAGTAACAGGAATTTTCTATAACTTGCCCCATTTTTTTAAGGGAACTTTAACGAAAAGCATCCGGTACTGTTCACTTTAACGAAAAACCACATTTTTACACTAAAAAGTCAATCCTGGTACTATTCACTTTACCCTTTATTTTGTCCTTATCATTAAAACTCAAAGTTTTCAAGCCCTTTTCATTAGTTTTCTTTTTTTTTAATGTGTATTGTAGGCAGAGTATATATTGGATCTGCAGAAGCAGCTTACTCTACTTGACGGGGAAGCTAGGAAGGATTCAAATGGTAGCCTTACTGAGGAAACCATAACAAGCATGGCCCCCGTAGATAAGGTCTGCATTTTGATCTTCTTTTGCTTTACATCGTATTTTATTTGATTTATTCTCTGTTTGGTTATTAGCCATTTTCGATAAGTTTCTATTTGATATCAACTATTTTCATATGTACAATTTCAACTTAACTTTGCCGTTTCTGGTGATAGTTTTACAAATGTATCTTCATTACATTGTTTTTTATTTGATCTCTAATTGATTCATGAAATTAAGATCTGTATAGTAAGCTAAACCGAGTATTTCATGTTGGCAGCTGCGGTCGCAGTTGGATGATGCAGTGGCCAGCGAATGCCCATTTTGTGGGGACTTGATGATCCGTGAGATCTCTCTACCTTTCATCCTGCCAGTGGAGCAACAGCAGAATACTTCATGGGAGATAAAGTCGCATAATCTTGGACACCAGAGGAGCCTGGGTTTATCTTTATGATCGTCTTTCTCTTCGTACGGGTGCCATGTGAGTTGTGTACTCCTACATCCTACAGAGATGTCTCGTTGCCAGTTGCGGAACTTTGTTATCTTTCTTCTTTTGTAACAACTTGTTTGGCGTCATAAGGGCTGTTAACAGTGCCCTTGTTGCTTGTATAATGGTTTTTTGTACCCTTCGGACGGGCATTTTCGCTTCCTCGTCTTTATCAGGGGATTTTGGGGCCCTACACGGTATGTAGTTACAAAATGGTTCCAAGTTGTTGTCAAAGAACACTATTTGTAGTGATTACTTTTCAATGGCTTTAAACACCGAGACTGTCTTGTAAGTGAACCATGCTGACTATTTTTGGAAAGAGATTTGAATTTTCGAGTGAACTTTAATTATTTGACCACTCTAGTAAATTTGCAAATTTGGGTTAGATCAGTCGGCCAAGAGTTATGTGCCCGCTCCCTTACGCCGCCACCCAAGTTCGACTTGCCCTCTATAGAGTACTTTAAAATACTCTTGTTACAAAATAAAATAGTAGATTTGAAAATCTATATATAAAGCCAATGGAAAAGGTGAATAGTGATTTTGGTGTCTCCAAACTTCAACAAAAATATTTGGACAAAAATGCCCCCAAGATAAAAAACTTCAAAGGCATTCCAAAATAATGCATCAAATAAGGTAGGGGCATTTTTGTCATTTTAACAGTATTTTTTTTATAATTAATTTTTTTGTGGTTTGTTTGTTTGTTTGTTTGTTTGTTTTGTTTTTAATTAGTACTTCACAATAGGCTAGCAATAATGTGATTCAATTTCTCTATTTTTAAACACGTTTAAAATATTTTAAGAGACGTGTAATGTCGGTTATAAAAAAATGTCATTTGCACACGGATAATAATGTGATTAAATTAGCTGTCAAATGATTTTTTTTTTTTTTTTTAACAAACGATATTATCTACATTAAGGGGGATGAGGGTGGGCTAGTAATAATGTGATTTAATCAGTTATTTATTAAATATTATTTTCTCTATTTTTAAACATGTTCAAAACATCTTAAGAGGCGTGTAATGCCGGTTATAGAAAATGACTTTCTCACGCGGATAATAATGTGATTAAATTAGTTGTCAAATGATTGTTTTTTCTTTTAACAAACGATATTATTTATACTAAGGAGGAGGGGTTTACTTAGCCTCACAATGGGCTAGCAATAATGTGATTCAATCCGTTGTTTATTAAATATTATTTTTTCTATTTTTAAACACGTTCAAAACATCTTAAGATGCGTGTAATGCCAGTTATTGACACACCCCGACCTGGAATGTTCACTAGGACTCCGAATCGAGCTGTGATGGTCGACACCAGGAAGGTGACGAAACCATAAAATGTAGTGATGTCGAAAATGTGAATAAATTTAAACCTAAAAGTGCCTAAATACAAGAGTGCGGTGTGAGCAGGAATGAACCCATTTCACACATGATGTCAGAGCATAAGTAAAGTACAAGAATATATAATAAGGATTATACCCTCAAAGGTAGCCACCTATACTGAGATTTGCCAGGAATCCTCGTCGATAAGAAAGCTCAGCTACTAAAACCTGGAGGAGCGAAAAATAAGGGTGCGTGGGCATGAAAATAAAGTTTTATAAAAACCTTTCTGAAAATATTGTAACCCCTCGCTGTAAAACAAGTATAGTTTCCCTAAAATCATACTACGTATAAGTATTAAATCAAATGCATGCCAACAATAAATCTAGAAATATGCCACATCAGAATATCTCAATGGCAATATAAATATAATTATGTGCTCAATAATCTATAATAGCACGCAAGTCGGAGTCACTTAATGTGACCTGTATGATTGCACATATTGCTCATCAATCTATGCTAACACACGAGTCGGAGTCACCTACTGTGACCTGTACGACATGCTAGGTGTAATAATATACGCTCTAGTGCTATGATCATGTGAAAGCTACAGCTATGCGTGGGTCGCCTACGAGTCGGAATCGCCTAATGCGACCTGTACAATAGGCTAGCACCTAACTTGGATCTAAGGCGAGCGTGCAGTGCAGGAGGTGAACAATCATGTGAAGGCTGGCCCTGGCCCAAGACGAGAGCACTAACACTAGGGTGCAACAATGATGAGTGAACTATATGAGTATAAGCATGCCATAATGATGCAATAACTCCAATCAACATAATAAACTTACCTGAACTTACCTGCGCATCCCGTAGGATCATCTTGGTAATTCACAACAGTGCAACATTTCTCATAACATAATTTAATCATGGCACGAAGTACATAAATCAATTCAAAAGCATTTGTACAAACTATCAACCATATATATATACACTATAAAAAGGAAAAGACCCACTCACCTGAGGTCCGCGCTACAACTCCCTAGCACGAATATCGAGGCGTCACAAACAATCGACGCCTAGAACAATTATCAAATCACGTCTCGGAATTTTTATCGATAGAACACGTAACTTACATAAACACATCCCCAAGGATGTTCTAGAATGGTTTGAAACCCATTGACCAAAAGTCAACTGTCGATCAAAGGTCTGCGGTAAGGTCCGTAACCCTACGTAACTCAATTCAGAAAGATCCGTACTTCAGATTCCCGATCCGTAAGTTTCTAAGATCCTCAAATATTACGTATTATAATGTACTAAAGTTTGGTGATGATCCAACGGTCAGATCGTCAATTCATATAAGGATTAAGTGGCGGTCTCTATCAAAATTATGTCCAAACGATGAGATTTCATCAATCGGACTTCACATATAGAATTGGGGTATCAAATTTAGCCTAGGAAGGTCAGGGGGTGCCTCGGCCCACGCACCGCCGCACACGGCGGTTGGCCTCCCTGACTTGCCGGAAAAATCAACTATTTCTAAAAATTCTCAAATTTTACAATAATGAATATCTCAATGAGTAGAGCAAGTTTTATACCTCTGGTCAAGTCCAATTTGGCCAGGAAAAGCTTTAAATTGCCACGAACCCGCCGGAACCCTAGAAATGGGTGGCTTTCGATTCGACTTCTCCGGTGCTCCGCCACCTCCAAAGTTGTTTGGGCTTTGTTCTACGCCTCAAAGGAAGTCTAATGATGGTGGTAATTGGAGGGAATCATTTCACAAATGGTGGTTCTCGCCATGACTCATTCGGAACCCCCCACGGGTTCGATGGTTTCGTTCTCCTCAAATCGAAGGTTAAAGGAATTGGGTTTTGGTTGGAAATGGAAGAGGTGTTGATGTTGAGTGACTTCCAGGTGGTGGGTGGCTATGAATCGCCGGAAAAACCGCCCAAAAGGGCATCGAAAAACATGGTGAAAGTTGGCCGGGTCGCACATGGGAAACGGGTCAAGGTGGATCTGGGTTAACTGCATCTCCCACTCTCTCCTTTCCCTCCTTACCCTTCGTCTGATTGGTCAGACTCTTCTCCCTCATCTCCTGATTCGTTCCTCACCTCCATCTCTTCTTCTCCGATTGGGCAGCTATGACCAATCCCTTCTCCTATGTTTCTCCTCCTCCCCGATTCCTTTCTTTTCCCTTCTCAGCCACACACATGTGGCATACCAATTTATCAGTATAAAATAGTATAATATAATTAAAATGGTGATTCTTTCAAAATACTTTCGGATTCGTAGCTCCGTAAAACTTTAATCGTACATCTGATTTTGATTCCGCTTGCTCCTACGCGTTAGTATCGTTGAGTACTTCAAGAATACGCTAAAAGAATATTTCATACATCTCACTATATGTTGGTCAACGAAAATCAATACCCTCGCCTCTAGGGCATTTTTGTAAATTCACATTTTAAAAATAAATAAAAACGTAAAATTAGGGACGGGTTGTTACAGTTATAAAAAAAGGTTTTTCGCATGTGAATAATAATGTGATTAAATTACATTAAATTAGTTGTCAAATGATTGGTTTTTTTTTTTAAACAAACGATATTATCTACGCTAAGGGGGAGGTGGTGTGCTTAGCCTCACAATAGGCTAGCAATAATGTGATCCAATCAATTCTTTATTAAATATTATTTTCTCTATTTTTAAACATGTTCAAAACATCTTAAGAGGCGTGTAATGCCGGTTATAGAAAATGTATTTCGCACACGGATAATAATGTGATTAAATTAGTTGTCGAATGATTGTTTTTTTTTTTTAACAAATAATATTATCTACATTAAGAGGGAAGAGGATGAGCTTAGCCTCACAATGGGCTAGCAATAATTTGATTCAATCAATTGTTTGTTAAATATTATTTTCTCTATTCTTAATGTAAATTCTATAGAGACCGATTTTATTATGTGAATTCAGCTGCTTTAATTGGTTTATGAGGGGTTTCTTTTAGTATGATCTAAGATTATTCATTTACTTCAAATATTTGACTTTCCTTTTGTCAATTTATGCATATAAATACATTTAAAACGTGTAAGTCGCGCGTAGCACGCCTTGATTCAAAAAATGTCTTCTGCATGCACATGAGCGCGTTCAAGAAGGCTAGTAAATAAATAAATTGGATGGTGGATACTGATCAAATCGCTAGATGCCTGCACTTATGTCCGCATAGTATATTTCTACGTCAAGGTGGTTTGCTACCCGCTTATTAAAGGTGGGGTCTATCCTCTCTGAGGATTTGGGGCATGCTTAATGAATCACCATTCGCTCGACTTATTCATCATACAATCAATCACTTAATGCCCTATTTAATTACAAGCACACACTACTAGGTTTGGTAGCATAATATACTTCTAGTGTAAACAACAATGTTTTAACCCATTCAGTGGAGTCGGCTGTATGAATCTTCGAAAGCCACGATTCACCAACAATTTCTTCTTATTTATTTATTTCTTTATCAAAAGTGAAAAACTATTAAAAAAAAAGTGGAATCTGGAAAGAACATTGATGCTTGCTTGTGCTCTTTTTATTCATGCATTTATTTTCTCTTGTTGAACTCGAAGTCTCCCCTCTTCAGGCTCCCAGCGCTTATTTTGTTGTTCCAGCAACACAAAGCCATTGACCAACAAATATGGTGTTGCAGTTGATGTTAGGGTTGATTTCAAAGAAGTGAGCAGTCAGCTTGAACTTGGCCATGATTCCATTGCAAGAATCCCCAGCTTCTACCCCATAAACTTTTTGGCATCTTAGAGTTGCTTTCACACCCCCAAACCCAACTACACCATCAAATATTCATAAAACAAAAATCAAACACAAAACACAACATATCAATATCCCATATAATCTCACAAAAGAAATTGTTATTAGCACTCCTAAAATGTCAGTCTGCATTTTCCCCTCATTTTGTAATTTACATTGGCAAGGGGTGTTTGCTTGATGACTTGCTAGAGTGCCAATAATAGCTCCCTAAAAAACGAGAAGATTTCATTTCATTTTATTTTACAAAAAACGATGATACGTGATTACCAATCATAATTGGACAATTAAAATTCTAATACCATAAAACTTACTGTCGCCTATTTGTTTGCCCTCAGCAAAGGAGATGATGAGAAAAAGGCAGAGCATGAGAACCAAATTAAGGGACTTGTTAGATATAACCACAGCCATTTTTGCTTTATTATGTGATTGTATATTAGTCTTAGAAAATAAGTGTGTTTAGAGTGTTGGGTGATGATTTGATGAGAGTGTAAAGCCATATTTATAGGTCGAGATTGAATGCCTAGTTAGAAGCCGGCTTGTCCAACGTCCATTTTCTAGCGTATTTGCTTTGGTTTCCCAAAGTAATTATATTTTTGTTTAATCAGTTTTTGTGATCGTGAACAACATGTTGTGTGTTTCAGGAATATTGCGCATTGGGCAGGCTTAGCTGCCTCTGTATAATTTGCTATGTCCGTCTCGCCCATTTGTCTCATTTTCTTGTTGTTTGCTGAAAACTTTTTAGTCTCCTAATATCTTTCTTTCTGAAATGACCTACAACAAGAAGGATTTAGGCTTATTTTAGCTACGCCTTCTAGAATTCGATTTTAATCTCACTCTATAACTCAAAAGTCATTTCATTTCCTGAAACTCAAAGTCGCTTCACTTTGCCCCTTGGAACTCGATTTTGATCCCATTTTGTCCCCTAAAACTTGAAAGTCGTCTATTTAAAACTCAAAATTCGCTTCACATTGCCTTAAATCTGTTAATTTCTTACGTGGGTTTGATTTAGGTGCGCCAAGCTAATAAATTTCTTTTTTATTTTTTTCATCTCTTCAATCTTTTAAACTTACATACTCTGATTGTTGAATGTTAACATATAATGGAGATTTATAATTAAATTTATTGCACATGTAGCAGTCTTAATAGGCGTTGGGTCCCACATATGTTTTAGGAGGTGACTTACAAGTTTTTGGGAGAAGAGAGTGTCACGCCCCGATCCCAACATACGTCCAAGATCAACACGTGACGTCACTAAATGCTCATAACTCAACGTACCCCGCCTTTTTGATATGTACAAAATATAATTCAAGATCCATATGCATACTAATTTTGCGTATACTTTATGGCTGCATCTAACATCCTCGTTAGACTGCCTACGTACCCTCAACCGGGATCAAGCCATTTGTAGTTCGTCATTTCACTACAATCGAATATTCATCACATAGATTGCTATGCCTCAACAATATATCACAATGCATATCATACAATATTACAAAGAACAAACGACGGAGCACAATCATATTCACTAGTCACAATGGTAACCGAGTCTAGTCATAATTACAATAACCATAGCCAACATCATTCCACAATCACATCAAACAATTATGCCAACCATCGCATCATCAATACCACATACCACTCATCGAAATGCAGGGCTAGAGCGACACAGTTCGGCAGAAGCCTACATCTTGGAAGAATGGGATTTCGAACTACACAACGGAGCCAAGACAACAAAGGGGATTCCAGACCATCACTCAACGGAATCCAACCCAGGATACGATTCCGGACCATCACTCAACGGAATCGCGAAGTAGAGGGATTCCGGACCATCACTCAACGAAATCCAAATCAGTATACGATTCCGGACCATCACTCAACGGAATCGTGGAGTATAATGTATAACACCACTCAATGAACCGAGACATGAATCAAGTTACAAAGACTCAACGAAACGAGAATGGCATAATGACACGAGGGGTGAAACATGTTTCGAAGCAACAAACCCCATGACAATGGGTTAACGGTCCACTATTAGTCCTCGCATTTCATTACATCAATCCAATCATACAATACAAACCATATTTCCAATGCACAAGTCAAATCATACTTAATGAAAATAGATCAATGGTCAGAAATAAAAATAACATTTCAATAGAATTTACATTTAATAAACATAGGTCTGTGGCATATATATATAATTCACATTTCAATATAAATGTCATTTATAACCCAAATCATATTCACAAATGATATTAATATAAGAAATTAAGGTAGTAATTACATCACATATATTTCAGTCACTCTCTAACCAATGTGACCCCACTAGACTTAACTTAGTATCCCGTGGTACTAGATTTAGTATTTAAAACTTTTCGAGACATATTGACCAAAAGTCAACTCTCGGGCAACGGTAGGGTCCACAACCCTGCGAAATTCGATCCGGAATATCCATACATCGGATTTCCGATCCATAACCTCCCAAAGTCCACATTATGCACATAGAACCATATACTAAATTCTCATCACGATCCAACGGTCGGATCTCCGCCAATTGCTAGAAT
The DNA here is from genome assembly GCA_035220775.1 of Malus fusca. Lineage (NCBI taxonomy): Eukaryota > Viridiplantae > Streptophyta > Magnoliopsida > Rosales > Rosaceae > Malus > Malus fusca. The sequence continues at coordinate 6,502,909 of CM069075.1, forward strand.
TAGGTAGCGGGTAACAATTAATTTTACAAACTTAGAAATCTAATTAGGGAAGATCCGTAAATCGGACTCCCGATCTGTAAGTTTCTATGATCCAAAAATATTATGTTCTATCACGCATTACGGTTTGGTAACGATCCAACGGTCGAATCGTTGATTCATATTTTGACTAAGTAAGGTATAGTAATGAAACTAAGTCCAAACTATCAAATTACGTCATAAGGTTATCAATTATGAAATCAAGGCATCTACTTGAACTTAAAAGGATATCGTTGGCCCACTGGCCAGGCCGCCGCCGAGGGTGGCGGTCGGCCGCCCCAACTTGCCTGAAAAAATCAACTATTTATAAAAATTACCAAAATTTACAGAGATGAAGATCTCAATGAGGGGAGTAATTTTCATACCTGGGCCGAAGTCCAATTCGGCCAAAAAACACCTGAAAACTGCCTCAATCCGCCGGAAAGCCTTGAATTTGGGTGTTCTTGAATCGACACCACTGGTGTTCCGCCGCCCCAATAGCTGTTTGGGCTTTGTTCTAGGCCTCAAGTAAAGTGTTTTGATGGTGGTGATTGAAGATAATTGTTTCAAAAATGGGTGGATTGCCGTCGGGTGTCCTCAAAGCCGACGGCTTCAGTTCTTCCAAATCCGAGCCCAATCAACTCCATTTTTTTTATGAGACAGGAAGGTGGAACAATGGTGAGTCATTTTCAGGTGGTGGCTCAACTCAAACGCCAGAATTTGGCCGGAGGAACCCACGGTTCCATTCCTTCCGTCCGGGTCGGGTCGCACGAATTGGGTAGGTATCTTTGATCCCATGCTTCTATCTCTCTCTCGTCCCCTCATTCCCCTCTCTGATTCGTCCCCCTGCTTCCTCTCTCCTCCCCTGATTCATCCCCTTCTCTCCTTTTTCTTCTGTTCCCCCTTATTTCCCCGCTCCTTCTATGCCCTCAAGCAGCCTTTTTTCTTCTTTTTTTCTTTAGCTGCCATTTGGCAGCTCTAATTTCTTTTTCTTTTTTTCAGCCACTCACGTGGCTTCTTTTTTCACAATATGCGATCGAGGTGTTTTCCATAAAAAAACATAAGTTGTAAATATAAACGCGTTGAAATTAATAATACGAATATATGTATTTTTAAATAATGAAATCCGGAAGCAAGATTTCACAGAGAGAGTCCACTGACCGAATTTTAAGTTTCAGATATTCAAGTGGTGACTTTTAAGTTAAAGTGAGCAAAATAAAATCAAAATAGGGTTACGGGGAGCATAGCTAAAATAAGCCAAGGAGTCATCAAGCATTGGTGTATATTGTCACTATGATATTTTGTGACAAAGATGGTTTTTTTTTTCTACATAATATTGCATGATTAACAAGTAATATCACGGTGGCACCCCTGTGCTACCTACCTTGGTCTCCTACAACTATATTACCCATTATTCTCATTTTTTTAACATGAAAAAGTGGTATCTTAATTTAAAGAATATTGTTCAAACAGGATGGTTGCATGCATTTTTTAGATGATGATTGTAATAGCATTCACATGATACTGATTATCATTGTTTACATGTGACAACACCTAATTTGTTCATATGTTTAATACTTTTTCATCCTATTGCACCGCTTGACAGAATAAAGGATGCAAGATCAAATTCATTCTATTTCATTTTTAGAAACTTATAGTGAGATATTGGAAGCAATTAAAAATAATGTTTTATATAAACTTAGGGGTGGTTTGTGAGTGAATGGTGTGAGGGGACGTAGTGGTTGCTAGTTAGGGCTTATTTTGGGGTTTAATTTTATGATGTTATTCTTCTCATCAAGGAGGAAAATATATATTGTACAAGATTGATTTACAAGGAAAGAAACACCAAATAATATCTATCCTAATTACAAGGATCCAAACAGGTAACTAAGCTAATTACAAAGGTCAACTCTCCAACACTCCCCCTCAAGTTGTTGCATAAATGTCGTTCATGTCCAACTTGACGAGAGAGTTGTAGAACGCTTAACTGGCAACAACTTTAGTTAAGATGTCCACTAATTGATCATCTGACTTTACGAACGGGAATTGAATAATATTCCCATCCAACTTCTCCTTAATGAAGTGCCTATCAAGTTCCACATGTTTCGTGCGATCATGCTGGATTGGGTTGTGTGAGATATCAATCGCTGCTTTATTATCACAAAACAAATTCGAAGCCGACATTGAAGGACACCCGAGTTCTTCGAATAACCTCTGAAGCCATAATAATTCACATACTCCTTTTGCCATACCTCTGTATTCCCCCTCTTCACTTGATAAAGCAACCACTTTCTGTTTCTTACTCCGCCAAGTCGCTAAATTTCCCCCCACAAATGTAAAGTAACCCGATGTGGACTGTCGATCAGTAATATTCCCTGTCCAATCTGCATCGGTATAACCTTCTATCCGGCAATGACCATTCTTAGAAAACATGATGCCTTTTCCGGGGCGGACTTTAGGTATCGTAGAATGCGTTCAACCGCACCCATATGCGTATCACTCGAGGAATGCATAAATTGACTAACAACACTTACTGCATGTGAAATCCCGTTCCTGGATTTCACTGTTATAATCTACGTATTGAGATTTTATATATATATTTTTTTGGGAATTTATATTAAATTATTTGAATTTAGATTTTAATTAAACTAGTTACGAAGAGTGAAGTTTAGAAATTGGCTATTTAAAATCCATAGACAGGGTGACCTTAAATATTTTTAGATAGAGTTCGATGTCATGAGCAAGTGGGGTGAAAACTAGGGCTGGGCAAACGGGTACAGGAACCGCGGGTAGGGGCGGGTAATGACGGTTCGGGGCGGGTACGGGCCGGTTCCTATTTTTAAAAAAGAGAAACGGGGCGGGCCGGGGCGGGTCTTTGTGATTTTCGGTTCGGGCCGGTTCCTGGAGTATAGGAACCGCGGGTACCCGGACCGGCCCGTTTGTAATTAAAATGAATGGACCAGATTGATGAATAAGCTACCATATCTAATCTGAGCCGTTGTTTTAGTTTTACCTAAGTTTTCTATCTCTCTAATCCCCGATTCCCGACCCTCTCACTCTCACTCTCTCAAACTCTCAGACCTCAGTCCCTCGACAGTTCCCGTCCCTCGACTCCCTCGACTCCAATCCCCTCACCAACCATCCAATCTCCTCGGCGAATACAACGGCACCACCCATCATCCTCCTCGACAACATCCAGAGAACCTAGGCCATCACCATTGCCGTCGATTCTCTCTCGTTCGACAGCAACCCCCGCCGTCGTGATCGCCATCACCCCATCACCGTCGTCGATGACACTGGTACCAGCCATCATCCCTCTAAAATTTAGGTAATTTTGAATTAGGGTTTTGTTATTAATTTTAATTTTGGGTGTAGGGATTTTAGGGTTTTTAAATTGGAATTTGGGATTTTGGGGTTTTCGGGATTTTAGGGTTTTTAAATTGGATTTTATGTTTGAAGATATGACTCCAATTTGTTATAATCGGTCCATTGAGGAGAAGCATGGACTTGGTAGCTACAAATCTCTGTCTTCTTAATAAAAACTATTCGGATTAGCAAAAACCTAGTCACAACTTTGTTGTTTTCTCCACAAGCTTGTACATTTAGTTTGGATTTTGATAGCATGGTGTTCACTATCCATTAGGCAGAAAAGGTGTTGGCTTTCTGTCCATTTTTTTCTCATGAACCAGTGGCTTCCCGTCTTGTTTTAATGATGTTACTTTGCCTACTTTCAGCTTTCTGCTCTTGGAGGGTATCTGGTTTGAGGTAGCTTTGGGCAAGATGGCAGGAAAGAAGGGATAAAAAGGACGGGTCTTCGGATGACAGACGGTCTAATGCTGATGAATAGGTTTTCATATGTTGACTACGCTTGAATTGGAACATAGAAACTGCAAGTTACTTTCTGGATTCCTTGAGTGTGCTTAGTAAAGAAAGTGTTTTCTCTTTCATTTTCCAGTCTTGATTTCGTTACGACTTATAAGATTTACTGCTAGTTATTAGATCCGTTCATTGTTTTCTGGGATGTGGTTTTACGTTCACACAACTTCTGCATTGCCTAGTGAATTAAAGTGAAAGAATGCCATAGTATAATAACATGATGATACTTCTCAGCCTTTTTGGTCTTTTGTCGGTCAACAATCTGTGTGTTGTGTGTTCACTTTGTTTAATTGTGCTGCCTGCTTGTGTTTCCCATCCCAGAGAGTAATTATTTGCTTTGAACCAATCAGAAAGCAACAAAGTCAGGGTTTAAATTATGGTTTAAAGTCAGGGTTTAATTATTTGCTGCCTGCTTGACATTTTTTCACTGTTTCTAATAAAATCTGTTTATGTTATGCAGGACACACCTCTGGAGAAGTTGGAGTCGGACACACCTTGGTTAGTCTGATATAATTCAGTGGCAGAGGCAGAGGCTCTCTCTTTTCTAGCGGAGTTCCAGTGGCAGAGGCTCTCTCTTATCTAGCGGAGTTCCAGTGGCAGAGGCTCTCTCTTTTCTTAAACAGGTGGTTTTTAATAAAAATGTTGTCACTAATAAGACTGCAGTATTGCAATCTGTTTTGTGCAAACTGCAATCAATGTAAACTGGAATCTGTGCAATCTGTGTAAACTACAATCTGTGCAATATGTGCAATTTTTTTCAAACTGTAATCTGTGATTTTTTCCATACTGGAATATGTGCAAACTGTAAACTGGAATCTGTGCAGTTTTTTCAAACTGCAATCTGTGCAGCAAACATTTTTAAACAGCAAAAAAAAAAAAAAAAAAAAAGGGACCCGTGAACCCGGATCGAACCGGCCCGTTTCAACCGGGCCGGGTAAGGTCCGGTTCCTATTTTCAGATTTGTAATGCCCGGCCCGGCCCGCCCCGTCTCCTTTAATTTAGGGTCCGGTCCGGTCCCTTCAAAAATAGGCCCGGCCCGGCCCGTGCCCAGCCCTAGTGAAAACCGCCCGTGAAACGAGATTTTAATGAAGTACGAGTATTTTGGTAAATTTAGTTTAGTCCAAGATATTTTGGATGTTTGGCCACACCCTTGGGCCCACGCCTTTTTTTTTCTGCTGCGTTTTCTCTCCGGGGAGTGGGAGAAAACTCTAGAGAACTTTCTTCCCTCTCTGTCTCATTTTTCTATTTTTGGTGGGGGTTTGCAGAGGGAAAGAAGTCGTCACTTCCCACCACCTCTCTCAAATTCATCTCGCCGTCGATCACCATCACATACGGCTTTCCTCCATCTTCCAACACCATCTCCCTATGATATAGATCGACTCTTCACCCCAGCTTAAATCCAGTTGTATAAGTGGAGACACATGACAACTAGAACTGAAGGAGGGAGAGAAGTGACAGAAAAGGCAAGGTTGAGAAAAGGAAGAAAGGGGTCGAAGAAGGTGGGTCTGAAGCATGAAATAAACATGGTTTTGTGTGTTGTTATCCAATGGGCGGAAAGCCTTGGTAGTTGTTCTCTGATTCTTTTGATTTCTTATATGGTTATTTACTTGGATGCTACTATGGGAAATTAGTCTTATATGCAGTTGTTGTATGTGCCAATACCTAAACCCTAGTTGAGATAATACCTGAAAGTGATATTTTGTATGGCATCAATTTTTGGGTGGAGTCAATTACCTGTCATATATTAGCCCTGTTTTTCAAGACTAGTATTATGCATATGCTTGTTTTTATTTGTCATCCATACAAAAGTCGAATGGACTGCTTCGGTATAAAAGTTGAAATGACTATTGGTTCAATTTATTTGATACCCTTTTATAGTTCCTTTTGGATCAAAGTGATAATCTGTTCATGACATACACTTGATTAACTGGTTTAAGAAAGATGTAGCAGAGGTAGTTTCCTCCGAGAGTGAGAGAATCGGCTTTAGGGTATGGCACTGTGCTCAAGTATAATTAACCAAAAGCATTCCATTAGAAGTCTCTCTCCATATATAAATATTTGTAACATATGAAATGAAATATTCGGATAAGTTTGCACAACGTAGTTAGTGCTCTTTCTAATGGTCCCTTTCTCATTATATTTGTACCATTATTTATTAAATTATCCAGCATCTTGATTTAGTCATTTAGTTTTCAAGATGGATGTTTAAGAAGCAGCTATGTGGTGGCACATTCGGTGAAGTGTACAAAAGATGAGTGCTTCATGGATTTGTGCTAAATTATGATTAAGTATGGATTAATTTGATTTTAGTTTTTGAATTTGTGTGTGTTATTGTTTGGTGTGATTATTAGATGTTGTTGTTTATGGTTGCGGTGGTTGGCGTTATAATTAGACTTGTTGATCAGTATGGCTAGAGATTATTATTGTGATTCGTCGATGTTCTTTGAAATATGGATAGAGATTTATGTTACGATTTGGCAAATATTCCTCGTAAGGTGACACCTGTAGTGTAGTATTATGTTGAGGCATGATGAGTTATGTGATGAATGTTCGAGTGTGGTGAAAATGTGAACTACGAATGGCTTGATCCCTTTTGAGGGTACGTAGACAGTCTAACGAGAGGTTAGATGCAGCCATAAAATGTACGAAAACTACAATGCATTTCAAATATTGAATTATGCTTTGTCCATATCCCGGAGGTGGGGTATGTGAGTTATACGGGTATTTGGGAACGTCACGTGTCGATCCTGGACGTATGTCGGGATCGGGGCGTGACACTGCATATGCAATATTAGGCCTGGTATGAGATAAATAAATTAACCTCACAACTAACCTTTGATAACGCGGTTAGTGTGAACTTGATTAGGGTGCACGGCAAGATGGTGATTTTGGACTATAGGGGTGTCAACCGGTTTACAATCAAGCATTCCGGTTTCGGCTAACAAGTCAAGAACATATTTTCTTTGAGATAGAAATATACCCTGTTTAGATCGAGCTACTTCTATACCCAAGAAATATTTCAATCCACCAAGATCTTTCATCTCGAACTTAGTTGCTAAGTAATCATTCAGGCTTAAGATTTCCTCTTTATCATCACCCGTAACAATCATATCATCCACATAAATAATAAGTGTCGTCAATTTACCCATTCGACGTTTCAAGAAAAGTGTATGATCAGAATTGCTTTGCCTGAACCCATACTTCCTCATAGTCGTCCGGAACCTACCAAACCATGCCCGAGGGGATTGTTTCAATCCATACAATTCCTTATTCAACTTACACACCATTCCGGGTTGTGAAACCGATGCATAACCAGGTGGAATATCCATATACACTTCTTCTTTAATATTACCATGTAAGAAAGCATTTTTCACATCAAATTGTTGTAATGGCCAATCCAAGTTAGCCGCCAACGAAAGTAACACTCTTACCGTATTAATCTTTGCTACCAGAGCAAATGTTTCTGTATAATCAACACCATACGTCTGAGTGTATCCATTGGCCACCAATCGTGCTTTGTATCGTTCAATTGACCCATCAGCTTTGTACTTGATGGTGTACACCCATCGACATCCCACTCCCTTCTTTCCTCAGGGTAGCAGAACTAAATCCCATGTTTGATTTTTCTGAAGTGCATCCATTTCTTCCTCCATTGCCTTGGTCCATCGATCATCAGATAATGCCTCCTTCAATGAACTTGGTGTGCTATCATTGGATATTTCTTGTACAAAAGCTTTGCTGGGTTCTGATAATTTATGTGGTGACACATAGTTGGCAATGGGATATTTAGAGCCTTTTGTTGTTTCCGGTGAATATCGATTGGGTGGCTTTCCCAGGTTGTGCCTGAAAGGTAACTGATAATTCGGAACATCGGATACATCAATAGGGATAGTAGATCTTACCTCATGAATATTCTCTGGAGTATGGTCATCTGACGGTACTATATTTTGAGACGAGGGGGAGTAGTATTAGTAGAGGTTTCAAGATCGACAAGTGGCAGCACTATTGCCGTGGGTGAGGACGGCACTGCCGTGCCTGCCGTTGGTTATGTGGGTAGCGATGCTGCTTTTGTTGGCTGGGATGGCACCGCAGCCACTGTGGGCTCGATTACTGGCTCCGTTAATAGTGGCAACGAAAGATCAGTGGTAGCAGCCATGGTCCAAACCTGCTCGTCATGCAGTGTCTCCCCTTGAAGATGAGGGTTGGAAGAAGCCGGAGAGTTATACATCTCAAACTCAGAAAAAAGTAACATCTATGGTAGTATACATCCGACGTGAATGAAGATGGTAGCAACGGTACCCTTTCTGATGTAGTTCATACCCCATGAAAACGCAACGGATAGCACATGGGTCAAGTTTTGTCCGTTGATTTTTATGTAGATGAACAAAGGCAACACATCCAAAAACTCGCGGTAGGAGCACCAAAATGGACGGTAGAGGAATGAATGTAGCAAGAACTTTCAAAGGTGTAAAAAAATTCAATACTTTGGATGGCATGCGGTTGATAAGGTAAGTGGCAGTCTGAAGAGCAACATCCCAAGAGGAGCGGGGACCATCCGCCCCAATCAATAATGATCGAGTCGTTTCTAATAGATGGCGATTTTTGCGCTCAGCCACCCCATTATGTTGAGGAGTCTGATGACAAGTAGTCTCGTGGATTATTCCGTGATTAGTTAAATAATGTGTAAAATCATTATTAACACATTCACCACCATTATCAGAACGCAAAATCTGGATTTTAGTAGAAAACTGTGTCTGAACCATGGTGTGGAATGTCTTAAACACCAGAAACACATCACTTTTATGCTTAAGAAGGTATAACCATGTCATCCGTGTGCAATAATTTATGAACGTTACAAACCACCTAATACCAGATGAAGTAGTAATCGGAGATGGTCCCCAAACATCCGAATAAACAAGACCAAAAGGAATAGCACTTTTATTAGAATTCAACGGATAAGAAACACGATGACTCTTGGCAAGTACGCAAGTGTCACATTTAAAGTCTGAAACCGAACAACCAACAAATAAATCCGGAAACATATACTGTAAATAACTGAAAGACAGATGACCCAAACGGCGATGCCATAACCATATCTGACGCCGTTTGTGATCAACGGCTCCTTGGGCGAGATTGACTCGTCTTGTACTGACATCGTCCACAAAATAGAGATCCCCCATCTTAGTACCAAGACCAATTATCTCCTTCCTGAGAATATCCTGAATAAGACAAAACTTCTGATACAATAGTACATAACAGTTCAATTGCTCAGTAGCTTGGCCAGGAGACATCAATTTATGCTTTAGTGAAGGTACAAGTAGTGTATGCGACAAAGAGAGGGTAGGCATGAGGTGTACAGTGTCAGCGCCAGTTACCGGTTAGGTGACACCATTAGCATTAGTAATATTTCGTCGAAGTGGAACAATATCACAAGCTAAATTAGTGGGGTCATAGGTCATATGGTATGTGGCACCGAAGTCAATGATCCAACTGGACTGAGTGTCACAATTATTCATATTAAAAGCATAACCACAATTACTTGTGGACTCTGGAGGCATGTCGGAAGAACTCGAAACAGGAGGATTCATGGTAGGGTCAATTAGGATAATAGTGTTTAGTATAGGGGTATGATCGGTTAGGATCAAATGGTTTCCATCATGGAGTGGTGGTAAGTTCTCCATAGGAGGGCCGAGTTTGCTTAAGGGAACGGGTATAGCAGAAATGTGATTAGGGCTTATTTTGGGGTTTAATTTTCTGATGTTATTCTTCTCACCAAGGAGGGAAATATATATTGTACAAGATTGATTTACAAGGAAAGAAACACCAAATAATTATATCCTAATTACATCCTGATTACAAGGACACAAACAGGTAACTAAGCTAATTACAAAGGTTAACTCTCCAACAGTGGTGCGTGCCATCTCCAATGCCCGAACTTGTAAATGTGATTTAATTTGGCTTATTTTTTTGACAAATTGTAATTTATATTTAATTGAGTATGTAATTGATCTTGTAATTATCATACAAGATCTCGTGTCGATTAGTTTTATTAGTCCAGCCTTTTAGGATTAGATTGGTCAGTCAAAAGATGATTGCTAGATAAAATAAGGGGATTGGACTTGAAGATTACTTGAGGAGGAAAGACTTTCTGGTCCAGGAAAAGTGTGTATGGTCACCTATTTAATAGGTCCTTCACACTCAAGGGAGGACATCTTTTGCAACGCAAAATATCCATATTGCATTTGAGTGAGCAAATGAAGTTGTTCTGCACTTTGTTCAAATCCGTTGTGTGCGACCCTGACAAGGCTCGCTTGGTTGTGTACCTAAGTCATATATGAATTTGGGAAAGTCTTCATCTTTTCCCTAGTGGATTATTGCTGGCAATCTTGCGCAAGGGTTTTCCTTCTTTGAGGTTTTTCCCTTGTAAAGCTAATTTTTGTGTGTTCGGTATTTTTCTATTTTGCTTTGTCTTTATCAGTTCTTTGCACAGAACGAGATTAAAATTGACATTCAATCTTTTAGTTTGAGTTCTTGGTTTTACTTTACATTTTCAGAACTCTTAGCCCATGAATCGAACAATATTTACAATTACTTCGACGATGATGTGAGTCTGCAGCCAACAGAAAATATTGCAAAAGCGGCTGAGACTGATCACAGGAAATCTGCCTAAATGTCAGTTTAGCGGTGTATTGTATTCAGATTTATTTAGACTTTTGCAACAAAAAATTTATGTGATAGACTTTTGTAGATTTCTAATTGACTATTAGAAACTTCATGAAAATTACTACTTTTAAAAAATATACTTCTACAGATCTTTCAGTTTGGTAATCTAATTGTAAACAGTTATCATACACTCACATACCTAGATCAAGTCAATTATGTCACTCTATTTTGATACCTAGTTTGTAACTAAATTAGGTTGTATAACGCTTAATGAGGTAATGATTGTTAAATTATACAAGAATTTCACATCAAAGAATTGACACATTTAAATATGACTTGTATATCTTCTTCGTTTCCTTGTGATAGCTGCTAAGGTCTTTTTTCCATAGTTTGTAGGCCCAATCAGATAAATGGTCTCTGTGGTGCTAATGTAATCGGAAGATGGTCTCCGTGGTAAAAAAATTAGGATTTAAACCCTAGTGATGTTAGTCCATTAACAAATTTAATCCATAAGTGATTTTTCTGTTAAATGTCCGTTAAATAGGGGTAAAAATTTACACCTTCTTCCTTGTCTCTCTGCTCTCTCTCTCTCTGCAATTTGTATTTTCTTGCCTGAGGTCATCATTGGCAGCGGTCAGAAGTTGAGGTTCTTTGAACGATTGTGAGAACGTGAGCTTCTTCGGAATTCTTTATGTAATATCAATAATAAATTGGGAAAGTATCTAATTTAAATAGCAAGAGAACCCAATTATTTTAAGAGCAGGAAGCAACTAAATAAATAAATATGAAAAAGGAAAGGAAAATCTGAGAAAGATGGGGCAAGTGATTACCCCAATAACCTTGACGTATTGTCCGTCAACGGCACCTCTAAGCTCAGCATCTGGGTACCTCCTCACAAACCCTACCAGCCATTTTCTTCCCCAAACACAATTCCAGACAACAACCACCAGCACCGGCACAAGAAAGAGCTCCACCGCCACCAACATCACCCATTTCTTGACGGCCACCATCAGAAACCCACCCACCAGCAACCCCATCGCCGCCACCACCATGAACAACCAAACTGCCACTTTCGACACCCGAAACTCCACTTGCACCTCCTCGCTCAAAGTGGTCACCAACGAACCATACAACAGTTTGCTCATCGAGCCAGTGTATTCCAGCTGACCGGACAACCTTCTGGCCCAGGAACTTAGTGGGCCCGAGCCCAATGGCCCGGAGGTGATAAGGCTAGTAACCTGGAGCTGTGGAGTCAAGGGGCCTAAGGATTTCTTAGAAATCTGATAGGAGTTGGGTCCCGATCGAATGGATCCTCTATTGTGTTAGGAGGAGGAAGAAGGGCTTGAGCCTGAGAGCTTGGAAAGGGGTGGAGGTCCGCTGGATGGGGCAACGGCTGCTGTCAAATTCCGAAGAAGCTCACGTGCTCACAATCGTTCGAAAAACCTCAAGTTTTGGCCGCTGCCAAGGAAAGAGGTGTACATTTTTACCCTTGTATTTAACGGACATTTAACAGAAAAATCACTTATGGACTAAATTTGCTAACGGACTAACACCACGAGGGTTTAAATCCTAATTGTTTTACCACGGGGACCATCTTCCAATTACATTAGCACCACAGGGACCATTTATCCGATTAGGCATTTTTCTTTTTTCCTTAGAGATTCATACATGAAGGATCTCATAAACTAAACACAATCATTCCTTTCTTCTGCTTAACCAAACAAATAACTCGTGCGCAAAGCAGCTCATGTAACCATAAACAATAACCTATTGATGACTGCCTTAGAATCAGAGATCTACGAAGAACGCTTTCACAAGCCAACATGGTCGCTCACATGAATTACAATATATCAAAACAATTACATAAGGCTTGGTAAATATTTAAAGAGAAGTGGATATTTAAACAAGGAACACTAGTACAAAAGTTTATTTGATTTGATGTGTTATATAAAACGGAAAAAGTTGTTGCAGCCATATATATAGCCCATGCAGCTAGGCAACATTGCGTTAACATTGATGACGGATAACAATGTTATTTTATTTGATTTCCATCAGTTGACAAGGTAAAGAAATAACTCATCAAGGAAATATCAATTACTAGAGGAGAAATGATGCCTTAGACGACATCAAAGCTCATCCTCTTTATTCATACAAATAAATTATATAATTTTCTGAACTGGGTATGAACTTGTCGCAACTTATCAGTTCACAGTCCCTTCAGTACAAAGCCACTGACCGACAAAAAAGTTGTTTCAGTTGAGATTAGGGTTGATCAAAAGGAAGAAGTCAGCACCCAATTGAAACTTTTGAATAACCAATTCACATGTATCACCCTCTTCTGCACCATAAACTGAGTAGCAAATTACAGCCTTTTCTGCAAATTCAAGTGGAACATTGCGTTGCATTAAGATAGAAACTTGAAACTTCTTTTAATATTTGTGAAACTAAAAATAATTCATTTAAACTCAATAAGTAAAAGTATATATAGAGGATGAAAATAAAACTAGTGGAGTAAATATTCTTACTGCCCAGCTGTCTACTCTCAGTAATGAAAATCATCAGAACAAGAGAGAGCACTAGAATCAAGTTAAGAATTGTTGCCATTTTGTTGCTAGACTTAGCCATCTCCACCTTAATTTCCCCTCTTTTTTTAATCAACTGTTGAATTATAATTAGTTAGTTTTAGTAAGAAGCTAATTGTGTTTAGTGTTGGGTGAAGGTTTGAGGACAGTGCAGAGCCATATTTATAGCTAGTTAGGTAAAGAACTAGATATGGTTGCCTACTTACAACTACAAGACGGCTAATCCAAAATGATTACATATATTTGTTTAATAAATCTTATCTAAACTGTGTTGTGTATAATGCGAATATTGCGCAGGCTTTGCCGCCTGTGTTTATTTGTCATGTCCTGCGCTCACCAATTTCTTTCTCGTTTTCTTCCTTCTTTTCTGTTTTCGTCTAGTGTTCTCTTTTCCATAATTAGGATCTTTTCTGTTTTATTGGCATTAGAATGACCTACAATACATAATTCACATGTATATAGTTGGGATAACATCAGATTTCGACTCGAGCAGACAGCGGCAACCGCTTTGCGCCAAAGGGATGTAGGGTAGTCCTCTTCCATACTAAATTAATAAGAGGGAGGCTCAACAGAGATCATCAACCACCAGATTAGCAAGGTTATGAAATAAATAGGATATTTTTTTTTTTTTGGAATCAACAACTACAGGATCTGGGGCTTTTGGAGGGATGGACCGTTCTATTAGAATGAAATTACAGGGCGCTTATCAATCGCATTTCTTCTATATTAAATTGTATACCTAAGTGACTTCTCAAGGCGCTTATCAACCGCATTTCTTCTATATTAAATTGTATACCTGAGTGACTTCTCGTATGCTGGTGGCATACCGTACCGTATTGTGTTGAACACACACAAAAGCTGGAAAAGAGAACCTGTGAGTACTATTCAGTTAGGATGTCCCCCCCCCCGGCGAAATTATTAGATATTTGCCTTTATGACCTACAATACATAATTCACACGTATATAGTTGGAAAATGTTATCCCAATTTTAACGTATATAGTTGGAAAATGTTATCCCAATTTTAAGTTCCTATACCATATTAATTAGTTATGAATTACATATACATATGACAAGTTGACAACTATATATAAGCTTATTTACAATATCTCTAGAAACTCAACTCAAATCTCACTTATTCCTATAAAATTCATCAAATTTTGTCATTGAATTCCTTAAACTTAATTCGTATCTCACTTTGTTCCTTACCTTTAAAATTATTAATGGGGCACAAATAGACGTCCCCCCCTCCCCCCCTCCCGGCCCTCGTAAAGTCGGGGGCCTTGTTGGCTTGGGGTCGCCCCAAAGGCACAAAGTAGAACTCATGTTGAGATGTGTGTCACGTGCACCTAAGTTTTTTTGTTAGAGTTTCATTTTTCTTAATTTGAAAAATAATTTTCAACGTAAAAATATCTGATTTTTGTTAACTTTGTAGGCACATATCTCAGCAATATAAGGGGTCTTATTTGGGAAGATTGCCATGGTGGATAGAGTTTTTTTTTTCCAACTAACTGCATACTGGGTTTAAACCCTCTCTTTTATCTATAATTTATATGAATTTAGTGTTAGTTATCTATCGTTTTTTTTAAAAGGGTCTCATTTATGTAAACAGTTTTCACGTATTTATTAACGGATTTTGATAGTATGAGACAAAGTGAGATACAAATTACGTTTTATATAGTTCAATGGTAAAATTTGAATTTCAAAGAGAAAAGTGGGGAACTTAAGCTGAGTTTAGGGAGGGTGCAGATGTAATCAAGCCCAACTAAATTTGGCATCGTACAATTTTATACCAGACTGTATTTACCAAGAAGAAAAAAAACCCAAAACCATCAAAATCGCTAACACCCTGCCAAACTTCCATGAAATGAAACGAAGATTTGAGAAATTGGGAGGGATTAGGGATATTGATGGGTTTGGCCTTTTGACCTAGATGAATTATATTATTAATGTGGACGGTGAGGAGAAAGAATGTGTTTTTTAAGTAAGGAGAACAAAATAAAAAAATTAGGACAAAGGAAATTCGGAAAGTTGCATGTGTGCACTTCATGCATAATGTAGCTTATAAAAATTTGACTAACATACATCGATCATATGTATTTGATAAGTCGATATCTAGATTTAATTGTCTTAGTTGTATCAGTTAACATTTGGGACCCGGCTTCTCTGCCCTCCCACTTCCCATACACTCTCATCCCCTCATATTTTGTGCGGTCACGGTTAAACCACGTCAACATTTTATATTGATTTTTTTATAGAGATAATAAGACAAAAAGCTATTGTACTATAAAATGTTGACGTGACTTAACCGTAACCGCACAAATAAGAAGGGATGGGAGTGTATGGGAAGTGGGAGGGCAGAGAAGCTAGGTCCGTTAACATTAGCAACTCGTAAATACGATATGAAACCCAAGAAAGAAAGAAAGAAAAAGGTTGAAATACAGAGAAAAAGAAGAGTCTATCCTAACCTCATTCCAACTAATACTGAGGCCTTTTGTGATAAAACTTCATACATGTCGGATTGTGCATGTGGTAATGAACAAGTTGCTGACAATATCGATGTATTGGAAGTGCATCTTTGGCCCCTCTCTTTGATAATTTGACATGGTATCAAAGCCAGGTATCAGGGCCAGAGATGGGCCCGTAGTACCACGTGATGGGTGGGTCTCCTTGGCCTCGCACGATGATGGTGGGTCCCTTGGCCCTGCATGTTGGGTGAGTCTCCTTGGCTCCACGTGGTTGCCGATGTGTGGATCTCCCACGTGACCCACTAATTGGGTCCTACGTGAGGGGCGGGTTGAAATATCCCACATCGGACACAGAAAAAGAAGGGTTTAAATATTCCAAAAAAGAACGGTTTAAATATTCCAACCAACTCCCACTAATGTTGATGTCTTTTGTGATAAATCCTCACACCTATCGGATTGGACAAGTAGGTAATTAACAAGTTGGGGATAATATCAGTGTAGTTGGAAGTAAGATCGTCACTTATTCTTTTTTTGTACCATGTGGGATTGTAGAGACTCATATGTCCTATGATAGCGAAGTCTCCTTGGCTGCAAACACTAGCATCAGCCAACACATGCCGTCAGTTGACACCAAATGCAAATGCCTGAGTATCGAAGGTCGAAACGCAGTGAGTTGCAAGGACATTCCGAACCATTTTGCGTCGGACAACTCACAACCATTAGGTAAGGTAATCCGTGAATTAAGAAATTTGGAGAAAAAAATTCAAAACTATTTTACAAGGCGTCCGTGAATTTTTTTTAAAGAAAATTGGAATGGGATGCTTTTACGGAAGGATACTACTACAGATGTTGAATTAATTTTCTGCGTTATAGTACTCTTATATAGAAGAGGGGAACAATATTCATGTCAATCCATGGATATATATAATGTGATGAAATAAAATCATCACAGGCAGCAATACTATATATTGGAGAAAAGGAAATCGTTGAGAGGACATGAAAGCTAGAGTATAACTCGCTCATCCTCTTTATTTTATACAATTATATAATTAATTCTCTCAACTGAACACGATCAATCGATTAATTGAAACTTAATTCACAGTCCCTTCGGTACAAAGCCATTGACCCACAAAGAAGGTGTCGCAGTTGAGATTAGGGTTGATAGAGAGGAAGGAATCAGAAGTCAGTTTGAACTTTTGAATAACAGATTCGCATGTATCACCCTCCTCTGCACCATAAACTGACTCGCAAACTACATCTCCCTTCTCCCCGAATCCAACTGCAACATTAATAATGCATGTATCAGATATGAGAAGTTATATAGTTTTTTTACTAATATTTATGTATATACGAAACTAAGAAAAACAAGCATATATGAATAAATATTCTTACTGCCGAGCTGTCTACTCTCAGCAATGGAAATCATCAGAACAAGAGAGAGCACTAGAATCAAGTTAAGAGTTGTTGCCATTTTGTTGCTAGCCTTAGCCATCTCTGCCTTCTTAATCTCTATGATTAATATTAAGTAAAAACTGTGTTTTCTCTGGGTGGTTGTGCTTTAGAGAGTGGCTAGGAGTGTGTATTTATAGATAGAGAAAAGCCCACAAAACAAAGTTTGTGATCGAAAGCTAGGAGCATTGTAAACTTTGATTCTTGGTTCAAGAGGGACGGCTTCTACATTGTTCAAGAGGGCCGGTTCGGTTAACATTGAGCAGAACACATGCACGAATAAAAAAATCGAAAAAGGGCTCATTGCAGGCCATGGTATAATTTTGTGGATCAATGTTGCATGAGACAATTACCAGCCGTCTTACATTTTTTTGGTATTTCATAGTTTATTTGATAGTATGACTTAAAAAATAAGAAAATAAATTATATAACTTGGGGACACTGATAAAGTTACATGAGTGATCACCATCAATTTTGCATGTGTAAACTTCAGTCTGTGACTCGGTTAAATAAAATTAACATAATATTCATCATCTCCATCTTTATGTGATAGCATCCTAGCTATGTATAGGTTAGGTTTGGTTAGTTTATTCGACAACATACTAAATGAGTAATTAAATCCCATAGTGTGAATTTAATTGTCCAAGCGTAAAAAAAAAGAAAAAAAAAACAGAAAGAATGTCTCCATATGAAAGATAATTGCATACAAATATTATGTAGGGAGTATTGGAAGCTACTAAAGCACACAAGTAACGATGTTTCGTATTCTTTCTTTCTATACGATTCTCAAATATCAAAGTAGCTGATTTTAATGATCTGAGAATCAAAAGGTGAAGACAAGTTAAGAAGTGAAGATTTGTTAGTGCTACTCTTAACTAAACTTTTTCTTCTGTCCTTTGATAATTTGGGGATGTTTATGCATTCTTTGCACAATTTTAATAGTGTCTAATTTGTAACCAAGTATCCCTATTGATTTTATTCTCGATTTATAATTTGAAATTTTTTCTTGTCCTCGGAGCTAAAACTCAAAAAATTAAAAATGACAAAATAGAAAAATAGAAAAAATTTCTGGTATTTTGCTAATCGGAGCTAAAGCTCAAAAATTTAAAAATATAAAAAATGCTCAGAAAAAATATGTTCGTAAAACAGAAACATATACGTACTCCAATGAATGTGTACTAGACCATTAGAAATGGAGATAAAGCTCAGAAAATTAAAAATGTCAAACAGTCTATACTTGCTCAAAAAATTAAAAATGCCAAACACTCTATACTATAAGAAATGATCAGAAAAAATATATTCGTAAAACTAACGTATTTTAATGGATCATAAAACGTGTAGTTCATTCGAATTAGAACAACTTGTAAAATAATCGATTACTATATAGTTAAAATAGTCAATTTATTTTGATCGAGCCGCCTAATTTCATTCCCATATGTCCAATGGAGTGGCGTATTTAACTAATTCAATTCCTAATTTTACTTTCTTTGTAGTAAATAATAAACACAATAAATTGAAATAACAAAACCGTTCTCTTATTCATGGTTTTCATTTTATCTCCACAATCTGTACAATTTACATAAATGATTCCATCCGAGTTAACTCAATAATTGAGTTGTCCGTTTCAACTATCTGTTTCCATGACGCTCGTCAACGGAGCAACTCCCGAGTCCCGATCAACTCTCTTAACTTTTTTCCGCCGGAAAAATTCCGATCTCCGGCGACCTTAGCCCTGACCCCAACAGTTCAAGTACATGACTTTTTGGATAGACTCGTCCGCGTGGTTCCGTCTCTCCTCGCAATTCCCCAACACTCCGGAGAAATCCGATCCAACTGCGCCGGATAACGGTCGGAGATCCGATGATGCGTCGCCGCCAGCGAAAGATGATCGCCTCCGGTTTAGCTGAAAGGATTTAAGGCCGGATTTCCACTTATGTCCATGGTCGACAGGGCCTTGCACCACCGCCACGCTCGCCGCCATCCACACTCGACTCAGTTGATTCATTGTACAAAGATCTCTTAACTTGAAAATTGAAGGTGAGATGATCGCTTTGTTTGATGATGTGTGTTTTTGAGAGGTTGGTTTGAGCGTTGTAATGAGGAGACAAAGGCGGTTATTTATAGGCAAAGGTGGGAAGTGATACTGCGTTTCGTGAAACCGGTGGTTTATGGGTGAGTGGGAAGTGGTTTTGGGAGATAAGTGGTGACTTAGTTAGGCGTGGTGGCCCATTTGTTTTGGCGTTTTCTCTTTGTTTTGGAGGTATCCATGATTCCTAAAATTTCATAATTGATTGTGTCCAAACTTCACATTGTGATTTTATCCTCAGTTTCTCGCCGATTTTGATTTGTGATGTGATGTTAATATTCTTTTTTGTTTTTGCAAATTGATGTTAATTATGTTCATTCAGTTTAGGAGATTATTTATTGTTGATTGTGAGCTTAATTTTCAGAATCTCCAATACGTGTGTTTCACTAACGAACAAACTTCGTAATTGAAATTGTTATATTTTTAATTATTATTTAAATAATATATGTATATATTTATTTATATAAAATCATTTAATTTGGAGATGGTTTAGTTATTCGTGTGTGTCAACTAATAGATAGTTTGGATAATAAATAGTGTTCTCATGATGAGTCATCTATGTGTTGATGTATATGAATTGCTAAATGTTCTCTTAAGTGACTGATCATTGACAAATATAATTTTTAGATAATGATATTGAAAATTAACGTCCAATTATAAAGTTGAACTGGTAAATATACGTTAATTATAAATGGGAGCAGGGGCAGAGCCACCAAGGGACTAGGTAGTCCCCGGCCCATCCTGACTTCATCTGAGGTGTGAACCTCATGGAAGAAGATGAAGCAAACGACGTCGTTAAGCTGTTTTGATTTTAAATTTTTTCGGCTGTCTAATGAAACGATAAGTTTGGCAGGAGAGTTTTAAAAGAGATGTGCAATTTTAAATGGAAAAAGCAACCCCACTTCTTGTTCGATTCTCTCACCTAACAGTAATATACACCCTATAATTTTCTAAAGCAACCCACCTTTTTTATTTGCAGACCTCTCCCCCTTTTCCTTCTTTTTCTACTTCTTTGTATTTTCTTTAGCCTTCCACAACCTACCTCTTACTTGGTTGTCTGGGTTTTTACATTTTTTTCTTCTTAGTATTGAATTTAAGAGAATTTTTTCAGTTCTGTGAGGATTACACAAATTGCATATGTCAACATGTTATGAATTCAAATTTTTACACACTCATACACACACCCACACACACATATTTGTGAAAGGCCCCTCCTCATTCAGAATTATGGCTCCGCCACTGAATGGGAGATAAGTAGGTACCCCTGGAAGAACACACGCATTATCCTTTCAAAATGAACAGTACGTGTGTTTTACATGTGAGGGAACGTACTTGTCCTCCGCAAAAAATCAATGTAGTTTTATTAAACGTATTTCATAATCAAAATTGTTCATACTTAGTCATAACAATATTATGTGAGCCAAATCAATTGCGTGTGGGTTATAGACGACTATGAGTGGTACAAATAATTGAGCTACTATCACAGACACGAAGCATGGTGATTAGAAGATCGGTGTGCTTTTAAAACGAAAGTGGAAATTGTATAAACGATAATAATTGCATCCCTCTATGAGGAGGATGTACATATTCTTTTATTTACGAATAACGTGCTTAATTGATCAAAATCATTCAATTTATTAAGTTTCATTAAAGATCACACGTACTAAAATCACTTAAATTGAAGAATGTTTACTCATATAAACGTATCATATAAATAGATAATTCATTATGAATATGATACTTCATACCCACACGTCTTTTTGTTATGTAAATTTGGATGATTAATTAACATCTGATTGAAATAATTTTATATAGGTGATTTTCAAATAAAAATTAAGAAATGGAACAGTTCTGATTATAAAATTTATACAACCATGATATTTGTCAGGTCTTGTGCTCCTCACCAAGGGACTTACTTGTCCTTTTCCACTTATGTTTAACAAACCTTTACAATCCAAATACCATAATCATAACTGTTTCTTCTCTTTGTCATTATATTTGTAAATAATTATATTTAAATTAGAGATCTTTCATCCATTTATATGCATAAAACAAATGGAACGTCCATAATGAGAATACTACTAGTTACCAAACAGTTGATTAGTTTAACACATCTGGATAACTTAACGATCTCTAAATTGAATAATTGTTTTTCATATATGATTTGTAGATGATGAAAAAAAGAAGAATGATTTCAATTATGATATGTGAATTGTAATAGTTCATTAATCGTGAGTGATAAAACAAGTAAATTCTCGTGGAGAGACATAAACATTATCGTTAAGAAAATATGAAAGATAAAGCTAAGATAATTAAATACTAGATTGAGTACTCAAAGAAAAACTTTCTACTTTTATGTATTAATATTTTTTGCTACAAGTTATATCCGGAGATAAACATTTGAATTCGGGACACCATTCATAACGTGTAACAATCATTAGATTATACTATTCATTATCTTTTGATTTAATAAAAACATTGTTTAGACAATACACTGTTCTTTATCAGACTTTTCTAACAAGCTGGATGCGATCGATCGCGATATGCAATGATGAAACCCTAGAAGACGAAATGAAGAGAAAAAGAATCTTTGTAGTAGCTAGAAGGCAGCCAATGAGGGCAAACAGGTGTCGTGCTTATCCGAACTTTCCCCTTCAATCTCATGACTCGTCGCTCGTGCACCAGCCAGTGCAAACACGTGTACGTACAACATCGTTTCATCGTCCCCTGCTACCCTCACTTCCTCTTTCAGCATGGGGCTCGCCACTTGTCCTCTTCCCCCAGTTATCCTATAAAACCTCGGGGGTAGTTTCGTCTTTCCGATGTGATCGGAGAGCGGATAAGGTACGGAGGGGGAGGGACACGTGAGCAGGCAGTGCCGGTGGCCTTTTGTGCGTTTTGGCGCCATGGGTGGTCATGCTCATGGGGGCATGCATGGCCATCACGTGCTTTGACGTGGGGTCTGTCGTCTCTATTATCCTCGGGTTTTGAAGCATTTAAAATGAATAATTATTTGCTTTTGTTTTTAGTATTCTGATCTTTGAGCTTTTTAGACGGGTGAGATTTCATGCAGCGCGAACGAACGGTGTCGGATATCAGTCGGTTGATCATCCGACGGTCACTTCTTTTGCCCTTTTTCTGTTGAAACTCGACCATCAACATTAAACTTTCATTATTGTTTTTGGAACAGAACTTTGTTTTTTCTTCAAATTTTCATTTCATATGTGTCGAGAAAATTTTGTGTGGACCTCGTATGAGTTGTATTGTATCATGTCGATATATTTACGAATACAAATTTTGGGAAAATTTGGTTACGGTTGTACGGTATCATCAATCGTGTTTATGCAAAGAAAACTTGCATGAAAGGTTTGTATGTTCATATTTATACTGTTTAGGAGAATATTTTAGTTTTTAGAGTTAATGTCATATTTCGAATTTGCGAATATGTAATACTTCGTCAACATGACCCTTCTTGCTGAAGCAAAATAATTTCTAACTTCTGAAGCATGTTTACAACTTCTTAACATGAAACTTTTATATTTTCATATTGCATCCTCAAGATTATCTCCTTCCCCTTCTAACTTCTCAAAATGTTTCTAGGTCAATAGTATTTTTTTCAATCACACATCTATTAAAAAATAACCTCTTTGGAGTTGGAAAATTTGTTTGGTCACAACTTTATGACAATATAGAGGTTTTACCGTATAAGTAATTGGGTATTGGCTATTTGTAATCTCTATTACAATCAAAAAGTGTCTTCAAGTTTGAATTCTCACCTCTGTTGAGAGGTGATCAAAAGAGAGATTTTTCTGATTGGGTTAAGTTTAACAAGTTGACATGGTATGGTATGAATCTATATGAAATAATTGTAGATACATTGTTAGAGAGAATGGGATTGTGTACTTAAATATAGAATGGTTGGCAATAACCCTATATATGTATGTGGTGATAATGAAGATATAGAGATACTAACTGACTGAAGTTGCCAAGTTAATAGAGAAATGACTTTTTTGAATGTGGAGAGAAAGAGGAGAGGTGGCTTACGATTGTAGGCATTTCCTAGCACACACTAGGATAAATCGTGAAATACAAATGAATTGTAACTCGAGTTGTAAACATTACTAAAGTTTTATATTCGATTTTGTCTCCGAATATCACTTGTTTTCAGTTGTTAGATATTCTTAGGGATTGAGTTTAGGATGAGAAGATTCATCATGGCTGTCACATACAATGGATGGGGATCAAATTACAACTTGCTTCCCACCATGTACATTCTGTTTATTTTTATCCTTACTGCAGATGGGTCACCTTATATAGAGTGGGACTTCCATTTCACTAAGGAGGTCCACCACTCATCAGGCATCAGTTTTGATAATAATAATTGTGTTTACTATATACTCTCTAGTCATTATCAGAGTGGGGGAGCTGGTGGAAATTGTACAAGAACTGGTCCCCATTGTAGAGATATCTATTATATCTACAGTTCCAAAAGTGCTTTTACAATAATCGCTTCTGGACTTTGTCAACAAAGAGAAAATGAAAAGAAACCCAACTGTGCTGCTGCTGGTATTGGAAACCAAATGTTTTAGATGTATCCATTCCATTTTTTGATAGATTTTGCACTAATGGAGATTATTGTTCTTAGTATAATCCAATAATGAAGATGGTTAATTGATTTTTAATTATTTGTTGGTTTCATTTGCTATCACTTAAGCTTTATCAATATTATATTAGTATATGTCCACACACAAAATGTGTATAAAATGTTTTTTTTTAAATTCAAGGAGAGAGAAAGAGACTGAGAGAGAACGTGGGAGCGGGGAGACAGGGAGAGAGTATTTATTTATTATTATTTTTTTTTAAATTTAGAGATGTTAAAATCACCAATAGGTGATGCTTAAATATAAAAAAAAGTAAAATTTTATTTTGTGAAATTACATTACTGCCGTCAACTTTTTTTATTGTGATAAAGGATTAAATAGTCTTTTCACCCTTCTTTAATTGACAAATAAAGTTCTATTAATATGTAGTTCGGATAATAAATTTGAGATTGAACATACATAAGATCTTCCAAAAAGGGATTAAGGAGTTCGGATAATAATAACTTTTTAATTATTTGTAATTACAGGCAGGTATTCCATTGTTAAAGAAAATTGTGAAAGCGATAATATATACTTAGTTGGGGATTAATTTATACTAATTAGAGGCAGGTACCTATCCATTGTCATTGGCTTACATTCCAATTCATTGTTAAGATTAGTTTAAAAGATAAGATCTCCTCTTATTCTCCATATCATATATATAATCTTTTATATTAGAGGATAACTTTGCCATCTGTTCTAGCTCAAGTTACTGCACACCTCTTCTTCTGATAAACACTTTGATATAACTTTTCACAAATCTTTAATTAAAGTTCAGGTGAATTTTGAAAAAACTCTTGAAGTGTTTCGTGGAAGAAGCACATAACTGACGCTTCTATTAGGAAGCAATTCAAGTATTTTTGAAATTCAAAAATATTCTCTCTCAAAACGCTTTCAGTCATTTTAAAAACACTTCCAAATGTACTGTTAGTGTCCCTTATTAATGGAAAAAGTTCAAAAGTTATTTGTAAAAAGTTCTATCGATTTGTATTGTATTTAGTCTCTTTAGTGGAAAAGTTCAATTTCCTATTGAAAATTTGCAAAAAGTAAGCTTTATCTGTTTGTATTTCTTTATTCTTTAAGCCTGAGTTTTTTATTCTCTCTGTATGGGACAAAAAAAAATTGTAAACTAGAATCTCAAAGATCATGAGCAAGATACTCCATGAAAATAAAAGGGAAACCAAGAAATGGTCTTTGATGGATAAGTTTGGTATTAATACGTTTGTTTTATGGTTAGTGGACCAAAAAATAAGAATTAAACTCAGATCTCAATCCACTTTCCACTAATTCCATATAATTAAGAAATGGAGAGCAGCCTCAGTATTGCTCTCTTTCAAGCTGTCAACTCTGAAGTCTGAACAATAGCAAAAGTGTAGTTGTATGTGTTTAGAACCACAACTTTCATAAAGTCATTAGTAATCTCATTTCAGATCAATACATACACATCTATCATGATCCTTAAAGTGTATGTCAACATGGAACAAATAATTGCACATTGTTTTTGCAAATTCAGCAAAACCGTAAATTCGCCGCATCAAGAGGGGTTCATGTTGCATATCTCAAGACAAAAATGAGGTAAAACAACCAGCCAGAAGAGAGATTATATCTTCTGTCAAAATTAAAACATTCATTTATACTATCAACAGGTTATAAGGTAGAGATGGGGACCGGAACCAATCAGTACTTTATTCTAATTTTTCTCTTGAAAATAAATCTCTCAAAGGACAGAGAAAAACGAATCCATCCACAGCGAAACATGCTTTCAATTAGAAAGAAATGCCCTAAACGAACACAACTCTACACTGAATCAGCCCCTTCAACCTGCTGCTGCGCTAGGTATCTTTCCCTGCGCTCTTTCTACAAACGAAACCACACATACCGTAAGTAAGAATGTGCACAAGAAGAATGGTCTAAACAAACACAATAACCGTCACTCTACCAAAAGAAACAACAACATGTTGAGTGCCTCACCCATTCATCTATGACAAGTCCTTCCCCTACAATCCGGGGGCCTGGTTCTTCTGGAGGCTTCTTTCGTGTTTCAAGGGCAGCTTCAGCTTCAGCCAATTGCCGCTTAAGTTTTTCCATTGCCTTAAAAAACAAAATTGAAAGTGAAAGGGCTTGTTACTGAGGCTAAAGCTAAGACAACCAAAAAAGTATGTATTGTGCAAGAAATGGCAAATTGGTCCATCTACTTACAGGGGTAGGGCGCTCAGGGTCAAGGAAAACAACACGCAAAACCTGCTCAACCACAACTTCGTCCCTCTGCTCATCAAACTGCATAAACACATATTACAGTTAATGTTTAATATCTTTGAATTATGATGCACACTGGTTTCTATCTTGTCATAAAGTAAAAAATATACAGCAGATTTCAGGTCATAAATCGGATATATAGCAAGATTAACCTGTTGCAGAAGCAAGATATATGGTCTAAACAAATTATAAGGAAGCCTTAATTAGAAATTATGCCAAATGTTTGCTAATGTAGTATGTGACATCTGAATTTTCACTCATTAGCATATGGCGCAGAAGGTTATAGACAGCATGTGCTTTCACAACTGCAAGAATATTCCCAATTTTCACACACCGGAGAAAACGACCTCAAATCTGATATCTCAAAGTCTACTCACAATATTTACTGATATTATCTTGAGGGAAAGTAAAAATGTTACTGTGGAAAAACAACGTAAATGAATATGGTAAAAGTTATATACGAAATGCCTGCAACTATACCAATTCTGGTACATAGTCCATATCTCCCTTCACTTTTAAGCTCATGATCTTGAACTTCACCCTGCTCTTCTGGTCTACAGCTGGTTTCTCATCGTTCTCCGGAGGTTCCACAAACTTGAAAACTGTCAAAATTTAATATTACAATTTTCAACAATGAACTTGCTAAAATATGACTAGCTAGTATGTTATTCATTGCAAATATATGGACGTGAAATATAACCCGAAATAATGGAAGATCATGAAAAATGAATTACCAGTTGCAATAAGACTTTCACCAGGAGCAAGTATACCCCCAGGAGGACGCATATAACAACTCTTTGGTGCAGTTGTTTGGAACTAAAGCAACCAACACGTAAGCAGTTAGATAGTCGTATCAAATTCGTAATAGGAAAACTCCTGATACTGTCATCCAATGCTATACAATTTGCAAAACTATGCTAACCAAATTTGGTCGTAAATCTAGTCGAACAGTCAGTTTTTCCAATTAGCTATGACTAGTTTCGATAATGTTATAGAGGTAAAATACATAACAGGGGAACTTAGGATTCAATCCATACCTTGAAAGCTACAAGAGACTTGCTTGTGTTTTTTATCCCAATTGCACTCCTGACCTGCTTACCGGGTTCATCTTCAGACGAAAGAATCACAAAGTGAGGCCAAATATATCTAGCTTGCATCATCTACCAGCGAAGGAACTCAGCCAGCATTACACTTTTATAATGATTAGCAAATATTTCTGAGTGAAAAGCTTATAAGAAATCCTAAGTGGAACAAAAACAAACTACACAAATGGATACTTAAAAACAAACTATCAAAGAACAGAGATATCAGATGTACAGACACCAATTAGAATCGTCCAGATCAGCAAAAAGAAACAACATTTGGAACTACTATAAGGGCTTGTTTGGGGTTTGCCTGTAGAATGGTTTAAATCGCTTTCTAACTACCAAAAACAGCTTATGGCTACGTTTGGCAGAAAAAATTGAAAGTGCTTTGACGGGTTTCATATAAAAACAATTCTATGAAAAGTGCTTCTAAGCATAAATGCTTCTCATCGAAGCATCACCAAACGGTCCCCAAGTCTTTCACAGTTTAACTCATGAAACTAACAAATCATGCAACTTAAGCAAATCAAAGAACAAAAAATTTGGCATTATGTTTTATGTACTAGATGTTGAAGACCCAGAAAAACATTTATCATTGAAAAAAACAGTCTAAGCTTAAAGGCACGACATTTCACGCAACCAATTAGACAACCCAAAAGAAACAAAGGTCAACTTTTTCCATTGAAATTCTTAGAAACTAGAAAAACCCAGATCACAATTATTACATAACAACAAAGATAACTAGAAAGATGCAAGTAAAGGGGCTTACATGGAAAAAAGAGCTTATTCGGAGGATCAAGACGCAGCCTTCTCCTAGTCGGAAGCAAAGACTTGGTCACGTACGACACCGTATTGGCGGAATGAAGAGCCATCCGCTCCGCCGCAGACTCGTGAATCTGACCCAGCTGGTGGTGAACATTGTGATGCATTGAAGACAAGGTCGAGGACGACGACGAAGACGAAGAAGCGTTCCCGGACTGCCAAAACGGCATTTTGAATAGACTCCAAAGCTTCCCGTCAGGCCCAGATTTCTCAGCCTCCACAGCCATTCTCGACCAACTCGCCGGAAATCACTTCTCGTCGCTGGCAAGTGGGTTTCGCCGGAGATGGTGGGAAAACAGTGAAAAGAGAGATTTTGTTTTTGCGCGGATGAAGGCGAAAGCTGAAAGATTGAGACTTCGGTGGCAAGTAGTGTTTGTGGGAGGCCTTTATGGGATGCGATTGCCAAATGTGGATGAATGCGACCTTTCGTTCTGGACCTTTTGGATTGTCGGAACTGGCGGTGGTTACTTTTGCTCACTCCACTCTGTTCTGTTGTCGTTGTTGGCTGTCAGTTGGCAGCTGAGGATCAAGTTTAAAAACTTATTGTGGGCTACATATGGACTATATATTTCGGAAGATCCCCTCTTCAGCAAATAGTGGGATCCTCATAACCCACTAACACGTTATCGTTGAATTTTGATCAACGGCTACAATTATTATAACTTGCTCAGGAGGGGATCCAATTCCATATATTTCGATTTCATTCAAATTATTGGACTATATTTTTTTTAAAAGTAATATCCTAATCTAATATCTTTTTTGGTCTAACTAACGTCGTAATCTAATTTAAACAACGGGAGGGAATTCAAATTTGGATTGAAAGAGGGATACATTACCCTAATTAAAGTGGTTACGCCAAAATAAGATTATTGAATTATAAGAGCATAGTTGTATGTTTTTTCCTTTGTCGAATCTTACACTAATTTGATTTTTGGGTGCCACCAATTTTATACATGTACATATATATATATACACACACATATAGAAATGTAGAAATATTCCATGACACTATATTTTAGTCCAACATGGCAATTAATTTGATTTTTATTTTTACGATTTCTTTCCTTCTCCACCATCATTAATTATTTTTCCTTTCCTTCTACTGAATATCTCCTCCCTCCTTACCCTCTCCCCTTTCCTTCTCCACCTTTTGGATCTTTCTTCGTCCTCCCATGGTTGCCTCATAGAAAATTTACTCGCATATTCAAACTTCAAACCACATAAACAAATCCTGCGTCTGTCCTCCATTGCTCCACCTTTTGAATCTCCATTGCTCCATCATTTGAATCTCTAGTTTTGTTTTTTAATCTCCATTGTCATGTAATGAATGCTAGAGCTACAAAATTTGAAAATACCAGCACATAAGAATCAGGCCAATCGACCGGATTAGTGTGCATACTCTCTTGCATATGAGTACGATCGTCTTTCATGTAAGTTAGAGCAATTTAAAAATACCTAGTCAAATATCATAGTAAAGTTTAAGATAAATAACATACAAATCTTACAAAATGTACGTGTTTAACTCATACACTTAACTTGTATATGTGTGATTAAAAAATTTGCAAATGATTAGCCATTTAATTTTACATATTTTTAGGTTTGTTATATTACTATGAATGGAAAACAAAATTCTTATGTTTTATTTTATTTTTACAAATGATATTATCTACACTAAAGGAAGAGGACGACCTAGCAATAATGTGGTTCAAACTCGCATTTGGTGAGAGTCGAACCTAAGACTCACTTACAAGTGAAGATGAATACCCCTAAACTGTAGTACTAAGTGGCAAAAAAAAAAAATTCTTATGTTATATACATGAGTTATCACATTCTCGCTATCGAAATAATTCTTATTGATCGATTCCTTTAGTGGATAACATTTTCTCTTCAATCCATTGTACTTGACGTTCAACGATCTCCCCTTAATATAATTTGAAGCAATAATATCGGTTGGAAAAGAAAAATTGATAGCTTGGTCCAAACACAAAATTGACAACTAGGAAGAATATACCCAAACCGTTGGTGGAAGAACTATAGCTTTGGATACGACATGGACATGCACCAAATCCACACTTTCTTTCAAATCTTCCTATGATTCCTTTTTCCTTTCATCTCTCTTTTTATTCTTTTGTCTTTAAAAGAATGGATCAATCGCATGAGGCCATAATTAAAATAGGCTAATCATGTTTAGAGCATTAGAACATGTTCTCCTGGTGGTGCCATTAAAGATAACGACGCAGCAATCAGCAACTCCACTGATATTCCCATGCGGCTCCTCCCTCTTTCAAAAGCATCTCATCTTTTTCCCATATTTCATGCACCATAATTTTGACCTGCCATTTTTCACTTGGGAAAATCACAAAGTTCAAACACTTTTGCGTAAAGTTACTTCCGTTCTCTTTATTTTTCTCACAGTGCTTATATAATAAGTTGATCGACCCAAGGGCTAATTGCTTGGACCAACATAATTGCCTAGTGAAATTTAAGATTTAAGGGTTTCTCTCTCTTAATTATGTTAAACACATCAATTTAGTCCTCCAATTTCCAAATCGCTCGGTGCACATTTATACTTCGATATATATAATTAAATTTTAAAGGGCACGTAACTAATGTTGTGTCAAATAATAGGATGACGACATTGAGTGACTTTGGAGTTTAAGTTGGAAGACCAAACTGATGAGTTTTCCGTAATTTGGAACCATTTTCAATCAGAATCCAAATTTTATTGTTTTATTTTTGTTAAAGATGAAATTCAATTCATTATTTGCTCTTGTATGTGTCATACTCTAAAATAGGAGGACCAGAAATATGTGATTTCCTTCTTTCTGAACAAATTAAAAGGATATCATATTAAAAGACCACATACACAGCATACGTAAGGCTTGGTAATGATTTCATAAACATGGGAGTGGGCAGGAATACGGTCTTTCCAGCTCAGTTGGGCCTCAACAACTCAAGTACATTATTAGTCTAAGTGGTCCTTCTGATTGCTTCAAAGTCCCCCTCTTCTTTGACACCGTTCTTTTTTCGAAGAAGAAGATTCTCCCACTTGTGTAGAAAGTGGCTTCGATCATGTTGCTAATTAGGGGTCTTCATTTGGCACGTGGGCCATGGGCCTGCCCGGCCCATCGGAAAAAAGCTCGACTCGGTTCATTATGGGATACGGGCCGGGCCGGGCCATCTAGTTATATAGAGAGCTAGGCTTGGGCTAGGGTGTTTGAGGCCTGGCTCGGCTCATAGGCCTGTCTCATTTAAAGCCTAGGATGCCCGGCCCGTAGGCCCATTTCATATTACACACACATGACACACTTAGGCCATCTCCAACCGATGGCTGGCCAGATGGCTCGTTTTAGCCCTCTGGCCCTCCAAGATTCTCCAAGATATTAATATTTTAATGAACAGTACAGGGCCATATTTGCCTCCGTCTCCAACCGAGGGCCAGAGGGCTCGTTTTAGCCTTTTCACAAAAAACCGTCTCCAACCGAGGGCCATAGGGCCAAACATAATTTATTATTTAAAAACTACAACTTAAATTCAAATCCAACGGCTAAGTGACGTCAGCATGAGTAGACATTTACGTTTTATGTTTTTAAATGTTTTTAAAAATGTTGTTTAAGTTTCATGTTGTATAATTTTTATGTTGGTTAATGTTATTTAATGTTGTTTCATATTGTTTAATGTTGTTTCATGTTACTTAATTTAATTTAATGTTGTATAATTGACACACCCCGTCCCGAAGGAGGGCAGGCTGGCCGTCACGTGAGAGTGACGTAACCATTTACACAGTTCGGAAGCTTGAAGATACCATTTCTAATGATATACCACCCGAGGGTGAAACCTACATTTATGAATTCTGTCAGAACACCGTTGGTTTCCTCGTGGCCACCAAAGCTCTGCTAACTTGAACCTGGAGGGGCGCAAAACAAAATGAGTGGGTCAGTAAAACAAAGTTTTTCGAAAACATATCATTTAAAACATTTCTAACCCCTCGCTGTAAAACCTGTATACTTTCCCAGAAAATAGCATAATAGCATATAGTTTTTCATAAATCTCAAATCATCATCTTTCTTAAAACCAGAGTGTACGCCATGTAAAAACTTTAAAAAGAGTCAGTTTGAAAAATGCATCAATGTAACAGGTGAAATAAGAAATCAACCGGAGTCACCTCGGTGACCTGTACGGTCTAACTCTGCACGTCACTCGGAACTACATAAGGTAGTCTGTACGATGACAGGTGTATAATTACGCTCTAGTGCTTCTCTCATCAATCATCAGCGCGCATATCTAAAGTCACCCACCAGTCGGAACCCCTCTAATGGTCTGTACGACTGGCATGTCGGAACCCTCACATGGTCTGTACGACATCCACCTACTTGGATCCAAGGCGAGCGTGCGGTGTGGTGAATACTAATATAAGCACTAACACCTAAGGGCAGGTTATGAGCTTAAACATTTCAACATCAAATAATTCAATGAATAATGAACTCACCTGACTTACCTGTGCCTCCACAGCACCATGCACATGTATGCATCATATATCAATCATATAATTCATATTATTCATCACATGCATATCATTCCTATCATGGCATTTCATTCATATCATGCATCTCGTTCATGCATAGCATTTTAGAAACATACTTTCATTAAAAACTCAGTTTCTGGGAAATTCAATAGTATATAGGTAAATACAGAAAATACTGCCCACTCACCTGGAGCTCGCCCAACAACTCCCTAGCATAACACATCGAGGCGTCAAGATGATCGGTGCCTAGAACCATAATCAAATCCAATCTCAGAATCATATCGATAGAATACAACTTATATAAAACACGTCACTACGCAGTTCGATCTGGAAGATCTGCAACTCAGATTTCCAATCCATAACTTCCAGAGGTCCACAATATACCTCTAGGACAACCTCCTAAAATTTCATTATCATCCAACGGTCGGATCTCCGTCAATTTCCAAAACCAAGTGACGGTTAACGTTCTATTTTATGAACTTACAACTCCAATTCCGAAAGATCCGTAAATCGAATTCCCGATCCGTAAGTTCCTATAATCCTCAAATATTACGTATTACAACGTATCAAAGTTTGGTGACGATCCAACGGTCGGATCGTCAATTCACATTTTCACCTAACCACGAATCGTAACCGACTTAGGTTCAATTATTCAATTTACGTCCATCAATTATCAAAACTGAACCTAGAGCATTAAACACATGATAAGAATGACATTGGCGGGCCATTGGCCACGCGCCGCCGCCCCGGCTCGCCGGAAAATCTAACTATTTCCAAAAATTACCAAAATTTGCAGATTTGAAGATCTCAATGAGTAGAGTAACTTTCATACCTGTGGCCAAGGCCAATTTGGCCTGGAAGTGCTTCAATTTCACCAAAACCGTGAAGAACCCTAGAATTGGGTGATTTCAATTCGACCTTCAAATCAACTCCGTCGTCCTAACCAATGCTTGGGCTTTGTTCTAGGCCTCAAGGGGAGTCTAATGATGGCAACAATTGAGAGAAATTGTTTCAAAAATAAGAGAATCGAAGACATAAAGTTGCCGCACCCTTTGGTACGTTTTTCCCAATTTCAACACTAAATCTCTCCAAATTTGAGATGAAAATGATGAGGAAGGAGTGGTAGGATACTTACTAAGTGAAATCATGGCTCAATTCGCCGGAAAAATGGAGAAATTTAGACGAAAATTGGTGAAGAACACCGGCGGGTCGCGCGGGTCGTGGGTTGTGACCCATTTCTGTTCGAAATCCTCCGCTTCTCGGCCTCTCTCCTTTCCTCCTTTCCCCTTCTCTGGTTGGCCAGTCTCTTCCTCTCTCTTCTCCCCATTCGCCAGCTCTCTCTCTCCTTTCTCTCCCGGAGCTTCGGCTCTCTCTCCTCTGGTTGGGCAGATTTGCCCAATCCTAACTATTCTTCTTCTTCTTCTAACGCGCGCACACACACACACCAAACCTTCAACACTTTTATTTTTATTTTTATTTTCTTTCCCTTACATCCAAGCCATCCATTTCAAAATCCTTTAATCTGGGCCATCCATTTTCATAAAAATAAATTCCAGATTTTATTAAAATTATAATTCCTAAGAATCCCAAATTTCAAACGTTAATAACTTCTTCGATATAACTCCAAATCACGAACCGTCTGCGCCCACGCGTCCGTAACGACGAGTACTACGAGGATATGTCTAGAAAACAAATCTTAGATGGCACGACACGACGATTAACCTCGAATAATGTGCGTGCCTCAAAGGGCATTTTTGTAAAATCCTTTATTAGACTTTAAAAATTCTTAAAATTAGGGACGGGCTGTGACAATCTACCCACCTTATAGAATTTCGTCCTCGAAATTCACACAATCTTTACAATCCATCAATATTCATAAAACAGCCCGAAACACATCTCTCTCATTCGATTCCCCGACTTCCAAGTAGCTTCTTCCACTGAAATATTCCTCCATAAACTTTCACCAAATTCATTATCTTATTTCTCAGTACATCATCTTTCTAATACAAAATAGGCATTGGCTTCTCATCAAACATCAAATCCAAATTGACTTCCAAAGGTTGAGGAGGTATCACATGTGAATGATCTGAGATGCAATGTCAAAGTATCGAAACATGAAACACATAATACACCTTATCCAATCCTGAGGGTATTCAAACATTGAAAGTATTTCACTGATTCCTTCAATAGTCAAAGACGGCCTGATGTACTTAGGATTTAACTTGTCTCTCATTCCAAACCGTACTACACCTCTCCAAGGTGACAACTTCAAGAACACCAAATTACCCACACCATAAACTTGATCAGTAGCGTGTCTATCTGCTAAACTCTTCAGCCGAACTTGGCTCACTTCCCGGTTAGACTTAATTACTTGAATATTCCGAGTAGTCTCCTCCACTAACTCAGGGCCTTGAATACCATCCGTCCACAATTCTAACAATTCGAAACACAAAACACAGCTTCCACGGCCTTATGGCATTGCTCTTGGAACAAACTGAAATGACCAACATACTCAAGAAGTTCAACAGATCCGCAAGCCCAAATCTCTTTTCCATAAGACAGATAATTAACTGTTGCACTTCTGGAAAGGTTACTACTCTTCCCTTGAAGAATATTGCGCTGCTTTAGTAAGCCAATCAA
The DNA here is from genome assembly GCA_035220775.1 of Malus fusca. Taxonomy (NCBI): domain Eukaryota; kingdom Viridiplantae; phylum Streptophyta; class Magnoliopsida; order Rosales; family Rosaceae; genus Malus; species Malus fusca. The sequence goes on from CM069075.1 coordinate 6,538,014, forward strand.
TTATCACCTCAATTTCGTCATAATTATCTCGCGAACTAGGAAACTTGCACACATAATCTATATTAATATTTTCTCATTCCCACTGTGGCACGGGAAGTGAGTACATCAATCCAAAAGACTTCTTTCTTTCCGTTTAACCTGCTGACAGATGATACATCTATTTATATATACAAACATTTCTCTTTTCATACCTGACCAATAGTAAAATGATCGAATGGTATAATACATCTTAGTACCTCTAGGATGCATTGTATAAGTTGAACAGTACGCCAATTCCAAAATTGCTTCCTTTAATTCCATAACATTAGGTATAAGCACCTTGTTCTCTTGCACTTGCCATCTAATTCTCTAACTCTGAGGTCTTTCTTTTTCCCGTTGTTCCTTGCTTTAAATAAATTCTTGAATTTCTTCGTCAAACGCTTGAGTCTCGAGTACGACCTACCAAATAGGCCTAACTTCAAAATTAGCAAGTACGTTTTCCTTTCGATCTTCCATTCCCAACTTTACTCCAGTAGATCTCAATTCCACAAGAATATGGACATGGCAATCGTACCAAGCATTAATTCCCACTAGGGTCTTCCTGCTAAGAGTATTGGCCACAACATTTGCACGATCACCCTGGTCGTGCAATCATAATCACTAGGCAACACAATCCACCTTCGTTGCCTAAGATTAAGATACCTCTGAATAAACAGATATTGGATACTCTTTTGACTCGTAAAAACTCTTGCATTTTTCTCCATAAAGGTAATGTCTCCCAATCTTCTAAGTGAAGATGATAAATGTTAATTCCAAATCATAATTAGGGTAATTCATCTCATGAAATTTCAATTGCCGTGAAACATAGGTAATCACCCTACCATGTTGCCTCAACACGCATTCAAGAACATTCAACGAAGCATCACTATAAACCTTATAATTACCGTCATCATCCGGGAGTGCTAAAATACGTGCACGAGTGAGGAAATATTTCAACTATTGAAAACTTTACCCACAATTATCATCCCACTCAAACTTGACCTCTTTTCTCGTCAATGGTAAAGCAATGACTGAAAATTCTTTCACCAACCGTCCATGATAGCCTACTAAGTTAAGAAAACTCCGAATCTCAATCACGGTTCGTGGTTGTTCCCAATTCTCCCCAGTTGTCACTCTTTGAGGATCTACTTGAATACCTTGTGCAAATATCACATGTCCCAAAAATGCCACTTGATTCGTCCAAAATTGACATTTGTCAAACTTTGCATACTACCAAAGTTCCCTCAAACATTGCAACACCAACTCGAAACGACTAGCATGCTTTATTTTCACTTAAGAGTATATCCGACTTCAACTCTTTCCTTGAAATCACATAGGTACCTCTAAGCTGATCAAACAATGATCAATGCGCGGCACTGAATAATGGTTCCTACTCGTTACCCGATTCAATTACCTAATATCCATACATATTCTTAAGGTCCCGTCTTTCTTCCTTAGAAACAAAGCTGAGGTTTTCCAAGGTAACGTACTAGGTGGATTGAAACTTTTATCAACCAATTCCTGTGACTGGATTTTCTATTTCCTTTAACTATATAGGAACCAATCTATAACATAAAATCTGCACTCGGAGACAATTCAATAGCGAACACCACATCTCTGTCTGGTGGCAATCCAGGTAACTCATCCGGAATTACAACCGAAAATGTCTAACCAACTTTTACATTTTCCACGCTACTCAGCGTAGCATCATGTAGCACTATGTGAGCTAAGTATTCTTGGTAGCTTTTCGATAATGATCTCTTTGCTCTTATAACAGAAATAACGGCATGCCTCACTCCACTTTGCTCACTCACAAAAGTAACCTCTGACAATTCAAGACAATGGAAAGTAACCGATTTCCCGTAGCAATCCATATTGGCACGATTATAATGCAACCAATTTGTGCCTCAAATCACATCAAAATCCACAATGTCTAGCGGGATAAAATTCGCTGGCACAACTACTTCTTCCACCATCACTGGACACCCTGGATAATCATAACCGGCATAGAATGACTTACTTGTTTACTTGCTTAACGAATCCAACAAATAAGTTATGGATATTACGGTGTGCAGCCCGCAATAACGATAACTCACTGTCGTCTCGATAAGTAAGCAACAATTCTTAAGGGTGCAATATTACCATCTTGCTCTTTATCAGAAATGCATATATATGCCTCGATCGTGCTCCAACATTACTCTCTTTGGCAACATCGTCCAAAACATCAAATTTTCGCATCATGACCAATGAACTCTGGCAAAGTGACCAAAATATCTAACGTATCCATAATCAAGTCCAAATGATTCAAAGCATCTTGCAGCTCTATGTTCCATTTATCCACATGTAAAGCATCACCTGCTTCCCGCCTACACTCTCCAAGGTGTATGCTATTGTACTTACGGTACAAATATACATTTCCTCTATCAGAGTCACCTCGCCTCTGTAATCTAGGATCTCCAGTAAATCTACCATCTCGCATCTGACCAATGTTACTAAAATAATCTCTGCTGGCAGAACTAGAATTAACTCCACTTCCTTTGAAGCTCTAAGTCTTGTGAGGTTCTTGAGACACATGACCTTTACCTTGATTATCTTTCCTTTGATTCTCATTCTTTTCCTTGTCTCAAATTGCAAACTCTTGTTTCTTACCATCCATATATGCCGGAGGAATAAACCTTTTCTTAAACAACTCTCATTCAGCCGTTTCCTCCGGTGACATCGTATAAGACTCTTATCTACACCAGGGTGCAATTTCAATACTCAAAAACCAAGTAGTCATCTCGACCTACCCATCCAAAAGAAAGATTCCTTTGACTTTGCGTAAGCCGTAACGTCTTTTCCCAATGATTAAGCCATCACTCTGCTCCCTCAGGTCCTCCATTTCCATGAAGTGATACAAATCCAACTTATAACCATTCTCAAAAGAAGTCCTTTGGGAAGGACGGATAACAGATTGAATCACATTAGTAGTTTCCATAACTAAGTTATATCAGGGAATTTAGGCTCATCTGAATGAAGTGGCTATCCACGAGGCGGTAAAGTTCTGACAGAAGACACTAGGGAATTCTTAAGATGTCCAGGACTGCAACCTAGGCTCTGATACCAACTGACACACCCCGTCCCGAAGGAGGGCATGATGGCCGTCACGTGAGAGTGACGTAACCATTTACACAGTTCGGAAGCTTGAAGATACCATTTCTAATGATATACCACCCGAGGGTGAAACCTACATTTATGAATTCTGTCAGAACACCGTTGGTTTCCTCGTGGCCACCAAAACTCTGCTAACTTGAACCTGGAGGGGCGCAAAACAAAATGAGTGGGTCAGTAAAACAAAGTTTTTCGAAAACATATCATTTAAAACATTTCTAACCCCTCGCTGTAAAACCTGTATACTTTCCCAGAAAATAGCATAATAGCATATAGTTTTTCATAAATCTCAAATCATCATCTTTCTTAAAACCAGAGTGTACGCCATGTAAAAACTTTAAAAAGAGTCAGTTTGAAAAATGCATCAATGTAACAGGTGAAATAAGAAATCAACCGGAGTCACCTCGGTGACCTGTACGGTCTAACTCTGCACGTCACTCGGAACTACATAAGGTAGTATGTACGATGACAGGTGTATAATTACGCTCTAGTGCTTCTCTCATCAATCATCAGCGCGCATATCTAAAGTCACCCACCAGTCGGAACCCATCTAATGGTCTGTACGACTGGCATGTCGGAACCCTCACATGGTCTGTACGACATCCACCTACTTGGATCCAAGGCGAGCGTGCGGTGTGGTGAATACTAATATAAGCACTAACACCTAAGGGCAGGTTATGAGCTTAAACATTTCAACATCAAATAATTCAATGAATAATGAACTCACCTGACTTACCTGTGCCTCCACAGCACCATGCACATGTATGCATCATATATCAATCATATAATTCATATTATTCATCACATGCATATCATTCCTATCATGGCATTTCATTCATATCATGCATCTCGTTCATGCATAGCATTTTAGAAACATACTTTCATTAAAAACTCAGTTTCTGGGAAATTCAATAGTATATAGGTAAATACAGAAAATACTGCCCACTCACCTGGAGCTCGCCCAACAACTCCCTAGCATAACACATCGAGGCGTCAAGATGATCGGTGCCTAGAACCATAATCAAATCCAATCTCAGAATCATATCGATAGAATACAACTTATATAAAACACGTCACTACGCAGTTCGATCTGGAAGATCTGCAACTCAGATTTCCAATCCATAACTTCCAGAGGTCCACAATATACCTCTAGGACAACCTCCTAAAATTTCATTATCATCCAACGGTCGGATCTCCGTCAATTTCCAAAACCAAGTGACGGTTAACGTTCTATTTTATGAACTTACAACTCCAATTCCGAAAGATCCGTAAATCGAATTCCCGATCCGTAAGTTCCTATAATCCTCAAATATTACGTATTACAACGTATCAAAGTTTGGTGACGATCCAACGGTCGGATCGTCAATTCACATTTTCACCTAACCACGAATCGTAACCGACTTAGGTTCAATTATTCAATTTACGTCCATCAATTATCAAAACTGAACCTAGAGCATTAAACACATGATAAGAATGACATTGGCGGGCCATTGGCCACGCGCCGCCGCCCCGGCTCGCCGGAAAATCTAACTATTTCCAAAAATTACCAAAATTTGCAGATTTGAAGATCTCAATGAGTAGAGTAACTTTCATACCTGTGGCCAAGGCCAATTTGGCCTGGAAGTGCTTCAATTTCACCAAAACCGTGAAGAACCCTAGAATTGGGTGATTTCAATTCGACCTTCAAATCAACTCCGTCGTCCTAACCAATGCTTGGACTTTGTTCTAGGCCTCAAGGGGAGTCTAATGATGGCAACAATTGAGAGAAATTGTTTCAAAAATAAGAGAATCGAAGACATAAAGTTGCCGCACCCTTTGGTACGTTTTTCCCAATTTCAACACTAAATCTCTCCAAATTTGAGATGAAAATGATGAGGAAGGAGTGGTAGGATACTTACTAAGTGAAATCATGGCTCAATTCGCCGGAAAAATGGAGAAATTTAGACGAAAATTGGTGAAGAACACCGGCGGGTCGCGCGGGTCGTGGGTTGTGACCCATTTCTGTTCGAAATCCTCCGCTTCTCGGCCTCTCTCCTTTCCTCCTTTCCCCTTCTCTGGTTGGCCAGTCTCTTCCTCTCTCTTCTCCCCATTCGCCAGCTCTCTCTCTCCTTTCTCTCCCGGAGCTTCGGCTCTCTCTCCTCTGGTTGGGCAGATTTGCCCAATCCTAACTATTCTTCTTCTTCTTCTAACGCGCGCACACACACACACCAAACCTTCAACACTTTTATTTTTATTTTTATTTTCTTTCCCTTACATCCAAGCCATCCATTTCAAAATCCTTTAATCTGGGCCATCCATTTTCATAAAAATAAATTCCAGATTTTATTAAAATTATAATTCCTAAGAATCCCAAATTTCAAACGTTAATAACTTCTTCGATATAACTCCAAATCACGAACCGTCTGCGCCCACGCGTCCGTAACGACGAGTACTACGAGGATATGTCTAGAAAACAAATCTTAGATGGCACGACACGACGATTAACCTCGAATAATGTGCGTGCCTCAAAGGGCATTTTTGTAAAATCCTTTATTAGACTTTAAAAATTCTTAAAATTAGGGACGGGCTGTGACAATAATGGCTTAGGAAGTTATAGGAAAAAAAATAGAATTTAAAAAAAATATGAATTTTTTTTTGTGAAATAGAAGTTATAGAAAAAAATGGAATTTAAAAAAAATATGAAACAAATTTTGTGAAATAGAAGTTATAGGAAAAAAATGGAATTTAAAAAAAAAATGAAACAAATTTTGTGAAATATAAGTTATAGGGAAAAAATGAAGGAAATTATTGAAAAAATATTGAAGGAAATTATTGAAAATTTGAAACAAATATTATAGATGAAGGAAATATTGGAAAATATATTGAAGGGAATATTGAAGGAAATATTGAGAAATATATTGAAGGAAATATTGAAAAATATTGAAGAAGGAAATATTGCAAATGAAGTGAAGAAAGAACTTCACCATATTTATAGAAGAAAAGAAATGTTAAAAAAAAAAAAAAAAAACCCAACGGCTAGCCGTTATATTAAAAAAAATTTGCCTATGAATACCTATTACTGTCGGTTATAACCGACAGTATTAAAAAATACTTCTTTAATGCTGTCGATTATAACCGACAGCAATAGGAAAACTATAAAAAAAAAAAAAAGCCAGCCAGCGCCCTTTGAAATTCCGTGGGGCCCTCCCAGATTCCCGAGCCCTCTGGCCTAGCACTCGGTTGGAGACAGTTTTAGGGCTATTTTCGGCCCTCTGGCTCTCTGGACCCTTCGGTTAGAGATGGTCTTAGGGCTGGTTTGATATTGATGTGCTTTGAAAAAAAACTATTTCTGCTATGCTATGAGAATAAGCTCATTTTTGCTGCTTCACGTTTTCAGTTTTTTTTTTTCATCCAAAGCTGTGAAAATGAGCTGTTTTTAAGTGTTTACTAAACATTTTTTTGAGCTCAGCTTTTTTTAATACCCACTTTTTATAAAAACACCTCACTACCAAACCAGTACTTATACTTGCTGTTCCCATTTCGCCCCAAACCCAACTCGCTTTCTCTAGCCACTACTCGACCTTAAACTCACACATACCATTTCTCTCATCTCCAACTACATAATCGAATTGATCTAACGGTAATTAATAGAATAGTGAACAAAAATGTATCCTCCATAATTTATTGACGAGTGTCCTTATGTAATTGGTGTAGTTAAGTCTCTTGTATAAATAGTGATTCATTGTCACTATTTCCTAAATTCCGATTCCTCTGTTATCAAAGAGAATATTATGCAGACTTTCCTTTCCTTGCTTTCGTCTTCTTTTCTCATCTAATTTCTGTCATCAATTCTATATTTCTTCACTTAATAAAATACAGTTAATAAAAATAACAATTTATGGATGAATCTCCAAACTTTGTACGGAATAAATATTTACGTGCCAGAAGAAAATGTTTCCAAAGTATGTACAGATTAATTTACAGTGACCTCAAGCTGAGTTTAATTTGGTCTCAGTTGGGAACCCAAGAATTTAGATACATAACTTTCCTCATAGACTCCTCTGCCGGCTTTGCTTTCTCTTCTCGCATGATTGTGTTTGAAACCCTAGCAGCAGAAGAAGGAGAAGAATACAGCTCCTTGGCCTGAGAAAACGACCTGGTGAGATGGTTCTTGGCATGCTGGTGCATCACTCTTATGGGGTCGTTCCACCTGCACACCCCTTGGTCTTTCAGTACTTCCACAACACCAACTGTTGCCCCCACGATCCAAGCGCTACTTGCTGCACTCATCATCTAAATTTTCCTTTTTTCCTTGGGACACTCTTTTGATTTGTATTGAACAAAGTATGGGAATTGAGAAAGGTTGAGTTGAAATATTTGGCAGGGAGGATGTATTAAGGTTGAGTAGTTTGATTTGGATACACGAATGGATGGAAGCAAAGCCAAAAATATTGGGGAAAAACCAGAGGTTGCAGAAGTTGCTGCTTGTTTTCCAAGGAAATCCACTGGTTTTTGTATAATTTTTTAATACTTTTCTGCTGGTTTACACACGCGCACTTTGTTTCGTCAATAAAATAGTGCTTTTAAGCGCAGACTAATATGGAATGGAACTTTAAACCGTGCACAACAATAAAAAAATTGCATGTGCATCATCACTGCATACATCATTTTCTTTTATTTTTATCAAATGTAAATGTTATTACCAAGGAAAGACATGTATATAAATGGAGGCCCAATTACAATGAATGCACAAAATAAAGATATAGATCTTTACAACAACATAAAAAAGAGTCCAACCCAAACTTTTGAGCCCTATTTTTCTCTTTTAACACCCTTGGGAAGGATATAAACATTTCTATTAGAGGAAAACTAATGAAAATAGTTTAAAAACTTTGAGTTTTAACGATAAGAACAAAATAAAGAGTAAAGTGAATAATACTATGATTGACTTTTTAGTGTTAAAATATGGTTTTTCGTTAAAGTGAACAGTACCGACAACTTTTCGTTAAAGTTCATTTCTATTAGGCTTCAATAAAATCTATTATTTGATAAACCAAAAAAAAAAAAAAAAACTTTGGAGCCCAAAACTAAAAAGCACAATACTTAAAAACCCGAGCTGCCAGTTTCCTTTGCCGTCGCTGGAGCACCAACCAACCATCCACCAAGAACCAACTTCCCTTGTAGATGTTGAAGATCCAACAAGGCAACAACCCAGAAATGAAAAGAAGAAGGCTCCATCTACCTGCAACAAGAACCATAAATATCCAAATCGCAACCACAAAGGAAAGGAAGCCAGTGGGAAATTCCACAAGCAACAGTGCCGAGAATTGCAGACAACTGGATAGTGGTGGTGTAAACACTCGAGCCGGAGCTCTATGCACCATCCGATAAACCCACAAACGCGAAGAAGGGAAGCATTTACAAATATGAAATTTTTTGGGAGTGAAGAAGACTGAGCCAATTGGGATAGGTAGAAGATGGATTGATTAGAACTATGGAGGTGAAAAAACAGTAGGAAGAAGATGAAGGGGAAGGTCGGAATTTTGACAGAGTTATTTACTAATTAATTACTTGATAATACTTGAATTCTCTCTGCAGACAACGTTTATCGTAGTAACAAAAAATAATTATATTTATGCGATTTGATGCGGGTTCAATTCTCACTCATAGTACCCCTTCCCCCTCTCTAAGAACTAATTAATTAACCTATTAACGTTATCATTCTACTAAAAAATCACTTGTATCCTCTCTTTGGATGAACTCATTCCCAAAGAGAAAATACAAGTATTATTCTATTATAATAATAGGATTTGTTAGACATAATTGTTTAACCCCCCCTAAGCAGGCTATATACAAGATAATACATTTTCTAGTTCATCAACTATAAGGTAAAAACAAATACAACTCAATATCCAGGTGCCATTAGCACATTGGTTTATGTTAGATAAGTTTGCCATGGTGTAATAAGTTGGATTGAATAAGATTGGATTGCATTGCCACATAGGCTTGGTAGTTATCACTATACTAGTATACATACACTATTGTACTGCCTTCGTTCATTAATTGTAAACTTTATGATTCCTCACTCTCTCGATTCATCTTTTTCTACAGAATTACAGATTTATAACTCTAATTCAGTACTGTTAGGATAAGGAGTGCTAATTCATTTGACTAAAATACGTGTTGGTTATTTCTAACTCCTAGTAATCATTATTTCAGTGAAATTAATGAGGTAGCACCAGCAACATCAATTTCCAACCCTTACCCCTTGTTATATATACATTTTGCCAGAACAACTCTGTATGTAAATGAATATTCTTTTTAGAACCTCAGTAGTACGAGTAAATTTTATTAATAATATACAGATAAAGTGTTGATAACATGTTAATAACAACACTTATTAATACTAACATATCGATACACACTAGTTTTGTTTTAATTAGCAAAGTCTAGCAACTTGAATCTTCAAGTGCATGCACAAGAGAAAAAAATGGACAACTTCCATATTTGATAAGATGAGTAATTTAGATGGTAATAAATCAACACACAAATTATATCCTCGTTGATCATGAGAAGAAACTAGTTGAATCTAAGGAATTTGGTAGAGGGGGACTTGTTTGACTGCAAAGTCGATTAAAATTTTTTTGTTCACCAATGAAATTGGAAGGGAAAGGCATACAAATAATCCAAGGCAAAGAGAGAAAACAAAGGGCTAATGTTAATGTTGATCACATGATAAATTAGTTATCATATTAATTTTATATACATTACAGAAAATTCAGAGATCTAAAATTAACGATCAATTTGTTGCGAAAAATTACAAATCCCTTCAGGCTACAGTCTACAAGTTGTTCAACCATGGCCAACGATTTCTTCCTTATCAAAATTGAAAGAGTGGTTGAATGAATGATCAATTGGGACCCCAGCAGCTGAGGTACATGACTTTCCTGAGAGACTCCTCAGACTGCTTTATCTTCTCATCTTGTCTAACTTGAATTGAGATCAAAGCAGAAGATGGGGAAGAGAACTTGTTGGCCTGAGAAAACGACCCAAGTTGGTTCTTGGCATGCTGCTGCAGTAATCTCATAGTATAATTCCACCTGCAGATCCCCTGGTCTTTCAAGGCCTCCACAACTCCAACACTTGCTGCCACTACCCAACCTCTCCTTGCTGCTGCTGATGAAATAGTCATATTTTCTATCTGTATATATTTTTTAACAAATAACTCTTGATGGAAAATTGCAAGTGAAGAAAACTGATGTTTGTTTGATGTGTTTGAATTTTGATTTGATGAAGAAAATGGTGAGTCGGTGTTGCTTTTATATGGAGTAACACTTCAACTAAGTTCATGAATGTAGGAGGAAAGTGGAAGCCCATATAATGTGGGAAAAACCATGGGAATTAAGCCAATGGTTTACTTAGCTGGTCAGACTCCCTCATTGACAGAGGAGACAAACTTAGGTTGGGTAGGACCAAGCAAAGGCACACGGTTTTCCTTTTAAAAAATCCATTGAAGCCTCAAGTATGGGAGGAGATTCCACTTGTTTTACTTTATGGAGCTAAAACAGGGACTCAGTTTTTAATTTTTTTAATAAGAATTAGAGATGTCATTTTTAAAAGAAGTTGAGATTTTTATCATAAAACTAATTGGTAACATGAGGCCTAACTCAATTTTTCATAAGTACATGCATGATCTATTCTTTTTTTATGTGAGATTCTTCCCCCCAACAATTTTCCTAAATTAGAGAATGGTTATTAGAAAATATTTAGGTTTGAGTCTCATACTAAATGCCTAAAAGGGATAAAACCATGAAACAAACTAAATTGCATTGGACTGGATTCTCACTAGTAAAGTCATCCAATCTGATTCATTCATGCTGGTTTGAAATTTAGGGATCCAAAACCATTAAAATCGGATCGAACCAGATTGGATCAGTCGGTTTGGGCGGTTTGAAGGGGATCTTCAACACCCCTACAATCGTGGCTAATCTTCTGTCCTAGTTCAGACTATGTTTCTATTTCTGTTCTTTTGATTAATGGAAAGTTTTTGCTCCCTTTTCTTTTGGTATGGTTGGATTTTGCTAGTTCTTTGAATCAATTAAGCACTCTTTTGGTATGGTTGAACGTCTTGCCAGCGACCACGGAGGCAGCCACACTGGAGAAAACGAGAATTTTGTCTCAAATTTGAAAATCACCTAACTACGTTCAGCAACATTTCAAGGAAAGTGAGAGTATAATAGGCGCTTTTGTCAATCCATCAGGTATCGTTTGGTATGCAGATGGGACGGGACGAGACGGAACGGGACGGGACTGAGAGGGAGCAAAGATGCCCTCGGATGGAAACAAGAAGGAAGAAGGAGACGGAGAGGTTATAATTTTGAGTTCCACAGATGTGGAACGAGTCGTTCCAGGGGTGAGGCAGAACGAAAATTCACCAAAAATTCGTCTCGCGAACAGCGCGTTCCGTCCCGTTCCACGTACCAAACGGTACCTCAAAGCACCATTTTTTGTGGGGGCAATATTTAAACTTCAATTTCCATAAGAGCCCTTCTTCAAATGTACCGTTGTGAAAATAAAAAAATTCAACTCAATAGTGATCAGCAATTCTCAGATTTATATGTTTAATTTACATGGCAATTGTCATAACATAACAAAATTTACATCAATTTGCCAGGACCTAGCAGACATCAATTGCCTGCCACTTACTATCCCAAAAGATAGCCTTTGCTAATAACTCAAGGACCCCTTCATGGGGTGTTCCATCAGCAAGCGCTTACACAAAAACATGCAATCTTAATTTGCTCTTGTTTCTGTGAATGAATAATTGAATTAGTTGTTGGGACCCCAGCAGCTGAGGTACATGACTGTCCTCAAAGACTCCTCTGATTTCTTCATCTTCTCATCTCTCACTTTACTCAGAACTGAAGCAGAAGGAGAAGAGAGCTTGCTGTTGGCCTGAGAAAATGACCTCACTTGGCTCTTGGCTTGTTGGCCTACGTATCTCAAAGCAGAGTTCCATCTGCAAATCCCTTGGTCCTTGAGTGCCTCCACAACTCCAACACTTGCTGCCACTATAGCCTTGCTTGCACTTGATGAACTCATGATTTCTTTTCTCTCCTTTGGGTATTCTGAATTCTTTTGGTAGTGATTGTGAATGTTTAAGTGTTTGATGAAGGATATGAGCATGAAGCGCTCTTTATATGGGAACTAGAAAGGGTGGGCCTTTCCACCAATTACTAGAGGCGGTTTAGAGTGTAAAGCCAATGGTATATATTTCTTTTCTTGTCTTTCTGTCACACTCATTACCACTAACTATACAAATGAGCACACGGTTTTCCTTATAAAATCCACCTAAGCCTCAGGTATGGGAGGAAACACCACTTGCTTTTGTTTGTTACAGTGAAAATGTGAATGTATATACAGATAAAATGTCAATAGCATGTCAATAAAAGTAACACGTATAAATACTAACATATCGATACACACACGTTTTTTTTTTTTTTTAACAAATTCTAGCTACTTGAATCTTTAAGTGCATGAACCAGAGAAAAAATGGATAACTTCCATATTTGGAAAATGAGTAATTTTGATGGTAATAAATCAACACAGTTATTATATCCTCATTCATGAGAAGAAACTAGTTGAATGTAAGGAATTAGTAAGGGTGGGCCTTTCCACCAGTAACTAGAGGCGGTTTAGGGAGTGTAAAGCCAATGGTATATATTTCTTTTCTTCTCCTTCTGTCGCACTCATTGCCGCTAACTATACAAATGAGCACACGGTTTTCCTTATAAAATCCAACTAAGCCTCAGGTATGGGAGGAAACACCACTTGCTTTTGTTTGTTTTAGTGGGAAATTGTCAAACTGTTTCCAAGACAAGATAATCTATTCAGCTAAACAACTATATCTTTTTTTATTTTTTTGGGATAAAAATTAATTAACTCAGATTTCAAAGATTTTAGATTTCATTTTTCTAAATATTACTATCCATACATCATTTTTTACATTATAACTTTTATTAGTTTTTGTTCATTAATCTTCTTCATTCATTCGATCAAACAGCCGGAAATTAAGAGAGTGTATGAGAGGTAAAATTTAGTGTATGGATAGCACCACGTGCTATTGAGAGTATAAATAAATATATAAGAAAATTGCTACTAAAAATTACTTAGAAAACAAACTTATTGAGAGTATAAATCTTACATCAAGTAAAATAAGTCTTATTTGATAGTTTAAATGATTTTGGCATCTCTCCCTTATTGTGAGTTGTGTTTGGATGGATACTCACATGCTAACCTGAAATCAAAGCAGGCTATGCACTTGTTGAGTCAAGGGTCTACGTGCCCACACGTTAGCTAATTAATGTGGCCCACGTGTTAGACTTAAAATGACCTCACACTTCTTTGTCAACAATTGCGAGATCATCAAAAAGTGGTGTAGTCTTTTCCTCGTGATGCCTTTATAGTATTTCTCCGGTTGGATTTGGATTCTCCGGGTGGTGTAGTCTTTTTTATGAGTTTGCAATTGCATTATCTTATAGCACGAGTGGCCTCTCATTCCTGATCGAGAAATTTCTCATGTGGTTCTTCTTAAGCAAGGCTTCTTGTTGAGGAATAAATGTTATTATTCACTTTATGATGATACCTGCCTTCACTTCTTGATTTTCAAGTGGTTCACCTTTTGATTTCAAGTGATTTTACCCTGAAATAATTCTAGCCTTTCTTAAATTACTCTCAAGCATGTCCAGTCAGTCCAGTCATTTAGCTACAAGCTTCATACTTAAATACTCCTGACTGCTCAAATAGTCTTAAACAATTTTAACTATCTGAGTAGGCTTAAATATTCTTAACTACCTATACAGGCTCCAAATTACGTGTCCAAATAGAAATTACCTAACTACGTTGATAAATTTCAATGAAAAAGAGAGAGTATACTGTATGCATTTCTGTCGCGCCATGTCATAGTACCAACTTTGGTGGGAAATTTTACACAATGTCAATGATTTCCGGAGTTCTTGCATTCTCTCATCATCGCCCATATATTGCGTATGCTGCACAGGCCTATAAATTTTGAATAAAAAACGTTTGAATACTGGCAAATTTAACGCCATTATAGGATGATAAATGTTCCACTCAGGACAAAGTAACTAGTGGCTAAGTGTGTCCTCTGCGGAATCCAGGGTGAGTCTACAATTCACCTTATCCGCGATTGTGCCTTTGCTAAGTGTGTCTGGCTTGATACTCCGATTGGTATCCCTCCTTCTCCGCCTTATGTCCTCTCGATGTTGGATTGGATTCTGAGTTGGACTTCTCACCTCAATCCATCGAACTTTGTTCTTGGTTTAATGGTGCTTTGGGCAATCTGGGGTGCACGAAATAACCATCTCTGGAATGACTGTATGGACTCTCAGGACATCATCGCTGCTCGGGGTCTCTCTTGGTGGCAAAAGTTCCAGAGAGTTGCTCCCCCCCCCCCCCTCCCTGAGACTCGCTACTCGTCCCCAAGTCCCTCTTAGGTGGTCCCGCCCTCCTGCCCATTTCCTTAAAGCTAGGGGGTTTCAAAACAATATCCTCGAGAGTGATTCATTCCAGATTGTGACGCTTCTACATAATTCTTCCAATTATTTGTCCGACATTGGACTCTTCCAATTATTTGTCCGATATTGGACTCTTAATTGAAGACTCGCGTGTGATCCTGTCTTCAACCACTAGAGCTTATGCTGCAATGTTCGTCGCCAAGCCAAGGGTATTGCTCATCGCCTTGCACAGTTTGCCTTTACTTCAAGTTCGTCATGTAACTGGTTTGAGAAATCTCCGGACCTCATCTCAAATTTACTGTTTGACGAAGCTGTTTTGTAATTGACCTAGGGCTTTGTAACTCTGTTTTTGAAATGAAATGAATCTATCGAGTACTTTTTCAACCAAAAAAAAACAACTACTGGCTAAAGATGAAAAAAGAAAAGAGATCAAGGTAGAAATTATCAGCAACAATTTCTGTTCTATATGGTAATTGTTACAACGAAACAAAATTTACATCAATTAGCCCCAAGCAAACATCATAATTTGCCGTAATTTACAACCCTAATCTTAGCTCTTGTGAATGAATCATTGAATTAGTTGTTGGGACCCCAGCAGCTCAAAAACATGACTGTCCTCAAAGACTCCTCTGAATTATTGAGCTTCTCATCTCTCACTTTACTCAGAGCTGAAGCAGAAGGAGAAGAGAGTTTGTTGTTAGTCTGAGAAAATGATCTCACTTGGCTCTTGGCTTGTTGGCCTGCATATCTCAAAGCAGAGTTCCATCTGCAAATCCCTTGGTCTTTGAGTGCCTCCACAACTCCAACACTTGCTGCCACTATAGCTTTGCTTGAACTTGAACTCATGGTTTCTTCTTTCTCCTTTAGATATTCTGAATTCTTTTGGCAGTGATTGTGAATGTTAAGTGTTTGATGAAGGATATGATCATGAAGTGCTCTTTATATAGGAATTAGAAAGGGTGGGCCTTTCCACCAGTAACTAGAGGCGGTTTAGAGAGTGGAAAGCCAGTGGTATATATTTCTTTTCTACTCTTTCTGTCACACTCATTGCCACTAACTATACAAATGAGCACACGGTTTTCCTTATAAAATCCAACTAAGCCTCAGGTATGGGAGGAAACACCACTTGCTTTTGTTTGTTTTGGTGGGAAATTGTCAAACTGTTTCCAAGACAAGATAATCTATTCAGCTAAACAACTATATCCCTTTTTTTTTTTTTTGATAAAAATTAATTAACTCAGATTTCAAAGATTTTAGATTTCATTTTTCTAAATAGTGTTATTCATACATCTCTTTTTACCTCATACTCACTCTTATTAGTTTTTGTTCATTGATCTTCTTCATTCATTCGATCCAACGGCTGAAAATTAAGGGAGTGTATGAGAGGTAAAATTTGGTGTATGGATAGCACCACCCTTCCTATAAATAAATATCTAAGAAAATTGCTACTAAAACATTACTACGAAAACAAACTTATTGAGAGTATAAATCTTACATCACCTAAAATAAGTCTTATTTGATGGTTTAAATGATCTTGGCATCTCTCTCTTATGTGAGTTGTGTTTGGATGGATAGTCACATTCTAATATGAAATCAAAGCATGGTATGCACTTGTTGAGCAAGGGTCTACATGCCCACACATTAGCTAATTAATGTGACCCACGTACTAGACTTAAAATGACCACACACTTCTTTGTCAACGATTGCAAGATTATCAAAGGGTGGTGTAGTCTTTTCCTCATGATGCCTTTATAGCATTTCTCCGGTTGGATTTGGACTCTCCGGGTGGTGTAGTCTTTTTTATGAGTTTGCAATTGCAGTATTTCTTATAGCATGAGTGGGAAATTTTCTCATGTGGTTTTTCTTAAGTAAGGCTTCTTGTTGAGGAATAAATGTTATTATTCACTTTCTGATGATACCTGCTTTTACTTCTTGATTTTCAAGTGGTTCACCTTTTGATTTCAAGTGATTTTACCCTGAAATGGTTCTAGCCTTTCTTAAATTACTCTCAAGCAAATCCAGTCAGTCCGGTCACGTAGCTACAAGCCTCATACTTAAATACTCTTGACTGCTCAAATAGTCTTAAACAATTTTAACTATCTGAGTAGGCTTAAATATTCTTAACTACCGTAACAGGCTCCAAATTACGTGTCCAAATAGAAATTACCTAACTATGTTCATAAATTTCAATGGAAAAGAGAGAGTATACTGTATGCATTTCTGTCGCTCCATGTCATATCACCAACTTTGGTGGGAAATTTTACACAATGTCAATGATTTCCGGAGTTCTTGCATTCTCTCATCATCGCCCATATATTGCGTATGCTTGCACAGGCCTATAAATTTTGAATAAAAACGTTTGAATACTGGCAAATTTAACGCTATTATAGGAAGATAAATGTTCCACTCAGGACAAAGTAACTAGTGGCTAAGTGTGTCCTCTGCGGAATCCAGGGTGAGTCTACAATTCACCTTATCCGCGATTGTGCCTTTGCTAAGTGTGTCTGGCTTGCTACTCCGATTGGTATATATCCCTCCTTCTCAGCCTTATGCCCTCTCGATGTTGGATTGGATTCTGAATTGGACTTCTTACCTTAATCTATCGAACTTTGCTCTTGGTTTAATGGTGCTTTGGGTAATCTGGGGTGCACCAAATAACGGTCTCTGGAATGACCGTATGGACTCTCCTGACATCATCGCTGCTCGGGGTCTCTCTTGGTGGCAAGAGTTCCAGAGAGTTGCTTCCCCGGCCCTCCCTGAGACTCGCTACTCGTCCCCAAGTCCCTCATAGGTGGTCCCGTCCTCCTGCCCAGTTCTTTCGAGCTAGGGGGTTTTCAAAACATTATCCTCGAGAGTGATTCACTCCAGATTGTGACGCTTCTACACAATTCTTTCAATTATTTGTCCGACATTGGACTCTTAATTGAAGACTCGCGTGTGATCCTGTCTTAAACCACTGGAGCTTATGCTACCATGTTCGTCGCCAAGTCAATCGTATTGCTCATCCCCTTGCACGGTTTGCCTTTACTTCAAGTTGGTCATGTAACTGGTTTCATAAACCTCCGGACCTCATCTCAAATTTACTGTTTAACGAAGCTGTTTTGTAATTGATGTAGGGCTTGGTAACTCTGTTTTTGAAATGAAATGAATCTATCGAGTACTTTTCAAAAAAAAAAAAACTACTGGCTAAAGATGAAAAAAGAAAAGAGATCAAGGTAGAATTTCTCAGCAACAATTTCCGTTCTATATGGTAATTGTTACAACGAAACAAAATTTACATCAATTAGCCCCAAGCAAACATCATAATTTGCCGTAATTTACAACCCTAATCTTTGCTCTTGCTTTTGCGAATGAATCATTCAATTAGTTGTTGGGACCCCAGCAGCTCAAAAACATGACTGTCCTCAAAGACTCCTCTGATTTCTTGAGCTTCTCATATCTCACTTTACTCAGAGCTGAAGCAGAAGGAGAAGAGAGTTTGTTGTTGGCCTGAGAAAAAGATCTCACTTGGCTCTTGGCTTGTTGGCCTGCATATCTCAAAGCAGAGTTCCATCTGCAAATCCCTTGGTCCTTGAGTGCCTCCACAACTCCAACACTTGCTGCCACGATAGCCTTGCTCGCACTTGATGAACTCATGATTTCTTTTCACTTTGATCTTCTGAACTCCCGTAGTAGTGATTGTGAATGTTTTAAGTGTTTGATGAAGAAGATGAGCACCAAGTGCTCTTTATATAGGGGGATGACAAACGGTGGGCCTTGTCACCAAAACCAGGGGCGTTTAGAGAGTGTAGAGCCGATGGTATTTGTTTTGCTTTTGTCACACTCATTGATGGAGACAAAATTCGGCTGGGTGGAGGAAATGACACTCACTGCCCACTGGACCACAAATGAGCACACGGTTTTGCTTATTAAATCCATTGTTTTTTTTTTTTTTTAACTATTAAATCCATTGTTTGACAAGCTAATCATTTTTTTTTATATAGAGATGATGCAAATCTTAAAGAAGATCCTCCACCGATTATTAAATCATACGTGTTTAACTTATCCGATGTATGATTTTTGGGGGGAAATTACATACGTCTGTCGTAGATCAAGACAAGCTATTCTACTGAATACCAAGTAACTCCAACTTTTGTTTTTTATTACTGAGAAAAAATAAAATTACAAAACAAACTCATACAGAATAAAATATAGAGAAGCTAGGGAGAGAAAAGAGACCAAATAAATATATGATATGAGTAATGATGTATATTAATATTCTAATACGAATCATGTGATGTATTAATAATAAGAAATGTGTACGTTAATCAATATTTAAGTAATAATTCAATCATTGAC
Organism: Malus fusca; assembly: GCA_035220775.1. Taxonomy (NCBI): domain Eukaryota; kingdom Viridiplantae; phylum Streptophyta; class Magnoliopsida; order Rosales; family Rosaceae; genus Malus; species Malus fusca. Next base: position 6,557,036 of record CM069075.1, read on the forward strand.
AATCACGTTATAAATAATTTATAAAACTTGATTAAAATAATTGATCTCTGTAATATTACTCGATATGATACACACACACATATGATTAAAATAATTGGTCTTTGTAGTATTACTAGATATGATATATTTTGAGATGCCTTATATATATTCTATTATTTTCAGATCATTACTTCCAAATTTCTTTTGAAAAAACTTGGAAGCATATGGGGCCTTAATTTTGTTTTTTTTTTTTTTTTTTTTTGGACAATATTGCTAGCTGAATTTTTTTCACTTTTGTGCCTCTACCATTAGATTACGTTTGACGATCTAGGCTAAAATAACTTTTGACAATATTGCTACCTGAATCCAATTTTCACTCAAAATTCCATTTAGGTTAACAACGTGACTTGCACAAGACAACATTTTAAGGACAATTTCTTCAAGTCAAGCTTCAAAGAATATCAGACGCATTTCTTACGCACACAAAACAAACAAAAACAAAAAAAAAACAAAAAAAAAACAAAATTTTCACTCGTGTAATGCCAATTGTAGATGTTTTGAGGTCATTTCCTCCAAAACAATTTGGATATCTTTTAATTTCTCGCATCTTCTCTTATGGCACATTTACATAACCATAATGAAAATATGTGGAATTGAATTGAGGAGGAATTGAAATGAGGAGGAGTCAGAATCAGATTCATGTTGAAGTTGTTTACTTAAATATTCTAGAATCAGAATAAAAATGAAACTAATTTCATAAAGCTGTTTACTAATTCAGTAGAATCGGAATATAAACCAATATGATTACTAAAATGCCCTTGTCCCGAATCAAATATTTTATATACTTTTTCTAATAAATTTTGATAAATATATAATAGTAAGAAAAAAAAAATTAAATTGCTTTTTTATTTCATAGACACATTAAAATGTTTTTGTTTATTTTTTTAATAAATTTAAGTCTGTACTTTAATATTTAAATTTTCTCGCTCAAAATTGTAGTTTCTTCTATTTGGCATATGCATGGAGTTGTGCATTGTGACATCCCACATCGCCCAGGGGATTGGATCCTCTAAGCCTTATATGTATATTCTCATCTTTACCTAGCACGAGGCATTTTGGGAGCTCACCGACTTCGAGTTTCATCGGAACTCCGAAGTTAAGCGAGAGCAATCCCATGATGGGTGACCCATTGGGAAGTTCTCGTGTGAGTTTCCAGAAACAAAACCGTGAAGGCGTGGTCGGGGCCCAAAGCGGACAATATCGTGCTACAGTGGAGTCGAGCCCGGGATGTGGTGGGGGCCCGGGCCGGGATGTGACATGCATAATGTGAATGAGGGCATAATAGGAAGAAAAAATGCATTCATGATTCCTTCACCATCCAGGAATCCAAATCCCTCACCCATGAAGGGAGTCCAATTCCTCCAATTTTAGGATTTGAATTCCATTTTTTGTGTGGGTCACACACACTATTGATTCCTCCAAATCATAGTAAACACAAAAATTATCCGTAATCGGAATCGAATTCCTTATTTTCATTTCGATTACGGGTGAGTAAACACGCCATTAATCTAACCATAAGCTAACTCGTATTTTGTAACTCTGCTCAAGATTGATGATGAACTAACCGCATTTTATCTTCTTCTCATTATCAAACTCCAATTAATTCTTAATTATGTAATTATTAGTTGAAAAAACTTTTTTAGTATAAAAAATAAGTTGCATTTTTATCTATTTTTTAAAGTGGAAATTACGTGGAGGGTCCTTACATGAGATTGCAAGTAAATTGGCCAACTCTCTATCTTACTAATTAAATTTAGGGAACTTTAACCAAAAGCTCCCGGTACTGTTCACTTTAACGAAAAACCACATTTTTACACTAAAAAGTCAATCCTAGTACTATTCACTTTACCCTTTATTTTGTCCTTATCGTTAAAACTCAAAGTTTTCAACCCATTTTCATTAGTTTTCCTTTAAATTTATGATGGAAACTCAATTTTGGGCGAAATCCAGCGGTCACACGCGCTTCACGTCACCCTAATTGTTTTGTCCATATGTTTTTTTTAATGATATACCTAAACCACACAATGAGTTAGCCTAATTTAGTATTAATGTCGCAATTCACGAGCGTCAAACTTAAAACCTATTACTTACAAGTGAAGAGAAATATCACTACACTATTATACTAAGTGAATTATTGTTCACGTGACAATTCACCAATATTAAAAATAAGGGTAATGCTAAGGAGACTAAATGTGTAGATTAAATTTTATAAACTAAATGATATGGAAGTTGATGATTGGAAAATTACTTAAGTGTTGATTAACGTGCTTATTTCTTATTGTTGACACATCATTTAATTTGTAAATTTAGTTTATAAATTTGGTTTACCTAGCATTACTTAAGTGTTGATTAACATGCTTATTTCTTATTGGTGACATATCATTTAGTCCATCATCTGTGAGACTTTGTCATTCATATTTTTACACCTACCTTGTATGTGTTGAATTTTTAGATTAAATATACAGACAATACTAATTCGGTGACATGGATATGTAGCAATTTTCAATGTGATTGTCACATGTATCAACTTCAATTCAATTTCTAATGAATCTAAGTGGGTACACCCTCAAATTTAAGGCTTGATGAATTCACCATGAGCTCCAATTTATGTCAACTAGCCTTCATGCACGCGCTCACACGCGTGCATAAGGTATTTTTTAATCACGACGTGCTACGCGCGACTTACACATTTTAAATGTATTTATATACGTTAATTGACAAAAAGAAAGTCAAATATTGGAAGTAAATGAATAATCTTAGATCATGTTAGAAGAAACCCCTTAAGTGTAGATAATATCGTTTGTTCAAAAAAAAACAATCATTTGACAACTAATTTAATCACATTATTATGTGCGTGCGAAAGACCTTTTTTATAACCAACATTACACGCTTATCAAGATGTTTTGAACGTGTTTAAAAATAGAGAAAATAGTATTTAATGAACAACTGATATAATCATATTATTGATAGCCTATAGTGAGGTACTAATAAAAAAATTAAAAAAAAACTGTACAAAAAAAAATTAATTATTAAAAAACACTATAAAAATGACAAAGATACCCCTACCACTATTCATTATTTTTATGAAGTTTGTGACACCAAAAAACACTATTCATTGGGCTTGTTGGCTTTATGCAAAAGAAGATAATTAAGGCCCCCAGCAGCTCAGGTACATGACTTTTCTTAGAGAATCCTCAGCTGCTTGGTTCTTCTTTTCGGATTTCAGTTTGTTCAAAACCATAGCAGAAGACGAAGGCGATAGTTCCTTTGCTTGCAAGAAAGATCTCACATTGCTCTTGGCATGCTGGTGAACAGATCTCATGGTGTAACTCCATCTGCCGAAACCTTGATCTTTCAAAGCCTCAACAGCTCCAACGCTAGCCGCTACTATCCACGCTCCTCTTGTTCCACACATTTTGAAATATAATCAACAGAACAAACAGCTTAGTTCTAGTTTAGTTTCTTGGGTGTGAATATATATAGGAGAAAGATGAGGCTAAAACCAGATGGATTCAGAAAGGTAAAAATACAAAGTTGCTGTGGATTTGTATATTTCAGGAAGCTGGCTTTGTCCTTTTAAGTTTTTTACATATGAAGTGACAAATTATGCAGTGGTTTTCAGTGAAGAAACCAGGGGTCTTGCACCTTGTTTTTGCAAAATTTGATCAAAATAGTAACGGAAGGAGGACCCCAATATTGTGATCTCAGCTTATTTGTCTCAGTTGCATGCTATCACGCCATCAAGCCATCATGCACCCTTTCATCCCTGCTGTATATTCTAGTGGTTATGGTCTCCATCGTTCAGTATGGTGTGCCTGATAAGTACGAATACAACCCATTTCGTGCTACTGTACGTTGTGTACCGGATCCGTTTTCATCTTATCGAAAAGAAGGAAACAAAATAATCTTATCGAATCTGCGTTATGCTTCGTACCAACTTGATCAGTTTTGCCATTTTCAAATTACGGTTTCAATAATCCTATACTTGCCTCTACTCAAGTTGCGGCCATGACTTCACTCATTTGTTAGGATAAAAATGAAATTTCACTTGGTGATCACATTATTTACAAATTTAAACTCATCTATATATCATCAGTACTTTTTGAACTCTAAAAGCTAGTAGCCATTACTTCAATCAAGAAACCCAAAATTTAACCAAAACCCGTTTAACATGATCCGAAAAGCGCCATTCTTGGAATAAATTAACAAATTTTGTAAAAATTAGAAGAAGCTAGGCAACATCAATCATGCCTAATCATCATCACAAGTATTCTGAAATAAGGTTTCCTACCATCTATGATGCCGTGACGAAGAAGGTTGAAGTGGAAGAGAGACGGATCGCATTACAGTACTAAAATAACCATATATATACTGTGCATGTAATGTACTATCTTCTCCTTATTATGCTAGAACTATGCAGTTGAGCTTTCTTCCTTGGAAAGAGAGTTTTGGATTCAAGCCCACATACGGGATGTAATTTTTGTTAAGGCAAAATAACTAATTATATAAATACTTGCCTTGTCATGCTCTGCAATTTTGTTCCTGACAAATACAAACTTGTGCATGCGAGGGTAATGAAAAAAAAACCTAGATTAAAAACCGTCATTTGTTTCATCCCATTTCATCATCTTTCAAAATTTTCTCTCTTTCTTTACGATATAAAATAAATGTTTTGAGACACCAAAGAGGTCATTCTATACTTCACTTTTATAAAAGTACAAAAGAAAATTTATACATAGAGAACTGCATGATGATATTTTTAGAGTGTCAATAACAACTCGTATAAAAAACACATAATATTTAACATTGCACAGGCAAAGAGGGAAGATCAAGATCTTGATTCATACAATTAATCCAACAAAATTAGCTGTACATATTATTAACACTAGAAAACAAAAGGACTAGTAATACAGATCGATGACCACATCACCGCATCTGCATGGATCGTCTAATTAAACACTAATTAACAAAGGTTAATTGGGAGTTGAATTTCCAGATATATATTAGTAGGTAAATAGGAATAGTAATTAAGACTCATCGTCTCTCATGTATTTGGACCCCAACAACTCAAGTACATTACAGTCCGGAGAGATTCCTCAGCCTGCTGTTTAAGCCTGCACTGATGATCACAGCTGCTGGTACTATTCTTGTTGTTTACAGCACCAGAAAATTCTGTGGCCAATTCCTTGCGACATGCCTTGCCTTTAGATGCTTGGTCTCTATTAGTGCTTCCTCTTCCTTGCATTGCTTCTGATATTTGAATCATTTCAAATGAAAGTAGTGTTTTAGTCGTTTGGGTGTGGCTTAGAACTTGGGAAACCGAGTTTCATATATAGGCAGAGAAAAGGTCATTCGCATATAATAGCTGCAAAATTTTAGTGGAGTATTTAGTTTGACTGTAATTCTACTTAGTAATTAAATATGACTATGTGAGTCTTTCCAACCCTGGAAACGTGAACTGCAGTAGTAAAGGCACCAGCTGGCCCTCTTATAAAAAGTAAAAAAAGATATGATTTGCTATCTGTAGCTAGCCGAGTGGAAAGTAATCCACATGACATTGAGAGTGATTCAAATATTAAATTACATTGAGGATCAGGGAGCAGCACAGTGGTGTTCCACTTGGCATTATATTTCCGTATTCGCTTCAAATTTATAGCAATCAACGGATCAAACCATATTTTTTCTCTCACTTTGCTTGTTTATTTGGATGGATTCCCAAGCTATGCTCCTCTTCTCGTATACAATATATGATCCTATGGTTTAATTAAGGAAATGGTTGTGGACTGAAACTAAAAAACAATAGGGTGCACGTTCCCTCCATCGACATTGGAGCAAAGAAAGGCATATTATCACATGGGTGGAAGATTAGCATATACACGTTTAGCTCTGCAACTGGATAAGATTGATACCTAACACACTTCCTTTAATATCCTTTAATTTCCTTTTTTAAGTATTGGATTTTGCTTACTACTTTAGAAGCTAATCACTAGATTCACTACCACTCCACCCCATCCATTTTTTTTTTCTTTTTTTTTTAATTTTATTATTAGGAGGAGGAGAGAAAGTTTGAAACTATTATAATAATTTAGAAGAGGAGGGAATTTCGAACTCGGAATTATGGGTAGAAACCTAACAACCTATCTGCTACAATATTGAACCATTCATGATTATCATGTATCATTTGTTACATATAATGCATAGACTTAAATTTATGTATATTGATGACCACTTAGCGAATAGATAGCCATATCTACGTCTGTGAGAGCAACATATATAGAAAAAATGTGTTCAACAATGTGATTAGTAAATATGGTTTGAATAGCAACACTTAAACTCGAATGGGGAAACCTACTACCCTTTGTTAATCGTTTTCAATATTGGAAGGAAACTCAAAAGTTTGGATACCAACTTTTTTCTATCCAAAACATGGAAATAAAATAAAACTTAAGATTTAACGGTATAATAATAATAACAACAACAACAATACGTTAAAAGTGCTTTTGAGCTTAATGTTTTAGACAAACGAGTTTTCAAAGAGGCCAAATTTAGTTGAAAGTTAGGTAAGAACTAATAATCAAGTTACTTATTTCAATATCAATCTTCCACTAACTAAGTTTTCATTAGTATTACAAGAGATCTCAGAGTCAAATCTTTCTTTCTTGAACGATAAATAAGAGAGGCTACCACATTGTCCAATAAAAATGGGCAATGAATGATTCTAGTTCCTATAGTTTGAGCAAAATTTCACTTTCAGTTCTTGTAGTTTCAATTCTTGCGATTTCAATCTTTATAGTTTATTAATTGTTGTTGTTTAAGGACAATACCTTAATTGTGGTTTTGTTGGTCACTACTACTTATGTGACATATGTAAAGGTGGGTTAGTGTTTTTGCTTTTTTTTTCTTTTTTTTTTTAGCAATCTCTAATTTTGACTTTTCAATGTTGTAATACAATGCACACGCTTCTCAATTCGCTAATTTCTTAAAAAAAAACTCTAAGAAAATCATTGTCCCTCACAATGGCGAAGCTAGGAATTTTCAGGGGGAGGGGCGAATTTAAAAGAGTGTCAGGTTAAGAAAAAATGGCAACAACCAAATCTTTTTATATAGTAGTGTTGTTCATAATTTATCAATATAAATAAGTTACAATTGTTGTTGGTGAGGTTTCATGTCATAAAAACGTCGCAAAATAAGCTCATTATCAATAAAAATAAATACATCTCTCTCAATGTAAACAACCATACTATCACCCAACCATTGATCTCATATTTTGTTACGCAATGGTGTTTTCACAATCTTCATAGGAAAAAAAAGCTCTATCCACCAAGCGCTTGCAACTGATAACACCAAAGTCAATTTAAGAAGCTTATACACTAACTTGTAGCTTGCACACCTTTTGGTCTTCACCGACTCCTTTACAAGATCACTAATTTCTTTCAATGATGAAAATTCACTATGCATCTTCATATACTATATGACTAATAACTAATTAAACAAAAAATTCAATTAATCAATAGTAATAATCATATAAATATTCAGTAGCAAAAATTCAATTCAATATCAATAATCAATAATTCAAATTTTACCGTAATTAACAATTTCATTCATCAATAATTATAAGATTTCATATCAATAATCAATAACCATGTTAGCTAATTACTCTGTAGTTCTATATCAATTAAACAAAATGTCGTATTAAATAATCAATTAGGGTTAGGGATGACATAAATTTAGAAATTAAAAATTTTATCTAAAAATTTGGAGAAAAGGGGCCGAAGATGGTGGCTGGGCTGGGTTAGCTTGAAGTCTTTAAGCAAGGAAGGCCAAACTGGCGGTTGCGCTACTGGGGTTTCCTGTCTGATTGGTTTTCAAAGTGGGAAATGAGTGAATGGAACATGGTGGGGAAGAGTAAAGGTAACGAGGGGACATGTGGTCCCTTTTAATTAATTATTATTTTTATTTCAGTAACTAAAACGATGTCGTCCCACTAAAGGAAATTTTTTATTTTTTTTAACCAAGACCAAACGACGTCGTTGGCCTGGGTTTTAAGGGGAAAAAATAGAACTCTTGTGCAGCAGAGCTGCATAGCAGCAATGGAACCTAGAAAAACAGACCAACTTCATCACTTCCGACGGGATCGGAGGGGCGGAACCACCGCTTCTAAGTTTGATTTCCGACGAGAGGAGGGGCGTCCGCCCCTCCTTGCCCCTATGTAGCGTCACCCATGGTCCCTCTGACACACCCCGACCGAGATCAAGGCATGCTGGCCGTCACGTGAGAGTGACGTAGCCATGTGCACAGTGCGGAAGCAATAATGATAAGAAATATATGAATAATTAAAAACCGAACCACTAGAGTGCACTACTAAACAGGAAGTGTTAAGAGTAATATACAGAAGTAAACACTCCTAATCAGAGCATAGAAAGTCTAGGTGCAGTCCAGTAGGACAAGTACTAGTTATACAGTACCATAAGATGTCCTACAATTAATTAGATATGTCAGAACCGCCGAAGTCCTCGCACTCAGCAACTGCAAACTTACCTAAAACCTGGAGGGGCGCAAAACAGAAAACGTGAGTGGGCAAAAACAAATGTTGTACAAAACCATTTCATTTATCAACATATCTAACCCCTCGCTATAAAACATGTATAATTTTTTCTAGAATCAGAATATAAGCATATACATAATTAGATATGAAATATATCAACTCAATTCATACTTCACATAATCATATTCATATGTATGTCATGCCAAGATATAACAGAGTAATCAATTCAGGTAAGAATAATTTCATAGAAATATAACATGTTAGCCGAAACCCCTGTGGTAGTCTGTACGGCTGAATTCATAGCTCAAAAGTCACTCTAGCCGGAGTCACTACAATGACCTATACGGCAACATACTGCACAAGAGTCGAAACCAAATAAAAAGGTATGTACGACAATAATGGGTGTAATATAATCATGCTCAATACTACTCTCACATAATAGCTGGGCGATAAATCGCTAGTCACCTACGAGTCAGAACCATAAATAAGGTATGTACGACAAGACTGTGCACCTAAATTGGATCCAATATGAGCATTTGGTGCGGGATGTGACATAATAAACAGGCATGTGCCATAACTCTAGCTAAATCACAATCACCCTAAGTGCAGTTTTATGAGCTCAACATTATTCAATCACATATCGCATCATTGACAATTCACATAACCAAACATAACTCACCTGAGCTTACCTGAGCGTCCACAACACCACATTTATATATATAAAGCATCACATACCAATTCATATATGAATTATAAACTTATATGTATGGCATTTATGGCATACTATCATTTAAACACATATTTCTGGGAAAATATCAAGTATATAAATATATACTGAAAACCAAAAGGCCACTCACTGGTATGTCGAAGGGTTGTAGCCCCCGAGTCGCCCTTGGATACGCTCATCCTCGGGATAAGTCTCACCTATATGCGAATTAACTATAAAAACCTTATTTTAGAGCATATAGACAAAACTAGCTAATAATTTCTCATACAATGCTCAATTTTGGTATTTGAATATACCACAGTGACCTACACAACCTCAGGATCATCCCCAAATTTTTAGAATAATTTTTGGACCCCTCACGCGCCGCCATGCGCCGGTAAGGGCACGGCCCTACGTGCCCCTACGCGCGGCCAGGTGACATGCATACTGACGGCGTCAGTCAACGCCGTCAGGAATATTCTAGGGAATATTCCGTTAAAACCCAACGGTAACTGTTAAAGATGACTGACGGAGTTAGCATATTCCGTCAAAACTGACGGAATATTCTCCTTTCTTCTCCGGTGAGTCGCCAGTCGCCGGCGACTTCGCCGATTTCTGGGTAAAACTTTAAAACCACTATTCTTCTTCATTTCTTCACCATTTTTCATGAAATTGGTAGCAAAATAAAGCTAATAACATGTACAATCACGTTATACAAGTTTCAAGGCTTAAAATCTACTAGGTTTTCCCCGAGAAAGCTCGATAGTTCGGCTTACCTAGATATACGTCGATCTCAGCCCTCCGACGTCCAAATCCTTCCAACGAAGTACCCCGAGACTCGTGAGGACATCCTTAAGCTTCCTATAAACTTCAAGTTCCATGAAACACAAGATTTCACGTATGTATGAACATTGACAAAATCGAAGCTAGGGTTTCCACGTGAAATCGAAGGTTTCCTTACCTGAAAATGGTACCTTTGAACTCGTATGGTCCTCACGAACACAATGGTGATCTCAAAACCTTCGATCTGTTACGTTTGATGTCCGTTCAAGAGAGAAGAGAGAGAGAGAGTCTGCGAGAGAAAGAGAGAAAGAGTACGGGAAGGAGAGAGAGGGATAATGTGTGTGCGTGTGTGGTCCACGTGGGTCACCAATCCAAAACCACCAAAAATTAACATCTAAGTCTCCAAAATAAGTCACACACACACACTACAAGGTTCAACGTCCCCGGTTAAAACCGTCATTTTACATCACCGATAATAGAAATTCGGGACGGGCTGTGACACCCTCAATCACACACAATTATTAAACTACAAACCTAAATCGCAATATATTTTTTTTAACAAACAATACACTAAACATGTTAGCAATAACGTGGTTCAAATTCGTCATTGACGATAATCAAACTTAAAATCTCTCATTTACAAGTGAAGGTTGCAACAATTAAAGATCAAAGTGAAACTTCACTTAAACTATAATAATCAAATCATAACAATTAAAGATCAAAGTGAAACTTCACTTAAACTATAATAATCAAATCATACTTATCTATTATATATAAAGAGAGAAGAAAAGGTGAATAGTGTTTTGGTGTCACCAAGCTTCAACAAAAAAAAGTTGGACAAAAATGCCCCCAAAACAAAAAACTTCAAAGGCATCCCAAAATAATGCATCAAATAAGGTAGGGGCATTTTCATCATTTTAATAGTATTTTTTTAATAATTAAATTATTTTGTGGTTTTTTTTTTGTTTTTGTTTTTAATTAGTACCTCACAATTGGCTAGCAATAATGTGATTCAATTTATCTAGTTTTAAACACATTCAAAACAGCTTAAGGGACGTGTAATGCCGGTTATAAAAAAGATTCTTCACACGCAGATAATAATGTGATTAAATTAGTTGTCAAATGATTATTTTTTTTTGTAACAAATAATATTATCTATACTAAGGGGGAGGGAGGTGGGTTTAGCCTCACAATGGGCTAGCAACAATGTGATTCAATCAATTGTTTATTAAATATTATTTTCTGTATTTTAAACACGTTAAAAACTTCAAAGGCATCCCAAAATAATGCATCAAATAAGGTAGGGGCATTTTTGTCATTTTAATAATATTTTTTTAATAATTAAATTATTTTGTGGTTTTATTTTTGTTTTTTTAATTAGTACCTCACAATAGGCTAGTAATAATGTGATTCAGTTTATCTATTTTTAAACACGTTCAAAATATTTTAAGAGACGTGTAATGCCGGTTATAAAAAAGATCATTCACACGCGGATAATAATGTGATTAAATTAGTTGTCAAATTATTGTGTTTTTTTTTTTGTAACAAACGATATTATCTATACTAAGGGGGAGGGAGGTGGGTTTAGCCTCACAATGGGCTAGCAACAATGTGACTCAATAAGTTGTTTATTAAATATTATTTTCTCTATTTTAAACACTTTCAAAACATTTTAAGAGGCGTGTAATGTCGGTTATAAAAAAAGTCTTTCACACGCGGATAATAATGTGATTAAATTAGTTGTTAAATGATTGTTTTTTTTTTAACAAACGATATTATCTACACTAAGGGAGAGGGGGTGGGCTTAGCCTCACAATGGGCTAGCAATAATGTGATTCAATCAATTATTTATTAAATATTATTTTCTCTATTCTTAATGTAAATTCTATAGAGACCGATTTTATTATGTGAATTTAGCTGCTTTAATTGATTTATGAGGGATTTCTTCTAGCATGATCTAAGATTATTCATTTACTTCAAATATTTGACTTTCATTTTGTCAATTTACACATATATATACATTTAAAACTTCTAAGTCGAGCGTAGCACGTCGTGATTCAAAAACTATCTTCTACACACGCGTGAGCGTGTGCATGGAGGCTAGTTGACCAGTAAAGTGAAAAGAAATCAGTCTGCCAAAAAATAAAGCGGCCCGGTACAATCCAATTCAACCCGGCCCATTAAAATATCTCTCTTTTGTAGTGCACCACACGGCACTGGGCACAAAATTACTGGCTCACAAATCGTTCCAAACACTGGATAAGAAGCCCTTCCTTTCGTGGACCTCTATCTCTCCCACTCCCACACTTCTCAACTACAATTAATATATAAATTAAAATTCTAAAACCCACGAAATCTTCTCTCCCTCTCCACCATGCTCCAAATTTTCCCGGAAAATTTTCAACGCTAAATTCTCTCTCTCCCTCCAATGGCGGCTGTTGCTGCTCTGTCTGTCTCGGCACTCAGTCAATGTTCTGATAGAAAATCGGTCATCTCGTCCACTCGGAATTTGGCTTCCAACGCCGATGGCCTTCGATTCCGTACGAGCATTTCCAGCCGTAACGGTGGAATTCGAGTTTCGAGTTCGAGCTCTCGCATGGTGGTTCATTGCATGGCAGGGTCGTCAGGTGGGTTTTTCTTGGTTACTTGTTTGGTGCCATTTAATCGTTTAAATTTGCTACATTTTCTCAGGAACTTGACTGGAGCTTTATTTTATATGTTTGCTGCCGAAGCTTAATTTATTTTTAAAAATATTGTGCATTGAACAATGTTTAAATTATAATTAAGTTCGATCTAATTATATTTAATGCACTTTCTTTCTTTCCAAATTATGGTCGTTTTTGTTTTTTGACAAACAACAAGATAATTACACTAAATTCATTTAACTACGAGCGGGTATTTGAGCTTGGATGCAGAGGGTGGAGTATGGTTAAACCTTTGTCTGCAAATTATGGTCTTTTTTGTTGAAAGTAGAATTTTGACTTGCAGATATGGAAAGGAAGGATTTTTATTAATCATTTTGTGTAATCTTGACGAATGGGTCCTTAATGAATGAAGCTAACTATACTGTAAATGTTCATATTCTTCAGCTGATCAGCACCGGTTTTCCGTTTCCGAATCGATATGTTTGAGTTGATCAGAGTTTTTACTAGTAAAAGTTTTGTGCTTAACATTTTTGGTCATTATGTGGTATGATTACTTGATTTGCAGATATTCCGACTGTGGCGGATACAAAGTTGAAATTTGTGAAGGCGTATAAGCGACCAATCCCTAGCGTTTACAACAGTGTCCTGCAGGAGCTGATTGTGCAGCAACATTTGATGAGGTACAAGAGGACATACCGGTATGATCCTGTGTTCGCTCTTGGTTTTGTCACTGTATACGATCAGCTCATGGATGGATACCCCAGCGATGAGGATCGAGAGGCAATCTTCCAAGCGTACATTAAAGCATTAAATGAGGACCCACAGCAATACAGGTTTGTCACTTGTGTTTTATCTTCTTTAGGGATTTATTTTCTCTGGTTTCTGCCGTGCTTAACTATTTGAAATGCAGCAATGTGGTATGTAAATTGTGACGATCACATATTATGAGGTTAAAAAAATATTAAAACTGAGTAAACATATTAAGTGGCTAATTGAGACTGTGATATTGCAATGATGCAGTCCTTTATGTGATAACTAAGGAAAATCCCATTAAGAAGATGGTTTCTTTTCCGGTCATCGGAATCATACAAACTTCATAGTTCTACACCAGAATTTCCTAGTTTATGGCAGAAGGTTGATTGACAAAATAATGTGCTTAAGATGCTGTAGAAAAAGAAAATGTATCCTAATTCACATATGATCAATCTCTTTCTAATATGTTTGAGAAAAGTCTCTATCTTTACAAGATATGTTTCCATGCTATGCACTACAGAACTGATGCACAAAAGTTGGAAGAGTGGGCTCGGGCGCAAACTTCCAGTTCATTAGTGGAGTTTCCATCCAGAGAAGGAAAAGTTGAGGCAGCACTGAAGGACATTGCAGAGAGGGCAGCAGGAAAAGGAAGTTTTAGCTACAGTCGTTTCTTTGCTATTGGGCTTTTTCGTCTTCTTGAGGTGGCAAAAGCAACTGAACCAACAGTATTAGAAAAGGTTAGACTTTCCAGTCCTAAGAACATTACGGCTCAATGATGGATATTCGGCCAAGTGATTAGGTTACTGCATTTTGAGCTTGTTTGAGTTAATGATTGTTTGGATTCATTTATTCAATGGCCTTGCATGATGATAGCAATGTTTGAGCATTTACACTTTGGTTCTGTTCAACAGTTATGTGGAGCCTTAAACATTGACAAAAGAAGTGTGGACCGGGACCTGGATGTGTACCGCAATCTGCTTTCCAAGCTGGTTCAGGCCAAAGAACTGCTAAGGGAATATGTGGACAGGTAACAAATCCCAGGATCATAGCAGTTATTGAACTCGTAGCTTTACATGTGATAGATAAGATAAGACATGATAATAATCCTCAAATCGACTGATTTCGTAATCACATTTCATACGACATCCACCAATTGACACTTTAACATCATACCGGTTGATCCCCTGTACTGTCTAACATTAAAATTCATAGCTCCAGTTCGATTATCTATAGCTTAGGTAGTAGTTTATGATTCAAGGACGGATAAGCTTTTGTGCTTACTGCTCTCCATCATATTTGAATGCACTGAATTTGGCTTTCAGGGAGAAGAAGAAAAGAGAAGAACGGGTGGAAACACAGAAGGCCAGTGAAACAGTTACGAAATGTTTGGGGGACTATGACTATGTTAGCCAGTGATCGGAGTGGTGGCTCCGTCAAAGCTGATCACTCTCCGCGAAGCTGAAGCTCCCCAAATCTTTTAAGGTTTTTGAGGTAGAGTTGGAGTTTTTATACTTAGACAAGTACCTTTCATCAGCTTGTACGTTTGCAGTGTTAGTGTATTGCTTGCAGTGGTGATCCAGCAACAGCCTATGTACCGACATATCTTACAAGTTTGTTTCTCATCAATATCTTTTGTTTTACTTGTAACTACAATTCTCGATGTGCAAAATTTGGATCGAGTTCCCCCATAGTAAAACTAATTTTCTCATTGTCTCTCTCTGTCTTTCTCAAGACGACAACAAAAATGGCGTCAGCGCAGTAACCAATTCTCGATTTAATTCACTGCTATTGGGTTTGAGAATAATTATTTGCATTCATTCACATAAATCAATCATGTACAGCTAGATAACAATGGGGTTGCTAAGTAGGAACCCTAGAAAGCAACCCGTCACAAAACAATACTGATAGAAAGATCTTCCATGGCTTCCTGCTAGAAATGTTACTAGGATGATTACGAAATTCCAAAAGAAATCTCACTCGTTCATAAGGGGATTTGGACGGGACTGAGAAACAAATTACTTAATAAGAAGTTAACTGAGATGCGAAACATCAATCTCTTCCGGGAGCTTAAATGTGTCTGCTGCACCAAACTTCTTATACTCTGCCGATTCACGAGTTTCTTCATCATCCCAATCCTCTTCCTCATTTCCCTCGCTGCTGTGTGACTCAGGATTGTGAACGCTTTTAGACCTGCAGCCATGTCGAGCAAGAATGTTCACCTGGCGAAGGTGAGATATTTCAACCATGATAGTTTCATCATCAACTGGGAGGGGTTGCTTCCAGGGTTCCCCATCGATCCTCATGTACGTATGATCAATTGCACCCTTGTGAAACTCAAAGCGAATACGGTGGGCCTATCATTGATAAAAAATAATAGAGTGTGTAAATACCCAATGCTGGACGGTACAATTGATTTATGAACGTAAATTCAGCTTCTTGATCAAATACCTGGGCAAGACGAGTCCCATGTCCCTTCGGCGCAAGCAAAACAAGCCCATGCCATGCATCTCGAAATCCAACAACTTCAACAAGACCATCGTCTACATATGCTGGAGTAAAACGTCCCTGTAAAGTCATAATCCACCAAATATGTTAGATTTGAGAAATACCAATATAAAGAGTATTTCAACTATTTATCTAAAACAAAAGGAGGAAAGGGGGAGTGTTGTGAACTAACATTATGCCTCCTAGCCGGGACTCCCCAAGGATTAAATCCACCAGAAAAGCTAGGCAAATTGAGGATCACAATTGACTTGATACTGGACATAGAAACAGAAAGTTTAATAAGACATAATTGCAAAGGGAAATCAAACGTAAATACATCAAGTTCCGGAAGAAAACGGGGGGAAACAAACAGTGCAAAGAAATTTGCATTGAGCAAGCAATGTACTTTGGAGGAATTTGGAGATCTTCCCATTGGCCATGGTTTTTCATGATCTTCACCTTTGCGAACTCCGCTATGTTCCTATTTCAAGAGAGATAATCAACTTCACATTTAGTAAAGAATGTTTTAGAAAGCGATTCCTTGCTGGACAGGCAACTCTCTAGATGCTCACCGTGAAGTAGATTGAGAAGGAGAAGAAGAAAACCAGCCTTGTGAATGGGTAATCTTTGCATAAGTAGCCTGTATTTAGAATTAAAAAGACACAGGAGTAAGCATATGACACAGATAAAAATGAGCTAGAATACCCTGATCAACAAACAAGCAACCTTTTAGCTTATGTTGTTATTATTATGAATTTGTTACAAGATCAAAATAGTTTTCAATCGTTTACTACGTGATGTCCATGAACAAAAATGGGTGTGGCAGAAACTAAATACCTGATTGGTTAACTGATTTTTGAACTTTTCGGGATGCAGCTTTCGCTCAGTATGAAACGCATATGATACTTGAGCATCCATTCCTAAACACAACCACAAACATGTAGAGTTCATTTCAGAAAACACAGTTGAGTGAGAGAAGATATTGATAAACAATTAATCGTCTTATTTTGAATGTACAACGGTGGGACTTAAATGGACTGACAAAAGGAGAGATTTACTAGAATGATTAAGATAGCTTTGCAGATTTATGTTCAAAATACTTGACAGGACTCCAAGGGAAGAACTCCTACCCATACTGAAGTAGTTCCAAAATCCCCCACGAAAGGTATGGCAGCCTTCCTGCAAAACACCGAAAGTTTGTGCCTATAAAACATCCCCAAAAGTTTGTATCTAACAAGAAAGAGAAGAGCTTTGAGCTTAACAAAAGTAATGCAATCATTTAAAGTAAAATTTTGACATGGAGCTTAATTTTGCAAAGAAAAAATCAGCCACCAATAGCAAGTGGGCCCAGCTCCTGAAGCTTGGCTTAGCAATAGCTGATTCTACCTGTCTGCTAATCCCTGAGACTGGTTCTTTTGGCTAAAGAGCCAGATAAGTTAGAACTCTACTATATTGAGAATAGGGATAATTACCACGTTCAGCTCATTTGAATCAGAGACACGGCCAAATGCATGCAAAGAATGTGGTAGGTCAAGAGGCGCAATGGGATCACACGGACCTTCTTTTGGTATCCTCATCCTCATGAGAATGTGCCAGCTATGTCAGAATAAAGAAGGAAAAATAAAACTAGAACGTTCATTTACGGGAAAAATGAGAGGCAACTGGTTAAAACTACAAAGAAAATGCACTAATGACCTAACAAGAAAAAGAGTGAACAAATTAGTCATAATACTTCGTCACTCCATCATATGGAAACAGGTAAATCTAAGATATACGAACAATAAAGAGTAGATTTAAAATGATGAGATCTGATCATTTGACACATCTAGAAACAGGGCTGTGAATCTACTGAAGGTGAATTTACAAAGTTTAAGATGTGAAAGGAAACAATGATGACTGTCTAACCTGTCTATTTTCATTTCCTTGGCTCTCTTTACTTGGTCCAAAAAATGCTTCACAGATTGAGGATCTGTCCCAGGATTCTTCTTCCCCTGTATATTAGCAAACAGCACGTCATGCATGCACGATTCTGGCGATCAATTGCTGCATTTCTTACTACCATGACAATCACAAATTACATATAACATTTAAACTTCAATGAAAAAATGGAGAAGTTTTCTCCTCAATTTACTGATATACACAAATATATACACACACACACACATATATATATATATATATCAATGAAAAAAGAACTACTGATATAAAAATATAACAAACATGTATAAACACAGAATTTACTTGACTCAGATTGTACATGATTTGCCTCGCTTCACAGTTAAGAAAGACAAGGGAAAAAAGTACAAGTCTTAAAAAGAGATGAGTGCAATCAAAGTTGTAACTACCGTCAGCCTGCATAATGTCAAAGCATATTGTAATTTGCATGCAGTACAACTCAACCAGTCTTCCACATATGAAATATACATTTTAAGACAACAAAGCCATCGGGACAGGAAACTCCTTACCCATCCAAATGCAAAAGGAAGATTGTTTCCAGTTCCCAGTGGTACAGTGGCTATTGGCGGCGAATGAGATAATCTGAGATCAGAAACAACTCCAAGAAGCCAACCAGCAGTTCCATCACCACCTGCAACCTAGAGGGGCAATTCATGTCAGAAACATGAAAAGGTAACACCACACAAGGTCATGAAAAATAGAAAATTCACACCACTAACGTTGATTTAATTCGACTCACAATGATTCTCAATCTCTCTTGAATCTTTGTAGCGACTTCATCCCCATTGCGCTTGAGCATTTCAAGATTCGCATAGATTCGGCTCAGCACCTTATCAGGAGCCTCTTGCCCCAAATCATAAACCTAAAAATTATTTAGTTCAAGGTCAGGTTCATAAAAACTTCGAACTAAAACCCAAACGTTATATTCAACCAAATATTCAAAACAAGAAGAGTAAATTGTAGCTATGGTCCCTTAACTTTAACTCAATTGAAGAAATGGTCCCTCAACTAAAAATTCATTACCATTGGTCCCTCAACTCATCAAAACGTGCAAATATGGTCCCTCAACTAAAAATTCATTACCATTGGTCTCTTAACTTTAACCCAATTGTAGCAATGGTATTTCCAACATAACTCGTTTTGACAAAAATTTTGACGTAGTTGACGAAAATGACCATAATTACACACTTTGATGAGTTGAGGGATCCTAATTATATAAATGGTTATTCCAACATAACTTATTTTGACAAAATTTTGACGAAATTGATGAAAATGACAATAGCTACATATTTTGATAAATTGAGGGACCAATGGTAATGGATTTTTAGTTGAGGGATCATTGCTCTAATTTGATTAAAATTGAGGAACTATTGTTACAATTTACTTAAACAAGAAATCTAACAACATTCAACCCTATAGAAAGTACCTGATTTTCGTTTAGAAGGGAACGGTATGTTACAAGAAGATTCCCACCAAGCTGGCCACCACTTTTGGAGTTGATAAACACTAAAACCGGACACTGCGGTACATCAGCAACATTTTCACTCTTCGATTCAGGCACTAGTACATGCTTAGGAATTCTGAAATCCTTCAAGAAATCCTCCCCAAAGTGAGAATTTGCCATTATGCCTCTTATCTGCATTACAAAAATCATAATCAGTAACCGCGAAAAGAGCAGTTTTCTACAACCAATTTGAATTCGTGTCCTCCCAAAATACAAAATTTCACAAAACTAATCCAATACCATGCAATTTCATTGGTGATTAATCCAAGGAAAAAAAGGAATTTTTTTCATTGGTAGTGATAAACAAGTTGAAAGATTCAGTCTTTGCAGGATAAACATATATCAAATGGAACAAAAATTTACTCACAGAAAACCCATTTGGAAATACAATCAGAAAAGTGCTGGAAATTCAATTTTGGCAAATGAAAAGTACAAAAAAAATGGAAAATTTATCTAGTGAGTTGAGGAGAGTGAGCCTCTAACCATGATCCAAATAAGCTAGAAGAAAAGGGTATCTAAACTACCCAGAAACTGGACCTGCGGGCGGTAAAGTCGATGAAATCTCGGATTTCCAGAACGCTTTTCGGATCGAAAAGGAAGAACCCAAAAGTGCAGAGGAAACGCGGAATGGTTGACTGGTTCGTGAGCTCAGAAGATTTTTATTTCATCGTGGAAACGCGAAGATTGACCGCAGCCATTAAAACGTGTTCGAAATTATTGCGGGGAAGGGGGGCGGGGAAAGTTTCTTGGATTGGAATTTACTGCTCGATCTTTATTATCTAGAGGTGTGATATTCACACATTTTTTTTACTTTTTTCATATCTTTTTAGTTTTTGACCGATCGAATAAATTGAAGAAAATCAACAAATATAAATTAACAAAGTGTGTGAGAAGTAAAAATCGGTGTGTAGATATCACATCCCTTTATCTACGTGTCGATTTGAACGAGTGGGGGAAAAGTCCGATGGGATTGGATTGGATTCCACTTGTGATTCATTTGAGAGGTAGATTCTTTGCCCTCTCACTTTCCGTGCTCTCTTGTTTATGTCGTCACGGTTAAGCCACATCAATATTTTATATTACTATTTATTTTTGTCTTATTATCTCTATAAAAAATATATATATAAAATATTGACGTGCCTTAACCGTGACCACACAAAACAGGAGGGCACGGAAGTGGAAGGGCAAATAATCTGCCTCCATTCATTTGTGGTCTGACGTGTCGGATTGGATTCCACTTGGCATTTTTGGTGGGGCCAATAGCTTTACTCATTTTTTCCCACTAAGATTCCCACCCCAATACTTGACAAAGTAAGTGACCTTTTGGTCCATTTGTGTACACGTTTATAGAGTGTACTATAACCAACGGAATTATCCACAATTGTATGTGAACGATTCGAATGTCCTAATTTTTAAGTCATATTTCAAATTTTATCATTTAAAAGATTAAATAAATGCGAACACATTTCTAAATTCGTGAGTGTAAGGTTACACAAAAAAAAAAAAAATGTGATAGCTTGCGATGTCGCATGTTTTGAAGTTTCATCAAGCTATGTTACTTCGTCATTACTCTTCTAAAAATTTCTACGTAGCGTCGTCTAGATGCTAGACGGCTTGTCATCGTCGTGATTAATGTTTAAACGTTTTAAAATTAATAAAATGCGTCTAGACCTGTTGAGGCACCCGCCTAGACCCGCCTAAGTTGTGACTCACCTAGAGATAAAATATATAAATTTCATTTTGCATTTTATTTTTTCAATAAATTGTGAAAGACTTGTTGAATACTTAAATGAACACACATTATATTATTGTTCCCCATGTTTTCATTGTGTTCTAATACTTCATAATATATATGTCATTTTATTTTGTAGTTTATGATAAAATTATATATATATATATATATATATTAAGTATAAACAGACATTATTTACACAAAAATATAATAGATTTACTTAAATCTGCCTAATCCACCTAGGAGCCCGCCTAAGCCCCGCCTAACCTCCTAGGCGCTAACTCATAACCCGCCGCCCGACCAGCACCTAATATATTTTAGAACCTTGTTTGTCACTATCTCCATCTGCTCAAACCATTTAATTGACTTGTTACCAGTACGAGTGGCACATAGTGTTTGTTTAGAACCTCTTAATTAGCTAAATGGAGGCAAACATGACGCGTCAAATAAAAAAACAAAATAAAACTAATGAAAATGGCTTGAAAACTTTGAGTTTTAACGATAATGACAAAATAAATGATAAAGTGAATATTACCATGATTGACTTTTTAGTGTAAAAATATGATTTTTCGTTAAAATGAACAGTACCGGGAGCTTTTCGTTAAAGTTTTCAAAAAAACAAAGATAAATGTACTCAAGCAGAATATCAGCGCCCGGTGAAGGCGAATGTTGATGAAGGTTGGTGCCAACCAACTTGGTGAAGCTGATGGAGTTGATCCCACCGCTCTGGTGGAGTCAAATCAGACATAATGAGGAGGCAATTAACAATGCATTACCTTAACCACGTTTAATATCTGCAATCCAAGCCCTCCATCCTTGACTCTGAAAGCACTCCCATTCCACAAATGAAGTTTGAAAGGCATTAAACATACGTGACCTTAAATATAGGGTATATACGAGCCTCCATGCACACGCTCACGTACGTGAAAAATGTATTTTTTGAATCACGATATGCTACGCGTGATTTACATGTTTTAAATGTATTTATTAATGTAGATGGAAATGAATAATAAATACATTTAATAAAAGCGGTCTTTAACTAATCAAAACAATTGAATTCATATTAATAAAAGCGGTCTTTCAATTTTCACCTACATTTTATTGAATTTACATTAAGATTAGAAAATAGGGTAAAGTACAAAAAACTACCTCAATTATTGGTGTCACGACACTTTCATACCTCATCTTTTAAAATTGACAATGTCATATCTCATCTTACGAATTTGTGCCAATGTTATACCTTCAGTTAGCTTGGCGTGAATTTCTCAGTTAAATGCTAACGTGGCTTGATCCGTGACCTATTTTTTATTAAAAAATTATTAAAAACTAAAAAAAATATTTAAGATTTTTTAAATATTAAAATTATAAAAAAAGTATAAAAAAAACCCATTTCGTCCATTCCCCCTCTCTCTTCTCCCCCTTCATCTTCTTCCCCTACCTGCTTAATCTTCAACCAAAAAAAAAAAAAAATTAAAAAAATTGAAAACCCATCAACCCCATACTTGAACTGCCCGCCCAGATCCCGTCACACCCCCCCGCCCAGATCCTGTCACACCCCCTCCCCCTCCACCCTCCCTCTCTCTCTTCTCCCGTCAAACCTCCCCCCCGGGCCCAAATTTGAAAACCTATCTTCTTCCCCTACCTGTTTTTTTTTTCTTTCTTTTCTTTTCTCTCTATCTTCTTCTTCTTCTTCTTATGCAGGTTGGGTGGGTTAGGGGGGCGGACAAACTGGGTTTTGGGTTTCCTTCTTTTTTTTCTTCTTCTTTTCTCTCTTCTTCTTCTTCTACAAGTTGGGTGGGGGTGGAGAGGGGGGGAGGAACGGATGAACTGGGTTTTAGGTTTCGGGTTTCCTTCTTTTTTTTTTTTTTTTCTCTCTTCTTCTTCTTCTGCAAGTTGGGTGGGGTGGGGGTGGGGGTGGGGGGGGGGGCGGACGGACGAACTGGGCATTTTTTTTTATTTTTTCTTTCTTTCTTCTTCTTCTTCTGCAGGAGGGATCTGGGCGCGGGGGGGGGGGGGGGTGTTGGGTGTGCAGAATGGGTGCAAGGAGAAGATGAACTGGGTTGATTTTTTTGGGATTGCAGGAATGGGGATCTGGGGAAGAACATGAACATGGGAGAAGGAGGGGAGGGGTGGGGGGGTGGGGAGGGTAATCGAATCTGATTGTTTTTTTTGTTTTTTTTTTCTTCTTCTTCCTCCTCCTTCTTCTTTCTGGGTTGTAGGAAGATGAGGAGGGGGAGGGACGAATAGAGTTTTTTTTTTTTTTTACTTTTTTTATTATTTTAATATTTAAATAATATTAAATAATTTTTTTTAGTTTTTTAATAATATTTTAATGATTTTTTAATAGAAAGTGGGTCCCGAATCAAGCCACGTCAGCATTTAACTGAAAAGTAAACGGCCAAGTAACAAATGGTATAACATTGACACAAATTCGTAAGATGAGGTATGACATTGTCAATTTTAAAAGATGAGGTATGAAAGTGTCGTGACACCAATAGTTGAATTAGTTTTTTGTACTTTACCCTAGAAAATGATATTTAATAAACAACTGATTGTTAGCCCATTATGAGGCTAAGTCTACTCCCTCCCCTTAGTGTAGATAACATCATTTGTTAAAAAAAAAGATCATTTGACAACTAATTGAATCGCATTATTATGTGTGTGCGAGAAACTTTTTTATAACTGACATTACGCACCTCTTAAGTGTTTAAAAATTGAGAAATAATATTTAATAAACAACCGCGTGCAAAAGACATTTTTTGAATCACAGCACATTACGCGTGACTTATACATTTTAAATGTATTTATATGCGTGAATTGCTTCAATATTTTTTTTATTTTGTTATTTTCTTTTTTTATCATCAGTGCTACGCATCTCTTAAGATGTTTTGAACACAACATTCATGGCTTTTCTTATTTTTATTATATTTTTCTTCCCCATCACGTGGGAACTTTGTCATTTGTTTATTCTTTTCTCTTCCCTTTTATTTTTTTATTCTTTTCTCTCTTCCCACTTATATTTATATTATATTTTATGATGACTAAATTACCAAATTACCCTTGCATGATTTGATATATTATTTTGGGTTGGTTTTGGATTTTTTTGGCTGAGGGGCATTTTGGTCCAATTATTTTTGTCGAAGCCGATGACACAAAATCCCACTGTTCACTACCTCTCGCTTTATATATAGATTTGTACCAACCTATCCACTTCCATAATTTGATTGTCATTTGATTCCCATGACACAAATATAAAGAAAATACTTCGGTACTTACCGGAGAGTACCCAATTTACTCACTCTCTTAAGTGGCCTAATAAAAAATAAACATGTGTCATTTTAAAACAACTTGATATGTAGACTATTCCTATAACAAAACATCCTTAACCACACAACCAAACATCTGACTCCGTCCAATTTTCTCATCCCTCTGCTGCTCTCATCTCCCATGAATGTTCATCTTCACTCAACACAATTTCACTCTCGTTCATTTTTCCGAAGATGGTGTTATTAATTTGAGTTCGACCAATTTTAGACTATGCGTCTATTAATTACAATCATTCGTTAAAAGGAAAACCCCTTTGATTCCAATATGAATAAATTGTAACTTGGGAATTTGTGTGTTTATTTGATTTTTGCAACTGCACCTAGGTCAAACCCTAGATTGCCTATGTACCCTCGTTGAGGGATCAAGTCACTCGTAGTTCCTTATGTATTTGTTGGGGTTTGATGCCTTGTGCAGTTTCAGCTCGTGCAGTCGATGAGCATTTGATGCCTTGTGCAGTTTTAGCTCATGCGGGCGAGGACTTTGAGCCATTGGAGCATTTGATTCCTTGTGCAATTTTAGCTCGTGCGGGCGAAGACTTTGAGCCATTGGAGCAAAACGCAGCTTCATGCCATTTGAGACTTGATACGGCTTCATGCCATTTGAGATTTTCCTTTGACTTCGTGCCATTTGAGACTTGTCGCGACTTTATGTCATTTGAATTTGGAGCAGCTTCATGCCATTTGTATTTGATGCGACTTTGTGCCATTTAGATTTGATGCAGCTTTGTGTCATTTGAAACTTATCGTGGCTTCGTGCCATTTGAAATTTTGACGCGGAATAAATCCACTAATTTGAGATGATAAACCCACCAAGCTTTGTGCTTTGAGATGGTTCGCATCACGACATTTGAAGTGACGCTTATCCACCAATTTGACATAATGTTGACATTGTCTTTATATTTCTTTTCATTTTAATACGCACCGTCCCCTCTCCATTTAATACTTGACCCAAATTCAAATTCATGGGGTCAGTCATTTACAAAGCCCATATAAATTTGGATGGGGAGTTATAGCTTTCTTTAGATTGCCACGTGAGTGACTTTCCTGTTGTCAAGGAAAGAAGACCACATCAACATTTTTAAATTTTACTTTTGATGTAACAAAAGCCTCTTTTGTATTTTTGGCTGGAACTCTTCTTCTCTTCCTTTTGAGTTTCAAACTTTCTTTTTTTTTCTTGCACAAAACCCCACTTTAACGGAGAAGAGACAATCATGATTCATGAGTGATGATTTATCAGATGTTCCTGTTAGAGTAATTGAACCACGTTTACAAGGAACAAATGACGCAGACGGCCAGGAAAGATGCACGGTTGCTTGCCTAGTGTAATTATCCCCCTTGCTTCAGACTTTGCCTTCCACTCATTTTGTTCATTGCTCTCACTAGCTCGTCATCTCTCTACCTGCATATTTTGTTAGGCTGAAAACTTCTTGTGAACACGGAAATTCCTGAAACGAAAGAGACAAGAACAACGTGCGCTAACAAATATTAAGTATTTGATTTGATTTTGGGTTACAATCTCTCTCTATTTTGATCCTCTGATTGGATCTCCGTAATGGGCAAATTGGTGGCTATTTTGTTGATCCAAGGGCCGTCGAGGCTTGATCTTGGATGAACAGTGATGAACGGATTTCCGAGGGCTTTTGGGCTTGAACTCGAAGAACAGTGACGAACGGATCTTCGAGAGCTTTTGGGCTTGAACGGATCTTCGAGGGCTTTTGGGCTTGATCTCGAATAACAGTGATGAACGATGGTACTTTCTTCAAGGGCCGTCGGGGCTTGATCTTGAATTGGTGGAAGTTCTTCAAGGGCCTTTGGGGCTTGATCTTGAATTGGTGGATTGTTGATCCAAGGGCCGTCGGGGCTTGATCTTGGAAGAACGATGAACGAAGAACGAAGAACACTTTCTTCAAGGGCCGTCGGGGCTTGGGCTTGATGAACAGCGGATGAGCGGATTTGTTGATGTTGTCGATCCAAAGGGGCCGTTGGGGCTTGATCCTTGAGGATGAACAGTTGATAAACGATGAACGCTTTCTTCAAGGGGCCATTGAGGCTTGGGCTTGAAGGTGGATGATTGTTAATCCAAGGGCCGTCAGGGCTTGATCTTGGATGAACGATGAACGAAGAACGAAGAACGCTTTCTTGATTCTTCGGGAACCTGGATGCTTGAGAGCTTCGGAGTTTCAGAGCTTCAGAGCTTCAAGAATTTTGCATAATAATTTTGGTTCCTCCCAAATGAATGAAATGGGCTTGTATTTATAGAATTTTCCAAGGCCTAATTTTGAATATAATATCCCAGATGAAATAAGTTGTTTCTGCCAGGTGTTGACACGTGTCCTATTTGATGACTTTTCCAACTTATTTTGATTTCTGTTTAGACACACGCTGAAGGAAAAATTTTGTCCTAGCTAAGAACATGTATGAACATTTGAATACATATGCTAACAATTAACTCTTTAAAGTAGGCATGCATCCAAAGACAATTCATGAAACCAATGACTTTCAAAGCCTAGTATATGGTGAATCAAAAGACTCTTTAACAACATTAAAGAATATGAAGAATTTAGAGATTCTTTACCCTTGAAGCTCATCCTTGATTACACAAGGGATTCACCCAAGTGGAGGGCCTTCAAGTCACCTCCTTGCTCCTTGGATCTTCCTTGTGATTTCCCTCCTTTTAGTGCTCCTTTGCTTCTTTGAGGATTTGAGGATTAGTTCTCCAAAACACCAAAAGTTTGATGTCTCTATGTCTCTTCACCAAGGATGTAATTTGTGAGAATGAATAATGGATCACTTAGGGAAGTAAATTTGCTAGATAACTATCCCCAAATAGCTTAGAAAACCCTTATTGAAAACAAAGCTATAAAGATGAATTTATACTTCATTTCTTAGGTGAGTGGCAAACTTGCAATTAAGCAAACTTGCATACCCTCACCCTAAATGGTTGGCCTATATGGTTATTGGGCTTATTGCCCATTTTGTTTTAGTTGTCATACAACTTAAACATAATGGGCCTTGTGGACCAAAACACTTTTGGGCCCCGAAGCCCTAAAACCAACTTAAAAGCCCAATACGAACATTTCGTATAATTAATTAACTAATTAATTAATCTTGACCATTCTTCAATTAAACCATTTAATTGCTTATCCATTTCATTTAATTGCTTCACATATATCCTTATTTGGTGTGCGATCCATTAGGTTCCAATTAGCGAGGCAGTGGGCGATGTTACTCTTAACTATCGATTGTGAATTGAAACCACATTTCAATTCTCCCTTTTTGATGATTAGTGTTTGCTAATCAATAGGGCTTCCACAAACCATGAGTGACACCTAGCAGTATGTCATGGTTACCCAAGTTAAGTAGAATTGGTTGGAGAACCTATCCAGTTACAATTACAATGCAATACGGTCCTTCTCTAATACAATACTCTTAACCACATTGTTTTAAGTGATAGTTTGTTTCATGTCTACTATCCAATGTGATACTTTCTTATATGATTCCCTTGAATATGATTTGGAACATCTTCCTTAGTCATATTCATTTGCTTTGGCCAAAGACTTTAGAATCATATTTTAGAGTATACTCCTTCCACCATGGAAGGTTAGAGATCCCTTGTTGTGCATTCATATGCCTACATGACTAGATCACATGACCCCAACAATGCCGTGGACAATCCGAGGGAATGCCTTTGTCATGATCAAAGATCAAGGACCTAACCATTAGACATCTATGATGCCTCAGGTCTAAGGACTACTTTGCATATTGTAACCTTAGAGTTCGTACATGACATGTATGTTTGAACTCTCATTAATCGCAGTTCAGTGTACTCGATTACTCTTTCGAGCACCTATGTGTTTGTCTTAGTGTCCAACACCAAATGACTTGAGACTAGTTCATACTCACGTTTGAGTCAACATAACACATACTAACCTTAGCGGATTGTCAATGCCCAATTGGCAATCCTATGGCTAGGAACGTTTTAGGAATGAACATAAGAGAAAGGTCTCCTTAATCTAACTCATTAGATCACTTATCTCTTATGTCAAATACATCCCTTGGATTCTCTTATTGATTAAACACATGATTCAATAAATAGTGATTAACAATAAGTATTGCCCTTCCGTTAAACATATAAAAGTTTAACATATTAAGTATTCCAAAAAGCTATTACATCAAATGAGTGGCTTTGTGGGCATACTTCCAACAATCTCCCACTTGCACTCAAAGCCATCCTCCCATGTATCTAATACTCATCTTATCCATATGACGATCAAGCTGGATTTGAGTCATTGGCTTTGTCAGTGGATCTGCTACATTATCGGCTGAAGCAACTTTGAGGATGTTGACTTTCCCCTCGGCAGCATATCATCTTATGATATTAAAGCGCCTATCAAAATGCTTGTTCTTTTGATGAGCCCTGGGTTCCTTGGCTTGAGCTATCGCCCCACTATTATCACAGTACAAAGTTACTGGTGATGTGATGGTTGGAACCACTCCAAGTTCAGTAATGAACTTTTTCATCCAGAACGCTTCTTTGCCGGCTTCAGCTGTAGCGACATATTCAGCCTCTGTCGTGGAATCAGCAATTACACTTTGTTTCTTGCTTTTCCAACTGACAGCCCCACCATTCAGAGTGAATACATATCCGGAGTTGGAACTTCTATCATCGACGTCAGATTGGAAATCTGCGTCTGTATAAGCTTCCACTCGCAACTCTGATGCTCCTCCATAAACGAGGAACATGTCATTAGTTCTTCTTAAGTACTTAAGGACCATCTTGACAGCTGCCCAGTGTTCTGATCCTGGGTTAGATTGATATCGACTAGTAATGCTCACAGCATACGCGATATCAGGCCTTGTGCATATCATGGCATACATGAGACTCCCTATGGCGGAAGCATAAGGAATTTCATTCATTTAGCCGTATCTCTTCAGGAGTCTTAGGTCCCATGGACTTAGAAAGGTGAATTCCATGTCTCACAGGAAGAAAACCTTTCTTAGATTGTTCCATCTGGAACCTACTTAGCACCTTATCAATGTACATCGATTGGGATAATCCAATTAATTTTCTGGATCTATCACGATAGAGCTTTATCCCAAGTACATAAGATGCATCTCCTAAATCTTTCATGTGGAAGGTTTTAGACAACCACACTTTTACAGAAGAAAGTACTGCAGTGTCATTCCCGAATAGTAATATGTCATCTACATATAACACTAGGAATACTACTGCATCCCCAACGACTTTATGATAAACACAATTGTCGTCTTCGTTTTGAGTAAAACCAAACGTTTTGATTTTAGTATCGAAACGAATGTTCCAGCTCCTGGAGGCTTGCTTAAGTCCATAAATGGACCTTTGAAGCTTGCATACCTTAGTCTCTTCAGACTCGGACACGAAACCTTCGGGTTGAGTCATATAGAGCTCTTCCTGTAGGTAGCCGTTCAGAAAGGCCGTCTTCACGTCCATTTGCCACCTCTTTGAATCAATGTCGGACATTGCTTCAGTGTAGTCCCTAGGGTCCTCCTTTGTTTCATTGTCACCTAAAAGGTACAATTCATCAAAGTCATTATTTAAGCCAAAACCTCATAGGTGGCTTACTAACCCGTTCAGATCTACGTGGAGCTAGGGGTTCAGGAACAGGGTTGTCAATATGTCGAGTGCTTGTTTGTGGTTCATTATTAATCTCATTAATTTCCATCTGTTTGCTTATAGTTCCTTTGAGAACAAATTCGTCCTCTAGAAACTTAGCAGTTCTGGCGACAAAGATTTTCTGGTCGTCAGGATGGTAGAACTCATATCCCATAGTTTCTTTAGGATATCCCACAAAATAGCATCTTACTGATCTCGCTTCAAGCTTAGTTGCCTCAAGCTTCTTGACATATGCTTCACAACCCCAAATCTTAATATGATTAAGACTTGGCTTTCTTCCATGCCATATCTCATAGGGTGTTTGTGAAACTGATTTGGAAGGTACTCTATTAAGCAAGTAAGCTGCTGTATATAGAGCATATCCCCAGAATGTTACTGGTAGATCAGCGGAACTCATCATAGAACGAACCATGTTCATCAAGGTTCGATTTCTCCTTTCAGAAACTCCATTAAGTTGTGGAGTTCCCGGTGGAGTCCACTGTGATATTATTCCACACTCTTTGAGATAATCTAGGAACTCATTACTCAGATATTCACCCCCTCGATCCGATCTTAGGATTTTTATCTGTTTCCCAGTTTGCTTCTCAACTTCATTCTTGAATTCTTTGAACCTTTCAAAGGATTCTGACTTGTACTTCATAAGATATACATAGCCAAACCGAGAGTGATCGTCGGTGAATGTGATATAGTATGAGAAGCCTTCTCTCGACGTAGTAGACATAGGTCCACATACGTCAGTGTGGATTAACCTTAGAATTTCAGTGGCACGCTCTCCTTTTCCAGTAAATGGAGATTTGGTCATCTTCCCTTTCAAGCAACATTCACAAGTACCCATCCGGTCATTACCTAATGGGTGGAAATATCCGTCTTTCGACATCTTGCGAATCTTATCAAGGTTCACATGTCCAAGTTTAAGATGCCACATCTTTTCTTGGTTAACTTCTTCTCTAGCCCTTTTGGGTTTTGAGGTATTCCCGCTTTCAATACAGTGCATCCCACTATTCGTCTCTAGGTGAAAAAGTCCCTCTATCATATTACCATGAGAGATAATACGACCGTTCAAGTATAAAGTGCAACTCATTTTGTCAAACAACACTGAGTGCCCATCTCGTAAAAGCTTAGAGATGGAAATCAAATTCTTTATACATGAAGGAAAATATAAACAATTTTTAAGTTCCAGGACTTCCCCAGATGGTAGGTTAAGCATATAGGTGCCTATTGCTTTTGCAGAGATTTTAGTGCCGTTCCCAACTCGCACAACCATCTCCTCATTGCGCAGTGATCTGCTCCCTGTTAGTCCCTGCAACGTATTACAGATATGTTGACTAGCGCCTGAATCAAATATCCAGGAATTGGAGCTCACTGTAAAAGCACTCTCTATGACAGAAATAGTCTCTTCAAAAGTCCGTGTCATAAGGCTCGCAATGTGCACCCTGTATTTCTTCTTCCAACGTTCATCATTTCCACAATGAAAGCATGTTCCTTTGGATTTCTTTGCCTTCTTCTTATGTAACCTTTTCCTTATCATTGCATTCTCACTCCCACTGTCCCTTTTGAAACCTTTTTCAAATTTACAGCACATGTCAATCATCTCTTTCAAAGAATGATCGAATCTATTCACTTTATAGTTTACGATAAACTTAGTGAAATCATCCGAGAGAGATGCAAGGAAAAAGTCTTGGGCCATTTTCCCATCGATGGAAGTTCCTAAACTTTGAAGATCTTGAAAGATCCTTTCCATCTTTTGTCCATGTTTATGGACCGATGTCCCCTTTGCCATTTTGGCATTCATTAGACTACAAATATTTGAGAATCGTACATTACTAGTCTCAATGTCATGCATCTTATGCAAACTTTCAACCATGGCACAAGAAGTGTCCATGTGCTTATGTAGCTTCATAAGTTCCTCACTAAGTGAAGTGAGGATTAAGCATTTGGCTTGTAAGTCATCCTCATAGTGTCTAACATAATTTTGACACTCCTCCTTTGAAGCTAGTTTCGTAGGAGGTACATGAGGAGGGGATTGCTTAAGTACATACAATATGTCTTTCACCTTTGAGACATTCTCAATGTGGCGATACCAAGCAAGGAAACGTTGGCCCTTTAGGCCCTTTTTGTCAAGTATAATGGTGGGTATAATTTTAGGCATGTCGTTCACTACATAACATAACAGAAATCGAATTAGCATTGTTGTTTAAAACTATTTTGATTGGGTCTTTTAATCAAATAGTATCACCCACCATTTTTGGCAAATTCCACATCCCTCAATAGAATTCGAGAGTTATATTGAACTCTTAGTGGGTTATGGGAGACTCACCATTACCAAGCCCACCTCACGATGATACGATATTGGTTAGCAAAAATAATGATGAGAGAATAACGCATTATTCATTTACAACCTTTTGTAATTACCCATCTCGTTTGGCCTCTAGAGAATGATGCCTCACGATGATACGATATCGGCACCATTGCACTTAGTTTAAGTTATTCCCACCATGCTTAGTTCGTGAAGGGGTTCAAGAATAGCCTCACAATGATATGATATCGGCTATCCTCGTTGCCTACACTCACCTCATCATATGTATATGGATTCCTCCTGGATGTAAGCACATGCTTTGTACTTCCCCATGATAGGGTGAAGCCGGTGCATGAGTCACAAACGATTGGAACCCACCACGATGGAAGGCCTACGAAGAGATATTCTAAACATCTCTCGCTTATCAACTTAAATATTAATTTGTTGAGGGAATAGCGTTGGGCTACATCAAAACATTTTAATCACATTAAAAGAACTTGGGCCTATCACAACCATTGGTCCAAGTTTATATGAATTAGTAGTATATAATACTCCCACTGTTTCGTTGAAACAAGCGAGACTATATGGAACTACTAACGAATGCTTTGCATCCTCATATGGACTATATAGTCATATTAGGTTTTAGGATGATTATGAACCGTTTGATTTGATCCAACACGAGCCTTGTGTTGGACCTTGGGTCTAAGGTATGTAGTTGTTGATTTTAGTTACGCGTTTAATCCAATTAAACCGTTATTTCCTATTGGGCGTTGGACCCAACTATTCCATTTTGCATACATTTAAACAAAAGGAATACATGAAATAATAATAAGGGCTTATGCCATTTTACAACACAAATGATGGACTTATGTCCATTTACAACAAATTGAATTAATCAAATTACATTCAAATCTACACTACCAAGCCCAAACATTCATAATGTAAAGCGGCCAATCACATAGCTCAATTATCGAGGCATTTGGTTCATAATCATCCTTCTCTTAATCAAACACATTTAATTAAGAAAACAACTTTAAAACAATTGGTTTTCGGATCCATAGAATTGATTTAAATGGAACTAAATAAAATGAAAATCCAATTCTCATTTAAAGAGACAAACCATTTTGTTCTCATCTAATTTGGGCCATTTTCTAAAAACAAAAACTTTTGGGGTCACTTTGTAAAAACACAAGAGTCCACAACTTCATGTAATTACAACTTAGAACCCAAACATTTTTAATAATGTCAAAACATCATTAAAGGAGCAAAACAATTTGTCCTTTAAAGTTTTTGGACCTTAACGTAAAAACGTAAACTTTTGGGCCAAAATGCAAATACACAAAAGTATCAAAACTTTATGTAAGTGCACAAAACACCCAAAAATACCCTATTTAATAGGGTGGCCGGCCATAAGTGGTTTTTAGTGATAAAATTCAAATTTTATACAAAGTTTTGTAAGTGGGTTATGTTAGGTGAGGTAAAGATGAAATAAAATTTTGTAAGAAATGATTTATGTCATTCTTTAAAACAAAGTTTGTCTCCCATTAAAATTACTTAATCATTAACCATCACCCACTAAAATTAAATCAAAACTTTATGTAAAAACATAAAACTTTTTGAATCAAAACTTCAAAACTTTTTGTTCTTGGCAAGAAATCCAAGAACATTGAAGAACACTTATGAAAACTCAAAATACATGGCACCAAATTTTAGTTCCAATATTCATGCTTAAATGAAATACATCTACAACATTTGAGATGCAAAATTTTCTAGCAAAATTTATATTCAAAGCAAGAACAAAGCTTGTAACATTTACAACATTTAAATCATAAAACATGAAAATCACAAAACCCAAAAGGATCCACCATACACTAGACCTAGGCTCTGATACCACTTGAAAGGAAAAATTTTGTCCTAGCTAAGAACATGTATGAACATTTGAATACATATGCTAACAATTAACTCTTTAAAGTAGGCATGCATCCAAAGACAATTCATGAAACCAATGACTTTCAAAGCCTAGTATATGGTGAATCAAAAGACTCTTTAACAACATTAAAGAATATGAAGAATTTAGAGATTCTTTACCCTTGAAGCTCATCCTTGATTACACAAGGGATTCACCCAAGTGGAGGGCCTTCAAGTCACCTCCTTGCTCCTTGGATCTTCCTTGTGATTTCCCTCCTTTTAGTGCTCCTTTGCTTCTTTGAGGATTTGAGGATTAGTTCTCCAAAACACCAAAAGTTTGATGTCTCTATGTCTCTTCACCAAGGATGTAATTTGTGAGAATGAATAATGGATCACTTAGGGAAGTAAATTTGCTAGATAACTATCCCCAAATAGCTTAGAAAACCCTTATTGAAAACAAAGCTATAAAGATGAATTTATACTTCATTTCTTAGGTGAGTGGCAAACTTGCAATTAAGCAAACTTGCATACCCTCACCCTAAATGGTTGGCCTATATGGTTATTGGGCTTATTGCCCATTTTGTTTTAGTTGTCATACAACTTAAACATAATGGGCCTTGTGGACCAAAACACTTTTGGGCCCCGAAGCCCTAAAACCAACTTAAAAGCCCAATACGAACATTTCGTATAATTAATTAACTAATTAATTAATCTTGACCATTATTCAATTAAACCATTTAATTGCTTATCCATTTCATTTAATTGCTTCACATATATCCTTATTTGGTGTGCGATCCATTAGGTTCCAATTAGCGAGGCAGTGGGCGATGTTACTCTTAACTATCGATTGTGAATTGAAACCATATTTCAATTCTCCCTTTTTGATGATTAGTGTTTGCTAATCAATAGGGCTTCCACAAACCATGAGTGACACCTAGCAGTATGTCATGGTTACCCAAGTTAAGTAGAATTGGTTGGAGAACCTATCCAGTTACAATTACAATGCAATACGGTCCTTCTCTAATACAATACTCTTAACCACATTGTTTTAAGTGATAGTTTGTTTCATGTCTACTATCCAATGTGATACTTTCTTATATGATTCCCTTGAATATGATTTGGAACATCTTCCTTAGTCATATTCATTTGCTTTGGCCAAAGACTTTAGAATCATATTTTAGAGTATACTCCTTCCACCATGGAAGGTTAGAGATCCCTTGTTGTGCATTCATGACTAGATCACATGACCCCAACAATGCCGTGGACAATCCGAGGGAATGCCTTTGTCATGATCAAAGATCAAGGACCTAACCATTAGACATCTATGATGCCTCAGGTCTAAGGACTACTTTGCATATTGTAACCTTAGAGTTCGTACATGACATGTATGTTTGAACTCTCATTAATCGCAGTTCAGTGTACTCGATTACTCTTTCGAGCACCTATGTGTTTGTCTTAGTGTCCAACACCAAATGACTTGAGACTAGTTCATACTCACGTTTGAGTCAACATAACACATACTAACCTTAGCGGATTGTCAATGCCCAATTGGCAATCCTATGGCTAGGAACGTTTTAGGAATGAACATAAGAGAAAGGTCTCTTTAATCTAACTCATTAGATCACTTATCTCTTATGTCAAATACATCCCTTGGATTCTCTTATTGATTAAACACATGATTCAATAAATAGTGATTAACAATAAGTATTGCCCTTCCGTTAAACATATAAAAGTTTAACATATTAAGTATTCCAAAAAGCTATTACATCAAATGAGTGGCTTTGTGGGCATACTTCCAACACACGCTACGTGTAAAATTTATGAAATACATGAGCGTTGAAACTTTGATTTATCGGTCAACATTTATTTTATCGAAATTTCGATGTCTACAAATGCCCCCACTTCAAGGCGCGTCGTATACATGTGCTTGTCGCGTGTAGGAGATGCGTTTTGAAGTCCCTTACTGTAGATGTCGATCCAAGGGCTGTTGAGGCTTGATCTTGAATTGGACTGGAAATTTCTTCAAGGGCCGCTGAGGCTTGATCTTGAATTGGGCTTGAGATTTCTTCAAGGGCCGTTGAGGCTTGTTCTTGAACTTTGTTTGAAATTTCTTCAAGGGTCGTCGAGGCTTGATCTTGAAGGTTGAAATTGGACCACAAGGAGCTTCATGTGGTAGATGATATTTGGCTTTGGTAGTGGATGAATCGGCACGTATTTTGTTGCGCTTGTTGACTTTCCACAGCTTTGATTTTGAACTGGGTTGGAGGATTTTCTGGTTTCCTCCAATTGTTTGACTTTGCACAGGCTTATTCTTGAACTGGGTTTGGAGTTCTGAGCAAAGAAGAGGAGAGTTCCTTGTGCTGGTGATTTGATGGCATTGTACGGCGAGGCTTTGCTCTTTGGCGAAAGTGCCCTCAAAATGTTGTTGAAGCTTCTCGAGTTCTTCAACTCAGACTCCTTCTTCTCTCTAATTCTTCAACTCGGACTCCTTCTGCTGAGTTGATTGAGTGTGCAGGCAGCATTCTTCTCTGCTTGTTTCTTCTGCACGACAGGTAGGCACGAGGTAGAGGTGATAGTCTGTTTCTTTGTTCAATCTGTCCAAGTGTCGACCGATTGCTTTCTTTCTCCTTGTCTCGTAGGCAAGAGCAAGGGTAAAGGAAAAGCATGCCATGAGATATCTTTGCCTTTGACTCTGATGATATGAGATACTTTTGCTTTTGAAGAAATAGCGGATCAGCACATGCTTTGTTGTGCTTGTCTCTACATGCTTCAATGTATCATTTTCCCTTGCCTTATCTATTCTTCTGGCAAAATGTGGCATCTTCTCGAGTTCCTCAACTCAGACTCCTTCTGCTGAGTTGACTGTGCAGGCTGCATTCTTCTTTGCTTGTTTCTTTTGCACGTTGTCTCCACATGCTTCAAGGTATCATTTTCACTTGCCTTATCTGTTCTCCAGGCAGATGTGGCAGCTTCTTTGGAAGTACAGTAGCAGTGGAAGACGAGTACTCGAGAGCAGCGATAGGTAGGCAATCAGGGAAGGGTTTCAAGCAGTCGGTTCCTTACCCGAGTTTGAGTGGAGGTTCCGGCATACTGCTTTCTTCATCCTTGTCTTTGCAGGTAATAACAAGGACGAAGGAAAGGACAGGGAGAAATCATGATATGAGATACTCTTGCTTTCTACCCTGGTGATACAGAGTAACTCGAGAGGCTTCGTTGGGAAGGCATTCTCGGAGATGAAGAAGTGCTGAGAGGGTTTGCCTTTGCAATGGATGGCGAAGGTAGACGTTTATAGGAATGATTTTTCACAACCGAAACTGTTTCTTTACCCCTGTCGGCAGCCGGTGGATGGATGAACAGTACAGGTTACGCGCTTTCTGAAAAAGCTACCTGTAATTTGCGCAAAGCTGACAGTGCGCGTGACGAATGACGACAAAACTGAAAAAGCTGCTCGCCTCGTGATTCCTGACCGCTCCGTCTTTTGAGAAAGGCGCCCGACTTTTGAGACGGAGTCCATCTTTTGAGAAAGGAACCCGGCTCTTTGATTTGTGAGATTTGCCTCTTCGACTTCTGAGGAGCGCCTCTTTGATTTCTTCTTTTTATAGAGGCGCTAATTTTGTTCCACAACACACTTGAATTACTGCCTGTAGAAGCTCCCTTCTTGCATTTCTGAGATCTTGATTTGTCCGACCTCTTCTTTTTCTTCACACCTTCAAAAATGTCTTGCCCTTCTGACCGTCGTCTTAACTTGAATGTCGGGGAAGATAGTGACATATCTTCTCCGAACAACATTTGGCAGCCATCCTTCGTATCTCCCAATGGTCCTCTTACAGTTGGGGATTCTATGATGATGAATGATACAACTGCTTCGGTGGTGGCCAAAAGTCTTCTCACTCCTAGAGACACTAGGATACTTTCCAGGCGGTCCGACGAGCTGGCTGTTCAGGACTCTCTGGCTTACAGCGTCCGATGTGCAGGTTCTGTTTCGAACATGGGC
Organism: Malus fusca; assembly: GCA_035220775.1. NCBI lineage: Eukaryota > Viridiplantae > Streptophyta > Magnoliopsida > Rosales > Rosaceae > Malus > Malus fusca. The sequence continues at coordinate 6,595,360 of CM069075.1, forward strand.
CAACGCCTTCTTGCTCGATCTCGTCAGGTTGAGTCGTTGATGGCTGAGGTGGCCAGTCTTCGGCAAGAGGTCAGAGTGCTTAGGCACGAGAATAGAGATTTGCACATGCTCGCAACTAATTACTCAACAAGCATGAAGAGGAAGCTTGATCAGCTGCAGGAGTCCGAAGTTCGGATTCAAAGTGATCATCAGAAGTTTGTGGCATTACTCCAGCGGCAACTTCTGCCTTCATCTTCTGGCGCTTCACCAAGTGTTGAAGCTCCGGATAATCAATCTCTGGTGCTTCGCCTTTCTGGAGCTCCGCCGAGTGATGAAGCGGCTCGCGAGCAATGAAGGCTTTTGTTTGTTTGCACATTTTTTTTATATTTTTTTTATTATTATTTTTTGCATGTAAATGTTCCCTCTGTAATTTTCCAGAGAAATCAATAAAATGGACTTTTATTTCTCTCAATGCATTTGTTTGTTTGTTTTTTTTTTTTTTTTTTTTATAACTGTAAACATACATATATTATGCACACATACATACATATATACATATTAATTTTTCACGTGGATTGATCCACCATTTTTTTTTCTTTTTTTTTTTCACATGGTGCCTCTGGCACCAAGACTTCACCAATTTTTTTCTTTCTTTTTTTTTTATTATTTTTTTATTATTTTTCGTCTGCTTTCACATGGTGCTTGATCCACCATTCCCCTTTTTTCACGTGGTGGCAGATGCACCACTTTGCTTTGTTTCACCACCCCTTTTTTTTATTTATTTATTTTTTTTGTATAAATTTTGATGATGGGCTGAGGAATTTGCAGAGAGCGGACGAAGACGGACGGAGAGCTGCAGCCGAGGCAAGAGACGAAAGAGGTCTTTGGGTGTGTGTTGACAAACTTTGTTTTTGTCAATCTCATTCAAAGGCAGCAGCCATGGCGGAGGTGCAGAAGAAGAAGCTCTACCACTACCGTCACTGAGCACATGCGCATAGCACAGCCCACTCATCCCTCGGCAGAGATCCAAAGCAAGAAGAAAATTAAAAAAAACTGAGGAAAGTTCCTGTTCCTGTCCCAGCGATGATCCTTGTGCCATGGGACCTGGTCCAGGCCGTATGGGTTGGATGGAGCCACATGCGGCATGCCCTGCATCTAGCTTTGGTGCCTCATCTACTGCAAAAAGCTGTGTAGCAGATCATGGAGAAGATCTTGGTGCAGGTGCAGAGGAAGGTGCCACGGCTGTTGGGGCTTCATATGTGGTAATTACAGTTGTGGGATCTTCAGAGGAACGCTCAACTCGTTTCTTCACTGTGCATTTGGTATTTGTGCAGCGATAATAGCTCATTGGAAATGGACTATTTTTTTAACAGCCTTTTGACCATATTTCCTCCAACGGTAGCCATCCTCCAGATGATCAACTTCACTCTTTGTCACCAATGCGAATCGTTGCTGCTGGATTCTCTTCGGTCCATTCTCTCACCCACAGTACCCTGAGAATCATGAGGAGTCACGGGCCTGGCCTCGTAAACGAGAGCCGGAATCTCCTCATCCCTAGAGATTTCCAGCTCCACCAATAACCTCAACGGCCCGACCGGCAACAAAACCGCGGCAAGATCATACAATGCCATGGCAACCAACAGCACCCAAGTTGTCCACTCAGGCAACAACGTAAACCAATAAGCAACCAGAATTCTAATCACAACCAAATACCCCTATGAATTTGTCCCAGGAGGAGTCTGAGGCGGTCTCGTCGTACGCAATGGTGGCGATTGACGTCACCGTCTCTGACGAGGATGAAGCGTCGTCGGTGAGGACAGTGACCAGAAGGACCACCAGCAGCATACAGACGGAGACCGGAGTGATGATTCTGATCAGTTCTTCGCCCAGGGATTCGAGAACTGTTGTGGGTCTTGGGTTTTGAGCCATTGGAATCCGGCTTCAGATCTCGGTGGTAAACGTCGTGGTTGGATGGGAACGGGTGTGAGGAAGGAGGACGCCAAGGGTCGAATACCGCATCGGCAGAGATGAGATTGAGCTTGCGGATGCTGCTGGTGGATGATGATGAGTTGGGCAGCGATTGAATCTTGGAAGTGTGGACATCGTGGCGCCATTTTAGGCGTTGATCCGGAACGGCGATCCGGTTTTGGCGTGGAAATTGAGGATCGGAGTGATGCAGCTAGTCAGGTCTCGGCGGAAAGCGCCGGCAGAGGGCGGAAACGAGGTCTCCAGAATGGAGAGGGAGTGGGCGGTGATGACGGCGACTTGCTTGTCGAGGCCTAGACTAACGAGGGCGGTGTGGACGCTCTGTATTGCCGGAAGGAGGTTATTGTTCAACGACATGTCGTTGAGGGTGAGGACCTCGTTGCCGACGAAGATGCTTGTGATGTTGGTGGCGGGGATGTGGGCCTGGACGTTGGACTTTACGGTTTGGGTCAGGAGCTTTGCGTTGGACGAGTCAGGACCATCTGCTTCATCAGTGGGCTCACCATCCCGAGCATTATTTGTGCCTGGAAGAGGGCTTTTGGCAACTGTGGCCTTGCAAGCAAGTTGAGTGGATTGGGTTTTGAGAGCCGAGCCTGGGCCTGTACATATACATATACGTATACATATATATATATATACACTTCTCTTTTTTTCTTCTTCTTTTTTTTTTTTTTTTTTTTTTTTCAAAGAAACTGTAATTTAATTTTGTACAAAGAAAATTGCAAATAAATTTGTAACAAAATTGACCTTCATCAATAAGACTTTAATAAAGCCCCTATTATTATTATTATTATTTTTTTTTTTTATTTTTTTTTATGTGACTGAACTCGAAATTGAATGCTCGAGCTGCCTACGTACCCTTCCAAAGAAAGAGATCAAGTCAAAACGTAGTTCAAATGAGCGATGAATTTAACAATGATTTTGATGATGATTTTGCCGTACACAGTTTATGCTCTTGCGGGCCAGGAGCTTTTGTGTCGTTTGCAGTTTCAACTCGTGCAGACAATGAGCATTTGGTGCCATGCAGTTTTAGGCTCGTGCAGGCGAGGAGCGTTGGTATTGCCTTTTATGCTCGTGCAGACCAGGAGCGTTGTGCCATGCAGTTTAGGCTCATGCAGGCGAGGAGCCTTGGTTCGTGCAGTTTAGGCTCGTGCGAACAAGGAGCAGTGGTGAATTTGTCAAGCAATTTTGGAAAGGCATTCCTCACAATCTTCATAGCAATGAGCCTTGACCGAGTGATTGAAGAAGTCTTCGGGCAAGAAATCGCGCATTGTGATGGGGATGGACGATCTATATGTCGAAATTTCATCATCTTTAACACATTCATGTTGCTTTGAAGGTTGACAAGAGCTGCTTTGCCCCCTTTCCGATTGGCGGACTTGTGGAGGAGACGTATGATTCTTGTGCAATTTCTTAGGAGTGACTTGAGTCCATCCTTCAACTTTACTTGTCTTGGAAGATGCCCCCGGCGGTTGAGGTGAAAACTTTGAGTCGGAAGAGCCAGAAGTGAAGGTGGTATAGTTTGACTTCACCATATCGTCAAGATCTAGCTCGATGATTCCTTTCTGAGCCAGCTTCATGATGAGATCTTTCAGCACGAAGCATTTTTCCGTTGGATGACTGATGAAACGGTGGAATTTACAGTACCTTGGACTATCAGTACGATTCATCTCTTCTGGCCGTCTGCACTCAGGCAAACTGATCACCTTTTTGTCCAACAGGTCATCCAGCATGGCAACCACATCAGAGTCGGGGAATGGATAAATTTTCTCCTCAAGCTCCTTCAAAGTGCGTCTACGCATCTCTTGATCACGAGAAACTTCGGTTTGAATCGCCTTGCCTCGTGTGGAGATTTTGACGGGAGCTGTGTTGACCGTCATTATCTCTTTGGTGGGTTTCCACGCAGTCTTCTCCTCATTTGGCCCAACAACTTTGTCATTCTTGTAGCCAGCAATTGGTTCTTTCTTCCCATGATGGGCGATGCTTAACTCCATGTCATGGGCGCGAGTGGCCAATTCCTCGAAGGTCCGTGGTTTAATGCCTTGAAGGATGTATTGCAAACCCCATTGCATGCCTTGGATGCACGTCTCGATTGAAGAGGTTTCCGAGAGCCTGTCTTTACAGTCGAGGCTTAGAGTGCGCCATCTGTTGATGTAGTCAATGACTGGCTCGTCCTTCCACTGCTTTGTGCTCGTCAGCTCTAGCATGCTCACAGTACGGCGGGTGCTATAAAAGCGGTTAAGGAATTCCCGCTCCAATTGCTCCCAGCTGTTGATGGACTCAGGCTCTAGGTCCGTGTACCACTCAAAGGCGTTTCCTTTCAGTGAGCGCACAAACTGCTTGGCGAGGTAGTCCCCTTCGGTACCTGCGTTGTTGCAAGTTTCGACGAAATGTGCAACGTGCTGCTTTGGGTTTCCTTTTCCATCAAACTGCATGAACTTTGGTGGTTGATAACCCCTTGGCATCTTCAGGGCATCAATCTTCTTGGAGTAGGGCTTCGAGTAGAACAAGGAGGTATGTGAGCTCCATTCGTACTGTGCCTTGATGGTGTTGGTGATCATCTCCTGCAGCTGCTGGATAGAAAGAGATCCCATGAATGCCGCTGTTTGGTCTGGCTCCGGCTTCACATCGTTTTTCTCCACCTGAGGCTCCTCATCCTCGTCGTTTTCTTTCTTCAGTGGATTAACCTCTGGGTCGGGTTTCTCGCCGTCCTATGAATCCAGTCGGCTGACGAGTGTAGCGATTTGCAAGTCTTTTTCTTCCACAGTCCGTGTTAGCCTTGCAATCGCTTCATTCATTTGAGCCAATTGTTCTTCGATGGAGGTGACGCCAATGGTCATGACTTGTGCAACCAATGGACGCAACTTTTCTTCAGACGTCCAGGGTGCTGACGAAGAATGTCGTTGGCTGCTTTAGGATGTCATCTTGTGTGCCTCAGCAGCATGCTTCGGTGCCCCCAGCGAGGTCAGGTTGATGACGGACTCGCGCCTTTGATGCTCCCCTTGCTCCTTTAGCGGCACCAACTTTGAAGTGGTATGTTGAGGAGCGGTTGTGGCGCCAATGGATGCTCCGTTCATGGCGGAAGTGCTTAGGCTTCTTCCCTTTGTGAGAACGGCTTGTCCTTTGCTTGATGCCATTGATTTTGGAAGTGTGCTTTGAATTTCTTGAGCGGAGAAATAGATGAGAGGTAGAGATTGTCCCACTAGGCGTGCCAATTTGTGAACACGGAAATTCCTGAAACGAAAGAGACAAGAACAACGTGCGCTAACAAATATTAAGTATTTGATTTGATTTTGGGTTACAATCTCTCTCTATTTTGATCCTCTGATTGGATCTCCGTAATGGGCAAATTGGTGGCTATTTTGTTGATCCAAGGGTCGTCGAGGCTTGATCTTGGATGAACAGTGATGAACGGATTTCCGAGGGCTTTTGGGCTTGAACTCGAAGAACAGTGACGAACGGATCTTCGAGAGCTTTTGGGCTTGAACGGATCTTCGAGGGCTTTTGGGCTTGATCTCGAATAACAGTGATGAACGATGGTACTTTCTTCAATGGCCGTCGGGGCTTGATCTTGAATTGGTGGAAGTTCTTCAAGGGCCTTTGGGGCTTGATCTTGAATTGGTGGATTGTTGATCCAAGGGCCGTCGGGGCTTGATCTTGGAAGAACGATGAACGAAGAACGAAGAACACTTTCTTCAAGGGCCGTCGGGGCTTGGGCTTGATGAACAGCGGATGAGCGGATTTGTTGATGTTGTCGATCCAAAGGGGCCGTTGGGGCTTGATCCTTGAGGATGAACAGTTGATAAACGATGAACGATTTCTTCAAGGGGCCGTTGAGGCTTGGGCTTGAAGGTGGATGATTGTTAATCCAAGGGCCGTCAGGGCTTGATCTTGGATGAACGATGAACGAAGAATGAAGAACGTTTTCTTGATTCTTCGGGAACCTGGATGCTTGAGAGCTTCGGAGTTTCAGAGCTTCAGAGCTTCAAGAATTTTGCATAATAATTTTGGTTCCTCCCAAATGAATGAAATGGGCTTGTATTTATAGAATTTTCCAAGGCCTAATTTTGAATATAATATCCCATATGAAATAAGTTGTTTCTGCCAGGTGTTGACACGTGTCCTATTTGATGACTTTTCCAACTTATTTTGATTTCTGTTTAGACACACGCTACGTGTAAAATTGATGAAATACATGAGCGTTGAAACTTTGATTTATCGGTCAACATTTATTTTATCGAAATTTCGATGTCTACACTTCTCTCTTTCATTTTTCCTGCATGATTTCTCTTTCCACCATAGGCTTTTCTTCTTGTAGAGTTTGTAATCACTTGGTCAAAGTAGGAACAAAAGTATGGTCCACCTTTCCTTTATGATTATAGGTCTTACACAAAATATTTTTCTCAAACATAGCTACACCACCTTTCAAACATAGCTGATGCGCCTTTGACAACACACCTCCGAGCATCGTCTTTGCATAATTGTTGTCTTGCGTTGTAGCAATCACCAAGTCACAAATGGCTATTGTCTTTTCCTTCTTGTCATGCTCTTGGACTGCGAAGGGGGCGATGCCCTCAACTTCGGCGCCCAACAGCGTCATGGAATTCCCAGACTCCACGAAGCGTGGCCATGTTGCGATGGGAGGTGTGGAGGGACTCGTGGCAGTTAGTTGGGGCTAGGTTGTGGTGGAGATGGAGGACCACAAACTGCTTCCTTCTCGGGACGGAGCATGGACGATGAATAGCATCGATCACTTAGATTTGATTGGAACTTCACGGGGTGGTTTAGACCACCCCGAAGAAATTCATGGGACTAACAACAGGGACAAGGGGCGGCACAGACTGCTCATTTTTCTTCTCGGCATGGACGAACTTGCTGGGCAGAGGGAGGAGGACTGCAGCATGTTTGCAACATCCTTTTGGGCTTCCATTTAACGTCGGCGACGATGCTGCAATGTCTCCATTAGTGTTGTTAAAGTGTTAGTGATCGACGACTTGAATTTGTAGCGTGGATGTCGATGGTTAGCCGGACGGACTCGCTAGTCAGAGAAGTCACGACATGGTCGCTGTTGGTGGCAGAGGCGATGGTTTCTTTGCTGTTGTTGGCGGAGAAGACGGCAAATATCTTCAATGGTGGAGAAGAAGAATGAGCATTCCGTGGCTGGAAGAGTTGACAGCGACAAGGATTGAGAAGGCGGCTAATGTCTCCATTGGTGGAGAGGAGGAAAGAGCAAGCCCAAGGACAGGTTTGGGGGGTCGGTGTGAATTGGTGGTGCATGTTTCCACCACCATCTTCTTTGCTTCGGTCAAACAAGAAGAAGAGGAAACCTCCTCTTTTTTTTTTCTGCAAAAGACAACAGGAACTTCCCAATAAAAATCAAGTATCCATTATAAAAATGTAATACCTTTTTAAGCTTTCTTCTCTTTCTTTGGCTTCTTGTTGATGTTCATTTTCGCTTTCTTTTGCTGCTTGTCTTCTTTTTCTGTCGATTTCTTCTCCGTGTGCTTCTCAATTTCTGCAGCGTTTTCTTGTTACTCTTCCCCCTTCCGCTCTCCCTGTGCCCTCCCCCTTTTATAGACACAAAGAGCAGTTTTGTTAACTTCTTCTATTTTTTGTAACGTGCTCTACTTTCCCTGGGTGTGGGGAAGTTGAGGAAGGCTATCACTTTACTGCGTTGAGAACGTGAGAGCTTAGGAGAGTTCTGGATAGACAAGAACTCTATTTTTGTAGTTTGTGGATTGTTGAGATTTTTTTTCTGTCCTTATATATATATAATGTGAACCTTATTTCTAGTCGGTCCACGTTTTGGACTACTATTTTTTTTTTTTAATAAAGTGTCCCCATTTTTATAAAACTTGCTAATATATTTTCTCTATGAAAATATATGGCTCAACACCTCCAATCGTCGACTTCATCTCCGCTCCTTTCTCCAACCGTTGGCCCTACTCTTCCAACTGTCGGCCATAACGACACACCTCCACTCTATCCATCCCTCCTCCGTCAATCTGAACTCCATGCTCTTCGATCAGCAAGTGATTTCGATTTGACCATAAAAAAAGCAAGTGAATTGGACAAAAAAAAAAAAAAAATTTGGTCAACCTATAACAGACGGAGAACCTTTGATGACAAAGGATAAGAGACATGGGTGGTTGGGCAGACGGAGAACCTTTGGTGGATCTGCCATGGTATCAACAAAAGTGAAGTAAGAAGGCATGGAGATGGTTGCCGGAGAAGGAGAAGGATTGGGCTGGGCAAGGAAAGAAGATGGAGAAGAAGAGAGGTGTTTGGTCTTGGGTACAAAATGTGTTTGGTTACAGAGATAGAAAAATATTAGAAGAGAGTTAAAATGCTAGGTGTTTTAAATTTATTGGGCCATGTAGGATGGTTAGTAAATTAGGAAAACTAATGAAAATGGCTTGAAAACTTTGAGTTTTAACGATAAGGACAAAATAAAGGCTAAAGTGAATAGTAGCAGGTTTGACTTTTTAGTGTAAAATGGTTTTTTGTTAAAGTGAAAGTACCATAGGCTTTTCGTTAAAACTCCCTGTAATCATGTATGTTCATCGTATTGTGCGGTTAGTTTTTATTAGGTACTATTTATATTTGAATTTTAAATTTTAAATTTTAAATGATTTCTGATCGCACGATGTACGATGAACAGACACGATCACGAGATTCTTAGGATTCCCAAGAAAAGGATTCGGCGATGATCCTTTTCCCTCCCTGGAGAGTACCCAAGTAGTATCCCAAATATAAAATCAAGAGTTTGAAAGGCATTAAACATACGTGACCTTAAATATAGGGTATATATTTGTACCAACATATCCACTTCCATAATTTGACTGTCATTTGATTCCCATGACACAATATGAAATCAAGAATTTATGCAATTCATGTTATCTTGGCAAGATGAAACTTGTGTTTATAAATACTTCAACTCTTTTTTTTTTTTTGGGTGAACAATAACTCTTTATTACTTTGATTTGTAGTATTGTTTGCTAAGCTAGTCTAATGGCTTGCACATTTAAGGTCTTAGAGAAACGCAAGGTCTCTCCACCAAAAGATTCAGTTCCTACAACCTCTCTTCCCCGCATATTTTTGGACATACCTTGGCTTGGCTTGCTACAACCTGTCCAACGCCTCTACTTCTATGAATCCCCTCACCTATCTCACCATTTCATACAAATTCTCCTTCCATCACTTAAACACTCTCTCTCCCTCACTCTCCAGCACTTCTTCCCGCTCTCTGGAAACCTCACTTGTCCCCCTCCTCCCCCCATGCCTTACACCCACTACGCCGCCAACGAGTCTTCTGTCAAATTCACCATTGTTGAGTCCACTGCCAACTTCACCCATCTTATAGGCAACCACCCAAGACATATCCAAGAATTCCATCACCTTGTTCCCCATTTGCCCAATTTTAATAATTTGGACTCTTATTCCAATTCCAATGACACAACCACATTTGTACTTCCTATTCTTGCATTACAAGCAACAATTTTCCCAAACTCTGGCTTATGCATTTCCATAGCGTATCGCCACGTTGTGGATGGACGGACTGCTAATCATTTCATGAAATGTTGGGCTTCCGTTTATAAGTCAGGAGGAGACTTATCTTGTATACATGAATCTCCTCCTATCTATGATAGAGATTTGATCAGAACCCCAAAAGATTATGAGCCGATTTTGTTCAATCAATACATCGGTTTGAGATCAACATGGAAAAATCATGGCAAGGGCAAGCCTTCTTCCATTTTCGTAGACAATTTTCGTGCAACATTTGTACTAGGAAGAGAAAATATTCAAGCCCTGAAACAGTTTGTCTTGATTTAATGCAAGAATTACAATGAACCAACCCCAAAGCGGTTGACAAAATTTGTAGTCACATGTGGTTCTGTGTGGGTGTGCTTGATGAAGGCACTAGATGGTAGAGAAACAGCGGTGACTTCAATGAAGGGTGATGACCTCTTACGCATAAGGTTTGCAGCAGATATCCGAAGCCTCTTTCAAAGTCCAGTGCCCATCACCTATTTCGGAAACTGCTTGTCAGCATGTTATGTGGCAGAGAAAGAGCGAGAGATAGTGGCGGAGTATGGGATTGTTAAGGCCGTGAAGGCCTTGGAGGGTGCAATTTTTGAGCTGAAAAATGGAGATCTTGAGGGTTAAAGAGGATGGTTCCGTCTCGAGGGAAGTTAGTTGTAGCAGAAAGTGGTGTAGCCATTGCTAGATCGCCAACGTTGGGAGTTTATGGGACTGATTTTGGATGGGGAAGAGCAAAGAAAGTGGATGCATTTACTTCTTTGTTTGAACAAGGGCTACAATGGATGCATTTGCTTCTTTGTTTGAACAAGGTCTGCTAATTTTCTGCTAAAATATGGATACTTTAATTTCATTTACATTTGAGATAAATTTTAGTGTGTGACAGAGGTACAAAAAAATAATCAGTCATGCAATATTTCTTGGGGGCATTTGGGCATGATCCTTTTGGATCATCTCCTTGAATGGAGTGTGGTTCTGGGTTTTGCTTTCTTAGGATTTTTTTATATATGGGGGCTTTGGCGCTGTTATGGTGCTGTCGTTAGTGCCTCATGGTGGTTGATGCGACGGTCTTCATAGCAGTGGCTGTTAGGATAAGGGTTTTTATGCCTCTTTGTTGGGCTTAATGTTTATGGTCATTGCCTTATGTTTCTAGTCTGGTTTGTTATTTGATAGGCCTATTTGTGGGTTCTATGCTTCTATGACTATTTTAGCACCTCTGGATTCCTATTTTGTGGACCTTAATATGCTTGAATTGAGGCTTGTTTCTGATGCGCCTTGTCTCTGCATGTTCTTAATGAAATATATTGAAATATTGGCTAAAATGATTATAATTTAACTCTCAATTTTTGCTGACCAATGGAGTCCACCCCCTTTTTGAGAGAAATCTCAAAAAGTTTGTTTGGTTAATGATTGAAAGATGAATTACATTGGGAGCCAATCGACTTAAAAAGACATAAGCACAACACTGGGGAAGCTTAGGAGCCTTAGGAAATTAAACAACATAAATTTAGATTAAAATTAAAAAGTCCGAAATTTATTGCAAACTTTATTTTGTAGGTTTAGAAGTCTAAAACTTCGGATGGCCTTAAACAAAGGGCCCCCATTATAATCATGAGTCTTGTTCTGCTCGCAATTTTCTTAAAAAACGAGCGCCCAATTCTGACACCAGAATATGCCTTTTTTGTCACCATATTGATTGAATCCAATATTTTCCAACTTTAGTTTTTTTTCCAAAATTTGAAACATTTTATTTTCTTTATATTTCTCCATCAGATTTGACCCATATCTTGTTTACATCTGATTCCTCCACTTGAAACGATCTTGATAGCAATAGACTACAACTCCCTTGTAAAGCAATTAAATTCTTAAACTCGAGAAACCCCAACTTTCAATGTACTTAGGTGAAATAATCACAAAATTAATTCCATAAACAAGATTAAAATATGGCAATCAATAATCAAAATATTTTTCCTTCCCCAATGTTCTTGTTTGGTCAACAATAGAATTTAACTCCAATTTATTAGATTGTTGATTCTTCATAGCCATAACATTTAGAATCACCCATACCTTGAATTTCTTGAGTCTCCACTTGTTGAGTTGTCATGTTTTGGGAGATCTCCTACAACAAGATTCTCAACAAACCAAATTACTTGTTCTTTTTCTTCCACCTTGATCTCCTACAACAAGATTCTCAACAAACCATATCAGTCTCCATCATTTTAGTTTCTTTTCTAATGATCGCTTGACCCATCATTTCTAAATACAATTTATAGAAATCGAGAAAGAATTATTTAACCCTTAGTTGTTTCAACCAATGCCAAGTTTTGATAGAATTTTTACCTAGTTGTTGCCTAGACCCTTGCATTTGATCCCACCATAACCGCACATCACCATCTAAACAAGAAGCAACCATTTCCACCATCTAAACAAGAAGCAACCATTTCCACCGTCTACACAAGAAGCAACCATTTTCACCATCCTCCTTTCCAGAATTTGTTGTGTCTTGAAAGACCCACAAGAGAAAATCTTCAATGGAATCACTTCCCAGGAAAATAGAAATATCTTCAACATCAATAGATGACGTCGGTTGTGGGCGAATCTCATACCATGTTCATCTTCAATATTTCGTACTCCCTTACGAACAACGTCGCTTGCATATGGTCTGATATCCTAGTGGATAGGGTGTTGAGCTTATACCCACGCATCCCGGGTTTGAAACTTCCTTTCTCCTAAATTAATGTAATAGGCTCGAACTCTCCCCCCCCCTCCCCTTAATAATAGTAAATTAAACGTAAAAAAAAAAGTCGCTTAGGGTGTTGCTGCTCCCACAATTGATTGCCAATTGACGCAACATGAGTAGAGGGATCCGAAATTTATTCCAAGCTGACTTGTTATACGCCCAATTCTAACACCATAATATTTCTTGTTGTCATATCGATTGAACCCAATATTTTCCCACTTTAATTCTTCTTTTCCAAAAATTGAAACTTTTTTTTTTTGTCAGCATTGACCTATATCTTGTACTACATTAATTACCGGTGACATAACAATCAAGTATTCACTAAACGATTTGATATTGAAAGTACGTGAAAACGGAATAATTTCATTGAGACTTGTAAAATAATCATTTTGACCAATTTCTGAAATATTACCGACAAAAAAAGGGCTTCAGATGCTAAATGCATAATAAAATACTAAATCTTTGCTCTCTAATATTTGAGCTTAGTTAATATTGTTTGTTCAAAAAAAAATATTTGAGCTTAGCTTAACCAATTATTAAGACAGAGCCTAGTGAATGAAAACAAAAAAGAGGTTGGATACAGACCAGCTTCCACTCATTCATCATGCCACTATGGAAACCAAAAAACAAAAGAAGAAGTCGATAAAAGTGCGAGCATATTGAAGCAAATAATAAAAAAAAAAGGAATTATGTAAAAGGCAATAATGAGAGATTAAAATACAATCCCATGCATCTCATACATTTTCTTAATCAATTAATAATTTGCAAGGCCCCGTATCCCATACATATTATTGTATTAAGGGTTATTATACAAAATAATCCCTGAGATTTACATGATCAATAGAAATGGTCCCTGAGATTGAAAATCAATAGAAATGGTCACTGAAATTGTCCACCATCCATGATTTTGGTCATTCCGTTAAAAACTTTTTGGCCAATTTTCAAAGCTTTATAACTCAATCGTTTCTTAACCAAATTCGACCCATAATATATCAAAATGAAGATAGGAAAGTATAGAATAAGATTATACCTATTTGGAAGCCCAATGGTTGCCATAGATGGCCGGAAATAGCCTGAAAGATGACTGGTCCACAGGAAAACTGAAAAACTAGCCATAAACTTGGTAAACTTTAAATGTTCATAATTTCTTCAATACTCAACGAAATCGAGTGATTAAAAAACGAAAATCATACTTCTTGACGAGAAGAAGAAAATGGTACCTTTTTCGAAGGTTAACTCGCGTGGTTTGGTCGGACAACGGCTCGAAAGTGGCTAACCATGTCACGCCCCGATCCCGACATACGTCCAGGATCGACACGTGACGTCACCAAATACTCGTATAACTCACATACCCCGTCTCCGGGATATGGCAAATCACAATTCGAGAATCAAATTGCAAAGTAATTTTTCGTTTACCTTATGGATGCATCCAACCTCCTCGTTAAACTGCCTACGTACCCTCAATAGGGATCAAGCCATTCATAGTTCACTTATCACAAAATCAGACGTTTATTCCACTGAGTTCAAGCAGAAAAGCATAGCATTCCTCAATCATTTATTATAACTTGTCAACATGTAATTCCTTGACTTAGGCTATATAACCAATCCCCATGAAAACATGATTTCTCTCCCATCCAACATATAAATCATTATGTCTCATCATGATATCGCAATTCACAACACACATCATATTTAAAGAGCCGACGAAACACAAAACCATTCTCTAGCCGCATTAATTAATTAATTTGATCAAGTAATAACAATCATTCCCATATCTTCTAAATTCATACCTTATGAAATCATAATCGAATCATAGAAAATCCCGAAGGAGTCACTCAGACGTCCAACATCTTTTCTAACTCAATTCACAAGACTCTCGAAACCATTGACACAAATATATATAAAACTAAGGCTAGAGTGACACAGTTAGGCCAAACCTACTTCTCCAAATAATGGGATTTTAGGCCACTCCACGAAATTCAACAACCTCGGGTTCCGGACCACTCAACGGAACCAACCCAAATATGATTGCCTATAAAATGTACCAGGTACAACCAATCATTATCACCTCTAAAATGCGTATGGTCCCCCATCGCGGATATACCAAGCAGAACCATAGGCATAATCTCATCGTGCAGGCAGTGATCACCCATCGCGGATATACCAAGCATGATCACCCCTGAATACATATGGTCCCCCATCGCGGATATACCAAGCAGAATCATAGGCATAATCTCATCGTGTAGGCATTGATCACCCATCTCCAATATACCAAGCATGACCAGCCCTGAATACATATGGTCCCCCATCGTGGATATACCAAGTAGGACCATCCATGTACCACGGCTACATGGTGCAGTTAGATCAACACACAAACCACTTACCCTTATCTCATCTGCTATGATTTACATCGTAATCACTTGCACTATCAACTTCTCATGACCACTATCTTATCATACAAGCATAAAAGTTCTACATAAACTTCTCATAAGATTTTGGGTTCACATCATCATAAAAACAATCATTCACATCATACATATCTAACCACATTTCATAAACGTTTCCAAGCTACTGTAGATTCACAATTACTAAACATAGATCGATGCTAAAAATAAAAATAACAATTCAATAGGAAGCACATTTAATCAACAAGTATAACTCAATATAGTGTCACTAATACATATATTGAGACACACGTCAACTGGGAACGACATGTCATCATGATGAGCCAACTAAGTTCCATCAAGCCTCAACAACAAACTAGAGATAAACGACACTCTAGAGTATAGCATGTTGACTAGAACGTCAACCGTCGATAAGATAGGTCCATTAAGATCAACAATCTAAGGTTATTCAATCTGGAAGATCCGCACATCGGATTTCCAATCTGTAAGTTCTCAAAGGTCCAACAACTGATAACTAGGGTGCTCACAAAATTGTACGACGATCCAACAATCGGATTGTCATCAATCGTACAAACAAGTGGTGGTCCAATTTGATCACCACACCAAACAATTGAATTTTGGGAAACCAAGCTAGACATAGGTTCATAGGGTCACTAGAAGGTATTTGGTACTTAGACAACACTCGTGGACGGTCCCACGCACCGCCACACGCGGTGGTAGCCAAGGTGGAGGGTTTTGAAAACCTGAATTTTCAACATTAACTAAAGGAGCTCAAATTTACGTGGTAGCTAGAGCTCAACAAGGGAAACACTTTTCACAACTAGGCTGACGATAAATTCTAACCGGAAACCGTCCAAATTTACCGGAGAAAACCGGATTTCTAGGGTTCTAAACACCCAACACTAAAATGAATACGAAAGCACGAACCAAGCATACCAACTTGAAGATTATGAAGAGTAGATGAAGTTTCATACCTCACTCGAAGGAAATGGTTGCCGAAATCATCGGAAAAATGATAAAACCGCCAGAAAAGTCATGGGTTTTGTTGCTTCAAACTGCAAATATGGAAAATAAAATGGGAAATCTAACACTACAGAGTTGTAGGGCTCGTCAAGAGCTTTCCATGGACACCAAGATCACCCAAAACGGAGCTTGGATGAAGGAGATATGAGCGGGACAAGTTGGCGGGTTAAAGGGTTGAGATCGCCCCAAAAAGGGGTCAAAATCAGACCCCTCCTTCTTTTTTTTTTCTTTTTTTTTTTTTCAGAAACCTTCCCCCCCCCCCCTTTTATTTGATTGGTCATTCTCCTTCTAGCTAATTGGTCCTCTCTTTTTTGCTTAATCTGATTAAGCTTCTTCCTTGATGAAGTTTAATCGATTTAAAATCTATAGTTTAGTAAAACAACTTCAAATGTCCGTAATTATACTGTTATAATCCAGACTCGCAAACAGCTTTCGCCAATACGTTCGTGGTTTCGAGATCTATTCGAAAACGCTACTTGTGACCTTGAAAGGTCAACGAGTAAATAATAATTTTCCAAACTTCACTCTTCGTAACTAGTTTAATTGAAATCTAAATTCAAATAAATTAATATAAATTCTCGAAAAATAATATAAAATCTCAATAATACAAATAGGTAGATTATAACAGTGAAATCCAGGAACGAGATTTCACAAACCATTTTCGAGTTAGCCACTTTTGAGCAGTTTTCCGGCTAAATTACGGCGAGTTAGCAGTCAAGAAAGATGTCATTCTCTTCGTCTTGTCGAGAAGTATGATTTTCGTTTTTGAATCACTCGATTTTGTTGAGTATTGAAGAAGTTATGAACGTTTAAAGTTTACCCAGTTTTCGGCGAGTTTTCCAGTTTTCCCACGGACCAGTCACCTTTCAGGCTATTTTCCGGCCATCTCCGGCAATCATTGGGTTTCCAAATAGGTATAATCTTGTTCTACACTTTCTTATCTTCATTTTGATATATTATGAGTCGAATTTGGTTAAGAATCGATTGAGTTATGAAACTTTGAAAATGGCCCAAAGAGTTTTTAACAGAATGACCAAAATCATGGATGGTGGACAATCTTAGGAACCATTTCTATTGATTTTCAATCTCATGGACCATTTTTATTGATCATGCAAATCTCAGGGATTATTTTGTATAATAACCCTTGTATTAATACTCAGATTTTCCCTGCATGCGCACACCACTAATCCCATGCATTAATATAATCAATTATATATCTATGATGTCACTGTCCACATTATCACAATATATTTGAAGGAACAGCACAGTGGCCAACAAAAAACAAAATTAAAAAGGTTGATCAACACCAGAACAACCACTAACGTCGATCAGTTGCGTGTAATTTTGCCATGCATCGCATACAATCTTGGTACCACAATTCTAATCCACGTGTTTACAAGTGACAACAGCTGAGGCCTCATGAGGGGGGTCAACTCTTCATGCAGATTCTCTGTATATTAATCTCTGTAATTATTCAATCCTCAAATTTGTAGTATACAACTTTAGATTTCATACTGTCATACACAACAACTACGTAAAAATAATGTGCATGGATGTATAGAAAATTCAGGGATCGACCTGTGATTCTATTACGTCCACAAAACTTAGATCACATTTCTCATTTAAAAACCCTAAATCGATCGTGCCCTCAGAAGATACAAGATAAGGAGAACCAGTTGATATATATTCAAAGTTTGTTGGGAATTTTGGAGGCCACACATCAACAAAAGTTAGCTATCAACGATAATACGATACAATTAATTAACTACCAAATTTTATATAGTATAATTTACCAACCCTAGATTTGTGACAAGTAATTACCTAAACTGGTATAATGTGTACGTCTAGTATAAGGCATGCATCAAGTTCATGATCGTAAACCCTTGAAAGCAATTATAGTGACGAAGGACGACTTGGAAAACTTTCCACGACCACAGATATGGATTTATGATACATAGGTATGCATGATCTGACCGAATTGATGAAATCAGTTTCGGGCACATGTCTGCGGCCATAAACATGTGATTGAAAGCTCGATCGACCTCTAATCTAAATAAAAATTAAATTAAGTGATGGCTAACATGTATGTCTAATAGACACCAAACAGGGGACAAAGATAAAATTATGATTTGCTTTAAATTATTTTATTATGAGGCATGTACTATAATATTGTAAGGTATGAGCTGCATTGAACTAGCAGCTTCTTCTTTGAAATTCAACAGCTGATATCATATATTTGAAACAAATGATCCTTATATAGTTACATACGAATATTTTAAGGCGTAGAAAAACAGCAGATCGATATTCATATTCTTCTAGATTTTCTCTTTTGGGAAGAAAGAAGAAAGATAGTGAAAATTGCAAAGCAAAGTGAAACAAGCAAGAAAGCTGCAGCAGCATTTTGACCTCTCGATGCAAAATCTTAGTAGATAAATATTAGAAGATAGTATTTGACCAATTCGGGTAATGTTAGATAGAGGTGGATGGACTGTAGCACCTGATTTTCAATGACTCATTTGATTTTGCAGATGGAGAGAGAGTACCTTGCCCTTACAATGCTACTGCGCGCAGATGACAGAAACTCTACGCACAGAGGACATTTGTCAGTTTTGAGATGGCTTTGATATGGGTTGACTTTATTGTTGGAAAGTAGGAAGTATACCTTGCTATGTGGCTTCATCTTAATGGTGTGTTTTAGAATACGTTCCAGCTTGGAAAGTTAGCAACGAGGTGTAACATGTATGAACAAAGACGACACATCATCTTCAACTCATCTTGAACTTTTAATTTCAAGACTTTATTTTCACAAATAATAAGATAACTTGAACTAAATTTATCTATATTACAATATTTAGAGGGTTTGAAACTAAATACGGTGAGTTGAAGAGGAATACTCTATCCATTCAAATAGACCATCACTTGTGAGTTTTCAAGATTTATCATTTTTGACCAAAACTTTTTTCAATTTATGGATTTGTTGTCACCTATAGTCCGTCATATGTAAAATAGAATGTTGATATATCATCTAATTGTAAGTATATTATAGCCCAGCAAGAGCAATAAGTTTCAAATGTAGAGAAATTTTAACAATAAGTTAAAATTTCTCAAAATAAATCCAACGAGCATTTTAAGTTCAAATTTCTTCTACCCGTACGATAAAAATGGAATACATATGTAGATTCCATAGAGAAATAGAGACGAAGAGATACAAATGCATGTTGGTTTTTTCGAGTATAGTGATAGGAGAGTATGGACACAAATTGTTGGAATGTAGTTCTTTTTCTTTCTGTTTTCTTTGGTTAACAAAGCACACAAAAAGGTTAGGTTCCAATCAATCAATCTTAAAACATGGCAAACATTACCGTATGTTCCTAAATATGTCAACATACAACTGAAATTTTGTCAATTGTTGTAGGACCAAGTAGAGAAGTTATTTTCAATTATTCATAGGTAGATTCCAACCAATCAAGAAATTAACTGCACTTTTAAAAAATAAATGACAATGTTTTAAAAGATGGTCAAAATATTCAATATTATCATGACAAAAAAAAAAACGCAACATCGATCAAAGGTTTCGCTTTCTTCCCTTTCATATATATAATGTATTTTAACACAACAAATAAAAATGTATTTTGATTAATTAGACATAAATAATTGTGGATCTAGGAGCTAGCATCATTGACCATGCTGATGATAGCCCGACGTAAATAAAGTTAATAAGCTTTGCCATCCTAGCCTTCATGAGCAAGTAATCTCAGAATCAGAAAGTTGATAGAAAAGGATCAAACACTTAATGAAACACGAAATTGCAAAAAACAGAAGGTCGATCAAGCTTTTCTTGTTGTTGATCAGCAGATCTAACAACCTTACCGTCCTATCCTTTTCATGAGCACTACTTTAACAAACTACAAGATTAGGGTTTAATGATGGAGAAAAAGAAAAAAAGGTCAACCCCATAAGGCTAAAACCCAAAAGCGTAGTTTGTAGTATTATCTGCTGTGACTTCTCGGGCACAATTATATCCAAGCATGATTCTCTTAATTTACTTGGGTTCATTCTTTATCTTTTTTTCTTTTTCTATTTTTTTTTAACGTGGGCTTATGACATAACTAAATATTATACATATTGCATTCATATTCCCTGTACTGCAGATAAATGGACATGTGTCCTCAGGCCGGCGCCAAATCCCTATTGACTTCAAAAATGTTTCTCAAACTTCACCCCTTTCCACTATATAAAGGCCTCATCTTTCCCTTTTGATCAGCAACTTAAACTACTTTCTGATTCTAAAGTCACAAAGTACCCTTTTCTATCCTAGTAAGTACTTTTGGAAACTCATCCTCCACCTCCACATCAAGTTAGATAACAGAACCAACTGTACCACTGCAAATATGGGAAGAGCTCCTTGCTGTGATAAAAATGGACTCAAGAAAGGTCCCTGGACAACTGAAGAAGATGCCATGCTAGTGAATTATATTCAGAAGCATGGACCTGGAAATTGGAGAAACCTTCCAAAGAATGCAGGTATACACAATGTTCATCAAACAGTTTTTTTTTTCTTTTGTTAATAATAAACAAACTGTCATCGATGAGATTTGAACTATCAGCTTAATTAATGATTTGTTGTGAAAAATTGTATAGGACTCCAGAGATGCGGGAAGAGTTGCCGCCTAAGATGGACTAACTACCTGAGACCTGATATAAAGAGAGGAAGGTTCTCCTTTGAAGAAGAAGAGACTATAATCCAACTACATAGCATCCTTGGAAACAAGTAAGCTTATGTTTAATTGAAATTTAATTAACCGTACAAATTGCTAAACAAGTTGTTGAAGTATTTTAGGGTTTCTGACCTCCCAAAATCAAAATGATTTGTAATTAATAATTATATTATATCTTCTGATCAATTTTCTTTTTCCAATAATGTTAGGTGGTCAGCTATTGCTGCTCGCTTGCCAGGAAGGACAGACAATGAAATAAAAAACTACTGGAACACGCACATCCGAAAAAGGCTCCTTCGAATGGGAATTGATCCCGTGACTCATGCTCCACGCATCGATCTTCTTGATCTGTCCTCAATTCTCAGCTCATATGTTTGCAACAACCCAGCTGCTGCACTACTCAATTTGTCAAACTTGTTGAATAGTACCCAGCAGCAACAACCACTTGTTAATCCAGAAATGTTAAGGCTAGCAACAAGTCTGTTATCAATCAAACAAGCAAACCCGGAAATGTGTTCCCAAAATTATAATCTCCATCAAAACCAGATTTCCAATTCTCAGGAACAAAATAATCAAGTTCTCCCACCTTTACAATCCAATGATCAGTTTCAAAATCTCATCCAAGGGGGAGACTTTTCTGCTGACATGGCAAAACATCTGATGCAACAGATCAATGTGGAAGGTTTCTCACCAAACATGACCAACTTGAGCTGCCCCCTTTCCCAAGAAAACATAGTCCCTCCGAATTTGAGTGCCGATCATCATCAAACAGCTGTCTCCCAAGCAAACTATGTGCCTTGCAGTACTACTTCTGGTAACCCTAGTCCTGATTATCCGGAAAATTCATATTTCCAATCTTTTAACTACAACAAGAACCACGATTTCAGCTTCGATTCAGTTATGTCAACGCCTTATTCGAGCCCGACTCCTTTGAATTCATCAGGTACATACATAAACAGCAGCACAGAGGATGAGAAGGAAAGCTATTGCAGCAGCTGGTTAAAGTTTGAAATCCCAGAGAGTACTTTGGACATCAGTGATATCATGTAAAATCTCTTGGTGGTCTCGTAGGCTTAATAATCTTGTACTTTGTGTTTGTCGTTTTGTATTTTCTTGTAGTTGATGTTGATACTGAAATTCTTTTTTCATTGTTAATTAATACTACAGTCTTTCTTTTTTGTACGTACTAATTAAAATAGCAGTTTCCTATCTATATATATATATATATATAATATCTTAGATATCGATCAAAAGGTAGGGCTTGCATGCGCATTAATTACTAACTAGGGTTCTTCCATGCACGACGACGAAAGTATAAGCATATATAATGTTATCATTTTCTTTGCCAAACTATAGATAATCTTTTTTTTCAAATTAATCTTATATATATAAATGTGTACTTTTTTGAGAGTTCATCTATTATTATTGGGTACTCTTATCTTGTTAGAGCATCCCCGATGAGGGGCTCTATATGAGGCTAGAAAAGTGGTGGATATAGCCCAATTTAGAGCTCCGAGGAATCTTAGGGGGTCTAAAAAGAATATCTCCCAATAAGAGGCTATATATCTTTCGGGCTCTATGTGGGGCTATATATTTTATTATGTAGTAATTTGATTACGCGGTAAATTTATTATTGTCTTAACTTCTCTAAACTTGATTTTTGGACGTGTTATCTTAAATTTTAATTTATGAACTTTTTAACCTAAAAATATTCAAATTCTGACAAAGTTAGATTTCATCACTTATGCATCGTTGTAGGTTCTCTTATCTCAATCTCATCCGTTAGTTAGTTTTTATGAAATCAGACAAGATAAGATTTCGTTTCATAACAATCATTGGTTTTGATTATCTTATCTCAATCTCATATGTTGGTTTGTTTCTATGAAATCAGATAAGATAAGATAAGATTTCATTTCATAACAACTATTGGTTTATTTATCTGATTGACACATTCTCCGAAATCAAACAAGATTGTCATTTCATAACAATCATTGGATTGGATTATCTTATCACAATTTAGTTATGTTATTTGTTTATATTTTCGGTTTAGGTCTCTAAACTACCAATGTTAAATTTCATCAATTTGTTTTTATGAATTTTTCATTCTAGAAAATTAAACACGAAGCATAACATTTTTTTCTAATCAATAACACAAAAAATAGTTGTTGTTTGTATATGTTTTCTTAATCAAACAAACAATTGAAAATAAACTCTTAAAATCCTAAACGGTTGAAAAATAAACCCTTAAAATCATTTTTTGGAATTAAAAATGGGGCTCACCCATTTCTAAACTAAAAAAACAAAAACAAAAACCAAGAGTGAACCCTCAATTTGGTGTGGTCCCCCTACTCTTTGGGGCTAGATGTAGCCTAACTTCTTGCTACCCAAGGATTGAAGTTGCTAACCCTTGTGGTGGATATAGCCCCATTTCCGGCCCATTGGGGATGAGACTTTTCATTAGAGCTACAAATGTGGTAGCCTTAAGGAGGATAAAGCCCCCATTGAGGATGCTCTTAGCATGTGTAGTGTGGGCAGTAGGACCATCAATTACGAAGTCAAATGTATTATAGAGAAGCAAATGATAAAGCACTTTGATTTTCTTACTTTGAAGATTTCAAAATTCTCATTCGCTACTATCTCCAACATCTCTACGTACAGTAGTACTGGATCCTTTATTTTTCCTTTTCTTAGTTTATGTTGATTGCCAACTTAATAAAACAAAACCCACGGTGTTTTTGTTACATTGTAAGGGAATCATGTTAGCAAATTAAAGAGAGAAATAAGCAAACTAATTGCAAACTTTGAAGTTTATATTATTGGCTAAAAGAAAGAGGAAAACTACATAGAATTGGAACACTAGTAGATAAAATGAGTAATTATAAAGGAAGCGATCTTAACATTCCAAATCCTACAAAGAATTGGAAAACTAGTAAACAAAGAAATATATAGGGAAATTCTAACTGAACAAACAATGGCGGAGCCAATAATTATTTGGTGGGTGGGCTAAATTAAAATTATTACTACGAAATCAAATGGTTAAATTTTTTTGTTACTTACAAAAATAAGCCTAAAAGCAATCATTTGAAGTAAGAAATTTAACTATGAATAAATCAAGTTTCAACTAGATTTAACAAAGAAAACATTTAAAGTTGCAACTTATAATAGAAAGAAACATACATCATCAATCTTGTCATAACAACCTAATAAATAAAAAGAAAAAAAATACCTATTCAAGTTGTGCCCTTCAATCCTCAATGGAATTGAAATCCTTTGTCATTTCATCTGAATCAATCTTTTCTGGCAAGCTCTTTTTCAATATAGACAACCATTGAATCTGCTAGAAAGTCACTCTCCATCTTGTTGCGAAATCTTGTTTTAATAAGATTCATTGCTGAAAAAGCTCATTCAGTAAATACAATAGGTATATCACTCTCTAATTTATCACCATCATCTCTTTTTCTAAAGAATGAATCAATAGTTCTTAACCTCTTCATCGAACATACGTTGACCTAACAAATTGAACAACAATAACCAAGTTTATATAATAAATTATATTTCTAAAAAACCTATCAGAAAAAAATATATTAATTTTGAAACTAAACTTTTCAAGTACAAACTCTTAAAATTCAAACAATAAACAAATAAACTTATCAAGAATTAAAAATAAAGTAATCAGAAACTTACCTAATGATGAGAAAACTCAATAAACTTTCACAATTGTAGGCTCAGTATCTGTGAATTGTACACGAATGTCACCGAAACTTTCTGAAAATTGAAAAAAATCAGCCACTGTTATAGCCAAAAGCCGAAAATACAGTCTTAAGAAACATGTAAGTACTCATTAAAATGAATAAATTAATAAAAGTTAATAATTACTCCTAAAAACCTAGAACCGTATGTGACTGCTCCCAATGAAACCTAAAATAATAAAATACTAAAACCTAGTTTTTAAAACTGTGTGACTACTCCCTAGGAAGTCTAAAAATAATAAAATATTAAAACCTATAGACTGCTCCCTAACAAACCTAGGAAACGTGTTCATAACTTTCACTGAAGTAAACAATTTATATATTTTTTAACCCTTCCTTTTACTAAAAGTAATCTTAGTGTCAGAACTTGAGTGGGCTATAATAATTAAAAATAATAAAATAGTTTAAATTATTAATATTTTTAAACCCAACAACTTAAGAATTTACAGTTGAGCTAACGGCTTAGAATTACACCGATATTGTCTTAACTTAACCACCTGCATAACCCGACAAATAGTGGGTTTTATCACAAAATGTCTCAGTGAGTAAAACATTGGATATAAGTTGTAATTTATCTTGTGGTGCGGTACTCTATTCTCCGATGATACTAATCCGAGTGGCTTTGGTTTGGCACATTTTTATTGCTGGATCTTGTAAATTGGCTGTGATTGGTAGGGAGAGTTGAGACAAGTTCTGCATTCCTAATTTTTGTAATTACAACTCAAATCAACAAAAGGCAAACACAAGTATATTTCCCTTTTTATCTGTTCTTCATTTATTCGTCTAATATATCAACGCATTTGCATAATTAGCAGCATATAAATGTAACTTTGGTAGAACTTTGATGACGATTGTTTGTTAATCATGGAAAATCACTTGAAGTGCTTTCTATAAAAAAAAAAACTCCAGTTATGTGGTTCTTGCAAAAGCATTTCAAGTGCTTTTGGACATGATAATATTTTATCTAAAAACGTTTTCAGTCATTTAAAAGCATTTCCTAAACAAGCTCTCATTCTTTACAAATTCGTTCTTTATAAGTAAGCATGCTGCAAAATGTTTTTTTTTTTTTTGACAAACAATATTATATACACTAAGAATGAGGGGATGAACTAGTCTCACAATAGACTAGCAATAATGTAGTTCAAATTGACTAATTTGTTTAAGATTGAAAAGTAGGCTATGAGATTAGTTGAAACCTCTATCACCTCGTACTTAATTATCTTCTTAATTCCCACAGAGAAAGCGAGACTTTTGACTTCAAAACGCTCGCAGTCATCTTTTCATTTTCTTCACGACAATAGGAAAGGTACATTTAGTACAAACAATAATTGCTATTGGTCACTATACTTGTGGTGTTTCAAATAAGAGTAATGCTAGGGAGATTAAATTTGTAGGCAAAGTTTTGAAAACTAAAAGATATGAAAGTTGATGATTGATTTATTACTTAAACGTTGATAAACGTATTTATTCTTATTGGTGACATATCATTTAGTTTGCAAATTTAGTCTCCAAATTTAGTCTTCCTAACATTACTCTTCAAACAATGAGTTTTCTTCCACTTGAAGAGGGGGCAAAATTAACGAATATCCGATACATTTAATATATATTTTTAAAGGATATGAACTCAAACTTGTTCTTGCAAGTGGTCATTTATCACAATGGTGGAAATGAATTGAACTCTTACATGACGGCATGAGTTTGAACTATATCGGTGATTAATCTAATATCCAATCTAACAAAAATTCACCATTTGACAAAAAAAAAATCAAGCAAAGCATGACACATTTATTGCCCCATAAGCAAAAAACTCAAAACGAATATGTCTAGGTCAAAAATAGTGGGCGAAAAAACCAGTGGGCGAAGAAGTGCAAAAATAGTATTGGCGGTTTGATTGGTCGATTCTTAATTTTATTTTTCACATGTTCCATTTTTGTGTAGAAAAAATGCACATATGGGTCAATAAAACCATTTTTTTGTTGGCTAGAAAAGAAAAAACAGAGGCTATAATGTATGTGATGACAGTGTTGGAGTCGTGAACGGGCCTCCTTCCCAAATTTGTGGTTAATTGAGTGGGGGCGTGTTTAACATGCACAAGGCCTTCAACTAATTACACCCCAGTCTAGCTTGAAGAGGCCCATTTTAAAGTTACTAAATGTTACTCAGTTCTTTTTTCTTCATTCAATTTGTTTGACACGTCATCACTTAATAAAATTTATAACGATCAATCTAAAGCCGGAGGTGGCCTGTCAAAATTTCACAACATACCGGGTACTAAACTGTTAAATCCAAGACGCAGGTACTAACATGTCTTATTGGATGAAGTTTAGGGTATTGAACTTAAATTAACTCCTTTTAAATCCAATTATAATTTGGATTTGATGATGTATTGTACAATTGATAATTTTTTTTTTTAATTTTTAATAAACGATATTTTTACACTAAGGGTGTGGGGGAGTGGGCTAAGCCTCACAATGAGCTAGCAATAATGTGGTTCAAATTCGCCTTTAGCGAGAATCGAACCTTAGATCTCTCACTTACAAGTGAAAGGGAATACCTATTGACCGTAGTACTAAGTTACTACATTCGATATTATGATGTTTACAACTTTACATGCTCAATGCATGAATGAGAATTTGTTGTGTAGGATTTGAGACAACTTTTATTTTGACAACACATCACCTATCCAGGGTCAGTTATGAGATTTTTGAGGCCCGGGGCAACGCCAAAAAATATGTCATAACTTCATATAAGGAATCATTTGTTTCACCCGTAAGATTTCGATAAAATTATGCTTAGAAAAACACTTCAAACTCAATAATTAGGAAACACGGAAAACTAATTTATTTTTTATTGAGAGAAGGGAACTAAAAAACCTCGGGTTTACAAGTAGATAGATGATGAGTTTTGTTTTCCTTCTATTTGAACTTTTAAAGTGTTTTTATATAAATCTTGAGCTATTTCCTTGTCAATGTGGGACAAAAAGAAATAATCATATTTTTTTAGTCTTTAATTGATATATATATATATATATATAAGCAATGTAAGAGTACTAAATTAAACCTATTTTCAAATTTGGTCTAAAAATCTGGTCTACATTACTCTTTGTTGAAGGTTAGACTTGAAGCAAAATGAATGGCTTAAAACTATAACCCACATAGCTACTAGCTAGTAATTAAAAAGAAATTAATAACGAAACAGAAGTTCAAAAAAATTGGAAAGAATAAACATGCACATAGTATTTCGAGCTTAGGTCCTCTCGTTAATTTTAAACAAAAAAAACTACTGCTTCTAGTTAAGCTTTTTGATTATTTAACCAAATTTTATAAATTTATACTTTTATGAAAAAAAATTAGTAAAAATTTGAAAATAAAAAAGCAAACATAGTATTTTGAAATCGAGACCTCCTGGTTAATTTTAAACAGCATAAACCACCACTTATGGTTAAACTTTCTAATCATGTGGCCAAATTTTATAAATTTATACTCTTACGAAAACAAATTCGTAAAAATTGTAAAGTAGATAAACACACATAGTGTGTCAAACCCGCAACCTCCTAATTAATTTTAAACAACAGAAACCACTAATTCTAGTTAAACTTATTGATCATTTAACCAAATTTTATAAATTTATACTCTTACGAAAACTTATATGAATATTCCACTCTAGTAATTTTGGTGACCCCAATTTTTTTGGGCCCCGTACATTACTAGGCTAGGGCCGGCCCTGCACCTAACAATCAACTATCTCATATCCAATGAAAGGATCCCACTCTTGAAGGTTTGTTATTGGGTAGTGCTATCTACACATATATTTTTACCTCTCACACACATTTCTCAATTTTTAGTTGTCGGATTGAATGAATAAAAATTAACAAGAATCTATAGAAGGTAAAAAAGAGTGTGTGAATAGCATTAACTTTTTATTATGCCAATGAAAAATGATATTGACACATCAATTTATTCTTATGCAACACTATGCAAGTGTGAAAAAGGTGAAAAACAATGTGTTAAAATCACTTCCCTGTGACAATACACAGTACACACACACACACGCTTATTCTTATGGCTAGCACCTCTCCTGAAAGCTAAGCTTAGAGCAAGTCCACCCCTAAGGACTTTGTGCCAGCACCCAGCGCATTTATCCACTCAATTGAACAGTAATAGACCCCAGTGAACAGTAATAGGCCAAAGCATCTCCACCCCTAAAAATACGCTGGCACCCAGTCTATCTAATATTATATTATTTTATTCATATCAATTAATATTTTATCATTTATTTTATTTTTTATTTTTTCTTATTTCTTCCTTTCCCTCTCCGATCCTTTCTTTCTCTCTCTCTCTCTCTCTCTCTCTCTCTCTCTCTCTCTCTCTCTTTTCCAGCTCACTCCCGTGAGCTCTCCTTCTCCTTCCTCTTCAAAACCTTCCATTTCTGCACGCCATCCACCCCTGCATCTCCGACGCCATCCACCCCTGCATCTCCGACGTCGTCGACGCCGTCCTCCTGCATCTCCACACCTCCGACGCCGTCGCTTCGTCCTCCCGTCGTTCTCCCTCCGTGGTTCCTTCCCTCCCGACATCCTCTCCCGCCTCGACCAGCTCCGCTCCTCAGCCTCCACAACAACTCCCTCTCTGACGTCATATGCTCTCCGACGCCACACTGACGTCAGATAGGCCGGTCCCAAGGTCTGTCGATTTTAGGCCGGCCTGTGGACTGGCTTGGGCTGGGTGCCAGTCGATTTCACAGGCTGGAGTGAATTGACAGGGTGCCAGCTTGGTTTTTTGATTGGGTGCTAGGCTCTCTTCTTCCCGGTGGACTTGCTCTTAGAGAGAAGCAGAAATACAAGAAACCATGCCTTTCCTTTTCGTACAGCATGCGAATACCCGACAACAACCGTACTACTACTAGGACTATACTGTACAAATTAAGACTTGACCCCATTGTCTAGATATGCAACACCATGATTAAGGGCTGGTTTGGTATTGATGTACTTTGAAAAAAAAAACTGCTTCTGCTGTGCTGTGAGAATAAGCTCATTTTTGCTACTTCATGTTTCAGTTTTTTTTCACAAAAAACTGTGAAAATAAACTGTTTTTAAGTGTTTACCAAACATCTTTTTTAATTCAACTTTCTTTTTATACTCACTTTTTATAAAAGCATATCAGTTTCAAAACAGTACTAAACCTGCTACTTTTGAATCTCCATTACCAATAAGCTTAACTTCGCAAGAATCTTCTTTTTGCTTTTAAACCTAATCTTCTTGTATAATAATCTTGATTCAAAGAAAAAGCTACGTACATGCATTAGCTTTTGTTTTCTTTAAGACGAAGTGGTTTGTTACTGAAACCCTACGTTGTGCAGTTGTAGTATTCTCTACACAATAATTTTCAAATGGGAGGACCCAACGAGTCTTTGGCAAAGACCCATCCCAACGCCCAAAGGAGATAACAAAAGCCTAAAGCTTTAACAAATCAAAGTTATTAAAATGCAGGTAAAGAAAGTCTGTGGGGCAAACGAGAGAGGATTAGCTTTTCCCAAAGGAACTTTTGGTTGGAATAATTTTTGCTTGATTGGCCCTTTATGTTTGTCTTGTCTTAGTAACAAGTTAATATTTTTTTCATTTGTGGTTTGGACTGTTGTTTTTCCCTTGTATATATAATCTCTACACTCTTTTATCTCTTCCGTGAGTTGGAACCTACTTGGGTTTGTGCTAATTTGTCCTCTGTGGAAAGGAAATTTCACTTTTAATCTTAGAAAGTTTTTTTTTTTAGGTTAATTAACCCTAGCTTGGTTGAATGAATTTGTTTCGTTACCTGCAAATCAGAGTTTGAAATATATGTAAAAATAGTTTGTTAAAATTAGAAACGATAACTTTTATACACATATCAAATTGTAATTTGTTAGCACGATAACTTCATATGTACGAAGAAAATCAAGTATTATATATGAATTAAATGGACACCATTTTGAAACATTTTACAGTTTTGCTTTTTGCTTATACATACAAAATTATTTTTCTTGAGTACAAGCACTCAACTCCGACTCATTTTAACCGTTAATCCAACAACTTAAAATAAGTGACCAATAATCATTGGACTTTATGAAATGGTAAAATGTATTTCAACTTACGCAGATATAGGTACTAAAAAAAATTCATACAAACACTCTTTGAAAGTTTGGTGGGTGGGCGTTCCATTTCCATGTGACCTGCAGTGTAATGTTGCTCTCTCTCTCTCTCTCTCTCTCTCTCTCTCTCTCTGAGCAATTTATATTATTTGATGTTATCTTTAGAAAAATAATGTATGTGGAAAAGGTTTGGCTGTACCACAGGCACACACGACTTTGGTCTGAAGAGGAGCTGTTACCCACTAAATGAACCAGTTACTAACTTACTATCACACGCTCATGGTCACGCATATGCTGCTTGCTTGAAAGAGTTCATCAAAGAAACGGTCGAATCCCTGGAACGATGCCCTTCCTTTCCAACACCGAAACTGCTCAATTTGCTTTCCCTTTTCTTGCACAAGTTTCAATATACAGAACACTCTTTTCCTCTTTTCTCTTTTTGTTTTTCACCTTTATCTTTTTTTAGCAGCATATTATTAAAGGAAAGTTAACGAAAAGTTCTCAAAAAATTTAATTTTAAAAATAACAAAATAAAAGTGTCAGTGAATAGTAACAAGAGTGACTTTTCAAGATAAAAATATCATTTTCGTTAAAAGTGAACAGTACCTGAAGTATTTCATTAAAATTCGCTTCGGCCATGTTAATTGCCCATTTATAATTATATATGAATAATATGAAAATGTGACTAGTTAGGCTTATGACTAATTTGGCACCAGAATACCAGATACATATCCAATCTATTCTTATCTCTATTTTCAGTCATGATGAGAGAGAGAGAGAGAGAGAGAGAGAGAGAGAGAGAGGGAGGGTGAAAAGGAAAATACACACGATGCATACAAGTTTATTTCGTTATGACCTTTCGTAGCAACTAGCAACTGAGGAAATCTTTGCTTCAGGAGTTCTGCTACTATAAATCAGTATTGCAAGTGGCTCGAATTAATCCACTCATTGAAATTCTCAAAAACGTTTAATGCATATTCAGTTGTTAATTCAACAATATATGTTATGCGTTGACGTGGTATAGAATTTTTTTTCTTTTTTTTTAACTAGCAGTGTTATGATTCAACCCATTTGTTTTCCATGTCATCATTTAGAGAACAACTCTACTTAAAAAATTAACCAGAAAAGTACTGTCTCGATAAAAGATTCTATAATCTATACATTTGCCTTTTCTCAAGGTATTTCTGTAGACAAGGACCCTGTTTTTTGTTCTTTTCAAATGGTAATATTTCTCAAACATGGAGTGTAAATCAAACTAAGTTTAATCGTTTAGTCATCTAATGATAATGCAATAAATAGATGAATTATGTTATTAAGTTAAACACTAAAGTTTTGACAAAGTTCGTCATATTAAATGGCTTGAAGTTGTGCCACATATTTAATGAGCTTCATTTTATTTATTTATTTATTTTTGTTCAACAATCCTTACTCTTTTTTTACTCATGTTCACACCACTATTTACCTTCCTCTTTATACATGCCAATCAAGGTTGGCTTCTCATGTCGATCTTGATGCCATAACAATACTTGGCAGCTATCTCAAAGGTTTCAGAGTTGCCAGAAAAGTTGAAAATTATTTTTGAATTGCATCGTCGTTCTCATCAATTTGCTTAACAATCTTCACATGTGTAACACAACAAAGAAGAAAAGAGAGGGGAATGGTAGGGGAGGAATGAGGGGAGAGAATCCTCCTATCAGTGTTTGAAGAGGATAGAGAATGAAAAGGAAAAAGACACCACATCCTTCCAAATCTTTATACAGCCTTTTCTTAGGCCATCTCCAACCGATCAGGCCAGAGGGCCATAGGGCCGAAAATAGCTCGAAATGACACGAAAACCGTCTCCAACTGAGGGCTAGGCCAAATGACTCGTGGGCCCCACCAGACCAAAAAAGGAGAAAATGGCCAACCGGCTGGCCCAACCCAGCTAGCTCCGGGCCGGTCCAGCAGTTTGAATCCAACGACTATTTGTTGATCTCAGCTAGCCGTTATATTTAATTTTTTTTAACAATTTAAAAAAAATTAAAAAATCTATTTTTTTCCTATAACCACCTAAGCCATTAAATAACATTAAACAATATTAAACAACCTTAAATAACATTAAGTAACATTAAACAACATAAAACTTATACAACATAAAAAAAACATTTAACAACATGGAACTTAAACAATATTAAAAAAAACATTTAACAACATATAACTTAAACGCCTACTCCATGCTTCTTTTGGCCCAAAATTGTGTAACAAGATCCTATTGTAGGTACTTGTTTGTGGCACGGGACGTATCATCCTTTGACGCCTCATGTACTCATTTAAAGAGATATTACCAGTTCTTGGATCGAAAGATTATTGACAATCCATAACGTAAAATTATTGAGGTAGTTTAATTTAAGTAACCATATTAATTCAATTAAAATAATAAATTATGTTTGACCCTATGACCCTTTGGCCTCCTCAATTGGAGATGGTTTTTTGTCACAGGGCTATGTCCTATAACTCTCTGGCCCCTCAGTTGGAGATGGTAAGAAAAATAATCTGATACTATTCATTAAAACATTAATTTCTTAAAAGGCTATAGGATAAAATAAAGTCCTCCGAAAATTCTTCGGTTGGAGATGACCTTATCATACAAAAACCCAGTACTAGTACTCAAACCTCTCTCTCTGTCTGGGTTCCACCAAACGAATATCTTCTATTTTTCATGGACCCTCATTGCCCTTTAGTCTTTATAAAATTATTGAACGCAAAAGTAATTGCAAACTAGTGTACTATGAGTGCCCACTGTACTTCGTGAAACTCCAAACACAGAGTACACGGAGCGTCTCTCTGCATAAATCGAGAGGTCACGGTTCCTTTTCATCTGGATCATAATCCCCATCGATATCACATCACACCATTTCTAGAGAGAGAACTCCCTCTTCTACAGAGAGAGACCAAAGAAGATGAACAAAAACCAGTCCTTCCATCTGGGTTTTTACTAATTTCGTTTCTCACTCTAATTTCTGTTCAAAGTTTGTGGCTTAGGGTTTTAGGAGAGAGAAAGTGCAGCCTTTTCTTCTCCTCTGAATATTTTCAGAATCTCTTCCCTTTTCTTTTCCAACTTTTTCCATTTCATAATTTAAAAAACAACACCATAAAGTTGTCACCTTTCTCAAAAAAATAAAACCAGATTTCAAAGTCCTCACCTTTCATCATTTTTCTCCAAAACAAGCTTACTTTACTCCCAAAATGTCATCATTTCTTCCCACCTCCACTCTCACACTCTTCCTCCTCCTCCTCTTATTAATATCCAGCTTCCACATTTCCCTCGCCGGTCTACTCACCGAACCGGTGACCGGTCACCCCCAGCCGCTCAAACCGGGGGAATACTCCAGCCCCAACACCATCCCGGCCCTCCCGTCCCAAACCCAGACCCAAACCTGCCACCTCGACCTCTCCGCGGAGCTCTTGGGCGGCGTCAGCCAAGCATGCGGCCGAGACCTCGACCGGAGCCGGTGCTGCCCTGTTTTAGCCGCCTGGCTCTTCGCCGCCCACGCCAGATCAGCCCTCGAGCTCCCCTCGTCGGATACGGCTCCGTCGGCGGTGCCCGACCAGCCGATGATGCCGGACGACTCGCAGAAGTGCGTCAACTCGCTGCAGTCCTCGCTCGTCAGCCGGAACATTCGGATTCCTCAGCCCAACGCCAGCTGCGACGCCGTTCTGTGCTTCTGCGGAATCCGGCTCCACCAGATCGGCTCCCTGAGCTGCCCCGCCGCCTTCAACGTGTCTCGAGGATTTCACAACGCCACCCCCACCGCCGCCGTCAGGAATCTCGAGAAGAACTGCCGCAACTCTTCGTACTCTGGATGCACCAAGTGCCTTGGCGCTCTCCAGAAGGTCAGTTTCGTGTTTTCAAATTTGAATACGAATTTTCCCCCTTTTTAGATTACAAGAATGCCCTGTGACTTGAGTGGTAATTACAGCTCAAGGGAGGG
This sequence comes from Malus fusca, assembly GCA_035220775.1. NCBI lineage: Eukaryota > Viridiplantae > Streptophyta > Magnoliopsida > Rosales > Rosaceae > Malus > Malus fusca. The sequence goes on from CM069075.1 coordinate 6,629,593, forward strand.
AGCAAGAACGGAACGGCGGGGGAGAGGAGCACGAGCGAGAGAGCGAACAAGATGTTCAACCTTGACTGCCAGCTAATGGGGCTGACGTGGCTCCTCGCCCGGAACAAAACGGCGTACATTCCGACCGTTTCGGCCGTGCTGCGCGCCATAATGTACAGCGCGCACCCCCATCACGAGAACACGTGTAGCCCGGACCAGGAGAACATGCCGCTGGCCGTGGATTCGCTGCAGATCGAGAACGGGCAAGGGTTGGCCGCATCGCCGCCGTCCATCTTGTTGTTACCGATTCTCCCTCTGATCATTTGGGCGTCTCTGTTTGTGTAGGGGAATCCGGGTGTGTGAGGTTTTGCCCATTTTTTTGGTAATCCCTGACACCCTGTCGTGTCGGGTCACGTGACGCAAGTGGACAAGACGGGGCTGTTGAGTTGTTTTTGTCATTTTGCACACTGTAAATTTCAGCTCGGTTCCGAAATTGTAGTCAAAATTGTAGTAAGTAATAATTAGTTCCTCACATGGGGAGAGATTCACTTCCAATACAGTAGACACAGGATGCCACAGCAATCTGCGCAAAAATAACTTATATGAAACGAGAATGCTAAACTAACAGTGTTTTAAACTAATCACGTGAAGTAGTGTGGAAAGTTAAAACATGTGGTGATGACCGCATCTTTGACATTTCCGTTCTATGCAAGTCTCTCTTCAAGAAGAGTCTTGTTTTTGGCCACTAGCATTGCGAGGGCCTAGTCACTCACGTGAATGGAGGGAAATTAAGGTAAATAAACGGGTTTAGGACACTGCCTCCTACTTAAGTATATTTGTTTTTTTTTTCTTTTTCTCGAGTACATCTAAGTGTTTAGACTAAGGGGATTTTTCAATATGATCGGTACACGGGATGGTACACAATGTGTCACTATACAAATGGTAAGATATGTGCTAAAAAGTTAATAACTTAAAAAATAAAATTTTCCATTACTCCTATTAAAACACGTGGTGTACCACTTGTATTCCCGTCACAACTAAAAATTTCTCCAATCCTAGGGTGAAAATATTCTATTTGATTGATTATATTCATGGGTAATGGGAATTTCTGGAGTTGCATTAATGGTAAATCATTTGGGGCCCAAGGCTCATTTATAACATAGAAACTCCCCAAAACTGAGGATGTTGGTCGAATAGTAAATGCAAAATTTTGGGCCTAACGGTTTCGGATTATAAAACCCAGGGCCAGGACACTGTAACTTGAGGAAGTAATAGAAATAAATAAATAAATAAATTGTTTTTGGAATCTGGACTATTAAAATGCAGTTTCACATTTTACAGGGAGCGAATTGCGGATGTATCATTGTCTTGCTCCTCCATTGGATAATTGTTTTTGTGTTCGCATTGAGAATAGTGTTCGTGTTAATTTTGGTTCGGTTTGCTTTGGTTTAGCTTGTTTGGTAAATTTTGCACAAATACTATAAGTTATTTCATCTTTGTGCAATCTCCACTTACATTAAACATTTCTTAGTTAACCAAACAAACCGCAAATTGTGTGAAATGGCAAATCCATTCACTCTTCTATTGAATAATAGTCATGTGACAAGCACGAGGGTCATTTTCAAGCGTGTTCTCGTCAATTCCATGTAATTACGGAGGAAAATTGATTTCTGAAGGGTTTAGTCGCATAGAATGATAAGAGTAGTCTTCCGCTTGTCACATAATAAAAAAAGTGAATGAGTAATCTGAAATTGCACAAAGGTTGAACTAGGGGTTGACATGATCCATATCAAAACATATTTTTCTTCCTCATTATTTAATGAATCACCAAACTAAAAGAATTATAAATCCATTATTTTGTCCTGTAAAACTTGACCAACAGAAAATCACAATCTTCAAATCACCTAAGTAGTATCATATCCATCCCTTACCAGCCCTTCCCAATAAGCCACAACCAGTCAAGTGTCACCCCTGCAAATATACCTCCAAGCAAGAACATCACCAGAAGATTTCCCAAAGCATTTTGCTCCGGCCCCTGCAAACCCAAAAAACTCCGATAAGTCTTCGCTTTCAACTCGAAAAAACTGTTAGGTTTTAGCAAATTGAAGTGCACAAACCTTGTAGCCCTTAGGTGCTGAAGTGAGGACGCAGACAGTGAGGTAACCGTTGGTTAAACCTAAGAAGGATGTGAGCATGATCATCCAGCCTTGGTCACCATACTTGGCCGTGAAATAGAAACACGGGACAAGTAAGAAGCGTGAAAGAATCACAATCATGAGCCCTCTGCGCGATTCCATCTTCAGGAATTTCACTAGCGGAATGTATCTTCCGATGAGATCACACACATTGTACATTGTAATCAAAACGAGTGCATACCTGACAAACAAAAGTATGCGCACTCATGTAAGCGTACTCTGAGAGGGAAGTGAATGGAACATTATGGCAAAGGGAAAATTTTAACAATGCCTCTAAACTCAGTTCCCTATTCCAATTTGCCTCTTGAACTTTCAATTTGTTCTGAGGCTCCCTGATCATTTAATAGGTTCCAGTATGCTCCAAATCTGTCAATTTTTTTGTAAACTGAGAGGTACTTTCGTCCATTCAAGGTGGGAAAACTAACGAAAGTTGAGATTGAAAACCGAAAGGAAGACATAAGTTCAGGGAGTATTGGTAAGATCCAAGGCGCAAACATGTCATGTGATAGATTGTGTTCAGTACATACCATGTTCCCAAACTGTGAGATCCAGTGTCTTCTGATAAGAATCCGGGGAAAATTGACAGGGTGAGTGTATAGATTAGAAACATGCCAAGTGCATAATCAATGTTTTGAAGCAACAGCTGTTTGTTCCCAAGTCGGTCAGGTTCTTTTCGATTTTCCTCATCCTGCATCAAATTGCAGCGTTTTTTTTTTTTTGGTATAACATTAGAACATGAATGCTTGGGAAACTTTTTAAGCAAGTATTGGACAGAATAACATACTGTTGCTTCTGGCAATTTTTGGATGCCACCGGCAGCAAGGTCAGCTGAAACAGTTTTAGATCCTTCGGAAGCTGCCTTTGAGCGATAGTACTTAACAATTGGCAGCTTTGGAAAGGAAAAAGCATAGAGGAAAACACAGAGAAGCTCGAAGAATGAAGAGATGGCGAAGAACAAAACTGCAGTGGACAGTGAAAAAATAAACAGCCTATAGCTAGAGATCCCAAAGAAAACAGTAAAATATGAAAAACTGAGAACTTTGAACCTACTGGCTCCCTTTCGAAGACCATTTTGGGAATTCTCAAATGCCGCCTTTGTAATCAGCCTCAAAGCAGAGGTTAGAGCTCCTGATGCAGCCGAACCAGCAAGGAAAGACTGAAAAGTTTGAAACAAGAGAAACTCAGAAACTGATAACAATTTCGAAAACACAAAGGAAAACAAATATTGAGCATCGAACATGAAATTGTGGAAAGAACAATACTGACTTGGATGAGCTCAACTGGCATGAAAGAGAGGTCTCCAACCATTCCACCTTGCACATGAGCATCTGCAATTCCGAAGGCAGCACTAATTGCACAAATTCCGATAAAAGTTCCTAAACCTCCTTTCCCGGATGTAGCTAAATCCAACTGTGCGAGAATCAAGAACATTTTAGAGACTTAACCAATGCTAACATTGCGAAATTAAGAAGTATACTGAAAATATAGTCTTTGAAGATTTGAAGGGAACTTACAACGAGCACCAACAAAGAACTTAGGAAAAACAGAATGTATCCTAATAGGTTTCGCTTCCTAGTATTGATCTTCGCCTCATGGTATGACAGTGCAAAGATAGTTAAAAGTGCGAATGGCTGGTATACCAGTGTAAGTACCCTCGAGGGATGGTACCGCTGCACCCGGGAAAAAAAAACTTATGAGGTATTTATCCAACTTCAAAGGTAACAAACTGTCCAAACACACTGCCTACTGTCACATAATTCAAAAGCAAATACAGGAGAGTATGAACTAACAGGAACAGTGAGAACAAAAATTGATTTATTCAGGCAGTTACCGGGAACAAGTTAACATAGTAATCTTGAATTGTGAGCATGCTGTTCCATGAAAAGAGGCATCCATTTCCAAGAAGCCAACACACTAACATTGCAGCATACTTCCCCTACAATTAGAGAACAACTCCATATTAGAAATTGCTCCTACGCTAATTTAAGCGAGGGGGATTCAAACTTGGGTGCAAATTCGTTCTAGCGTAAAGGAAACAAAAGAAAGGGCAACAAACCTCAAGCTGTGGAGGGGGTGCATTCACATCAATGCTTGCCATAACTGCTTCCCTTCAACCAGCTTCCCTACAAAGCGAGCGCCTTTATGGCAAATTAGCACACCAATATATAATAACCCACATGATTAGAAGTCGTTTTTTGGAAATTATTTTTGAATGGCTAGTTTAAATTGATGATCTCCGGCTATTCCTCTTAAATTTTGCTGCTCTGGCTTCGAAGTTTCTGCTCAATCTAGTCATTAACAAATCATTAAATTTCTTTAGTACATAAAATAAGACTTTGAAATAAAATCCTACTGTGAATCTGTCACTACAATAATCACAGTCAACCCCCCTTCAATGAAGAGATTTTCAGTGTGCCGGGAACACGAATGGTACATCAAGTATCATAATACAAGTGGTTGGATACTTGAAAAGAAAAAATTTCAACTACTTGTCTTATAACACTTTGTATACCAGATCGTGTTCCCTGCAGAGTAAAAAATTTCTCCCTTCAATGATTATGATTTTCTTAGATTCAACCAGACAAGGCATTAGACATTTAAGTACATATATTGTCCATCCTGTATCTATAAATTAGTTCGAACGACAAAAATGAATTGTAGACTTTTCGCCAGAAGATTCATTACAAGATAAAACAACAATGTGTGCATATACGAGTTAGGTTAGTTGAATAGTATGATGTGTCACCACTCTTACACGTTCATGTTCAAACCATAAATTAGATTAATTTATATTATCTGTTCGCAGGAACAAACAATATATGATATTCCCAACGTATAAAATTTGAATCCTATGATGCAAGAAGAAACAAAAATCCCAAGCGATCACATTTGAGTTTCGTTCATCATTATCTTTCATAAACATGCAAAACCAAAGACCTATCCACAAAAGGAGAGAGAGATAGAAACTTACTCTTAGAAGAAGGTGGGTTGGATTGGATATGTATGGATTGGACTGTGAGTGTGAGAAGACCCCTTTCGATGAAGACTCCAACTTTAGCCGTCAGCTACTGTGCAAACCCAGAAATAAGAACTCGCGGGTGTTTGGTTGCACGCGTAAAACTCAAATCCTATGTTTGTTCAACTTTTTTGTGGCTTTGTGGCATCCGGCGTTGCACTGCATTCATCAAATCCCAACCCCTTTTTGTTTCCCCGGAAAACGTCTCAGATTCTCAATAATCGCAACAGAAAATTAAGAAATAAAAGAAAAAAGAAGTGTAAAAGTTTGAATTTGAATAGGACTGGACGTTCATGGCCAGTTGTTTGGGTTTCTATAAAAGGACAGGAAGGAGTGAAACTCTCCTGAAAATGGACGCAAGTGTTAACAATTTAGAGGGTGTTGACTCTGCCGCCACGGCGCTTGTTTCTCCCTCGTCACTTCCACGTTCACATTGGTAATACTTTATTTTCTTTATTATGACATCATAAAATTGTATGGATAGGAAAATCTCTTTAAAATTCAAACGTTAATATTAAAAACTAAAACTACTGTTGCAATCATATTTTGAATAGATATGTGATTGTGTAAAATCTTATTAGATATGAGAATGTATCTTATATTCCTATTAGAAGTTGATTACCTATTAAATGTTGTAATCCTAAAGTGAAACTTATCCTACTACTATATATAAAGGCACAATGAGGTGATACAAACACACCTCATAATTAAATCACTCTCTCCTCTCTCTAATTGTTGCCGGCCCTCTCTCTCTCTAAACCTTCAAGATCGTTCAATCAAATAGGCCTACAACAACTACAACTTGTTTAAAAGACACGTTGCCTGATTAAATATTATTAGACGTAAACTAAATACAACTACAACTTATTTAAAAAAAAATCCCAAGAAAATCACTTGCGACAAGACTTCGGGGTAGGAAAAAAAACTCTATACACCCTTGAATTTCAACTTTTACCAACTATTGCATTATTCGACACCACCTTCATCACCTTCACAATTGTAAAGCCAAGCAATACCATCATGGAGAGTAACTCCAAAATTCATTCATAACCTCCCGCTTAGCCGGGATATTTCCTTCTACCATTAGGTCTATTCCCACAAGTCATGGCTCACGTTTCGCTTTGTCTCCCGAGTTGCTTCGTAAGGTGATGGAGCTTGACCTGGCACCTTGTCGACATGATCGCGTTTTATCTAAGTAATTATACACTTACTACATGTCGACATGGTCCTGTTTTATCTGAGTAAGCTACATCAGGGCCGTCTCTAAGATTTTAGGGGCCCTGTGCTAAATTTATAAAATCGCCCATCCTTAAGATAATCTTAAAAAATGTAGGACAATGTATTGACGCTAGAAAACAATTACTTAAATCAAAACAAAGTTTAGCATTCACTGATTACAAGTTTAAAAATGTCATTAATAATAAGTAAAAGAGCTACAAACATAACGTTCACTAAATAATCAAAAGCAGTTCACTCTTAAACAACCAAACAAGAAAACAAACTTCAAAAACTCTAACTTTAAAGTTTCACTTGAATATGTAACATTATTATATAATAATATTGAAAAAGATACCGTCTTTTATGGTGTATTATTAGCACTCAAAATATCTTATTGTGCTCTAAATTTTTATATTTAGAAAAGAAAACAAAATACTCTTATAAGGAGTCTAAGATGAGATTTTAATGTGCTAATAAAATCAATTTTTGAATATAGAACATTATCTCATAACAAAAGCAATTTTAAATATAGAATATTATTACATATAAATACTAGGTGACAAAAATTTTGGGAGCCCCTTCAAATTTGGGATCATGTGCGACTGCACCTTTCGCACCCCCTCAACGCCCCCTCTGAGCTACACATACCACATAATTGTATTACCTCTCTCATAAAAATATGACACCAACATACGTGAGTCTCATCTTTATTAGAAATCTTTATTAGAAAGATGTTGGTAGCATTATTGGCTTTATCTATCCCCTATCGTGGGGCAACTTCAAAGTTCAACCATGGCCGTTGATCCTATCAATCAGCTTGCCGACATGGCAAATGACAACAACACTTGGGTCCACGTGGATGCTATGGTGGGAGTGCCTGTAGTTGTCCCGAGTTTAGGCACTACTTGAACGGGTTCGAGCGAGTCGACTCGCTGAGTTTGAGTCCGCACAAGTGGCTACTCAGTTACTTGGATTGTTGTTGCTTGTGGGTCAAGAGACCCGATTTGTTGGTCAACAGGTTCAGTACGAACCCAGAGTTTTGAGGAACCAAACCAGTGAGATCCGAGTCAGTGGTGGTGAACTACTATGATTGTCAATTGGGCACTGGCTGGAGTTTCAAGTCACTAAGACTATGGCTCGTGTTACGTAGTTATGGTCGGACGTCCGAATGGCTAAATCTTCGAGGGTTTCGTAAATTCCGACCCCTAATTTGAAATCGTTGGGCAGGTTGGACAAAGTTATATAGTTGTTCAAAGCTATGTTGCTATCATGTATGAAGACATAAATTTGGTTAGTGGTGGTGTTCAAGTTGGACAAAGTTATATAGTTGTTCAACATTGTCTGCGTTGCTTCATTTGATTGGTCTAAATTCTGCATTGGGTAAAAACTGAGTTTTTCAAATTGAATCCGTTACTTATATGAATTGTCAAATAATATAGCAATTTGAATCTGGTAATTCAACAAATTATAAATAAATTTTTATGTGACTTAATGTGACACGTTTGTAGTCAGTGGCAGAGATATAATTTTGTCACGATTAGTGCGCGATAAATAAAGAAGCTCTCATCCTCTCAACCCTTAGAGATCTTAATTCCCATACTCAATGGAACCATCAACTACAAGACAATACAATCCAACAGGTTTTGCAAAAGCCAGTATTAATACATAAAGAACAAAATATCAGAACATGGCAAAAAATTAGGTCCTCCTTGGACACAAATAAATGCTTCAAATTCAACAAAGAATAACCTTATGACACAGGTTGTTTATGAACGAAGCAAGATATGGTGAAACAATTCAAATTACATATTTTCGTAAGAGTTGCTTTGTGATGTTTAAGACCACCATGGATCTTCGCCGGTTCTGAAGTCGGTTTCAACCCATGGAACAAACACCACCTTCCCATCATCAATATCGGCATGAGCCAACGCCAGAGACTGTTCCAACAAGTAAAAATTCAAAGATTGGTTATTTCAGAAAGGAGGTAAAGAAACAGACTTTTATCGTATGTATTATGCAGCATTCGACATAAATATATGCATATTGCAGTTTGAAAACCGTTGTGGACATAGCAATTTTGTATGCTCAGTTAGCCTTCATCATAAAACCAATCACTTTAACGCCTTACTTAGTTACAACCCTACACTACCAAGCTCGGTACATACTTGGTTAATATATCTTCAAGAAAAAGAATTTAAACTAGCAAGAGTCAATAAAAGTCTAAATGAACTCACCAAAGGAGCAGGTCCTCTGACAACCCTTCCTTGGTCATTGTACTGGGATCCATGGCAGGGGCATATGAACTTGTTCTCCGCCTTGTTAAATGGCACGACACAGCCAAGGTGAGTGCAGACGGCATTGATTCCGTACATGGCAAGAGTTTTATCTTTCTCCACAACAAGGTATGTAGGATCACCCTGACAAGCACAGCAAACAATCCGAGTTAATTTAATACCTTCTAATAATATACATCCCAAATTTCTCAATTCGATGTTCAGAATGGTTGATCACAACAAAAAGTATCATTAGCTCATAATCCCATAATGCTGCTGATTGTATTGGAAGTCAGACTTGAACTTTTCATACAAATTGAAATGAGGATATGATAATCTAAGATATTGAGCTTCATCAGTGACATGTATCAGTACCTTCAATCCTTGTGTGAGGGTCCTGTCACCAGGGCCATGAGTCTTAAGCCATTCAGCTTCAATCACGTCGTTTCCAAGAGCATCCTTAGCTACTTGACCACCAGAGCCGGAACCGGAGCTATAATGTTTTTCCAATCAATCGTAGCCATATCAAAGAGCTATGGATAAATTATTTCATGCCAATACACTATTGTGAGTATGATGGCAATTGGGATATAACATGATTGTTCACTCACATCCTAACAAACACTAACTAATAGAAATCAAGAGTTCTTGTTGAACAGTTCAGTGGTGAAGAAAAAACTCACATAGTGTGAGGAGAAAGGAGTTTCTCTCTTGAGTAATGCTATTTAGAGAGTGTCTCAACAAATGTTGTTAGTTTGGCACGTCTAAATAACATTATTGTTTTCTATTTGGTATCAACTTCTCAATGGGGGATCAGTTCAACTTTTAACATTGAAGACGTGGTTCCATATAGAGGTTCTATAACTTCTACTTTGGCTGTAAAACATTTGAAGAAAAATTAGACTTCTTGCAGCTAAGCAAAGCTCAGTCGATATCAGTGGACCAATGAGACTAATAGCTTATGAAAATACATTAACGCAAAAATCAATGAAACCGTTGAAGTGAATCCTAAGCAAGCCGCATTTGGATTGGTCTTAGTGAGTTCAACGGTTCAATATGATATACAAGATATAATCCAAATACAATGAAAAACCCAATAACAATAACCACCACCAATCAACACAAATACTTAAATGAAAGAAAAGGGCAAAAGTAGATGTGAGTTATGTCAGTTAACAATTCAACCACGTCTTCTTAAATTAGAATTGTTTAATATATATACACACACACACACACACTTGTTAAACAAAATAGAAAATGGGAAAAGGGTAAGGTGGGTAGGAAGAGAACTCACCCAGGTGGGGCAAAGAAAGTGGCATAAGGAACCAGCATGAAGCCACTGGGAAGTGAGATAGCACCCAGAAGAAGCAGATTCATAAGCTTCCTCTTCTCCATGTCTGGCACTCTATCAGCAGAAATACTGGCTGCCTGGCACGTGACTCTCATTCCCTTCCCCTTTCCCATCATCTGTGTCCTCTTGCCCTTCACGGCAAAGCCCTGCGCCGATGAAAACATTGCACTCTTGCTGGAGCATAGCTGAAATAAACAAATAAATAAATCAAACACAACAAAAGATGATTTTTCATTAATTCTGGCCTCAACCCTCCAAACCCACGTCAGGGAAATCAAGTAAAAGAGATCAATCAGTACTAAGCAATGGTTAAGTAAGCAATAGGAGAGTTGGTTTTTGGTTTTATTACCTGGGAAGTGGTAGCAGGAGAAAGAGTAGAGGAAGCCATTGGAACGAGATTGCTTGGAGATAAAACTGTTAGTTTCTTTTTTGTATGAAATATGGTTTTGTAACGACCACAGCCATTGGTGGATAAGGCGCGTAGCCAATAGGGCGCCACATAACCACATGCTCATGATCAAGAATTTTCTTTTTTTCCACTCCTATCTATACAATAAACTTTCAAATAAAATAAATTGACGACTCTTTTGAAAAATTAAAAAACAACAATGATGGGCTGACTTGCCCAAGATTGGGATGGGCTATATATATATTTGTCAACAAAGATTGTGAATTGTAGTATTGGGCCATTAGTAGTTTGGCTTTGGGCTTTTCCCTGAGAATGGAAAATTTTGTTTTTCACTTGTTTTTTCTTTCCAAATGTTTCGAAGTATGGTGGCAATGGGGTCATGTTTGAGTTTAACCATTTATATTCGTGTTGCGTTCTTGTTAATTCATTGATTGGTCATCATACAAAATAGTGGGGGAGACAGAAGTTGAACTCACTGGGGTTGTGATGAAGGAGGTATATTTTTTTTATTATATATAATTCATGACTAATTCTTATATATCTCGATGAATGCAGTCACATTATAATCATATATCCTCATTATGTAATTAGTTAGATTTTTTTTCCACTTAAGCAGTCGCAATCGTTAATTTGGTTGCCAAAGCAAATACACCAACTTGTGTGAAAGACTATCGATGAATAGTGTTTGAGAAATAATGGAAATCAAATAAGAATTCAAACGCATGAAGACATAAAACTGAAGCTGAACCTAGTTGTTGGAAGTTGTTATTGGGATAATGGGACTAGTAGCAAAAATTATATGGAGTTGTTGGGGTTATGTCAACCCATTGACCACCCCTTCCCTCTGCTACTGATGCAAATGATGTGAAAATACTGACAATAACTAATTTTAATCATCTAAAAATTGAAAAAAAGTAACCATTTTGTTAATATAATATTAGTCGAACAGTTTTAATCGTGTTTCGTGGCATGCACACAATGATTCCTACATTTGTGCACATTTGAAGTCATTAGAATATGTTGTGCCCTAAATTGCTACTCCTTCACGACTTAATTATTGTACCAAGAAAAGAGTAATTTATTTGACAACAGAAATTTGAATAGGGATTAATTTTCTGCTTAAAGACAACTTTTGTTGTGGTAGTGTGAGTGACAATGTTAGATCACTATCACCATTTCATGATTTCACATAAACCATAAGTCAAACACCAAATAGACAATTCAGCTAATCCCCCTTTTTTCTCACTACCCACTCTTTGAATCCTTTGACAATAAAGTAAGAGCAATGTTCAATTGTCTTCAACTTCCACTTGAAATTCTGGGTTTGCATGCCCTCCTTTATCCTAGTTTATTGAACCCAAGTTTTGACATTCTTTCCTCTCCCTGTCCCTCTTACACTCACTCATATACTCCCCTTGCAAGTTGATCTTAGGTAAAAACACAAATACAACTAATCATAATCCTAAAAACAATCTCAGCTTTTGCTTCTAGCATTATTTTCTTTTACCATATGATTATAAGGAAATTTTTACCATATGTTATATATCTCAAATCCCTAGTACTGCTACTTCATCATGATTTTTTTTTCCCCAGTCTACAGCCGAGCACCGTAGGGAAAAACTTTTGGTGCACTGGTCTCCAGAAGCTACTTAAGCTAGTCCTTAGGTAATGAGTATGGACTTAGAATTGGATCCGCTCCCGACCTTAGTGTCTGGAGTCTAGGGATCAAATCATCTGGGCCGCTAATTGGTGTGTAAAAGAATTCAGAACCGTTGGTTTTGTGCGGTGGGCCAGGAAAATAAGTTAATGAGGACCGTTGGATTGAATTTGTGCGGTCCAGATGAATTGATCTCTAGACTTCAGACAATAAGGTCTAGAGCGGATCCAATTCCTATGGACTTATACATATTGACTATAGCCGTTAGCCATTTAGAAAATGGATAAATGAAAGAGTTATAACTTATACGAACAAGAGTCTTTCTTCTCTTGATCACTATGGAGTATGGATTATGAATTGAATTAGTAAGACAACTACGTGTATACGTACGTACATAGGTTAGCTATCGCTAGATCAAAATTTAATGGTTGTCATTTCATTTAAAAGTTACCATTGGATTGTGATCAACGGTAGTCTACAGCCTTTAATCTTAATATTTAAATACTAATGTGTGTGAGATAAGGAGTCTTTCATCTCTCCCAAACTGTTTTCGTGGTAGGTTAGGCCATCTCCAACCGAAGGGTCCAGAGGGCCAGAGGGCCGAAAATAGCTCTAAAACCGTCTCCAATCGAGGGCTAGGCCAGAGGGCTCTGGAATCTGGGAGGGCCCCACGGGATCAGAGAGGGCTAGAGGGCTGGAGGGCTGGCTTATTTTTTTTTTTAATGTTTTCTATTGCTGTCGGTTAAAACCGACAGCATTAAAGAAGTTTTTTTTTTTTTAATAGTTCTACTATTAGTGTCGGTTATAACCGACACTAATAGTTTGAATGTTTTTTAATATAACGGCTAGTAGCCGTTGTATTATTAGGCCTTTTTTTTTTAATGAATTTAAACTTTTTTTTTCCCTTTTTTTTTCCTTTTCATATTAATCAAATTTTGTTTCATATTTTTTTTCAGTTCTATTTTACAAAATTTGTTTCAATTTTTTTTTAAATTCTATTTTTTTCCTATAACTTCTATTTTACAAAATTTGATTCATATTTTTTTTCCTATAACTTCTATTTCACAAAATTTGTTTCATAATTTTTTTCAATTCTATTTTTTTCCTAGGCTATTTATACAACATTAAATTAAATTAAGTAACATGAAACAACATTAAACAATAAATTATGTCAGCATGATGTCAGCTACCAACGGCTAGCTGACATCATGTTGACGTCACCTAGCCGTTAGATTTGAATTTAAATTGTAGTTTTTAAATAATAAATTATGTTTGGCCCTATGGCCCTTTGACCCTCGGTTGGAGACGGTTTTTTGTGATAGGGCTAAAACGAGCCCTCTGGCCCTCTGGCCCTCTGGCCCTCGGTTGGAGACGGAGACAAATATGGCCATGTACTGTTCATTAAAATATTAATATCTTGGAGAATCTTGGAGGGCCAGAGGGCTAAAACGAGCCCTCTGGCCAGCCATCGGTTGGAGATGGTCATGCAGTATACTGCCAATGAATTCTCCAGAGAAAGATAAATCATTGAGTATAACTAGGTTTTCACTTTTGTCCCAAAGTAGAACAAGGTCCACTTCGCCTGTCTCCACCATGAATTTGCAAATCCAAAAAAATAATATATTAATGATGATGTTATCTGCATAGGGTAATGGCGTGAAACACACACATCATATGGTTCCACCTCTCTCTCTCTCTCCCCCTCAATATCTCTCCAAGCGTGCAATCTCAACCTGTTCACTCTCTACCACTCTCAAATCTCATCCTTTTACCAAAACTCCATTAACAACTTACTTAATAATCAATCAATCTTCTTTTAAATCTTATTTATATGTATACATTGTTAAAGGTTCGATAGTTCACGGGCTACTGCTAATTAATGTTGATATTATTTCCATTTTAATATGTGCAATCCAGTGAGCATGAATTTTTATACAACAAATCTCGATAAAACTAGTGTAAAACCATTCAATTCAATTAATAATTCAGTTAAGTTTTGAGTGTGAAACATGCTTCAACATACACCTAGCTCTAAAAGTATTTAAAGAGACCTTATATTATATACTCTATGTATTGGTCTTCCAAGGAGTAAGAAAGAATAGTTCTTTGTATTTTCTTTTGCTTTCTCTTGCACCAATGTTGAGAAACTAAAGAGAATCCATTGTCTTTGTCAAAGACAACAAAGTAAAAGAAAGTAGGAAGAAAAGAAAAAATATATAAGGTACCCGTATCAATGATTAAAAGTAGGGTTTCGAGATGGAGCAAGCTTGAAGCAACCAAAAAACAATGGAACGTTCTTCAAAGCAATTAGCCAGGCATTTCGATTCAAGTGATAAAACAAACAAACACTAAATTAAAATTTATTTGGTTTCTTCTGGTATCCCAAAATTTTTGTCTCCCAACTAACAAGAAATTAAGATCGATTTTAGTTTCCTATTCCTTATGTATGCCTTGCGGAATGACTCACAAGTAGAATCCTATGGTAAGGTCGTTACTCTGTTACCCTTGTAGAATAATTAAAGGACAAAAAATGGTTTAAAATGTGGATGGTATTTGTAAATCATGTGAAATTGAGATCCTTTTTCATGCAATCAACGGTGGCATACGATAACATGGATTCTCAGAAGTTGAATTTGACTATTGTTTTGGAATACCTGTGGTTGATGGTATCGCATTATTATATTTAGGGTGGTGCTATCTACATACTATTTTTACTTCTCACACAGTTTTTTTTAATTTCTAGCCGTTTGATCAAATGAATTGAAGAAGATCAACGAACAAAAATGAACAAGGATGTGTGGAAAGTAAAAGAAACTTGTGAATAACGCTCCTATATTTCATTCTAAATTTTGTCTATTATTACTCTTTTCATACTCCTCGTAAAAAAGGGCTACAATTGGTTTGGCATCAATCTATTCAACCACATATATAAGAATTTAGTAGCTTAAAAACATGGGCGATTATTAACTGGTAATTTATTATAACGCTGGTGTCCGTTTGAAAGCTTTGGTCCTTAGTTACTTGCAATATATTTGGTGGCTTTGGCACGAAAGGAACCATAAAAAGTTTCTATGTATGTCGTTTACCTTCTATTAGCTCGGTCTGTGGATGTCCTATTGTTTCTCAAAGTTTTTTGCGCAAATTGTTGATAGTATGTTACTCGCTTGCGCTTTTGTTTTTAACACATTTTCAAGGAAGAAAATTTTGACGGATTCTTTTGCTAATTTTGGTGCAATAAATAGTAGTTTTATGTGGTGGGACTTGGTACCTAATTTTGCAAAGGCATCATATATATAAAAGAGACAGCGTTGGACTTCTTTTTCCATTCGAGGTAATCTTTTTCAGATATGGTTTGTAGATTGTGGCTTGGTTGCAGTTATTTTTAAGTTTTGTTTTAGAGGGGTTTTGGTCCTTTGTAACCCCCTCTCCCCTCTTTTCTCTTATTCATTTTCTTCAAGTTTTAGGAGGGTTGAGTTTTTGTTTCCTTCTCGTTGCTTGTATTACGAAGTATAAGATTTGTATTCCTCTTGTCTAAATATAACTTTTATTTTTTATATCAATAAATTTTTCACGTAACATGTTAAAAAAAAGTCTCAAATATTATATATTTAACAAATTTTGGCACAAATATGGTCCTGCCTTACAACTGTACTGGTGCAACTATGATCCTTTTTTGCAGCAAGGTCAGAGACGTTGATGTTAAATATTACAGTCAAATCATTTTTATTTTGGTATAATGAAACACTTACAAGAGCTACTTCGAGGTAACGTTTAACATGATACAATTGTACTCTCGGAACTTTAACATGATACAATCCTACTATTGATTACAATATCAAGATTTTAGAGAAACAGATAAGTGATTCACAACTAAAATTATTAATATTGTCTTGCATTTTACACCTGTAGGGCACGTGTGGAGGTTTTATCCCCAAAAATCTAGGTAAAATTAAAAGTGGAACTGCACAGTATAAGTTATATAATTTTGTCTTTTTATTTTTCAGTTGTTAAATTCTTGTATTCTTCAACAAATTTACAAATGGTTAGATGACGCTTCACCGCAGCGGCGGAAAGTAATTATGCTTATACACTTTAGTGCGAGTTCAATTCTCATCGATATTTTCTAACAACTAACAATTTAATCCGTTAATATTATCGTTTGTCAAAAACAAAAATTACAAATAGATTATAAGTTCATTATCATTGACTTGAACACAAAATCACACGGCCTAAACATGACGCCACATAACTTTATTTTCACACCTGTAAGAAATTAATACAAGTACTGATGAACGCCAATGATCGATGACCCAAATTCAAGACAGATGATCAGAGAAAAAAAGAGTAATTAAATTTCTAAGGACATATTCGTAACCAAAAAAAAAAAATTCAAGGGACGAGCCGTAAAATAATTGAGTGGCATGATGGCAAACTTATTATGTAATATTACCGACTAAATAGTAATTATGATGCAGCTAGGTTGCATTGCATCTTCTTGAAAATGTGATGTTAAGAAAACTAAATTTGTAGAAATTTTTTTGTAAACTAAATAACGAAAGTTGATAATTGAATTATTACTTACGTGTTGATGAGTGTACTTGTTTCTTATTGGTGACATGTCATTTAATTTGTAAATTTAGTCTACTTAACATTACCTCTTATTGAAAAGCGCATTGTTTCATTTTGTATTTTTAATTTTTTTTTCTTTTCATTTATACTAGAATGGCACGTTGCCAATGACACATGCCAAACGAATTTATTTAGATTTGGTTAATCTCAAATTTTATTAATTATATACGATTCCAAGACTACATGATGTCTTGATGATCTTCAACAATGTCAAGATCTATCTCAAAGTCATCTATCAAGTCCTTATTCTCTATATACAATATAATTAAGGTTAATTAATTAAAATTATTACATTAATTGATGACTTTTTGGTTAATTATATATTGAAAGGAACTAGAGGGCTCCACGTGGATTTCAAGATCAAAAGCGATAGGTCAAAGTATTAATTTGGATTGGTGAATAATTTCAAAAGTAGGTGCGTTTGAGAATGTGGGGGCCTTTTTCACTCAACTAATGTTTGGCTTTTGAGAGAGACTTACTACTGCTCTGTTTTTTGCTCTGTTCTGGTTAGGGTTTTTGGTTGATGATCCACCGGGGGATAGAGTGCTTTGGGTTATAGTCCATCCCACGCAGTAAAAAGGGACCACGATTTCGGCTTTCCGCTATAGCAGTTAGGAGACATAACATCTATATCAAAACAAGACTTTTATTTAGAAAGTTCTTAATGATCAATTGTCCATTGTGTCTGTCATACACTAAAATAAAATATAGTGAATAAAATCAGTATTTTTAGTATTACTCTCACCCTAAGCTCTAATTATACTAATTAATTATTTGTATAATTAAGAAACATCAAGCATGCACAGCTAATGACATGCATGTGGTTATGTGATTGTGTAAGTAAATATATTATAGGGAGTTTTCATGAAGGGGTGTGATATCTACACATTCTTTTTTACTTCTCACACACCCTTTTTGTTTTGGCCGTCGGATCGAATGAATTGAAGAAGATCAACAGACAGAAATTAACAAAGGGTGTGTGAGAAGTAAAAAGGGGTGTGTGGATAGCACACCCCTTAATAAAACATTCATGGTACTGTTTACTTTTAATGAAAATGACATTTTTACTTTAAAAAGTCAATTCTGGTACTATTCACTTACATCACATTTTTGTCATTTTGATTAAAACTCAGTTTTCAAGCAATTTTCATTAGTTTTCCTTATATTATATGCATAGACTTGAGTAGGATATGTGCATTAATGTATACGTACTGCATAATTTTGCTAGATTATTAGATGAATTTAAAAATAATTATAAAAATGAAACTGTCATTAACACTCCATAATTACAACCCTCCATTTACTTGTTCTCTCTTATATTTTACATGTTTGGAGTACATGATAACTTTTTTAAAGTGCTGGTTAACAACTCCTTTAGAAAAATGATTTGTTAGAGCATCGCCAATGGGGACTTTATCTTCCATGAGGCTACTATATTTCAAGCCTCAATGAGAAATTTTATCCCCAATGAGCCGGAAAATGGGGCTAAATCCACCACTGGAGCTAGCAACTTCATTTCTTGGGTAGCATAAAATTGGGCTACATCTAGCCCCAAAAAGTTGTGGGTCCCACAAAAAGTAGCAACTCATGAGAAAAATTATATCACTCTCCCGCCACTTACGAATACACTTATACGCTCCTTTTTTTTTAATTCTTTTTTTTTTCATAATTTTCTTGCAATTTGGCTAATTAATGATTGTTTTAAATTCCATAAAAATTAAATTTTTCAAATCGATTTAACGCTCATTGGCATTGTGGGTGAAATGTTCAAACAAACTTTTTCAAAATTGTATGATACTAATATACCAATTGGTGTTAGGTAAATTGTTGTGTTGTATGTGAAAATCAAATTATTTCAAAGTGGGTTTGTATCTTTCAACGGATAAGATTGATATAAGAGAATTTAATCTAACGAACAGTTCATAAATGATGAAATCTCACTTTGTCACAATTTGAACTTTTTTAGGTTGAAGGGTTAATAAAAAAAGTTTAAGATAGCACATCCAAAAATCAACTTAAGAAAAGTTAATGAAAAACAAATTATCGCATAATCAAATTACTAAATAAATAAATATATATAGCCCCTCATTGGGAGAGATTCTTTTATAAAGCCCCAAAGATTCATCGGAGCTCTAAAATGGGCTATATTCATCATTTTTTCAGCCCCATATAAAGCCCCTCATTGGAGATGCTCTTAGACCATGGACTCATGGTATGGCTGTATGAATTAGTGCATGAACCATTGGTGCATGTGTATGTTTGGTATTTAAAGTACCATGCACGGTGCCCCTTGAATGATTGTATAGATTATATATTGGGTAATGCTAGAAAGATTAAATTTTTAAATCAAATTTTGTAAACAAAATATGTGCTTGCTGATGGTTAAGTTATTAATTAAGTGTTGATTAACGTATTTATTTCTTATTTGTGACACATCATTTGATGTGCAAGTTTAATCTAAAATTTTGGACGGCCTAACATTACCCTTCAATTATGATTCCCTATTTGAGTATTTTTCGGTCGGCAAAAGTTAATCACCAAACCGTAAGGAAATTAAGTATGCAGCACTTGCAACCCCCATATACAGTTCCCACAAACAAATCGCCACTAGGCATCCACTACACAATATATATTCATACATACATATACATATATGTATTCATAAATACATATCTAATTGCATAGAACTTTAATTAGTTTAATCAACTTAATTATGACATATTCTTCGTTGACTTGAGTTTAATCACACCCCGCAATGGTTATATTATATAACTAATATGTTATTATATATCATTCGTGATCATCATGCATGTTAATTAGATAGTGCTGTGTTAAAACTTAAAGAGTATCAGTATAACAACATATAAGTGCTAAATTTTTATCCCTTCAGTAGACTCTCTTCTGCTTGTAGGGAAGAATGGAGACTCATTCAATTCAGGAATATGCTCGAGCTGTCACTCTGCCATGGACATGAAAAGACTGAATTGTATTGTTTGTGTTTGGGGTAAAGCGGCAGCGTTTGGTCAAGAAATGGATCGATCTGAAAGACTTTTTTCACTGGGAGTGGTTACATAAGTTGGTGTAAAGCGGCAATGTTTCACACCTTCTTGTTTCTTTTGTTGAATAATTTATCCCAATTCCCAAGTACTGTGGTGTGGGTGGTGAACTTGAGGCCCACTTGTTTCATTTCTAGGATTCAACGAGCTAGCCAAGGTGATACAAAATTTTATGAACATTATTCTTCCTTCTTCCAAGTTGCCTCTCTGTCTATCAATAGGGTAAATTTGAACTAAATCCTCTTCTAATTTTAATTTAATTTTATGTTTATTAGGAAATCTTCTGTACAATTTATGTTTGAATATATGAAAGACGGTGAGTGGAGAGAGTGGTAGACGAATAAGTTTTTTTTTTTTTTTTTAGTCAAATGATAGATTTTGTTAGATTAGATGCTAGATTAGTCACCGACGGGGTTCGAATCCACACCCTCATGCAATGGCTCAACTCCTTTCCACCATTGTGGTAAAGAGCCACTTGCAGACGAAGAAGTTGAATGTTTTATTGTTAGGCCTACGTTAAAACAAGGATAATAATTTTGAGAAATGATAAATACACGCCATTTTTAATTTTTTACACACTCATTTTGAATCTAGTTCATTGATTTCGTTTAATTTATTAAATGCGATGGGCAGAAGTGTGTGAGGAAGCTGAAAAAGTAAAAATTGCCTCCCAATAATTTCAGGGCTGTTGATGCTTAAAAGCCAGTCATGAATGTGTTAAGCATACTTAGATTACCTCTCTTGATTTTTTGATGGTTTGACTCTCCTCATTCTCTCCCTTGATTCCTTCACATGATTATATGTATACCTTACTTGGTTCTTGTATAAATTTAGAGTCTTCCATGCTATTCATATAAACTTAAACAAGAATTTGACGATTGTTGTTCATGGGATTATCATAAAACACTAACTGCAAACGGACTCCATTAATTTTATAAAAATATTACTTGCTTCCACAATGGTGAAGAAATTAGATAAAATAAATTTCGCTATAAGTTCTTAAAAAGTTCTCTATATAGAAGTATATTTATCAACTTCTAGATGAAGATATGCACAATTAGTTCTTTTGAGAATATCCAATAAAAATTAAACAGATATTAAACATCTCTATCATTCTGAATCTCCGTCTACATGTTTATTGTTTTAGTATAACAGTATTATCAGATTGATACACAATAGAAATTACTCACATTTAAAAAATGTATAAACTCAGGTGCAAGGTTGGATTGGCTCGAATAACAAAAAGGTCAAAGACAATTAATTTAGAAACACATAAACAAAAATAATTATGTTTATCCAAAAAAAAAAAACCAAAAATAATTATCGAAGAAAGTTGATGTTCCACATAAGCAACACAAATAGAGTGATGGAGAATACTTATAGCGGTTGAATTTCATACATAGGACAACGTATTCTGATATCATGAAGAAATTCGAGGTTTCATCATAAAACAAATTGGTAATATGAAGAATAATCAAATTACTTATAAATACATGCAAAGTCTCTTTCTCACTGTGTGGAATTCATACTCTCAACACTTGCATTTACTCATGGGTGCACCTACTTGTCCATCTAATTGTGATTGGTGTATTTTAATCGTACACTTGTTATAATATCAAGCGTTCAATTTCTTAAATCATTTAAGAGATTATCTTTACAAAAATCAATCAAATTGGAGTTAGAAATCCACATATAAAGAACAAATCAAAATTTTTGCAACATGTTGCTTTCTTATGATAAATTGTCCATTTACTGACACATACAAACAGCAAAAACCGTTGTCAATTTGATTGATTTGTTAGCAGTGATGGTCATTAAATGATTAAAAAATAAACAATTTCAATGGTGACATTTGTATAATTAAAATAGGGTAAATCTCAGTTTACTATCCTCAAGTTTCGTAGTTTTCAATATTTGGTATATAAAGTTTTTTTCGTCCCAGAGTCATACCTAAAGTGTTAATTTTGGGACAGTCTCATACATCTGTTAGTCTGCCTATTAAATCAGTTGTTAATTGATGACGTGTTGCTCACTTGGACAATGACTGGACACCACGTGTTAATATAGGGCCCATGTGAATATTAAAAAATTTAAATTTTTTTTTTTTTGGGCGTTCACCCCCTCCCTCCCTTCTCTTCCCTGCACCCATCCTCCCCGCACACCCACCCATTCCCCTCCTTCTCCCTCCCTTCTTTCCTCTGCAGTCCACACAGAGCTCTCCCACCCCTCCCTCCGATCCCTAACCCTAACCTCAAAATTCAGAACCAAAAAAAAAAAAAAAAATTTGGGCATTCACCCCGTCCTTCATTCTTCCTCCCTTCTCTTCCCCCACCCATCCTCCCCGCACACCCACCCATTCCCCTCTTTCTCCCTCCCTTCTCTCCTTTGCAGTCCACACAGATTTATTGTTGGGAAGCCCATTTACTGCTGTCAAGAAACCCAGAAAGCTCTGCCCTAAACTGACGAAAATACGTCAAGATTTAGGGCTTTGCCTTGAAACCCAGAAAAGCTCCATTGCAAACCGCCGTAAAGATCAGGTATTTAGCTGCCCTTGTTAAAATCTCCACCTAGGTTCTTGATCTTGGTACTGAATCTATTGTTTTCTTTCTCCTTTTTTTGTTCTGAATTTTGAGGTTAGGGTTAGGGATCAGAGGGAGGGGTGGGAGAGCTCCATGTGGACTGCAGAGGAGAGAAGGGAGGGAGAAGGAGGGGAATGGGTGGGTGTGCGGGGATGATGGGTGCAGGGAAGAGAAGGGAGAGAGAATGAGGGAGGGGGTGAATGCCCAAATTTTTTTTTTTAAATTTTTTTATATTCATGTGGGCCCTATATTGACACGTGGCACTCAGTCATTGTCCACGTGAACGCCACGTCATCAGTTAACGGTTGATTTAACAGCCGACCAACGGATGTATGAGACTGTCCCAAAATTAACACTTTAGGTATGACTCTAGGACGAAAAAAACTTCATGTACCAAATGTTGAAAATTACGAAACTTGAGGATAGTAAACTGAGATTTACCCATTAAAATACATTAATCACATCTGTGTAGACAGTGAAGTGCACTCATATGATAAACAAGTGATGTCCAAAAAAAAAACCTACTCTTTTTACCAATCATTTGGTTGAGGTTCCTTGCAAACTACAGTGAGCTGCAACCCATCTGATCATAACCCTCTCACATCCCAATTCCTCTATCCCAACATGTCAATGCAAATAGAACCGGATCTTTTTCGTAGGGATTCTAGGGATCTCGCGATCGTGATCGTTCATCGTAAATCGTACAGTCATAAATTATTTCAAAATTTAAAATTAAATATAAAATACCTAACGAAAACTGACCGCACGATATATAATAAACGATTACGATCGCGATATCCCTATAATCCTTAGGAAAAGGATCCGGCGAGGATCCTTAGCTATATGATGGAGTGAGAGTCATAGAGAGCTGTAAAGGAGTGAAATCCAAGTCTTCACCCACACATTCATTCACTCACTCCACTTCCTTTCGTTTCAACAACCCAAAAATAAAACACTCAAATTCTCTGCCTCTTCTTTATCTTACCACTTTGCTTCTTCTTCCCTTTCTACAATGTCTTGGGTGCTCTGCCCTCAAACTCACTGAAAACTTAACCAGACTCATCCATGGATTTCGACCTCGAAAACCCACTTACAATTTCCCATGACTTCCACTCTGAAACACTCACTTCTTTGTTTTCCACTGAATCTGATCACATGACATCAGAGACTTACTTTCAAAGCCTGAAAGCTCGAGACTTCGACATCTCCATTCGAAGGGAAGCCATCTCTTCCATTTCAGAGGTTTAAATTGTACATTAGTTTAGAATATCGTCTTGTAATATAAAATATAAGCCATAATTTCTTTTTCCTTACTTAATTTTTTTATGGCATTGCAGCTGTGTTGCAACTCTGATGAACTTTTACTGTACCTTGCTGTAAATTATCTGGATCGGTTCTTGTCCTGCCAAGGAATGCTGGTAAAAAACGCACACCATGGTGTTTTGCTTCTTAAAAGATTAACAATTTGGATTCTTGGAACCACTTTTCTTGCTTTTGATAACCAAAAATTGTATAATTAACAAATGGGTTTTAAAAGCAAGAAGGGTTCTTCCCAATGCCAATGTATAGAAATTGTTTTCTGGGCTCAAATCTTTTCTATAAGATCTAAATCATGCTTGGTATAACAGAAACCAAAGCCATGGCTCATAAAGCTTCTTGCAATCTCCTGCATTTCTTTAGCTTCCAAGATGATGAAATCAGAATTCTCTCTACATGATGTTCAGGTAAATTAAACTAAACATTTTGATTATTGTGGTGATTAACCCATAATTAATCACTAATTATTCACTTAAATGATGTCTTTTTATACTCTTATCCTACTTTAAGCTAACCTAAACTGAAGGAAGAGAGCTTCAAACTCGGGTGGTGGAGGTGTATTTAATGTGGCTACATTCACGTCTGCTAATTTAAATGATGTTAGATTTGATGAGTGTGTTTTTGGTATTTTATAGGGTGATGGAGGCATCATTTTCGACACGCAAACAATTCAAAGGATGGAAGTACTCATATTGGGAGCTCTAAAATGGAGAATGCGTTCCATAACACCCTTCTCGTTCATGTCATTTTTCATTTCTTTGTTCAAACTAGAAGACCCGCCATTGCTGCAGGCTCTCAAAGCTAGAGCCACCCAAATCATCTTCAAATCTCAAAAGGGTACTTTACTTCCACAAGATAAAATTTGACATGGAAATAACTTCAGTTTCTGCTAAGGACTTAACAGTTTTTATCAAATCATTATGTTGTTTGCAGATGTTGAGCTTTTAGTGTTCAAGCCATCAATAATCGCGGCCGCTGCTCTCTTCTCTGCTTCTCACGAGTTATTTCCTATGCAATTCTCCTGCTTTAAAAAAGCACTATCCCACTGTTCATATGTAAATAAGGTAAAAAAAAAAAAAAAAAACATTCTTTATACTTACCATTATGAGGTAATTTTCATAGGAAAATACTTTTGCTTCCTATATGTAAAGATTCACTCAAACCAGAGGTTGTCATGTGTGTCGAAACATTTGATTTCTTTTATTTTAGTTAGTTATCTTTGCAATGTTAGACAACAATTTGCCTGTAACAAAGAATGACACATTCGTGTAACAAGCCAAATAGGAATCACTTTTATATGAAACTATTCATCTTCAAATGCAAAAAATCATGTTTTTTTCTTCAAATTTTGTGTAGGAAAACATGTTGCAATGCTATAGTGCAATGCAAGGCATTGTGGTTGATGGGTTCGATTCAATGCTAGAGAGGGTGTGTAGCTCGGTCGTCACACCAGCCAATGTGCTAGACCATACTTTTTCAAGCTCGGCAGAAAGTGGAAAAACCAGAGTCACAAGCATTACCACGTTGAGAATGGAGAGGGACTTGAAGAGGAGAAAAATTAGTGTACTGTAAAGATCACAGACTCCAAATTTCTCACAAGCATTTCCAAAGTCACAAGCACTGCTGAGACCTGAGACCTTCTCTTTTTCGAGAGGGACACTAGCCTTTAGCTGCGCCAATAAACAAAAAGAGAAAATGGGCAAGAAAACAAATAGAAAAAAGATGAGAATAAACCGATGAGAGGGAGAGAGAAAGAGAGAGAGATGAAGTTTTTATCTTATGAACCAAGCCAAACAGAAACACTGCTGTCAGTTACATTATGTTGGGTTGGAGAAGAAATTGAAAAAGAATGGAGGGGTCTTTATTCCTTTTGTTCTATTTCTCTTTTTGTTTTCTTTTGGAATCAAACGAAGACACGACATATATAATAATAACTTTGAATTGTAGGGTTTGAATTGATTTTGTTTTTCAGTTCTCTATGTTTTGGTTTTAGCTTTGTTTTTAATTTTTTTTAAAGAGTACGAAATTTCATGCATTGATAAAAGGGCATTATAAATACATATCTTGAAGATTCATCCTTAAAGGGGTCCTTGCAAATTAGATCTAAAAATATTACAATAAAGCATCATTAATCACAAAGCAATGAGTAGACTTCAAGCACTCGTTCGAGCTCATCGGGAACCGCACGATTATAGAGATCAATAAAACTGTTAACCTTCATGTTACAAAGAGACTATGTGAGAACAAAATCTCAAATCATAAATTGAGATAGGGAGTACGATGCCCATAGGTCTATCACATCACCTCATAACCGCCACGATCCCAGAACACCAAATAAAGTAGATCTAGCAAATCAAACAGCTCCACCCTTCATACATAGATCCAAAAGAGGTAGCATATCCAAACAAAAATTAAAATCAAGCACTCTCCTATAGAGAGCAATCAAACTAGCAAACTCTCTTATAGAGAAAAATCAAACCAAACTCCAAAAGAATAACTGGAAATTATTAAACAGAAACAAAATAAAAAGAGAAAATCATGTCGCCGCTCCACATCATCCGGACATCCGAAAGCCATACCACTGCACCGACTAAACCCAAAGTGTCGTACTAACTAAACTCAATCCGACGTAATTCGACATCTTCCATGACTTCCCTCTTTAATCCTATATCGAAGGTGATAACTTGATCCAATACCTTGTGTTAATTGTGTGCGTGTGTTAAAAGATGACAACTATCACGGTGACTACAATGTTTCACTGCAGCAAAACAACACCAAATAAAGTAAACGAAAAGTGAGAGGGAAGATAAAAGAATGATTTTCAAAAAGATTGTGGCCGACTCCAAAGCCAAAGGCAGGAGCCGGCAGCAGAGAATTTTTCCTTTGGTTTTTTCTCTAGACGGCTAGGGTTTAAGACTCTTTGTTATTGATAGTGAATTTTAAGTTGTTTTCAGCTTTGTTAGTTTTTGGTATTTTTAAAGTATATCCAGTGAAGTTCATCCATTATACATGCATTTAAGTTTATTGACGAACATAACGATATCTCCACAGCTATGTTATTCGCACATCAAAAAATATAAGAACATAACGATATATCTTAAGAACATCTTTAATGAAGAGATACAAATTTGAAATGTAAAAAAACCTACATTTACATCTCAATTACATCTTCAGAACAAGTAAATAAGAGTTCTCATTTATTTTTCTCTCCTTAACTAGCGGGGTCCACTTTCTTAAAGATGCAGATGTAAATATATATAGATCTTTTGGCCAAGATGAGTTGTTTTTCTTAACAAACGATATTATCCACATTAATGAGGATGGGGTGAGCTTAGCCTCACAATTAGCTAGTAATAATGTCGTTCAAATTCGCCTTTGGTAAAAATCAAACTTAAGACCTCTCACTTATAAGTGAAGAGGAATACCACTAGACCATAGTACTAAGTGGCAAAATGAGTTTTTAACATCCCATTAAAATTTGAATACTTGGTTACTCAAAGATGAGTGGAAACTCCTACTCAAAATTTCTCAAAATTGTTTAGTGTCAATTTATAGAACTTTCTGTTTATAATCAGAACCATTCATATTATAAATCACCCTATAAAGATTACCTCTACAAAAAATCAATTAAAACTAAGGTCGTTTAGTCATTAAACTGTTTAAAAACAAATGAACGAAATTGGTAAAAGCATTACGAAACGTCTATGTATTTCCTACAATAAATTGACTAAACGACCTTAGTTTTAATTTATATTTTGTAAAGATGATCTTTACAGTGTGATTCATAGTATGAACGATTCTGATCATAAGCACAAAACTCTGTGATTAAAACACTAAGAGTTTTGAGTAGGAGTTCCTACTCATCTTTGAGTAGCCGAGTATTATTCTTAAAATTTGGCCATTAGAGAGTTTTCCGACCAATTAAAAAAATGTATCACAT
This sequence comes from Malus fusca, assembly GCA_035220775.1. Classification (NCBI taxonomy): domain Eukaryota; kingdom Viridiplantae; phylum Streptophyta; class Magnoliopsida; order Rosales; family Rosaceae; genus Malus; species Malus fusca. The sequence continues at coordinate 6,657,212 of CM069075.1, forward strand.
TCATTCTAAGGTTGAAGTATCAACAATATTAATAATATATTGGGTTGTTTATGTTGGAAATGTGCCCTAAAGCCAATCATATGATGATACTTTACGGACATTTCACATGTTAAACTAATCTAGTTTACATATAAAAGGCAAAGATTATTGTTTGAGCCGTCTCATATAAATGTTATATGCTTAAACGATAAAGTCCAAGGAATATGTGATTGGGAGAATGCAATCTAATGAAGTTAGATTAATGAGACCATTCTTTCGTAGACACATCCTAAACGTTCCTGATCATAGGATTGCCAATTGGGCATTGACAGTCCGTTAAGATCAGTACGTACTGTGTCTTCTCTCAGGGAGAGTGACTAGTCTCGAGTCATTGGTGTGTGTGACATCAAGACAAGTACGTAGGTGCTCAATAGAGAATGAGTTCACTGAACACGATCAACGAAGAGTTCTCATACTCATGTCACATGAGAACTCATGGTTGGGATAATGCAAATTAGTCATTTGACCTGAGGCATCACAGTTGTTGTCTTGTGGTTAAGTCCTTGATCTTTGATTATGTCAAAGTCACCCCATCGGGGTGTCCACGACATCATTGGGGTTAAGTCACTTAGTTATGGAGACAAGTGAATGTGCGACAAGGGATCTCTAACCTTCAAATGGTTTGAGGGAGAATACTCTATGATATGATTAAATCTCTGGCCAGAGTATGAATGAGATTTGGGAATGCGTTCCAAATCACATTCAAGGTAATCATATAAGCAAACGAATCACATTGGATAGTAGACATGAATAAATAAACTATCAAACCAAACAATGTGGTCAAGAGTATTAGATTAGAGAAAGACCGTATTGCATTTGTAATCCTAAACTGAATAGGTTCTCTACCTCTTCTGATTAGCTTGGGTAGCCATGATATGCTGCTAGGTGTCACTCATGGTTTGTGGAAGCCCTAAACGTGTGTAATCACTAAAGGGAGAATTGAAAGTAAGTTTCAATTCACAATCGATGTAAAATGGTTTTAATCGCCCACTGCCTCGCTAAAAGGAACCTAATGTATCGTACACCGTGTAAGGTGGAGATTGAAGAAACAAAGGAGATGAGTAAGAATAATTAAATGGTTTAATTATTTATGGCAATGATTCATTAATATGTTAATTAATCAAACGAATAAGTTCGTTAAAGACCTCGGGATAGTTTTGGACCTTAAGGCCCAATGGGCTTCGAACGTCAAAGCCCATTGACTTAAGTTGTATGACAACTTAATGAATAATGATTCACAAAGGCCCAATTAGCCCAATTAGCCCATAATTAAGGAGGGTAGTGAACTTGGCTTAATTGCAAGTTTGCCACTCCATTGTGAGGTGGTATAAAGGCAACTTTATAGCCATTTCATCCTTAGGGTTTTTTGGAGAAAAGATGAGAACAAAAGCTCTCTTTGCTCTCAAAAATTCAGCCACCCTAGAGGAAATTATCTAGCAATTTTACTTCCTCTAGGTCACTCATTTCTTCTTCAATTTAACCTTGGTGTAGAATCTTTAGAGGTTCTCAATTTTGGGAACTTGGAGAACCTTTTCTTCTAACCAAATCCATGGAGCTAAGAAGCAAGGAATGAAGACCCTATCTCTTGGGTGATTATCCTTTGCATATGCAAAGAGGAATCTACAAAGGTAAATATTTCTCAACTAACAAATGTTGTTTTAAAGTTGAGTCAAGGTTCACCAATCTACTAGGCTTTGAATTTCATGGTTGATGTTTTGTTTTTTAATGCATGAAAGCATGATTCCGCCTTTAATTGTTAATTGCATGTTATATGATGTTATTCAAATGAACATGTTTTTCACAAAATTTCCTTCAGTTTAGATATAAGCCCTTGTAATTGATGTTGTCTAGACAAAAACCCACCTCATATTAAACATCCAAATAAAATCCAAAATTCAAATAGTCTGCCATGTTGGCAAATAAATGACATATCCTTATAAAATATTTACAACTTATGCCACAATGACCTAAATATGTCAATAAATATTATTATTACTCATTTTCAATTATGCTAGCAATGAGCAATTGAGCTCTTGTTTTAAAACCACGTATTACAAACTATTTACCTATATTTTAAAAATTCACTAATTTACCTACATTCTTCTGATACAAACTAATTGACCTACATTATTTTGATACAAACTATTTACCTATATTTACATACATTCTTTTGTTACAAGCTAATTTATCTACATTTTTGTAGTACATACTAATTTACCAATCTACTTATTAATTTACCTATACAAATAATACTACCATATTATTACTTATAATATCCAAAGTAATCATATACATTTCTTCTTTACAATATCACACCTATGGGGTAAGTAAATTATTTTTACAGGATTTCTATTCTAAGTGGGTACTAACATATAGATATAAATTATTTTCTATGGAAAGAAAAAAATACAACCATTATTTTTTATAATTTTTTTGACAGAAATTATTTGTCCATGTCTCAATGTAAAACACCATAATATTTTTTTTATTTATGTTATATATTGCATGCTAATAAGGTAAGCTCGTTTCACGATAAAATAATTTTTGGTAAAAAAAATTGGAGGAAAAAAAGCCTAATCAAATAATAGGTTAATTGACATTTAATTGCATTGAAAATAATAAAATGTAAAATTTATTATTAATTATAAGTCAAACCTAACCCACGTTACACTCTATGAGGGTATTTTAGGAACACGAGAATTTTAAAAACTGACATACCAAGCTTGTTAAGGAAATTTGCTTAGTTGGACTCTAGTAAATGGGGTCTATTTATTTCTGAAAAAATAAAGAGGATGAGTTTTAAGTGAGAGAAAATAAGTTTTAAGGGGGAAACTCTCATTTTAGTAATATAAACAACATATTAACATTTATAAAAGGGAATATAAAAAAACGCATTATTCCTTTTTCTCAACCGGTACTTGCGGATGTGCGATGCCCTTAATCCGAGTAAGGGGACGAGTTTGGTAGTTAGAAATAAAAGTCTTAGGTTTAAATTTCAGAATAAATAAACGTAGAGGGATGGAGAAATGAATTAGTTTTGAAATCGTCATTCAAGAGCTTTGAACTTTAAACCACTTACTTAGAAATGAAGAAGAGTATCACTAGACCGTAGTACTAAGTGACAAACAAACTTGAATCTTAGTAATTTTAACCAAGGTTCTAAAAGACGCGAGGCGCTAGTCGGGCGGTGGGTTAGGGCCTAGCGCCTAGGCGGCTAGGCGGGGTCTAGGCGGGCGCCTAGGCGGACTAGGCGGATTTAAGTAAATCCATTATATTTCGTGTAAATAAATGCATGTTTATACTTAAAATATATATAATTTCATCATAAACTACAAAATAGAATGACATATGTATTATAAAGTATTGGAACATAATGAAAACATAGGGAACAAGCATATGGTGTGTGCCCATTTAAGTATTCAACAAGTCTCTTACAATTTATTGAAAAAAAATTAAATGCAAATTGAAAGTTATCTATTTTCTATCAAAGTGAGTCGCAACTTAGGCAGGTGCCTAGGCGAGTCTGGGCGGGCTAGGCAGGCGCCTCAACTGGTCTAGGCGCCCTTTATTAATTTTCAAACGCCTAGGCATTAATCGGGGCGGTGACCAGCCGCCTAGCGCCTAGGCGGGGCCTAGGCGGCGCTAGGCGGGGATTTTTAGAACAGTGATTTTAACATAACCATGCATCATTTGCCCCTGGCCCGGCTTTTGGAAAGTAAAAAGTATAAATTGATGGTGATTTGTTAAGTATAAACAGTTTTGTTTTCATTTTTGTTTTGAGATTATGTAGTTATTGAAGCATAATTAGTGGCAGTGGAAAAACTTAATCATGTGATCTCAAGGATGGATGGGAGCCGTTTGATGGTCCCCCTCAAATGAGATTTCTTCATCAAAGATATCCAGACCAACTTTTGGAGATCTCTGCTTGTGTACCTGGAAGATGATGGAAACTGCACAGAAGAAAATTGGACCACTGGGAGAGATGGATCCAATATGTACCGTAGAATAAAGATAACTTACCACATAAAATCTAAAAATATAAATAAATATAAATATTTGTGAATCGAATTTCCCGGAAATTATTAGACTCGAAACCGAATTTAATCAAATTAATTACTATTTCTGCTACAGACTTAAATTATTTATGTAATTAGATAAATGGATGATGATCATTTAATCATGACCGTTCATCGTACATTGTGCGATTAATTTTCGTTAAATACTTTTTGTATTTAATCTTAAATAAAAAAATTCAAAATAATTTATGGTCACACGATGTACGATAAACGGTTAGAATGTGAAGATCTCTAAAACTCCCGCAATTTGAATCTGAATAAGATCCAAATCCTAGATAAACTACAGTCTTGACATCTTTTGTATGAGATTTGTATAAGCATTTTTAAAGACTAAGACACTAGATTATGACACAAATGAATCATAATCATAGTTTATGCTTGGGAGCGTGTCGTACCCCAAAAAAAGAAAGAAAAAAGAAAAAAAAAACAGAAAAGACCCAAAAGATTTGAACTTGGTTTCTTGGTTTTGGTGATAAGAAAAGAAAATGATATTATTACCTTGCCATTTAACATTTTAATAATGCTTATAAAAATGTGGAATGCTTGTTGTGATATAGAATAAGATAATTTTATAAGAAAAGTTTTTGTTATCATCTGCAAATTCGATTTGAGTGATTTAAATAAGAAAAAAAATTAGTTTCCGGTCTAATTATTAATGTTTATTAACTGAGACTTTATTAATTTTTAGATTTTAATCGAAGTTCCTACCATTAATGCATTAATGAATTTACATGTTAGTTACATAATTTTTTAAAATAAATATTTGTAACTGATATAGGGTTTTAATACTCACACCTTTATTAAATTTCTAATTGATTTTCAAAACTTAAAAAAAAAAAAAAAAGTTTGTACCCATTAATGTTTTAGAATAGATTTTCAATTTTTTAGTCCTTCATATAATTTTTTTTTAATTTTTTAGTCTTAAATGTACCTATTTTTAAATATACCAATTTGTCACATGTAAAATATACCTTATTTTAGTATAAAATGTACTCATTTTTTTAATATAAAATCTATTCAATTTTTTCTAATCCATTTTTTTATTTTATATGGGTAGATCTTTTTTTGTTGATTTGAGAATTGATATATGTCAAGTTTAATCGAAGAAATTTACTGATATTATTAAGCCTAATAATTTTTTTTTGTGGTTTTGAAGAATTTACCCATGTTTTGGCACGATAATGTTTTGGTTAATTTTGATGAATATACCTATGTTTATATATGTGTGTGTGTGTGTGTGTGTGTGTGTGTACAATAACGGAGAGTTAATTTATTCCCATAAAGATTTTAAAATTTTAATTTAAAAATACAATAACCTACGTAGAAATACATTATTACATTAACGTCAGGGACTTCAATAAAAAAATGAAGCCAACAAATTTTTTTGGTCAAAAAACATTGATATCTACGGCCACATCGAAAGTGTCCCTTAAATTAATAAGTATAATCTTATAGTTTTGGGTTCAATCCTTTAAAATTTGCAATGATAAAAAAAAAATCCTAGTACTATCACTCTACAACTTTTTACTACATGACATTAAGTAAAAGTGATACGAAATTTAGAAAACTGTTTTCTTTAAATAATAATTATTATGGGGAGGAAATGGTTCAAACTATTACAATTATTTAAGGGATATGGAGTTTCGAACCCAAGACGCATGTGATAATCCAAGATTCTATCCACTAGGATATTTGATCAATAAAAGCCCTTCTCTCTACTTAGATTTTCTTTTTGGACAAGCGATATAATATATACATTAAACTAGGGAGAAGAAAATTCGAACATGGTACCTTGGGTGTAAGGGTGAAATATAAGTTGGATAAAGCTAGGGCTATACATGACTAGATACACTTTGAGTTTGATTCATATTCGGTTTGTGTTTGGCTTTTTCGAGCTCGGGCTTAGTTCCTAAATGGTATAAGTTGAGCTAGAATAAAATATTAGATTCGTTAGAAAAATAGTGAAGCTTGAGCATTGGTACGTTTTTATGAAATAACTCTAGTTGAGCTCAAATTCGGTTTATTCAAAGCTTGACTCATAAGGGTACGACATTTTAATCTTATAATTAAAATGAAACATGTCATAAAAAATCAAGTTCAACTATTATATTAACTTACTTAAATCCAAAGTATTATTGATAAATCTCTCAATTAATTATATACATATATCATTAGAACATATCCTATTATATATGTTCCTTTGTTTGTTTGTATTTTTAGTATTTTCAAATTTTCATTTAAGTCGGATCAAACTTATGTTCGAGCACGTTTCAAAAACAATATAAGCTCAGCCAACCATAAGCTCCAACCTAATCCACGTAAAAAGCCAAGCAAAGCTGAGTTCAAGTTTGAAAAAAAAAATCCTTTGAGCGGAGCTTGAGCACAACTAGCTTTATTTGCGCTCGAGCCGATCTTGAACTCGAGCAAGATCACTTTGATACTCGGCTTGTCGCGGCTTTTTTACATCTCTAGTTAAATAAGGAGTTGATTTTCTTTACTTCTCCCTAAATTTTTAAGAGCTCTTACTTTCTTTGTTTGAGTATTAGACCCATGATCGATTAAGTTGTGTGGTGAATTCTGACATTGAAGTAGTTGGTCATGTGTCCTATACTCCGTATATCAGAGAATCATGTTTCAAGTTTGACCGATTCAATACCATTGATAAATAAACTAAAACAAATTAACCCAATTGGTTAATTGATGTTATATATGTTGTCTACCTATCATATAATACGAAATTATGGTATAGAAGGTACTTCTTCAAATTCCGTTTTGACTTGGAAGAGAAGTGGGTGGAAGTGGTTAACTGCAGTAGTGTTTTAGAACAGAGAGAGAGAGAGAGAGAGTACTGGGCCACTTTCACATCCTCTGGATCCCTGCGTGGACCATAGCAGAATAATGTCATCATTTCTTTGGTGGTCAGTACTGCTACATGCCATTTTTCCTTTCCTGTTTTGTAAGTATTTTCCACTTCGACTGTGCCAAATTCATTGAGCTGGAAATAATGATATAATATAAATACGCATGGAATGCCAACTGATGAACTATCAGGATAGTACATATGGCCATAAAGAGCTTGCATGATTCTAAATTGCTTAATTAGTTTTGCCTCAACTGGTTTGTCATGCGGTACTCAATCTTAATTTTGTTGGACGAGATTTGGAGTTATAAATTTTATGAACAAGTTTTACAACCGCAAACCGGTTAACTTTTACGTTGAACTATTCACGTAGGACCGAACATTATATGTGTCTGGGTAGCCAACCACACAGAGAAATAAATATCAGAAGAAAATTGCAGAAGTGTAATTAAGTAGGGTTGAGAGAAGCTTATCATGGTTCAGTAGTTGTCTTATTTTCTGGGTTTTTTCTGTGACAATACAAAGAGTGGCAGTTAAATTGTGGATCCCCTGCAGAAAGTCACATGGATTCCAAGAGGTTTCTTATGAAGGTGACAATTATAAGCATCCGAAACTTTATTAATGTGAGGGTGGCTCATTGTCTCCCCTTAGTGTAATAACAGAAAGTACCAGAGGTAGATAGCTTTGAACACGCAATGCCACGTACTCACAATTTCTTGCCATGCCAGCGAAGGTGGCGCATTGTCTCTCCTATAATAGTCCTAGGCATTTGCTAATGGAGGGAAGACCTCAACTGCCTTCCACCTTTTTTTTATGGTTTGCTCGTGACCAGTTACTAGCTACATTTATATGGTATACAGATATACAAACAATACTAGATTTGGATTTGGATTTGGATAATTACATTGCATTGAATATGATTTGAACCAATAACTTACCTGCAATAGCCTACATACAACATTTTTTTTCTGTCTCTGACTTTTGTTTTTACAAGGGTTGTATATAACCCGTTGGATGTAAGTTTCTCTCTTATTTAAATTAATATTAGTAGTATTGCAAGGTTAATTAGGTGGGTATGTGAATATATATTAACATTGAAAATTTCATAACAAAGTGATTGTTTTAGTTGTTGCTGTTTGCCAGGTCATTCATTTTATTATTGTTGGATCAAAATAAAATAAAAAAGCCTAATCAAGTGTGCCTAAACATCCTAATCCATAAACAATATTTTTGTATTTGACAAGAGAAATAGTTTTCACACACGTCTATTTATTTATTCCTTTTAATTAACTAATTATTTTTAATTTGAAGGTAAAAAATGAATATGAATGTGCAAACAAAATTTGTGGAAATAATTTCTCTTTAACAAAAAAAAAATAAAAAAATAAAAAAATCCAATCTAAAGTATGGCTCTGGTCTTTGAACAGAAGAAGCAAAGCCTGTTAGTTGTGATGGGCTTGGTCATTTTGTTCATATGATGGCTTTATATGAAAGGAAATGCCAGTGACCTTCATGGTTACTTTCAAAAGACACTCAGACGCTTAAGTTAGTGAGTGGTTGAAATTCAATAGAATCTATAATAATTTTAGACCTCTTTTCTTATATCCTTGACCTTTATATAGGCATTGAAGCCTTAGACTCCAAGTCCTACGTCCCTTGAATTTCTTCGTAAACCACAAGCAATTCATCATGGACAATTGGACATGGCAGTGTGATGAAGTAGGTTTTGAATTTAACATGCTTGCCCTTGGTAATGGGCTCATGACATGCATGCTTCTGTGTGTGTGAGAGATTAAACCGGAGACCTAAATATGTCCTGTTTCTTGTGCAGCAAAATCTTGATCTGCAAGCCATCGAAATTAAATGGACTGACGATATTACATTGCAATTTCGTCCAAAATCTTCATAATGCCATGCACGCTCTGTTGGCTTCCTTCTAAATTACTAACTTTTAAGTTTTCCACACTTTTGGATATTTATTAAGGTATCAGCATGTAAATGCTTAATTCGCGACTGCACTAAAACACGATCAATCTACTGAAAAAGTTAGAAAGAAATTCGCATCCAAGGTTAGATAGGCTTTTCAAAAAGATGGTGAAAACTACTAATCGGCAGGAGCATGTGCCTGTTAAAATAGTTTATACACACGAGTTACGTACATTTCAATTGATATAATATTAATTTTTCTTGAGATATTTAAAAAATTGTTATGAGATGTGAAGAGTTCTCACATTGGAAAGTTAAAAAACCTTGCATGTACTTACAAGGAGTTAAGTTACTCCCTATGTATATTTGGCCATAAATTTTAGGGTTGCCCGTCAACTTCCTTCATATTATCAGAGTGCCTATTTGCCAAAAAAGTTTTAGAATTTACACATTTAGCTTGAGTGTTGCTACACGTAAAGAGACATGTGAGGATGTGAACTCTCTTCCTACCTCGGAAAGTTAATGGAACTTGCATGTTCTTATAAGCGGTTAGACTACTCTCCTTATTACCAATTGATTTTTGGGTGAAACCTCAAATTCCTTCAATGTTGCTACACGTGTTTGGGGAGAATGTGAAGTGTTATCTCACATCTGAAACTTAAAGAATCTTGCATGCGCTTATAAAGAGTTGGACTATTTCCCCTATTACCACTAATAATTATGAAGTGAAACCTCAACTTCTTTCAATTATGGAAGACAAGAATCGAACAAGATGCTGAACTACCACTTACATAGACTCCACTCCTGACTCTTGCATTACATAATTAAGGGATCCTCAATTGATGGGGACTCTATAACCTTATATATCTAAACTACCTATTAATAGAACATTTTTTGTCAATCAAAAGAGGGTATAAAGACTATTTAGTCTTCTATTACCAAAAAAAATAAAATAATGCGCAATGATGTAATTTTACAAACCAAATTTTGCTGTTTTATTATTGAAGCCTCACATGTGATTTTAGCATATATGTAATATTAAAAAAAAAAAATTAAAAAATACCTCTCTTTCCACTCCCACTCCCACTCTCACTACCACTCCCACGTTCCCTCTCTCCATCTCTCATTCCCATTTTAAAAACAAAAATCAAAATAAAAAATATTCACACACACAAAGTGTGTAGGCATATGTTAGTGTCATATACGGCTCGAGAATGATTATTATTATTTGGTTAAAAAATTGCAAAGTCAATCATACTCCAGCATTGCTATCATGAAAAGAGACTATAAGGTAAATTTATTAAAAACAACAACAAAAATACAAATGTCAAGAGGAACATGAAGCCTAACCCTGACCTTAAAAAAGTCATGAACAACAACCCAAACCCACTTCTAACATAATCTATAACAAAGAAGCTGAAAAATTATGAGAGTATGTAGATGCAAAAAGGAGGGCATGAATCCGACACATGAACACCAGGGTGATCAATACCATAATTGGCTAAACAGTCAGCAACTTAATAACCCTCTTTAAAATTAAGAGAAAGATGAACTTGCATAGAAGATAATAAAACTCCACAATTATGCTAACGAACTAAAAGCCACCAAGGCACCGTCGTCAAAGAAGACGAAGATGAAGAGAGAAAGTGAACACCTCAAAAATTTTGGAGCCTTTGCAGGATGTCCATGAATGCTGACACCTCAAATAACTTTTGGAGCCTTTGTAGGACGTCCATGAAAGCCAACAGAATGAAGAATGTAAAGCTCTTCCACTAAATTCTTCATAAAACCATAATTAAGAGAATCAACCAGATTCTCGTTATTATTCCGTAATTTTCTCTTTTGAGATTTTGAAATCACCAAAGTCATATCATCCTCAACATGGTTAGAAATATTATGTGCTCGATCTAAATCATTGTTTCCATGCTCATCAATATTACTTGAAAAGCATCTTCCTCCGCCGTAGTGTACCAATCATTGACTTTTTGTATTTCAGAAGAGTAGTGCTATACTTACCATATAATTGTACCATCACTTATATAATCTCTTTAATAGAAGTAGGACCCGCTAACTCATGTGGGTCTCATCTCTATTGGAGAGATAGTACAAGTGATGGTAGAATTAGATGGTAAAAATAGCATTTTTGATTTTAGAATGAACTTGAGGTGATAAAGGATGACTCGCCACCTGAACTGGAAAACCAGCTTGATTTGAATTATTAGCACTATTTCTCCCAGAGAACACAAGAGAAGAGTTTACCTGAATACCTCTAATGGGAGAATCATTCGGAGAATCTGAAACCTGTTTGGAGGTTGTATCGTTGTCATCAACTAAACCCTCCACAAAATGTGAGGGAGAAGCCTCATTGAAACCTCTCGCACTCGAGATGGTATCATTACTAACCAAACTTGCCTTAGCCAAGTGACCAGCCACATGATCGTGATTCGTGAGAAGGAACTGGGAGTATCCAAAACGTGTGTGGAAGCCACTTCATTGTTATCATTTAAACCCTCAACAACATGTGTAGGGGCAGCACTACAAAAAATATGGGCATTGTGCACAGTAAGTTATTTGTGCCCTATGATGCCAAAGGGCACCAACATATGTCAGATGACAGACCCAAATATATAGAGCACAATTTTCAAATCGTGCCAAATACGTTATGTTCAATAAAAAATAAAAATGTAAAAAGTTGAAATAAAACAAAAAATTTAAAATTTTCATAAGATCACACACATAATTTACAACAAATCCCACATAATTTACGACAAATCCTACGTAATTAACAACCAAGTCCTTCAGAATCCCATCCTCCCACTACAGGCGTTGGACCCAAGTTCTTCATGCAATGAGGCTCACTTAACCACAATCCCTTCTTGCATATAACTTTTTAAGAGTCCCACAACTTGTTTCTGAATTGAAAAACAGATCTTTTACTGAACAATCAAAAGAAAACACGAAGAGCTAAGAACAATATATTGAAAACAGAGCAAGACCTTTCATCTCTGTGAAACATCTGCTGCAAGCATGGCAGCATATGGGGAACACTCGTCTCTGGCAACTTTCACCTTCTTGCCACCTGCATATAAACATATATATATATATATATATATTTAAACCTTGTATGTACAAAAGGGTTCACAACACCAAACTCCAAAATGAGACTGAAAATCTTTCATTAGATGAATAAGTTAATACTAGCAAGAGTACCCGCGCATTGCTGCGGGTTTTGAAATATAAAACATGTAGAAAGTTTTAAATATATATATGATAAGCCATACTACTTATATACATGTGGAAATCTATTTACAACCCTATCTACAATAAGAAACAATGAGTAGTGTTGAACTTCTTTAATCTAATGGGTTTGTTTCTACCCAATTAATCTAATAGGAATAGCAAATAGGTAAAGGCAGAAGAAATTAGGAGTACCTGGTCACAGGACTTGTTGCCGATGCGTACCTGGTCACAGGACTTGTCTCAGCTGTAAGAAGCAATCAAATAATAGAAATGGAATGTCAATAATGAAGCCGCACAAATATTCATAAAAAACATGTTTCCAAGTGTTCAAGAAAAGACAACAAAAAATGAGATTTTCCTACCCATATATCCAATAAACAGAAAATTGAATAGCTTTACACATATCTGATAACAATAAGAGTTTCATTTGCTCCGGCAAAAAGAGTTTAGCATTTTTCTATCGGAACAACTAAATGTCCAATGTACCTCAATAACAAAAGGAAGCAAATCTGAATCAACTCGAGGAACCATAATCGTATAAGGATTTTCATCCTCCTCTTCCTGGAAAAGAAGAAAAAAATTCAGTAAATATCGTTTCTGGAAAAAAATATTCTTCCAACATTAATAAGACCTCTAGTAATGTTGTATAGACTTCTAGAAATCAAAAACCAAAAGTATTAATGGTAGATTAACCGCTTACAAGTATGAGGAATAACACAAAGGTAAAGTACACCTCTACAAACAGATTAGTTACCTCAAAATAAATAGATTTATCAGTTAATGCAACTTTTCCTGGCCATGCCATGTTGTTCTCCCATTTTAGGACAGGCCGCTTTGGTGCTTCCTGCTGGAACTAATGCAAAAAATTCTCTCCTCATAAAGGTTTGGACTTTGTCATGTCTGGTATGATTTTCTTCCTTCGTGAATCCTACATAAACAAGACTAGTTCAACTTGAGCTTCCTAGAACAATAAGGAGAATTACTTTTGAGAATTTAGCAGGCACGCACATAAACCTATAATGAAAAAGTAATACCTGAAACATCCGTACACATGCACATTAAAAGCATGAAAATGAAATTTTTTTTGGAAAATCATGACAAAGGATATCTTAATTGAGCCATAGTTGATAATCTCAGGTACTTTTGTTGAAGACATTTTGTAATAAGGAAAAAAAAACTCAAGTTTCACCGGATGAGTTTTTCAATGGTTAAACTTACAGAATAATCTAGTTGAAGCTGATGATCATAAGTATATCAATTAATTGCTCTACTTGTCATAGTTATCAGAAGCCTTAATTCGAACATCTAAAGTCAGTAAAATAACACAGGTATGAAACTCACTGGAGAAGTTCATCAACATAAGTCCTCAGAGTATGCCCTCTCACCCGCAAGAGCCTTCAATAGATTATGTGCTGTTGACCTATCAGGCACACCAGAAATAGCAGGAGCCATTTCTCCAACTGAACCTGAAAAACAAATAGAATCTGAAGAATGAACTTGAAAAATAAATACATATATGAAGAATGAACCTAAAAAGAAGCTTTCTTCGAACCATTAGCAAGATCTTCTCGATAAGATTCCCCTATTATAAATATGAGTTTTGGAATGGAGGTTCCTGTGGATGCGCCAGCATTTCCAGAAACAAAAACCAAATTACTACATTTGCCAGATACTAATCTCAAAACCAAAGTTTTGCCGAATAGAACAAAAAAAACAAAATTAGATTCAACCACCCAATAACCAAATTCAAATTCCAAAATTCTAGAACAAAATCAGGTTTCTAGGTTCAAGACACAATAAATAAATAAATAAATACACATACAGATGGCTACTATAAATTCAAATATTTTTGAAATCATTAGATCCCAAAACTGAAAGTTTTTATTTTGAAAAATCACTTACGTTGGAGGACAGCCCAAGAGGAGAGGAGCGTTTTTATTTCTTGGGTAGTGGTCCAATTCCGGCAATCTTGGCCGGAAAGTCGCGGTCACCATTTCTTAGATCTGAAATTCAGAAAATTCAGCTACAAATTTGCAGAAACTAACTTGGGGATGGAAAGAGGACGGAAAGAGGATTCTGGAGGTATAATTTTGCGATCGTTGATGACCGGTGTACGGCGGCGCTGTTGCGCGAACGAGGTGAGGGAAAGAAGGGGAGGAGAGAAAGAAGGGAAGGGAGAGGAGTTGGGAGGTCTGTCTCAAAAAGAAGGGGAAAGAAGGGGAGAGAGGAGTCGGTTAGTTTCATAACTTCACTTCATTATTGGGCACAATAATTTATTTATTTATTTTTTTTTTGTGCTGGGTGATATTAATAATTGATTATATATATATATATATATATGTGTGTTGTAGGCATATTTGATTGAACGATCTTAGGATTGAGAGAGATAGAGGGCCGGCGGCAATTAGAGAGAGGAGAGAGTGATTTAATTGTGATGTGTGTTTGTATCACCCCATTGTACCTTTATTTATAGTAATAGGATAGACAAACATCTTTCCCTTTAGGATTACAACATTTAATAGGTGATCAACTCCTAATAGGAATATTAGATACATTCCCATATCTATTAGGATTTACACAATCACATTCCTATTCTAAATATAACTGCAACACTTCCCCCTGAGTGTGTAAATACTCAACAAACCATTGCATTAGATCTTCAACAAATAAGGTAGAATAGTTGATGAAGTCATTGACATAACGGGTGAACGCGACTCTCAAATTTAAGAAAGTATGCATTTGTAGTAAAACTCACAAGACCTCGTTATGGTAAAACCTAAGGCATGAGGAAAACCCATAGACTAAGGAGAAAAGTGAGAATAATGTCTAAAACAAACGTCAAACAGGACGAAAGTAGTGAATTCCCTGAAGTATGATCATCCCAGGATGGGTGCCTCATTAAAACTTCGTTAGGTAGCAAAAACCCAGTGGAAAAAATGCTCCTAATCGTAGGAAAAAAAGTACATTAAGATCATGTGAGTATGCTTTTAGATACTCCCCTTGAGTTAGACATAACTTTTAAATAAGAAAACTACAAGCGATTCAACTTAGATAATTTACGCATACTGATTCATTGGACGAGCTTTTGAAAAGTAGACTTTGGCAACGACTTGGTGAAGAGATCAACCAGGTTGTCCTGGGAATGGATTTGCTTGACTTCAATGTTCTGATGCTACTACTGCTGGTGTGAGTAAAAGAACTTCGGCGCTATGTGTTTGGTGTTGTCTCCCTTGATGTATCTCTTCTTTAACTGCTCGATACATGCTACATTGTCTTCAAAGATCGTCGTAGAAAGGTTAACGACTGATGTAAGACCACTAGTGCTTCGAATATGTTCCATAACTTCTCTAAGCCAAAAGTATTCACGCGATGCTTCATGTAGGGTGAGAATCTCAGCATGGTTCGACGAAGTCGCAACTAGCGTTTGCTTGGTAGACCTCCAAGATATAGCGGTGTCTCCAACGGTAAAGACATAACCCATTTGAGAACGTGCCATATATGGGTCATAAAGATATCCAGCATCTACGTAACCAACAAGGCGAGAATCAGTTTGAGAACCATAGAGCGCGACAACACTCGAAGATTCGCGGGTATAGAACAAGCCCAAATCCGTAGTACCTTTGAGGTAGCGAAAAATGTCTTTAACACCATTCCAGTGTCTGTGTGTGGGCGCGTTGTTGTATCTTGCCAAAAGATTAACAACGAAAGAGATGTCGGGTCTAGTGCACTGAGTGAAGTACAATCCGAACGTTAGTATGCATGTCTCCCCTAACGACGGAAAGACTGTCTCATCAAAGTGACAATCTACAAAACGTGCAGTAAAGAAATATTATGTCAAAGGTTCTAAGTAGCGAACAATTGATGGCGAATCATAATCGACATAGATTCTCATTTTTCTCTGAAGACTCATTTTGGTACGTAGCGGCGGTGCTATTGGTACATAAATGACGCTCCTAAACACCAGTAAATGCGAGATGTCAGGCTCGTATCCAGTTACCAACTGTAACGATGAATGTGGTTGGTAGCAGTGGGCATCAGGTGAACCAATTTAGCTGCGTGCAATATTGCATAGCCCAGGCAGATATCTGCAGTTTGGTTCTCATAACCAAAGTTCGAAGACGCTTTATGAAAGCTTCTGCCAGGCCATTTTGGGTGTGACCATGGGGTACATGATGTTCCACATCAATCCCTACTGACGTGCAATAATCGTCAAAAGTCTGTGACGTAAACTCTCCAGCGTTATCCAGTCGAATCGACTTAATCGGATAATCAAGGTGGTGAGCCCTTAGCTTAATGATTTGAGCTACGAGTTTAGCAAACACTGCGTTACATATGGACAACAGGCAAACATGTGACCATAGTCTCGATGCATCAACCAACACCATAAAGTATCTAAATGGTTTGCAGGTTGGTTGGATAGGTCCACAAATGTCCCCTTAATCCTCTGAAGAAACTTAGGGGGTCGTGAATAATCTTTGTATGTGAGAGTTGAGTATTTAACTTCCCTAAAGAACACGCTTTGCATGGTGGGAGTCCAACATAGGGATGTAACTGATGCCATGTGAAGATTTGAGGATACGTCGCATCATGTCACGTCTAGGATGTCCCAAATGGTCATGCCAAAGCAGTAAAGTGTACTGGAACTCAAACATAGGGTCGGCCACATTGTGGGCTTCTATGCTGCGAATGGTTGTGATGTACAACCCACTCGGCAGACTTTCCAACTTCTCGTGAATACGCTTCTGGCTATATTCGTATGAAGTGATACAAAGGAATTTAGAACCATTATCTTCAGTGGTTTCAATATGATATTGATTATCTCGAATATCTCTAAAACTCAGCAACGTTCTTCCAGAACGTGGAGAATAGAGTGCCTCATTAATGGTTAAGATAATACCATTGGACAACATGATATGGGCTTTTCCGTATCCTTCAATCATGTTGGATGTGCTTGAGAGAGTTGTCAAAGGATTTTTCTTGGGTATTAAGTTAGTAAAATAGTGTCATTCAGTCAAGATGATGTGCGTGGTGTCTAGAAATAAATTGATTGAATTGGTCACATGCATAAATATAAGTCTATTCATTCAATTAAGCAATTTGAGAAAATAATATCTATTCAAATAACAATCCATAATTCAAAACAAACCAAAACCAAACAAATTATTCCAAATACTTAGAAAAATTGTTCAAAATTAAACCATAAACCTAGAAAACTAGGAGGTAAGGCCGACCACTCCTAGTGGGCTTGGCCACTAGGGGTAAACACCCTAAAAACACGTCTAATTTATTCATCCATATGAGTTGACGCCTCCTGAAAATCCGATATCTCTATTGATGTAGTTGCATCTTCCGGACGATCCACATGTGCAAAGTTAGACTCAGAACAGGAATGATACTTGGCAATAGCCTCAGGGGAAGCTCGGCATACGCGTGACCAATGATCCCTTGATTCACATCGGTAGCATATGTCAAGTTTAGTAGAATCAGGGTGAAAGTGAGCTTTACCCTTGTTCGTGAAGTTTAGGGTCTTAGGGGCAAGTAGTGGACGCTGTTGGGTCACATTTCCTCCCTTAGGTGCGGCACTCTATTGGCCTTCGGCCCGTGGTGGGGCTTGCCGCCCATTGCCATGGCCAAGACGATTTTTTCGTCATTTATGGCTACTAGAATTGGCGCTTCAGGCGTGGCTTAAAAGTCAGTCGGTCGAGCTTGATGATTCTTCATCAAAAGCTGGTTTTGCTTTTCAGCAAGAAGTAAACAGAGATCAAATCTGAAAACTTGGTGAATTTTTGTGCCTTATATTGTTGATACAGGACAATATTGGTGGCATGGAATGTCGAATATGTCTTCTCCAGGAGATCTGATTCGGTTAGTTCCATTTTGCAAAATTTCAACAGTGAACGGATTCTACAAACTTCAGAGTTGTATTCATTCACGGACTTAAAGTCCTGGAAACGAAGATGCTGCCAGTCGTGTCTTGCTTCATGCAAGTATATGTCTTTTTGGTGATCGAAACGGTCGACCAGAGCAAGCCAGAGGGTGCGTGGGTCCTCCTTAGCGAGATACTCAGCCCGCAGTGCATCATGGATGTGTCTTCGAATGAAGATCATTGCAGTAACCTTCTGAGCTTCGTCAACAGGTTTGTCGGCGATAGGTGCCTCGATTGTGGCTCTAATGCCCTTTGCAGTGAGATGAAGTTTCACGTCTTGAACCCACTTCAAATAGTTTCTTCCAGAGACTTCTAGAGTGGAGAAATCAAGCTTGTTCAAGTTCGACATGTCCCTAAAACAGATGGAAAAACGTGAGTAGTCATATGGTAAGTCATAGACATATATTGGTTTAATTTATGCATGAAAACTACAGGTTTCATGCAGTATGTTTTGAATGAGAACTTTGGGTTTCAAAGGCACTAAATTTGAAACTACAGGTTTAATTTAGTTTTATGAACAATTAGTTCATAATGAGAGGTTCCTACAAGAAACACAGAATGCAATATACTAATTTAAATATAGTGTGTTTGTACCATACTTGACCAATCCTGAAACTACTGAGCACCGGTTAACGTTATACTGTCAAGGACCCAGAAGAGTTTCCCTCTAACCAGGAAGTCAATCACAGCGCGACACGTGTCGACATCAGAAGCCAATCATAACGCAATACGTGTCAACATCAGAAGCCAATCACAACACGACACGTGTCGATGTTAGAATGAAACTAGAAACTCTCTTCTGTAAATAGAGATCATTCTCTCACAATATTTCCTAATGTCATTTGTACTAAATCATTCACTAGTACTCACTAAATGAGAGCTTGAACCTATGTACTTGTGTAAACCCTTCACAATTAATGAGAACTCCTCTACTCCGTGGACGTAGCCAATCTGGGTGAACCACGTACATCTTGTGTTTGCTTTCCTGTCTCTATCCATTTACATACTTATCCATACTAGTGACCGGAGCAATCTAGCGAAGGTCACAAACTTAACATTTTCTGTTGTACCAAAGGCCTCATTGATTTTGTGCATCAACATTTGGCGCCGTCTGTGGGAACGACACTTATTCCCACTTTCTTCAGCTTTGTTAAGCTGGTTTCCACCATTCATGCACTATCTTTTAACCAGGCATCCATTTCCAACATGGGGAGCGAAGGAAGCCACAACACACAGAATGACACCCCTCTTGCACATGGTGCGAAGCAACGAATGAATGAATAAAAGAAGTTTGCTCTTCAGGCTAAAGTCGATGAGCTGGAAGCTCAGAACAACAAGATAACGATGAAGAATGAGATCCTCCAAGAGCAGTATGAGAAGGTCTTCAAGATGCTCCACGAGGCTAGATATACTAAAACACACGAGTTCATCACCCCTGTGGAAGTCAACCATCAACTGGGTGCCCCCCAACACGGAGGGTTATTTGCCCTCGACATGGGTATTCCTGTTGAGGAGCGAGCTACTCATCGAAATGGCGACCAACATGAAACTTCTCTCAACCCAGCTGATTTGACCCGAAGCAGGAGGAATGGAGGAAGGCACCTCCTTACAGAAGGAGTGGAAGGATCGAAAGCCGTCTTTCGCGACTGTCGAGACTTTCTAAAGCAACATCGAGACAATCCCATCCATGTAAGCTCGAATATCAATGACCCAAGGGTCTCTGAAAGACTCGGTCCCCTCCCATGTCCCAGGCTAGCTACCAATTTGGGGAAGGGGAAACAAGTCCTAGAGGAACATGCAGGTATATGGGACTCAGAGATGTTCGAACAGACATACCTTGGAAGTCAGTACGGCGAGTCCAGGGAAAAATCACATGCTCTTGATCAAACCTTCCTACTTCCAAGAGGAGATGAAGATTTACGAAAGAAAGCTCCAGTGGTACATGACTCCACTCAGGACCCTCTTGTCCTACAACTCCTTAAGGAAGTAAACAAGTTGAAGGCCAAACGACAAGCTGAGATACCTGATTTGAACCAACCTAGGCCTGGCCCTCTTACAAGGAGGATCATCGACACCCCCTCCAAGCAAAGACAAAGCAGAAGCTTGGCTTGCAACTCTATACTGGAAATGAGGACCCGATTGAACACCTTAACCTTTTTGAGTCCACCATGGCATACCGGATACGAAGAGCGATGTCTTCTCTTCCCCTCCACCCTCTCTGGCGGAGCTCTAAACTGGTATTGCCGTATTCCACATAAGACGGTAGACTCATTTGAGGAATTGAGGAAACTGTTTGTTTCTCAACACATTTTCCAGACCGATCACTTGCACTATGCGGATGACTTGTACACTATTCGCCGAAAGCCAGACGAGTCATTACGTATGTATGTTGGCCGCTTCAGCCATGAGTATTCCCGTTGTGCCGAGGCAGACGATAAGACTGCCCTCAAAGCCTTCACGGCATGCCTACGTGATTGTTTCTTCAAGTACATGATCAGTGCCAACACTTGGAAGACTTACTCTGAGGTGATGGCACATGCTTACAACTATGCCTCCGCTAATGCAATGACATATCAAGGGAAACCCCCCACAACCATCCCTTATCAACAAGTAGGGAGTGAAAGCCAGATCCAACCAAATGAGAAGACCTCGACCTTCCAAACGGCAGCGGTGCCTCCCCTGCCTTACTTAATACTTCGCCAAGTCAACAGACATATCAACCTCAAGGTAAAAGGAAAGATTTTCATCCTCACCAGTCTCATTTTAGTAAAAGGAGTAAGGGATACTATTACGATAACCAAGGGTATCGCCACGATAATGCCCGCCCCCAAGCAGTCAACACAGTGGGCCAAGCACGTGTCAGGACATGTACTACCCCGAGGTATGTGACATACACACCTTTGAACGCCATATGCGTGGCCATTTACCCCAGCATAGCACACCTGATACCGAAGCTAACGCCGAGGCAGTCGGGTTACAAGCCCACGAAGAACACGGGCACGTTTTGCTGTTACCACGAGCATAACGGCCATGACGGCGAGAAGTGTATCACCCATCGTGATCATATTGAAGCTTTGGCGCGTGAAGGAAAAATTGATCGATTCCTTCTTCACCCTTCAAGGGATAACCGTAACTAACGCCAAGTGAATGTGATATATTCCATAAGCGGCGGCACACCCATATCTGAATCTTCCAATATGGCCATGAAAAACAACGAACGAGCTTTAAGGCCTGGCCACCAAGTGTTTCACGTGGAAGACATCAGGGGAGGCAAGTATCAAAAGCTTAACTGGGATCCAATATGTTTCTACCCTGAGGAAGAAAGAGGTATCATCTACCCTCACAATGACTCACTGATCGTGGAGGCTCACATAGCCAACTTTGAAGTACGACGAATCCTGGTAGACACGGGGGCTTCGGTCAATATCATGTTTGCTGAAGCTTTCAGGGCACTTAATGTAGCTGAACACTTGCTCGATCGCTCAATTTCTCCTCTGATAAGCTTCTCCGGTGATATAGTGCAGCCTTTAGGGAGCATACACTTACCTTTCACCATTGGTACAGGCCCTTACACAGCTACCATTACCACTAACTTCCTGGTGATTGATTGCCCAACGGCATACAATGTCATCTTTGGACGCACAAGAATCAATGATCTCAAGGCCATGGTATCCACACATATGTTGATGAAATTTCCAACCCCCTATGGCAATGGTTACATCAGAGGAGATCAACTTAGTGCACGGTCATGTTACAACACTTCGGTCAAGCAACAACACTTGCCTGTGCCCAAGGAAACCTTTTCTATACATGACCAAGTCATAAAGACTAACCTGGACGAAGCCAACTTGGAACTTCAAGGTGGCAACAGTCAACCCGACGATCCTCGAGATAACTCTTTCACCCAGCAAGCACAACCCGCTGAAGATCTGGGGAAGGTTTCTATCTCAAAAGATTATCCAGATCGCATGGTGAAGATTGGCACCACCTTGTCACCACCTATTCGGTTGACATTGATCTCTTTTTTGCAAGAGAACATTGAGGTCTTCGCCTGGTCATACGAGGACATGCCAGGCATCTCGCCCGATATCATCTGTCATCGCTTAAATATTGACCCTAAGACCAAGCCAGTGAGACAGAAGCGAAGATCTTATGACGCTGAATCGTACGAGGCAATGAAGGCAGAACTTGAAAAACTCAAAGACATAGGCTTCGTCCGCGAAGTCAATTATCCAACGTGGGTAACAAATGTTGTCCTTGTTAAGAAGAATCCGACCAAGGAAAGTCTCCTGCTCCAAAAAGTCTTGTGGAGAATGTGTGTCGATTACACCGACCTAAACAAAGGATGCCCAAATGATAGCTTTCATCTTCCTCTCATAGACAGACTTATAGACTCTACCGCAGGGTGTGAACTTCTGAGCTTCATGGATGCTTACTCAGAATACAACCAAATCCTCATGAACCCTCCGGACCAAGAACACACAGCTTTCACTACTAACAGGGGACTATATTGCTATAAAGTCATGCCCTTCAGCCTAAAGAATGCAGGAGCGACTTATCAGAGATTGGTCAATTCAATGTTCGCCGAACATATTGGGAAGAGCATAGAAGTTTACGTTGATGATATGCTAGTCAAGAGCAAACATGCTGACCAACACATCACCAACCTATCTGAAACTTTCACCATTCTGAAGAGGTATCGAATGAGGTTGAACCCTAACAAATGTGTCTTCGGCGTAAACTCTGGCAAATTCTTAGGCTTCATGATAAGCCAACGAGGCATTGAGGCTAATCCCGAGAAGATTAAAGTAATCCTCGACATGAAGGAATCGGTAACTTCAAAAGACATCCAGAGTCTTACTGGCAAAGTGGCAGCCTTAACTAGGTTCATCTCTAAGGCCACAGACAGATGTGCTCATTTCTTCAAAGCACTTAAGGGAAGTAAGAAGTACGTTACATGGACTAATGAATGTGCCGAGGCATTCAAGAACCTCAAAGACTACATGAGTAAAGCCTTTATGCTCTCCAAACCTGAGGTTTGTGACACTCTCATTATCTATCTGTGGGTATCGGTTTCAGTAGTAAGTTCCGTTTTCATTCGAAAGGATTGTAATGTCAAACGGCATGTCTACTACGCTAGCAAGGCCTTACAAGATGCAGAGACACGATACTCAAACATTGAGAAATTGGCTCTAGCATTGGTCATGTCTGCTCGAAAACTTCGCCCTTACTTCCAAGCACACTCCATCATCGTGCTTATCAATCATCCTCTTCGACAGATACTTCAAAGTCCTGACACTTCCGGGCGAATGATCAAATGGGCGATAGCATTGGGTGAGTTTGACATCTCCTACCAACCAAAGCCAGCTGAGAAGGGCCAAGCAGTGGCAGACTTCATCGCCGACTTCACATATTATGTTGACATTGTTTCTACGCCTAAAGAAGTGGTTTCATTACCCTCGGAAGCTAAGAAAATAGAACCAACAGCCCCAACATGGACTCTATATGTTGATGGTTTGTCCAACCAACAAGGTTGTGGAGCAGGCGTCGAACAATGAGGCCGAATATGAAGCCCTCATAACAGGTTTACGTTTGGCCAAACATCTCGGGGTTAAACGAATTGATATCTTCAGTGACTCCCAATTGGTGGTTAACCAGGTCACCAACATCTTTGACTCTAAGGATAGCTTCATGGCAGCATATCTGGCACAAACACAATTGTTGCTCAAGCACTTCCACTACCAGATCACCCAAATTCCTCGAGCGGCAAACAGTCATGCAGATGTTTTGGCTCGCCTCGCCTCAGCGGTGGAAGACAAGATTGGGAGAAAAATTTAGGTCGAATTGTTGGCAGCACCAAGCACCATGGCTGCGGAAGTGTGCAACTTACAACAGGGGGATAATTGGATTACCCAGATTTATAGATTCCTTGCTCATGGCACCCTTCCAAATGACAAAGTCCAAGCTAAGCAGATTCGATACAAGGCTACCTGTTACTTGATCATTAATGACCAACTCTACAAGCGGGGTTTTAACCTATCATACCTAAGATGCCTTATGCTCGCAGAGGCAGAAATTGTCCTTCGGGAAATACATGAAGGAGTCTGCAGAGATCATGCTGGATTTCGATCCCTAGCACATAAGGCTTTTTGCCAAGGATATTACTGGCCAACACTCCACCAAGATGCCATCATAATATCTCGCTCATGTGATAAGTGTCAACGCTACGCAGTTATTCCTCACTCCCCTTCCGAGCCGCTCACTCCTATGATCAGCCCTTGGCCTTTCGCCCAATGGGGACTTGATTTGATCGGCCCAATGCCTGCAGGGAAAGGTAAGGTCCGCTATGCAATCGTTGCAGTTAACTACTTCACAAAGTGGGCTGAAGTAGAACCCTTGGCAACCATTATTGAGACAAAAATAGAAGACTTCGTATGGAAGAACATCATTTGCAGATTCAGCATTCCCAATGCGATAGTCACTGACAACGGGCGACGGTTCGACAATAATAAGTTCATGATGTTCTGCTCTAAGTTCAACATCAACTTATGTTTTGCCTCCCCAGCTCATCCCCAGTCTAATGGACAAGTTGAAGCCATCAACAAAATAATCAAGCGAACTTTGAAAACCAGCTTGGACAAGGCTAAAGGTTGTTGGCCAGAATTTATACCCCAAGTTCTTTGGTCATACCGTACTTCGTACCGGACATCAACAGGAGAAACCCCATTCTCACTTGCCTTTGGTACAGAGGCAGTTGTCCCAGTTAAGCTTGAGCAAGCAACGTTCCGAGTTCAGAACTACGTGCAAAGTGAAATTGACAAACAACTTACCCTTAACTTAGATCTAGTCGAGGAACACAGAAACCAAGCTCACTTGAGGAATGTCACCTACAAGCAGCGCATCTCCAACTACTATGACTCAAGGGTCAAACCTCGTTCTTTCAAAGTAAGGGACTGGGTATTGAAGAAAATATTACTCTGCGACAGAGTCCTGAGTGAATGAACACTTAGTCCAAACTGGGATGGACCATTTGAAGTTATTAGCATCAGTCGCCCTGGCTCCTACAAGCTTAGAAGCTCCGATGGCAAGACCTTTGGCCATCCATGGAACGCTGATCACTTGAAGTACTATTACAAGTAAACTCACATTGTACAAGTGTTAAGCTTCAGCCGTTCGGCATCCTATGTAACAAAGACTATTTGGCATGAATTCAATAAAGAGGTGATTTAGATAACTCGGTCCTAATCCTCTTACATTCCTAGCAATGAAACACTCGGGTTCAAAGCTTCAACATGAATGCTTCCAACATGAAACAAAGTCTAAGTATATGTCAACAAGACTATACAAATAAACGAACAGCTTCACAGTATATCCGTTCAATCATACATTCCAACACATTCATACATAAGCCAACTGTGCTTCGAAAGGGTTCAACATGCTTTGTGTCATTTGACATTTGCTACAATGTGCCTCGACACTTTGCCCTTATTCTCACCAACTAGGTGATGAAATGTGAAGAATGACCTCATCTTCATGCCACCAACCAGGTGATGAAATGTACAACCCGTACTTTAATATCATTTGGTAACTTGCCACTCATGCCACCAACCAGGTGAAGAAGGAACCCATCTTCATACCACCAACCAGGTGATGAAATGTACAACCCGTACTCTCCTTCATGCCACCAACCAGGTGATGAAATGTACAACCCGTACTCTAATATCATTTGGCAACTTGCCATTCATGCCACAAACTAGGTGAAGAAGAAACTCATCCTCATGCCACCAACCAGGTGATGAAATGTGATGAAAGAACTCACCTTCGTACCACCAACCAAGTGATGAAAGCAACTCACCATTCATTCCACCTACCAGAAGACGAGTGGTACAACTTGTACATGTGAACTCTTAGCATTCACAAATAATCAAAAACCCTCAAGCTTGACAACTCAACTAGGGGAGCACTTATGCCCAACAAGAGTTATAGTCACCAACAAAGTCTTATTGCAAGCCAACAACAACTTCAGTGCATGGCATACGAAGATCAAGCTATGCAGCCCTCTTAAATCTGTTTCAGACATTTCTCATCTGTAACAATGCAAACACAACAACTCGTAGAAAGCTTCACACACTATTGATCAAGACAGTGTGAAGCAAAACCAATTTATGGTGCCAACAAGAGCTTCATCAAAGAAGTTCAACCACAATTCTCAAAAGCTTCATACGCTCTTGATCGAGACAGTGTGAAGCAAAACCAATTTATGGTGCCAACAAGAGCTTCATCAATGGAGGGCAACCACAATTCTCAAAAGCTTCACACACTCTTGATCAAAACAGTGTGAAGCAAAACCAATTTATGGTGCCAACAAAAGCTTCATCAAAGGAGTTCAACCACAATTCTCAAAAGCTTCACACACTTTTGATCAAGACAGTGTGAAGCAAAACCAATTTATGGTGCCAACAAGAGCTTCATCAAAGAAGTTCAACCACAATTCTCAAAAGCTTCATACACTCTTGATCAAGACAGTGTGAAGCAAAACCAATTTATGGTGCCAACAAGAGCTTCATCAATGGAGGGCAACCACAATTCTCAAAAGCTTCACACACTCTTGATCAAAACAGTGTGAAGCAAAACCAATTTATGGTGCCAACAAAAGCTTTATCAAAGGAGTTCAACCACAATTCTCAAAAGCTTCACACACTCTTGATCAAGACAGTGTGAAGCAAAACCAATTTATGGTAGCAACAAGAGCTTCATCAATGGAGGGCAACCACAATTCTCAAAAGCTTCACACACTCTTGATCAAGACAGTATGAAGCAAAACCAATTTATGGTGCCAACAGGAGCTTCATCAAAGAAGTTCAACCACAATCTTCAAAAGCTTCACACATTCTTGATCAAGACAGTGTGAAGCAAAACCAATTTATGGTACCAACAAGAGCTTCATGAATGAAGGGCAACTACAACTCGTAAAAAGCTTCACACACTCTTGATCAAGATTATTCGAAGCAAATTCAATTTATATGGTTCATCCAAACCTTCGACTACTACAAAGTGTGGCTTGCATCACAATCTCTTGCTCAACAGTGTGGAAGCAAAATTTGTATATGTTGTCTCTCCCATATTTTCAAATTTCTAGTTTCCAAAAAAAAAAAAAAAAAAAAAATGGGAAATTCAACAAAGCTTCATCAATGGAGGACAACTACAAATTCTCAAAAGCTTCACACTATCTTGATCAAGATAGTGTGAAGCAAAATCAATTCATGGTACCCAACAAAAGCTTCAACTCTTCACCTACAAAGCTTCAACTCCAAAGATTCACCTACAAAGCTTCAACACAAAAGCTTTACCTACAAAGCTTTAACTCCAAAGGTTAACATACAAAGCTTCAACACAAAAGTTTCATCTACAAAGCTTCAATACAAAAGCTTCACCCACAATAGCTTCACCTATACAAGCTTCACCCACAAAAGCTTCACTCACCACAAAAGCTTCACCCACAAAAGCTTCACTCACTATAAAAGCTTCACCTATAAAAGCTTCACCCACAAAAGCTTTACCCATAAAAGCTTCACCCACAAAAGCTTCACCCACCACAAAAGCTTCACCCACAAAAGCTTCACCCACCACAAAAGCTTCACCAACGAAAGCTTCACTCACCACAAAAGTTTCACCTACAAAAGCTTCACCCACCACAAAAGCTTCACCTACAAAAGCTTCACCCACAAAAGCTTCACCCACCACAAAAGCTTCACCTACAAAAGCTTCACCCACAAAACCTTCACCCACAAAAGCTTCACCCACCACAAAAGCTTCACCCACAAAGCTTCACCCACAAAGCTTCACCTACAAAAGCTTCACACTATCTTGATCAAGATAGTATGAAGCAAAATCAATTCATGGTACCCAACAAAACTTCACCTACAAGGCTTCAACACCAAAGTTTCACCTACAAAGCTTAATATATATTCGAAAATTCAAAAATTCAGAAATTCGGAAATTAGAAAAAAAAAATATTCGAAAAAAAAAAATTGCCTAGGCCTCCTCATCTTTGGGCCTAACAACTTTCATAACAAATATATATGAAGGAGGAGTTTTGGGTTACCACTTAGAAAGGAAATGCCTCATTCGTCAACTCCCTCGACCGGAAACTTGGGGGACTCCTACCATATGGTGCTGCACCTTGATACTCGGAAGTTTCACGAGCACTCAGTGACTTGGATTTTTCAAGTCTCCAACCGAGAAGTTTTCCTCACTCGGGAAATTAAGGGAGCACTACCTCAACATACATGCTTCACTCTCAAAGCTTCAACATACAAGCTTCAACAAAAGAAAAATTTCAAAGAATTTAGTGAAGAAAACCTTGGTGTATTTAACACAATACGTTGAAATGAAGCAAAACTTGTTTATTGATATCTCCGATAAGTTACAAATATGTACATATACATGAATCAAAATAAACAAACAAGAGGGAGCCTTCACAAAGGTTGTTCAGGAGAAGTCTCAGCAGTCGGCAGAGCCCCAGAAAGAGGATGCACCGGAGGGTGATTATTCGGAGCCTCAGTACTAGGCAGAACCCCAGAAGGAGGAGGCACCAAAGGTTGATCATTTGGAGCTTCATTACGCGGTACAGCCCCAGAAGACGAAGGCAATAAATGCCTTTGGAACAAACCCACAAACCTCTGATGATCAAGTAAAATCTGACCATCAGATTCCTGCAGCTGGTCGAGCTTCATCGTCATGTTTGTAGCATAGTCATGTGCGAGCCTGTGCAACTGTTTATTCTCATGCTTGAGCCCTATGATATCCTGTTTGAGACTTATCACTTCAGCAGCCAATGATTCAACTTGGCGGGTTCGAGCAAATAGGCGTTGGGCCATATTAGACACATAACCTGCACACTGAACACTGAGAGCCAGAGAATCCTTAACAGCCAACTCATCAGACCGTTTGGAAAGTAGTCTGTTATCTTTGAGAGTGAGAAGGTTCCTGGCCACCACCGCAGCGATCATATCATTCTTCATCATAAAGTCCCCAACGGTAAGAGGACCAGTAGGGGATAAGAAGGATGTGTGCCATATGGTTTCTTGAGAATGCATGGCTGCCTCTTCACCAAAGTTCAAGTTAAAACGACGGTCAGATGGGCCAGACATTCTCATAAATAATGAAGGAGAAATGAGGTGCAATAAATCTCTGAAGTACAAAAATAAGGGGAAAATTCCTGCAAGCAATAACTCTCTGAATGTACTTTTTGCACACAATTGGTGCCCCTATAAAAGAAAGGGCAACAGGGCCGTTGGTTCAAAAATCGAAGAGGCACCACTCTCCGGATTTCGAGAAGCAGATTTTCCTGAGTAAAATATGTCGACAATCTCCACACGCAACATCAGCTCCTTGGGTACCACATATAACTTTGCCAAAGATCTCTGTCAAAGTTTAGACACATAAATTTTGAAGGTCCAGCTACCCTACCATTACCCATAAGGCTAAAGGAACAACACCACTGCTAGATAACTGGAAAGTCCATGTGTGTGTCAACCTCCGTGCTCCGTGGCAAGGCAGACTGGCAAAAATGCCCAAACTTTACTCACATCGAGAAAACACTCCCAACAGGATTACTTGCTCAAAAATCAAAGAGGCACCGTTCCCCGAATCTCGAGAGCCAAACTCCCACCAGGATTGCTTTATCAAAAATCGAAGAGGCACAACTCTCCGAATCTCGAGAGCCAGACTCCCAACAGGATTACTTTCTCAAAAATCGAAGAGGCACCGCTCTCTGAATCTCGAAAGCCAGACTCCCAACATGATTGCTTTCTCAAAAATCGAAGAGGCACCGTTATCCGAATCTCGAAAGCCAGGTCCCCGACAGGATTGCTTGTTCGAAAATCGAAGAGGCACCGCTCTCTTAACTTCGAGAGCTAGATTTCCTTGGATAAAGCTTATCTGTAATCTTCACACGCAACATCAGCTTTCCAGATACTACAGACCACTTTTTCGAAGTGCTCTGACAAAGTTAAAACACGTGAATCTTGCAGCTCCCACCACATTGCTATGACCGAGAAGGGTAAAGGAACAGCGTTACTACTCGATGTTGGGACAATTCCTATATATGTCGACCTCTATCCTCCACAGCCAGGCATACGTGCAAATAAAAAAAATGCTCAACTTTTATTCACATCCGAGAGGGCGCTCCTTGTAGAGTCTCTCGAAATACTCAGCTTATTTCCCCCCCCCCCCGATAATACTTATGCAAACGAGCCACACCAGAGCAAGAGTATCTCATATCATCAGGGTTAAAAGCAAAAGTATCCCATATCATGCTTTTTCCCTGTCTTTTCCTTTGCCCTTACTCTTACCTGCAGGACAAGGAGAAAAAACGCAATCAGTCAGAACCTGAAATCAAACTTCCGATCTGGAACTGATTTCCCAGAATCTTTGCATGGTTGTTTGCCTAACATTGCTCTCGAGTACTCATCATCAACTGTTGTCAAGGTCACGAAGTCATTTGGCAAATACCTCAGAACAGTTGATACGATATTGACGTTTTACACTGAAGCTGCCACGCATGGATGAGTCGCTGAGAAGTAGTGCTCTGAAGGACCATTTAAATGCAAAGGTTGCATTCCACTCCTGCATCGGGGACAAATGCTGTAAGAGTTTGAAGCAGAATGATCAATGATGAGTTGGAACAGATCACTACAACACGATGCCCTTCCTGCAGAACCACACAACCCAGACAAAGGAGTCTAAATCAAATCCAAACCCAGCATCGCTGCCCTATCCGAAGAACTTGAGAAGTTTCAACAAACTTTCGCTGACACCATCGCCAATGAGCAAAGCTTCGCCATACCACACCCACTACTTTGTCGACAGCAAAAGTATCCCATATCATTAGGGTCGAACGTACTCTAGATTTGATGGACTTGTTTTGACCCTCAAATTCTTGAGTCGGCCTTATACTCTGGAGGAAACCAGAAAACCCTCTAACCCAGTTCAAGAATAAGCATGTGGAAAGTTACTTCTTCAAAAGCAAAAGTATCTCATATCATCTCTTCTCCATTTTCTTTTCCTTATCCTTGTTGCTGTTTACGACACAAGGAGAAAGAGAACAATCAACCGGA
The DNA here is from genome assembly GCA_035220775.1 of Malus fusca. Taxonomy (NCBI): domain Eukaryota; kingdom Viridiplantae; phylum Streptophyta; class Magnoliopsida; order Rosales; family Rosaceae; genus Malus; species Malus fusca. Next base: position 6,688,400 of record CM069075.1, read on the forward strand.
AGCCGAAGTCGAACCTCTGATCCAGGTTGCTTGCTTGGAAGTCTGATTGCTTACCTTGTCTGTTACCTCATTCGGTAAATCTCCTAGCTCAGCGACTTGGGGGACTCCTACTATAGGGTTTATATCGCACTTGACCAAGCCCGAAACTACAAGTAAGCTTCAAGTGAAATTGATACATTACCTTGTGCATCTTCATCGGTTAAAGATACCACTGATAAGCTCATATTTATATATATTTTACATCAAATTCTCTCGTCTTTTCTTAGTTAGTTTCTCATATTTTTGTGCTATTTACTTTGTTTTTGTGTTTTATCAAATTTATCTAGCTAAGAAAATAAAAATAGCATAAGTGTGATTTTAAGTAATAAATTCGTCTAAACTGCCTGTGTAGATCAGCTGACTTTGGGAGCAAATTGCGAACAGCTCAGAATGAATTAGAGAATGAGCCTTATATGCTTGGAAAGCTACAGATGTCTATTTTCTAGAACATTTCGCGGATTGTTAATATCATTTTTCTAGAAGAAGTTATGGGCATTTGAGTAAGGGAAGGTCTAGCTGACGACAACTTGCAGATTGGAATTGAACAAAAGAAAAGAAATAAAACAAGGGGAGTGAATGGACAGCAGAAAAGCAAAGAAATTGGACCACTATGAAGTGGATTTCTTGTTGGTCTCCCACTTATAGCTTTGAGTGGCTTTGGCATGATTATTTCTAGGTGGAAAGAGCACAAAAACAGCACACACACATGCAAAATGGAGCTGGCAGCTTCACATCCTTCCATTGCCGTGAGTGCCTTGTCCATTACCTTGCATTGCTTGACATTTTCAACCTCTATATAAACACCATTCAGCCTTCAAGAAAAAGGAGAGCCATTCATACACATTTCCATTAGTTCCAAGGCTTGCAAAGAAGGAGGAGTGCTTGGAGTTGTGCTAGCCATTCCATTGGAGTTGTTGGAGCATTCTAGGTGTATTCTACTTTGTTTCTCTATGTTTAATATCAATTGTTTTTGTTTAATTGCAAGTATGAGGAACTAAACCCTTATTTTGGCTAGAGGTTAATTCAAAGCCATGTATATATTTGTAATTTGAATTGATTACCTTCAGTTGTGATTTCTGTGTTGTGATTTAATTTGCTTAACTGCTTGATTGATAACTTATTTTTGTATGTCGATTAAGGATGCATACTTAATTTACATGCATGAATTTGATGCTAGAATATAAGTGAATTTCACCTAATCGTTATGAACTTATATTCACAAGTAGTGAAGGTCGCTTATAAACGATCGCGTTAGGTAAATTCTTGGCATAAGTTTCATGCAATTCATAGTAACAAGTGCCTCGTCAATGCTTATGATTTTCATAAAACTTAATGATTCTTGCTTGTATCTCTATTATGCAATTCATGTAGGGAACTTGTAGGGAATGTTTTGGGTTGTCGTATGCAATCATCCAACCTAATAAAAGTAGGAAAATCTGAAGGTTAATTTAAGCGGACCTAATTAACTTGGGGCGTTGAGAATTTACAATTTATTGAAAGAACAACTGAAAATCAATTTAGGTTGCATATATGTCATGTGTGGAGAAGAACCCTCTAGCCAGTCCGTCATTTATCATTTTACCTTAATTTCATGTTTTTGTCAATTTTGTAATTTATTTAAGTTAATTTACTTCTCGTCAAAATCAATCCCCCGTTTATTTTAAAGTATTATATTTGTTAGAAATCATTTTAGTTTGTATTTTCTTAAGTCTTGAGTTATTTTGAGTCTTTTGATTTGTGTTAGATTATTTGTTAGTTTTATTTTGAGTTATTCTAGTTAAGTGTTTTGAGTCTAGTTTAGTGTTTTAAATTTTGTTTTTACGTTTTTAATTTAATTTTACTTGGGTTAGCATCCCTAGTTAATCCCCGGCCTAGAACGATCCCTACTTATCCATATACTACAACTGTCACAAATAGGGTTTAAATTTGTGCGTTAATTTATTTTCGCATCAACCACCCCTGGATGGAGGAAAAGTACTTCCAGAGAAGATGCCACATCTACATGTGAGACAGATAAGGCAAGTGAAAATGATACCACACTTCAGTACTTAGAAGTTTCGTGATTGCTCAATGGCTCGGATCTTGCAAGTCCCCAACTGAGGAGCTTTCCTCACTCAGGAACATAGGGGAGCACTGTTTGTACTATACTTGATCAATCCCGAACTACTGAGCACTAGTCAACGTTATACTGTCAAGGACCCAGAAGAGTTTCCCTCCAACCAAGAGGCCAATCATAGCGCGACACGTGTCGACATCAGAAGCCAATCATAGCGCGACACGTGTCAACATCAGAAGCCAATCACAACACGACACGTGTCGATGTTAGAATGAAACTAGAAACTCTCTTCTATAAATAGAGATCATTCTCTCACAATATTTCCTAATGTCATTTGTACTAAATCATTCACTAGTACTCACTAAATGAGAGCTTGAACATATGTACTTATGTAAACCCTTCACAATTAATGAGAACTCCTCTACTCCGTGGACGTAGCCAATCTGGGTGAACCACGTACATCTTATGTTTGCTTTCCTGTCACTATCCATTTACATACTTATCCACACTAGTGACCGGAGCAATCTAGCGAAGGTCACAAACTTAACATTTTTTGTTGTACCAAAGTCCTCACTGATTTTGTGCATCAACATAGTGGGTTTGAGTTTCTTCGGGAACTCAAGTGTGAGAGCTTTGTTAGTACGAAAGTATGTCAACGGTTCAAAGTATAAAAATAAATTATTGAATCGTTAATGTCCAAAAGTGATATTCAGGTTAATAAGTTTGGATTCATTATCAGATTAATTGACTGCATGTCACTTTTAATTAATTCAATAAATCGGGCCATACGGGGTCGATTGTAGAAGCAAAATAATACTAAAATAATAGCATTGGGTCGAAAATACCATAGCCCAAAAAATACGGTTGGGTGCCGTTAGCAAAAGGGCTTGGAGGTGGGCTGCAGGCCATGGGCCGGGTTGGAAACAAAAAACCTAGCAGCAGGGATGCTGGTTTTGGCCTAAAAAAGGTGCTGGAGACTTGGGCCCAGCACAGGGTTGGCTTAAGTGTGGCGCGGGAAACCCCAGCTAAGCTGGGTTCGGTTTGGGCCGTTGAGGTGAGCCGAGCCGCATGGGCTGGCTGTTTGTTATGCTGGCCGGGGCTAAGATAAAGCTAAGCAAGACAGCTTGTTGGCGTGGGTCGAGACCAAGAACCGGGGCTGCAGGCTCGTGTCTGGGAACAAGCCAAGCATGCTTATGGCATGCAGGTTTGGGCTCGGGTGGACCAAGGCTTTCAGGCCCGTGTGACAGGAACCCAAGCTGAGGCTTGGTTATGTTTGAGAATGAGCAGCAAGCCCAGAGGGCTGCGCATGTGGTCCAGAAAGTCGGGGCGACCCCATCCCACGGTGGTGCCGCAATAAATCACCCAATTTTGTTTTTTTTTTTTTCGAATCTAGGTTGAAACTAATTGCTTTTAATTTATGAATATACTTTGACTCACATATTCCACATAACAAATATAATTGCGTAATGCATGAAACAAATATATAAACATATACAATATATATATCGTAAGGAAAATATAAACATAGAGGGGTTCATGCATCATAGGGAATGTTTTCATGCTTCGTGAACGTTTCAAATATCTTTTTTTATTTTAAGCGTATCTTGTCTGTGAGTCTTTCAAGATAATTGTATCAAAATTCCAGATTTTTCTACCAAGCCATTTGACTGTGGCGAAGAAAAGAAAGCCCAGCGCTCGGCTTTCCTATATTGACATTTTTGGACGTTTTGGGTATTTTGGAGGTCAAGATGGAATATTTTAAGGAAGGTTCCTTCTAAGGATTTTTTGGGAACGTCTTCAGCTTTCAAAAGAGACATTTTAGAACCACATTGGAGTTGATTTGGTGAATCAAAAGTCTTAATTTTTTTTTTTCTGAAGTCTAAATTTGACTTTAAATAAGAAACCTTTTATTAGCTAAATTATTATTTTATTATGTTTCCTAAGACTTTTTTAGGTGGGATTTTATCTTGCAGTATCATAAGTAAGGCTATTTGGCCATTAGGTTGAAGGCGTACTACTTTAGAGAACTCGGTTAAAGAGCTTTTGTCAATTCAAGTTTATTTACAAAGTGTTTTCTATCCATGTTCTTAATAATATTATGCTTTATGATTGTGTGTAACTAATTTGTTTTGCTAGGGCGAGGCCATGAGTCTTAGCATGAATATGTAGTATTTATTTCATTGCTTGTGATATTATGCATGCATACTTTGAATTATTAATCTACTGTGTTAAACTGTCTTTATGTCTTGATGACTGACCACCATTAAGATGTTTAGATAAGTAATCGGATGCAATTCGGTAGGAATATCACCGGAGAATTAAGTAATGCTTCTTGTGATTAATAATTGTAATTTAACTTAAGATGAATATCACGCTCTTGGGGATTGCATGGTTTTTCAAAGGATTTTCACAAAACTTAACGAGTCTTGCATGTTCATATTAGATCTAAATATTACAGACATATTGCATGTTAGAACTTAGATATACGTTCTTTCTTGAATATCATGAGGAGAATATGCATTAGGAAAACCTAACCTTCAAAGTTGCAAGTGTAATTCATAAGTAATTGGTTAAACTACATACGATTGTTAAGGTTACGGCGGAACCTTAGTGCTTAAATTGATTTTCAAACTATTTTCTTTTGTTTCTTTTACTTTGTCAATTTAATTAATTGTTTTTATTTAAATTCGTTTTTAACATTTTAAGTTACAAAATCAACATTTCCCAACCTTTGTTTTAAGTATTTAATTAAGAATTGGCTTAATGCAAATTGTTCATTCAATCCTTGTGGAGAATGATCTTGCTAGAGTCGACTATACTACAATTACCTTGTTCTCTTGCAAGTATTTTTAAGTATTTTTATTCCTACTTTTGCAGGTAGTAAAAATCTTATTACAAACCTATGGCTCGAGACATCCATTGTCAATATAATTGTGTTGACCTTCAAAATTACAATGGCACGCAAGCCAAGTCACTATTGAGCTAACTATGTTCTTCTTGTGAATGCAGGCATGCTAACTCGCGACCGAGGTTGGTCGGGCGAGTAAGGTAGATGTGGTGGTAGTGTCAAACGTGTTGTTGACAGAGTACTCAATGACTACAACCGAGGAATGACGTCTCTCAGCCCAGGGTTCTAAAACCTAAAGACAAGATTACTTAATTCATTACGAAGTTCAGGATCTTCTGCATTGGGTTTGGCAGCTTCAACTATATTTGTGAGAATATAAGTGCACCTAGTCAGTTTCAAGCTAAATGGGCAAAGATACTCACAGGAAATGAGTGTCCTTATGGTGAATATGGTTCGGCCGTATGATGCTGAACTCTGAAATATACTTGCGAGTAACCAATCATATAACACTTCACTTCAATGGGGAAACTAATGAAGTGACCTTTTTCAGCGAAAGAATCGAAGACTTGTCGCCAGCTGAGACTTAGATAGGTAACCAATAGAACTAGAAGTAATGATGTTTTACCAAACTGAAGATACTCTTAGGCCGACTAGTTCTACGGCTCTAGTGATGTTCACCCAAATTGAATATGTTGCTACTTTGCCAACCCAGTGATGGTTAACCGAACTGAATATGTGATGATGGATGGGTTAGGATAATTAGTATTTTTCTCATAGCTATGGAAAAAGCTTCACATAGAGTGTTAAGAGTTATTTGTTGAGTTGAAGACGTTGTAGAACCACTTCTATTTATAGGGAGAGTTCGTTATAACCAAGCTTGCTGAGGTAAAGTCCTAATAGAACTATGCCTTTTCAGCACCCACCTGGATGTTCATGACGTTATCTCTTCAATCCCCTCTTTAACCGAAACTCATTATGCACTTAATTCATTATTTATAACCATAGATTTTGATTCCTAAATAATTCAAATCTTATCTAAACCCATCCTAATCCTTAGCAATTTTAATTCAACCAGGACTCGACCGGACCACGTCTAAGTCTGACTTAGTAATCCTACTTCCACTAGAACTCGGTCGAATCATGCTTTTTTGAGCAAAGAAAGCCAAATGGCCTGAAGGATCACCTTTAGGCCGAGCGTCATGACCTTGTAACTTGAATTACCTCTCCTCGGCCTAAATCCAATATTTCAGACTCAAACAAATTGATTTCTTTTAGTTTCGAACCTTAATTACTTAGGAGTACTAGATATACCTTTCATACATTATTTAACTCTCTCCTAGACTGTCTTTGCATGCTTGTGTGAGAAGATAGGGTACATGGTCCAGCTAGGACTCCTCAAGTTGTTGGAGAAAATAAATCCCAATTGACAATTATATAAGAGATCAGATCGCCACTATCATGTGATCACCCAAAGTCTCAAATTCAAGTTCCAGATATTTAGACTAGTGTCTAGTAGTCTATAATTGCCGACTGTTAATTAGTTCTTGCTTAGAGATAGCATCCCCATTTGCTCGATCTGTATGAAATTTAAGACATTCTTTATTATGTGGCACAGCCTAGCTCGTTAAGCAATAACAAGCCTTAAGTAAACAATAGCTAAGTTTATCTTAAGTAGTCTGCATCATTAATTAAATAATTGTCTTGCAATGTTGGCATCACATGGTGGAACCAATCCATACCATCATGAGTATCGTAGAACGTTAAAAATGATGAAGATAAAATTCCCTCCTCCCTCAGGTATGTAATTGGATAGTACTCACTTTGGACGTCATTCATCATATTGTCCGGCTGAAATGGTTCGGTCCAAAAATCTCCACTCGATTTGTCTAATATTGTTTCTGATGAAGCTAGAGTACCATCTTCAGCAGAGAAATAACTCACGATAGGTTGATCATGTCCATGATTGTTGGAGCTCAAGGAGGAGTGGCCACTGGAAAATGTTTCGGGGGACAACGGAGAGCTCTCCAAAATTTGTTGACCATTATTATCATGTTTAGGAGCACTTTGAACTTCTAATTCTGTATTTTGGCTAGTTACTGATGGGGCATCACTTGATTGCTCTGTCGTTTGAGATAGTGCTGTTGAATTTTGCTTTGTGAGCTTCTTAAAATAGGTATGCCAATGATTTTTAATATCATTGTCTGTTCTTCCTGGTAATTTAGCAGCAATCATTGACCATCTACATATTGAGGAAATTACATATAATTAGTTACTTTGAATATATAATTAACTCATGAACTAAAGAAGAAATCATACTTATTCCCGAATTCTTCATGTAATTTGATGATTAAATTGTTTTCTTCTTGAGAGTAGTTTCCCTGTTTTACACCCGGTTGAAGATAGTTCGTCCATCTTAGTCTGCAACTTTTACCACACCTTGCTAAACCTGCAGTGAGATTATATGCAAAACAAACCAGTATATTTGATCACTACGTCACTCCTTGAATTGTCTGATATATCATGCATGCTTATTGCTTGAAGGTTCCTTAACTATATATGTGATCCAAACCAAAAGCTAAATGATGATGAGTTTTGGAAATTATGGTCAAATTAGTCACACATACTCTCAGAGTTGAATGGGATGAAAAAAAAATTCATAAATTAGCCCAGAACGTTGTAGTCTTGTAGATAACCTATGTTATATGAGATTAAGCTTAAGAAAATTCTTTGAAGACACAATTAAGATGTTATTTTATGTACTTACCAGCAAGTTTGGGAAGTGCACGCCAGTTCTTGTGACCGTGCTTATCAATATAAGCTTTTAACATATTGTCTTCTTCAGGACTCCATGCTCCTTTCTTTTGCCCATTTTTGTCATAGAAGGGCGCTCTCACCATCTCGTAGACTCCCCGCTTTCCCTCTCTGTTTTTTTATTTTTTTATTTTATCAAAATAACACTCGAGCAGTATTTTCCCACCCACACACACACATATATATATGATTAGAGTGAACATGCGATGACTGTAAAGTATCACGTGAAACGGGAAGAAGAGGTAAATTCAATAGCTATAGGAAAAGAGCATTAATCTTTTTATCATTTATGAAACGTGTGCTAATTTGACCAGAGATTATAAGTGCTTTTCTTAGTGATTTATTTATGAACTTTTTTATCGGCCGCCACAAGGTGATTCCTTGGCAACATGATGGTATTTTAACAATTAAGCTTAAATTCACAATGAACTTTGTAGGCTAATGGTATACTTCATTTGCACGCAAACAATTCACCGCACCTATAATCAAGGTTCTAAAAGACGCTAGACACTAGTTGGGCAGCGAGCTGGGGCCTAGCAGCTAGGCGAACTAGGCAGATTTAAGTAAATGTATTATATTTCGTGTAGATAAATGTCTGTTTATACTTAAAATATATATAATTTCATTATAAACTACAAAATAGAATGACATATATATTAGGAAGTATTGAAACATAATGAAAACATGGGGAACATGCATATAATGTATATTCTGTCTAAGTGAGTCGAAACCTAGGCGGGTTTGGACGGGCTAGGAGGGTGCCTAAGCTGTCTAGGCGGGCGCCTCAGCAGGTCTAGGCACCATTTCTTAATTTTCAAACGCTTAGACATTAATTGGGGCGGTGACCAACCGCCTAGCCTAGGCAGGGCCTAGGAGGCGCTAGGCGGAGATTTTTAAAACAGTGCCTATAATTATTATTGTGTGCTAACTATACTTCACACTCTAGAAGTTTGAAGTTATTTAAAAAAAAATGGCCACGAGATTATAATTTTCAAACATTACGTACATAAGTTTTGAAATTGTATAAATTGTAAAATGTACACTTTTTGACTCTTTAAATATTTAATCCTCCATTAAATTGATGATTTTTATTTGTCAATGTGGCTTACACATTAGTGCCCATATAAGGCCCCTATGCTCACCATGTCATTAATTTAATGAAGGATCAAACAATCAATCCCACAAAAAGCATGAATTAATAGAATTTAATACCTTACAGCGTAAAATGAGAGAATTAAAAATTCATGACCCATTTTGGAAATCAACTAAAACCTCAAAAGCTTAAAATTTAGCAACCGTATCATTTTTGTCTTTGACCACAAATATTATACATATAATTAAATAGGTGAACCAATATCCTAGTGAATAACGTGTTGGGTTTCTACCTATGTGTCCTAGGTTCAAAACTCTCAAGAACAACAACAACAAAGCCTTATCGCACTAAGTGGGGTCGACGATATGAATCATTGAACGTCATTGCGCTCGGTTTTGTATCAAGTCTTCCGTGATGTCCAAGTACTCCAAGCCTTTTCTTAGAGTATTTTTCCAAGTTTTTCTAGGTCTTCCTCTACCCCTTTGGCCTTGAGCCTCTGTCTTGTAATCGCATATTCTAACCGAAGCGTCTGTAGGTCTTCGTTTCACATGTCCAAACCACTTACCGATTTTCTCTTATCTTATCTTCATTTTCGGGTACTCCTACTTTACCTCGGATATCCTCGTTCCTATCCTTTGTTGTGTACCTATATATCAAAAGAAGAATTCTTATCTCCGCTACATTCATTTTGTTACGTGTTGATGCTTGATCGCCCAACATTTTGTGCCATAAAGTATTGTTGGCCTTATTGGCGTCTTATGAAATTTTCCCTTGAGTTCTAGTGGCATACAAAAGTCGCACAACACACTTGATGCACTTTTCCACTTCACCCATCCAGCTTGTATTCTATGGTTGAGGTTGTGGAAATATCTCACATCGGCCATATCTCTGTGAAAATAAGAGTTTATATATTATATCCCCACTCTAACTAATACCAAGGCATTTTGTTATAATACCTCACACCTGTTAGGATTGTGTTGGTGGTAATTAACAAGTTGTGGACAACATCGGTGTTGTTAGAAGTGGACATTTAGCCCATTCTTTGATAATTCTACATGGTATCAGAGCCAAGAAAAGCGAGCCCGTACTGCCACATGATGGGTGGGTCCCCTTAGCCTCGCTCGAGGATGGTCGGTCCATTGGCCTCGCGTGTTGGGTGAGTCCCCTTGGCCTCGTGTGTTGGGTGAGTCCCATTGGCTCCACGTGGTTGTCGATGTGTGGATCTCCCACGTGTGACCCACTAATTTATCTTATATCAGTTGTATCTCTGTGAAAAGAATAGTTTAATATTATAACCTCACTCTAACTAATACCGAGGTCTTTTTGTGATAAAACCTCACACCTGTCAGGATTGTGCAAGTGGTAATTAACAAATTGAGGACAACATTGGTGTTGTTGGAAATGGAGATTTAGCTCGTTTCTCTAATAATTATATAGAGGTCTCTATCCAATTCTTTGTTCTTTTGCAAGATAGATCCAAGATAGTGAGAGCGCTCGTTCTTTGTACTTCATGATCTTCAATCCTCACCCCCTAACTCATTTGAACCTCCGTTCCAACTCAACTTGCACTCCATATATTATATCTTTAACCTACTGAGGTGAAGATCTTTAGATTTCAACACTTCCCGCCAAAAGTTAAGCTTCACATTTACTCCCTCCTAGGTTTCATCTATCAACCTTATATCGAGCATACACCAAGGAATATATGTTAGACCAAGTCAGTGCTTGATTCTTGTTCCCTCGACTTCAGGAGGTTGTGATCAACCTAAACTCTTATCTATAAAGAGTTAGCTTAGGTTACAACTCCTTTAAATGTTTGTTGTTTCTGTGATATGTTTCCTTTGTATATTATGTTGTAATTTTTGAATTTTGAATAGCCTTGTAAATAGGGATTTCATTCCCTGATGTAATCTGAAGTGGAATATAAATACATGTAGCCTCTCATTGAAAAGACATGCAATTGAAGTGAACTCTTGTGTATTCTTAAGTCTTACATAGAATACGAGCCTTAGCAGTCTAACGACACAGATCCTAAATTTTTTTTCCAATGGCTGATAACTCGAACGATGCTGCAACCCTAACCAATTCCATTCCCAACCCAGCAATCCCTGCCATGAACCTATTTTCATCCATGACTACAGTTGTCAACATAAAACTGGATCGAACCAACTATCTTCTGTGGTTGGCTCAGATCTTACCAATCCTCAAGAGTCGTGACCTAATGGGTTATGTCAATGGGTCCATCGCATGCCCTCCCAAACAGCTCCCTGGTGCCGCTGCCATCAACCTCATATACACAACCTGGGTGTAGCATGATCAAATGATACTAAGTTGGATCAATGGCTCCCTCATGCCATCTGTGATGTTTGTCGTGGTAAGCAAGAAATCCCCTCATAATACTTGGGAGGCTCTCAAGCAACGGTATGCTTCTTCATCCCTAAATCACATTTTGTTTCTTCGAAATGAACTAATGCAAACTAAGAAATGAGATATGTCTATTACTAATTATCTTGATCGAATGAACTCTATTTCTGACAACCTTGCCTTAGCTAGTCAACTAGTGAATGATGATGAGCTTGTCCATTTCATCTTGAACAATATGGGCCCTGCCTATGAAATGATTGTAAGTGCTGCACATACATGTGACACTCCAATCATGTACTCTACACTTGACAACGGACATTAGAATAGCTGAGCAAATTACTCATATTCTGAAGGCTGTTCATGTGAATGCATTTGTGACTGCAAGAGGTCGTGGTGGACGACTTTTTGGTAATGGGCGCAATGTGTCTTTATCCGCACGTGGTGGTGGTGGTGTTGCCAACCAGCGAGGGTTCCTTCCTCGAAACAACAATCAAAGGCCAAACTCTACCTGCAACGGTGAGAAATTTACTTCTACAGGAGAAAGATGACCTGCCAAATATGTGGAAAACAAGGGCATCCTACCCTAGACTGTTACCAAAGAATGAATGTAGCATATGAAAGGCGAATCCAGCAAAACAGCTTACTGTTATGGCCACATCTTCGATCACCCTCAACAAGCAACATAATGGACAGTGGTTATTGGACATGGGTGCTAATGTTCATGTGACTCCAGATATTTAGAATTTGGTCAATCCAAAAGAGTATAACGGTAATGAGAATGTTGGTGGTGTAGGTAATGATATTGGCCTTTCTATACCTCATCTTGGTTCAAATAAAATCCAAACTCAATCTTGCTCATTTGAATTGAAAATAATTCTAAGATGTCTCACTGCCTTAACAAATATTATTTTTGCAAATAGGTTTACCCAAGACAACAACTGTTATTTACTTATCTTTCCACATTTTTTTCTTATTAAGGACCTCAAGACCCGGAAGACATTTTTCCACAGGAGATGTGAGAATGGCTTATACCCATTTTCTGGTGGCGGTGGACAGTTCAATTACCCTATTTCAGTGTGTGTAGGCATTCAAGTCTCGGTGCAGAAATGGTATTCACGTCTTAGTCATCCTACGTCTTCTATAATCAAGTTTTTAATTTCGAATAAACGAGTACCAGTTCATGGTACTTTTGATGTAATGTTTTGTCAATCGTGTCCACTAGGAAAAAGTACTAAAATACCATTTAGTGCTTCAGAGTCTGTTTCCCAATTTCCTTTGCAAATTTTACATTCGGATGTTTGGTGTTCTCCAGTTGTTTCAATTGAAGGTTTTAAATATTATGTCTTGTTTGTGGATGATTATTCTAGATATTCTTGGATTTTTCCCATGAAAATTAAGTCTGAAGTCTTTGAAATATTTGTCAAATTTAAAACTAAAGTGGAAAATATGTTCAATACTTCCATTAAAACTCTTTAGTGTGATGAAGGAGGAGAGTACAAGAGTCATGTTTTTCAACAATTTCTTGCAACACATGAAATTTCTCAAAGGTTTTCGTGTCCAAAACACCCTGAGCAAAATGGTATTGCGGAAAGAAAACATCAACGTATTGTCAAAACTGGTATTGTCATGCTTTCTCATTCCCACATTCCAAACAAATACTGGTTTGATGCTTGTTCAACGACAACTTATTTAATCAATAGACTGCCAACTCTGGTTTTGTCACATAAATCACCATATGATAAATTGTTTGCCAAATCTCCAAGTTATGAGCCGTTGAAGGTATTTGGTTGTAAGTGTTTTCCTTAGCTAGTGCCTTATGCAAAAAATAAACTCCAACCCAATTCAAAACCGTGTGTGTTTTTAGGTTACTCATTGACCCATCAAGGGTACAAAAGTTTGGACTTGTCCACGAGACGAATTTATTTGTCTCACCATGTCCTATTCGATGATGACTCATTTCCATTTAAGGAACTCACATCTTCGCTGGAGAGCGTTGATCACACAAGTAGTGTTACAAATCCTGATCTTTTGTTTACCTTTCTTATATAAATGTCCACTTCATCCACCAACTTGCTGACTCCTGCTCAAACCGTAATGTCCTTGTCTCAACCAAGTACTACCACTCCTGATTCGAATAACCTTCCACAAAATCCCATATTATCCCATCCTACCAATCCGCCAGTCACTATATCTATACCTAACCCTGTCTCCACCAATCCCAATTTAAATGAGCGAGCAGTAGTTAATGAACCAAACATAAATTAGCCTATGCCATCTTCAGATCATGACAATACACAGTTGAGTCAGCCCTATGTGCCACTGCAGTGAATGATAACTCGTTCGCAGTCTGGAATACACAAGCCTAATCCTAAATATACTTTGCATGTTTCTACTGACCTTCCTTCCGTTGATCCATCGTGTTTTAGTCAGGCAGTTAAGCATCAAGCATGGATGGATGCCATGGTTCAAGAGTTTAATGCATTGCAATGTTGTGGTACTTGGAAACTTGTTCCTTATCATCCCTAAATGAATTTGCTGCCAAATAAATGGACTTGTTCCTTACCATCCCCAAATGAATTTGTTGTTAAACAAATGGGTGTTTAAGATAAAAAAAAAAAAGGCAAATGGCTCACTGGAGAGGCACAAGTCCAGGTTGGTTGCCAATGGGTTTCATCAACAGCCTGGAATTAATTACACATAGACCTTTAGTCATGTGGTCAAGCACATCACCATAAGACTTGTCCTCAGTTTAGCAGTTTCAAAAAAATGGCATGTAAGACAACTGGATGTACAAAACGCTTCTTGCATGGATTTCTAAAAGATGACGTATATATGCGACAACCTGCCGGTTTCATTGATAAGCAGCATCCCAATCATGTGTGCAAATTGCAACGAAGCATATATGGCTTGAAACAAGCCCCAAGAGCGTGGTTCCAACGTTTTTAAGAGTTTCTGCTTCAATTAGGGTTTCAAGCTTCCTCTTGTGATTACAGTTTATTTGTTTTCAACCATATGTTCTCAAGATCAGGTTGCTAATCTGTTCACAAAAGGTTTGTCATCGACGCGGTTCAAGCTTCTAGTTGTTCCTCCGCCTGTCAGCTTGCGGGGAGATGTTAGACCAAGTCAGTGTTTGATTCCTGTTCTCGCGACTTCATGAGGTTTTGATCAACCTAAACTCTTATCTACGAAGAGTTAGCTTAGGTTACAACTCCTTTAAATGTTTGTTGTTTCTGTGATATGTTTCCTTTGTATATTATGTTGTAATTTTTGAATTTTGAATAGCCTTGTAAATAGGGATTTCATTCCTTGATGTAATTTGAAGTGGACTATAAATACATGCAGCCTCTCATTGAAAAAGCATGCAATTGAAGTGAACTCTTGCATATTCTTAAGTCTTACAATATCATCTTAAATACTTCCCATTACCTCATCCATTTTCAATGCATAAAGGTAAGGACTTAAAGATGAGCCTTGATGTAATCCTATAATTATAGGAAAAATTAGGTGAGGACTCTCCTCTCTCCTAAATTATTGTAATATTTTCGAACTCTCTCGCCCCTTAATAATAGTAAATTTGAAAAAAAAACAAAAGTGCTACTAGACCCACCCCAGTGTCCTATTTTTTCACCCACATGATAATCCCACCCACCATAGAAAATTAAAAAAGTAAAATGTTATTTCCACACCCACCATTATTCCCAAAATAACCATAATATTTTTTTTTTAAATAACTCTGATATATCTTTAAATAATATTATAAATAAATAAATAAAAATATAAAAAATGAAAGAAAATGCAAGACCTAAGACCTAGACATTCATCATCTCCTTCACACCTAATGCCGCAAAAACCCCGAATCCCCAAACCACTCTTCTTCCTCCTTTTTTTTGTCAAAACCGCATATCTCACACCAAATTCTCTTTTTTCTCTATTGAAGTTTCTCGCCTTCATCTAGCACACGCCCATTCCTTCCTCCAACATTTCCGTCGATTCTAACCCAAATCTTTCCCAACCTCTTTCCACCAAAGATATCACACCCCACCCACCATTATTTATTTATTTATTATTTTAGTACTGAATTAAATAGGGGTTTAAGAGTCTTCTTTCAAAAGGATAAATATGTTATTAACATTTTCATTAAATGGTGGATGGGGAAATAAGATACCGGGATGGGAATATCACCACTCAAAAAAATTAGGTTAACCAAAGTTTTTATTTTTGGATGTATAGCAATTCTATTTTATGTTTTTGCGTATATTTAAAGAAGGTTATGGCATTGGCAGACGGCCGTTTATAGTAATTTGGCAAGGCGACATCATGTAACTAATGACATCGTACCCTCAACAAAGAAACAGTTAAGTGAGGAGATCACACATGTAGCATAGACTTAGACCAATAAAACAAACTTAGTAACCGCATCTGGATCCAACGGTTGACGTGCTTAATGTCACATGCAAATGTTTGGATAGGATCCACAATTAAATAATCGACTATCAATACCCTAATCAATTATTAAGTTGATGACATCACAGCAAATGACGTAGAAGTTGCGATGTCACCAATGGTTGACTAAGAAGAAACAAATTAAGAAAAAGGACCACTGTTTCGGTTGATGATACAGACTGTTTTTCCCCGAAAAGTAAACATTTGAATAAAACAATAATTTAGTAGACGCTTTCACACTTTGAATAATTCGGTTTCACACTCTATTAATCTTGCACAGATGTCTATATTTGTCTTGTTAACAGTAGACAAAAGCCAACCCTACTTAGGAAGAGGATCATTTCTAGATTCACTTTGTGGAGATCCTAAGGATTCTACATTCTAACCGTTTATCGTATATCTTACAACTAGTTTTCGTCAGATATTACATGTATTTAATTTTAAATAAAAAAAGTCAAATAATTTCTGACCACACGATATACGATAAATTGTTAAATCAAATTCCCCCTAATTAAAGAAAACACCAATACAATCCACAAACCAAAACACACAAAAAGAACACAGGATTTATAATACATCTTAGGTTTTTTTTTTTTTTTTTGATAAAAAAAATTAATTTATTAAACACAAACTTACAAGCAAACCAAATGCCCAACTTACATCTATAAACAAACAAAAAAGGGCTTAAGACAAAAGAAAACACACAAAGAGAGCCCAAAAATAGTAAGGCCCAAAAAAACACAGCAGCCGACCAAAAGCTTCTATTGCATTCTACACCGACAGATTACCAGTCAATCCATCTGATTCCCAGTCCACCGTCAAGTATTGCCTCATCAGACGCCACCTCCAACCTCAATTTGCTACCTAAGCACAACCATAAATAAGGGATAGTCGGCAACTAAGCGAGAGAAGTCAACTACCAGTATGAAGCTCGTGGAAATCCACGAACGACACTGTCAGAACAAGGAGACAACAAGGAGAAAGTGATGGTGTTGGAAACACATGAGTCAGTGTTAACACCGGAACTCTACACACAATCTCAACAGGATACATGGTTAAAGATCGGACCAAGGAAGAGCTAGGAAGAGATATACCCTCGGG
Source organism: Malus fusca (assembly GCA_035220775.1). NCBI lineage: Eukaryota > Viridiplantae > Streptophyta > Magnoliopsida > Rosales > Rosaceae > Malus > Malus fusca. The sequence goes on from CM069075.1 coordinate 6,705,155, forward strand.
GGTTGAGGAATTGAACATATTAGAGTTAAAATTTGGGAGAAAAAACAGTAGAGGCAAAGAAAACGGAAGGAAAAAAAAAAGACAAGAGGACACTGTAACTAACACACCCCGACCGAGATCAAGGCATGCTGGCCGTCACGTGAGAGTGACGTAGCCATGTGCACAGTGTGGAAGCAATAATGATAATAAATAAAAGAATAATTAAAAACTGAACTACTAGAGTGCACTACTAAACAGGAAGTGTTAGGAGTAATATACAGAAGTAAACACTTCTAATCAGAGCATAGAAAGTCTAGGTGCAGTCCAGTAGGACAAGTACTAGTTATACAGTACCATAAGATGTCTTACAATTATTTAGATGTGTCAGAACCGCCGAAGTCCTCGCACTCAGCAACTGCAAACTTACCTAAAACCTGGAGGGGCGCAAAACAGAAAACGTGAGTGGGCAAAAACAAATGTTTTACAAAACCATTTCATTTATCAACATATCTAACCCCTCGCCGTAAAACATGTATAATTTTTCTCAGAATCAAGATATAAGCATATACATAAATATATATATGTAATCATATCACTTCAAATCATGTTTCACATAATCATAATCATATGTATGAAATGCCAAGATATAACAGAGTAAGCAGTTCAGGTAAGGATAATTTCATAGAAATATAACATGTTAGCCGGAACCCCTGTGGTAGTCTGTACGGCTGAATTCATAGCTCAAAAGTCAATCTAGCCGGAGTCACTACAATGACCTATACGGCACTATATTGCTCAAGAGTCGTAACCAAATGAAAAATTATGTACGACAATAATGGGTGTAACATAATCATGCTCAATACTACTCTCACATAATAGGTGGGCGATAATTCGCTAGTCACCTACGAGTCGGAACCATAAATAAGGTCTGTACGACAAGACTGTGCACCTAAATTGGATCCAATATGAGCATATGGTACGGGAGGTGACATAATAAACAGGCATCTGTCATAACTATGGCTAAATCATAATCACTCTAAGTGCAGTTTTATGAGCTCAATGTTATTCAATCACATATCACATCATCGATAATTCACATAACCAAACATAACTCACCTGAGCTTACCTGAGCATCCACAACACCACAATTATATATAATGCATCATATACCTATTCATATACGAAATATAAATTCATATGCATGGCATTTAAGGCATACTTTCATTTAAACACGTATTTCTGGGAAAATATCAAGTATATAAATATATACTGAAAACCAAAAGCCCACTCACTGGTATGTCGAAGGGTCGTAGCCCCCGAGTCGCCCTTGAATGCGCTCGTCCTTGGGATAAGTCTCACTTATATGTGAATTAACTATAAAAACGTTATTTTAGAGCACATACATAAAACTAGCTAATAACTTCTCATACAATGCTCAATTTTGGTATTTGAATATACCACAGTGACCTACACAACCTCAGGATCATCCTCAAATTTTTAGATTAATTTTACATCCACCCACGTGCCGCCACGCGTCGGCGAGTGCATGGCAAGACGCGCGGCCACGCGCAGGGAATCCTGACGGATTCTCTAATTGACGGCGTTAGCATATTCTGTCAACTTAACGGAATATGCTCATTTCTTCTCCGGCGAGTCGCCGGTGACTTCGCCGGTTTCTGGGTAAAACTTTAAATTGCCTATTCTCTTTCGTTTGTTCACCATTTTTCATGAAACTTGAACCATTGGAAAGCTGGAGATGAGAGGAACGACGTTATACCTGTTTGATGCCTCGAAAACCACTGAATCACACCTGAGCAAGCTCGATAATTCTGACCAAACTTGTAGTGCTTCGATCTCCGTCCTCCGACGTCCAATTCACTCCATTTTTCTTCTCCGAGCCTCATAAGGACGTCCTAAAGCTTCCTATGTCCTTAAAATTCTATGAAACACAAGGTTTTACGTGTGCATGAATAGTGCACAAAATCGGGGTTAGGGATTCTCGGGTTTTTCATGGTTTCAAGTCCTAAGAATAATATAGATGTACTCAGGGGCTTGCAAGGAACAAGAATCTCACCTTTAGGACGTCGATCTGTGCCTGAGTGTGAACCTTGATGCTTATCCGTACGTGAGGGAAAGAGAGAGTTCGAGAGATGAGAGAGTACGGGGGAGAAGAGAGATGGTGAGTGTTGTGTGTGTGGTCTACGTGGGTCACCAATCCAAAACCACAAAAATAATCTCTAAGTGTCATAATATGTCACACACATACACTACAGTCTCAACGTCTAAGGATAAAACTGTCTTTTCATGTCCTCGAGAATAAAATAATACATATCTTCGGGACGAGCTGTGACAATCTCCCTACCTTATAAAATTTCATCCTCAAAATTACATACAATCACTACATCCTCTAATAATCATAAAACAAGCGTGGATACATCTCTCTCATCTGATCCTCTGTCTCCCAAGTAACTTCTTCCACTAAATGATATCTCCATAACACTTTTACCAAACACACTGTCTTATTCCTGAGTTCTTTATCCTTCCAATCCAGCAGAGTCACTGGTTCCTCATCATAAGTCAAATCCGGATTAATTTCCAAAGGTTGAGGAGGAATCACATGTGAAAAATCTGAAACATAATGTCGAAGCATCGAAACATGAAACACATCGTGTACCTTGGACAACTCTGGAGGCAACTCAAGCCTGTAAGCAACCTCACCGACTCGCTCGGTGATCATATATGGTCCAATGTACTTAGGACTCAACTTTCCTTTCTTTCCAAATCGTACAACACCTTTCCAAGGTGATAACTTCATAAATATCCAATCACCTTCATTATATTTTCGATCAGTGGCATGTTTGTCTACTAAGCTCTTTTGTCGATCATTGGCCGCTTTCAGGTTAGACTTAATTACCCGAACATTTTGAGTAGTCTCATCCATAATCTCAAGGCCCATAAAAACTCTTTCGCCAACCTCTGACCAACATAGAGGCGTACGACAAGATTTCCCATAAAGTGCCTCAAATGGTGCCATACCACTACTCGAATGATAACTATTGTTGTAGGTGAACTCCATCAAATCCAAACAATCATGCCAACTATCTCCAAACTGCAGCACTGAAGATCTCAACATATCCTCTAATGTCTGAATAGTCTTCTCAGATTGTCCATATGTATGAGGGTGATATGTTGTACTATAAAGTAATCTCGTACCAAGAGCTTCCTGAAATGCTATCCAGTACTTGGAAGTAAATCTAGGATCCTGATCCGAGATAATAGCAACTGGGACGCCATGGTACTTCACAATTTGTGATATGAATAACTTAGCTAATCGGCTTAATGAATACTTCTCCCTCACTGGAATGAAATGTGCTGACTTAGTAAGCCGATCAACTATCACCCAAATGCCGTCATAACCATTCTGTGTACGAGGAAGCTTGTACACAAAATCCATAGTAATATTTTCCCATTTCCACTGTGGAACGAGAAGTGGCTGCATCAACCCAAACAGCTTCTTCCTTTCAGCTTTAACCTGTTGACAAATGGTATACATACTCACATATTCGGCAATTTCTCTTTTCATACTCGGCCAATAATAAAATGGCCTAATGGTATGATACATCTTAGTGCCTCCTGGATGCATCGCATATGCCGAAATATGTGCTTCATCCAAAATTTCTTTCCTTAATTATGCATTATTTGGCACATACATTCTGCTTTCTTGCATAAGCATACCATCAGTTTTTCAAATCCCGAAATCTCTCTTTTTACCTTGATTCCTTGCTTGAATTATTTCCTAGGTCTCCTCATTATTCATCTGGGCCTCGAGCACATGATCAATTAAAATTGGCCTAACTTGAAAATTAGCAAGCAAGGATTCTTCTCGATCTTCCACTTCTAACTCCACTCCAGTGGATCTCAAATCTGCTAGAAGAGGAACATGACAATCATAGATGACATTAAGTCTGGCTGGAGTCTTCCTACTAAGTGCATCCGCCACTGCATTTGCACGACCAGAATGATACTCAATCGTGCAATCATAGTCACTAAGCAACTCAATCCACCTCCTCTGTCGAAGATTAAGATCTCTATGAGTGAACAGATACTGAAGACTCTTATGATCCGTGAAGATCTTACATTTCTCACCATAAAGATAATGTCTCCAAATCTTCAAAGCGAAGATGATAGCTGCTAACTCTAAATCATGAGTAGGGTAATTCTTCTCATCAGGTTTCAACTGTCTCGAAGCATAAGCAATCACCCTACCATGTTGCATCAATACATAACCCAAACCATTCAAGGAAGCATCACTATAAACTTCATAATTACCGCTATCATCTGGAAGTGCTAGAATAGGTGCATGAGTGAGATAATACTTCAACTGCTGAAAACTTTGCTCACAATTATTATCCCACTCAAACTTAACGTCCTTTCGAGTCAACCTTGTCAATGGTAGAGCAATCACTAAAAAGTCCTTAACGAACCGTCTATAATAGCCTACTAGGCCAAGAAAACTCCGTACCTCGGTGACGGTTCGAGGTTGCTCCTAATTCTCCACAGCTGCCACTTTCTGAGAATCCACTTGAATGCCTTGAGCAGAAACGACATGTCCTAAAAATGCCACTTGATTCAAACAAAATTCACATTTGCTAAACTTAGCATATAGCTGGTGTTCCCTCAAACTGCTCAACACCAATTTCAAATGTCTAGCATGCTCAACCTTAGACTTAGAGTATACCAGAATATCGTCAATGAAGACAATAACAAACCTGTCCAAATATGGCTGGAATACTCGATTCATCAAATCCATAAAAGCTGATGGTGCATTAGTTAACCCAAATGGCATCACAAGAAACTCATAATGCCCATATCGAGTCCTGAATGCGGTTTTAGGGACATCTTCATTTTTAATCTTCAACTAGTAGTAACCCGACCTCAAGTCAATCTTAGAAAATACACAGACACCTCTGAGTTGATCAAATAAATCATCTATACGAGGTAACAGATAACGGTTCTTAATGGTTACCCGATTCAATTGCCTGTAATCAATGCACAGCCTCAAAGTTCCATCTTTCTTTCTCACAAATAAATATGGAGCTCCCCAAGGTGAAGTACTAGGCTAAATAAAACCTTTATCCACTAACTCATGCAACTGAGCTTTCAATTCCCTTAATTCAGAAGGAGCCATTCTATAAGGAGTCAAATATATAGGATTTGGACCTGAAAGCAGATCAATAACAAACTCCACATCTTTATCTGGCGGCAATCCAGGCAAATCCTCAGGGAATACATCCAAAAAATATCTAACCGCACGTACATCCTCCACACTACTAGGAGCATCATCATTTAACACCACATGAGCCAAATATCCTTCACAACCTTTCGACAACAATCTCTTGGCTTTCATGGCTGAAATAATACCATGCCTCACCCCACTAGGCTCTCCTACGAATGTGACTTCAGGTAATCCAGGACAATGAAATGTGACTGTCTTTCCATAACAATCTATCTTGGCACGATTATAGTGCAACCAATCAGTGCCTAAAATCACATCAAAGTCCATAATATCCAACGGCATAAGATTAGCCGGCATAATAACATCCTCTACTATCACTGGACATCCTGGATATACCCGATCCACAAAACATATATCCCCTCTAGGCATAGAAAACTCTAAATCATATCCTAGAGGTGTATGATGGGGTTGTGTCACTTGAGCAAAAGTATGAGAAATAACAGAATGCGTAGCACCACAATCAATCAATACTCTACCAAAATGACCAAGAATATTTAACGTACCCATGATTAAATCAGGATTGTTATGGGCATCTTGTAGTGATATGTTATGGATACGCCCTTGATTCTGCTGTCATCCACTGCGACCTCTGTTAGCATGAACACCACGTCATTGTCTAGGCTGACCATGCTGCCTAGGAGATCATGCACTACTAGCAGCAATTTCTCCCTGCTGAGGCTGTCCCCCTTGGTACCACTGAGATCCACCGGCTGAATGTGGCTGGTACGACATAGAACCTCCCTGATACTGAGGGTACCCACTCTGATACTGAGGATCCTGAGAGTACTGATGTTGTCTTAAGGTGTAAGGAACGGTGTCGCCCTGATAATGATAGGCACATTCTCGTCCAGTCTGGGCATAACTACTAGATCCTGAAACTTGCTGGGTCGGTGCAGGTGGTGGGAAGGAAGGCTGTTGGGGTCTCTACTGATTCTGAGAGCATTGAGCAACCCTATGACCCATATGTCCACAAGTATAACATCCACCGCTGCCTCTCCCACACTCCCCAAAATGCCTATTATTACATCTGCGGCATAAAGGGGTGCCGGATCCACCTGAACCACCAAAATCTCTATACCTCTGAAACCTAGGGCCTCCAGTAAATCTACCACCTCTCCTCTACATATTAGAACTCAATCTTCTGCTAGAAGAGCTGGAACTGCCACCACTTCTCTTAAAATTCTGGGTCTTACGAGGTCCTTGAAATGTTTGCCCTTTGCCCTTATCATCTCGTCTCTGGTTCCCATTCTTTCCTTCCTCATCTTCACTTTCACTGGGCATGTTCTCTGAGTCCTCAATCCGCAGTAAAACCTCATAAAACTCCTGGTAAGTGGCACGGTGAGTCGATTTCGCTATGGAACGCCATTTCTTCTTAGTACCCAATCTGAAACGGCGATGCATCTCAACCGGATTAGCAGCAACCTCCGGATCATATCTTGACAAATCAGTAAACATCCTGTAATACTCATTAGCTGACATCTTTCCTTGCTTCAAATGAGTAAACTCTTGTTTCTTACAATCAATATACTCAGGAGGAATGAACCTTTTTCGAAACAGTTCTTTAAACACTCCACAGTCCGCAATCTCCGTTGGGGTCAACTGGTAAGACTCTTGTCTCCACCAGGATGCAAGCTGCTCTCCCAAAAACCAGGTAGTCGTCTCGACCTACCTATCAGGAGGAAGATTCCCCTGACTCTGCATCACTAGAAAGGTCTTCTCAATATGATTAAGCCATTTTTCCGCCCCCTCATGTCCCTCATTTCCAATGAAGTGATTCAACTTCAGGTTATACACCGTCTCAAGAGGTGTTCTCTGGGAGGACGGAATGCAGACTGAATGGAAGTAACTATAGCTTCCCATAATTAAGCAGTATCGGGGAAACTAGGCTCAGCTGAGTGACAGAGCTCTCTACAAGGCGGCATAGTTCTGACATAAGACATCACAAGGATTAGAATATTCAATACTATACAGGACTGCTAAACCCAGGCTCTGATACCAAACTGACACACCCTGACCGAGATCAAGGCATGTTGGCCGTCACGTGAGAGTGACGTAGCCATGTGCACAGTGCGGAAGCAATAATGATAATAAATATAAGAATAATTAAAAACATAACTACTAGAGTGCACTACTAAACATGAAGTGTTAGGAGTAATATACATAAGTAAACGCTCCTAATCAGAGCATAGAAAGTCTAGGTGCAGTCCAGTAAGACAAGTACTAGTTATACAGTACCATAAGATGTCCTACAATTATTTAGATGTGTCAGAACCGCCGAAGTCCTCGCACTCAGCAACTGCAAACTTACCTAAAACCTGGAGGGGCGCAAAACAGAAAACGTGAATGGGCAAAAATAAATGTTTTACAAAACCATTTCATTTATCAACATATCTAACCCCTCGCTGTAAAACATTTTTCTCAAAATCAAGATATAAGCATATACATAAATATATATATATATATATATATATATATATATGTAATCATATCACTTTAAATCATGCTTCACATAATCATAATCATATGTATGTCATGCCAAGATATAATAGAGTAAGCAGTTCAGATAAGGATAATTTCATAGAAATATAACATGTTAGCCGGAACCCCTGTGGTAGTCTGTAAGGCTGAATTCATAACTCAAAAGTCAATCTAGCCGGAGTCACTACAATGACCTATACGGCACTATACTGCTCAAGAGTCGGAACCAAATGAAAAGGTCTGTAAGACAATAATGGGTGTAACATAATCATGCTCAATACTACTTTCACATAATAGCTGGGCGATAATTCGCTAGTCACCTACGAGTCGGAACCATAAATAAGGTATGTACAACAAGACTGTGCACCTAAATTGGATCCAATATGAGCATATGGTGCGGGAGGTGACATAATAAACATGCATGTGTCATAACTTTGGCTAAATCACAATCACCCTAAGTGCAGTTTTATGAGCTCAACGTTATTCAATCACATATCACATCATCGATAATTCACGTAACCAAACATAACTCACCTGAGCTTACCTGAACATCCACAGCACCACAATTATATATAATGCATCATATACCAATTCATATACGAAATATAAATTCGTATGCATGGCATTTAAGGCATACTTTCATTTAAACACATATTTCTGGGAAAATATCAAGTATATAAATATATACTGAAAACCAAAAGCCCACTCACTGGTATGTCGAAAGGTCGTAGCCCTCGAGTCGCCTTTGAATGCGCTCGTCCTCGGGATAAGTCTCACCTATATGTGAATTAACTATAAAAATGTTATTTTAGAGCACATACACAAAACTAGCTAATAACTTCTCATACAATGCTCAATTTTGGTATTTGAATATACCACAATGACCTACACAACCTCATGATCATCCCCAAATTTTTAGATTAATTTTTCATCCACCCACGTGCCGCCACGCGCCGGCGAGTGCACGGCAAGAAGTGTCGCCACGCGCAGGGAATCCTGACGGATTCTCTAACTGACGACGTTAGCATATTCCGTCAACTTAACGGAATATGCTCATTTCTTCTCCGGCGAGTCGCCGGTCGCGAGTGACTTCGCAGGTTTCTGGGTAAAACTTTAAATCGCTTATTCTCTTTCGTTTGTTCACCATTTTTCATGAAACTTGAACCATTGGAAAGCTGGAGATGAGAGGAACGACGTTATACCTGTTTGAAGCCTCGAAAACCACTGAATCACGCTTAAGCAAGCTCGATAATTCCGGCCAAACTTGTAGTGCTTCGATCTCCGTCATCCGACGTCCAATTCACTCTATTTTTCTTCTCCGAGCCTCACAAGGACGTCCTAAAACTTCCTATGTCCTTAAAATTCCCTGAAACACAAGGTTTTACGTGTGCATGAACAGTGTACAAAATCGGGGTTAGGGTTTCTCAGGTTTTTCACGGTTTCAAGTCCTAAGAATAGTATAGATGTACTCAGGGGCTTGCAAGGAACATGAATCTCACCTTTAGAACATCGATTCGTGCCTGAGTGTGAGCCTTGATGTTTGTCCGTACGTGAGGGAAAGAGAGAGAGTTCGAGAAATGAGAGAGTACGGGGGAGAAGAGAGATGGTGAGTGTTGTGTGTGTGGTCCACGTGGGTCACCAATCCAAAACCACAAATATGTCACACACATACACTTGCTCCCGAGAATAAAACCGTCCTTTCACGTCCTCGAGAATAAAATAATACATATCTTCGGGACAGGCTGTGACAGTAACTGACCCCGCCGAAGCAAAGACTGGTACCACTATAAAATCTTAAGTTTGAAAGCCTCACACAAACGATGAGAAAAACTCTCAGCTTGGAGAGAAAAGTTCTCAGCTCGAGGAGAACTGAAAAGCAATTGTTTTGTTTTTATGTACACTAGCTTAATCTCTCACACACTTGCTCACAAGACTCAAAATGTTTCCCTTGTAATTAATTATACTCAAGTAAATAACCCATAAGGTCTTATTTATATGTTATAGGCTTTATATTGCAATAGGGATCCCAAAAACACCAGGAACTTAAGAAATCTAAATTCTCAAAAATGATGGCGCACTACGTGGAAGTAAAAAATTATGTGGATATGATCCTTATTGTGCATTTTGATCAAAATTTTGATACATGAAATGTTGTTACAGGAAAATTCTCTATACTCTCCTTTTATAAATAGAAAACTTGAAGTAGAAAACGATGGAACCAAACACAAACTTGAGCATTGAGGTAACCTAATCCTTAAACTTTAAAATTAGGGTAAATTACACAAAACTACCTCAACTATTTGTCAAGCCATAATCTCATACTTCATGTTTTATACGTTGCAATGTTATGCCTTAACTTATGAATTCGTTGCAATGTCAGACCTCTGTTAATTTTTTTGTCAATTTGGTTGTTAAATGATGACGTGGCAGAAGCGGGGCCCACTCATTCCCCCACTAAAATAAAAAATTAATTAATTATTATACATTATAAATTTTTTATTTAACAATTAAAATCAATTAAGAAAAACTCTCTTCCTCACCCACTCACTCTCTCTCACCTCTCACTTGTCTCCCTCACTCACTCTCTCAGCTTTCACTTACAGAGAAACAATGGCAGTCATGCTCGCCATGGCCACTCTTCTAACGAGATTCTTCTTTGTTGTTCTCCATGTCTCTTCAAATCCGGATATCAAACCTCTCCTATCATTCAAAGTCACGTCTGATGCATCCAACAAGATCAGCACTTGGAACTCCACCTCCGTTGACCCGTGCACCTGGACTGGTGCCTTCTACATAAGCAACTGAGTATTTCGACTCATCATTGAGAACCTCGACCTCCGTAACTCGTTCGAGCCACTTACCGCGCTAACTCAGTTGTGAATTCAACCAAAGCTTATGTGGATCATACATGTTGGAGATATGTCAACAATCTGGGATAAACTTATATATATGCTAATAATAAATGCGAATATATATATTACAGAGAATAAACAAGATGAAATATTATTTAAGCAGAGAAACAGAAGATCGAGGCTTGCGTACCGCAATGTCCTTGAAATAGAAATTTCGTCCCTACTTAGTGCTTGTAGTTCTACGAACGTCTGCTTCACCATGATTCAACGATCTAAGCTAGATGTCCAGCACCGGAAAACTAGACTTCTGGCGAATTTGTTTATGGTACTCTCAGTATGCTTGGTATATAAGGATTGATGATTTTTTGGGAGGCGACTGTTCAACGCAAAGGGTGTGTTGCTCCATCTGTTTCTCAGATATGTTCATACACTCTTAGACTTCATCTAAAGGATGAGTCTTTTCATAAAAAATAATTTAATTAAATTTGAAATTAATTAAAAATAATTAATTAAAGAAATTAATTAAAAATAATTAATTTAATAATTTAATTTTCAAAGCCCAAGGCCCATCTTTTGATAATTAATTATCTATTAATTATCAATTAATTATTACACCCCAAAGTCCAACCCCAAGGGTGAGCCCAATTTTATTCTCCAAGGTCCATCACTCCAATCACTTTCTATAAAGGACAAAGCCTTATAAAGTGAGGAAACCTTATGGTGGTGAGCAATGTGGGACAATGAAATTCTACTCAAAATTTTCAACAATACACACTGATGCCGACGCCACTGACTCCTTCAGTGAGCGACAATGAGGACAACGTTGTGTTGACTGCGAAGTGGCGCAGCTGAGAGATCAACCTTGAGATCTTTTCGCCTTCCTATGCTTCTTCTTCTCTGCCTTGCTCTGGTCATCCTAAGCTGTGCCGAATCTACAACGCCAACTGGAGTTTGCTAATCTGAGCCTCCAAAAGGTACATCAAATAAGCCTGACCCGACCCAGATCTGAGGCATTTCCCTCAACACTAATTGGAGTTTGCTGAGGTTCCCTCTTCGCCATCAACAACGATGTATCAGCCGGTGTGGAGAAACTTGACGAGGCAGCCGGAGTGGGAGGCCTAGTGGTCGAAGAAGGGAGCGTTGAGGTTGAGGGAAATGTCGTTGGGGATATGCGTAGGAATTTTGGTGCGTCTAAGGCGGACGAGGAAGAAGGGGGATAGATAAGGGAGTGAAGGGAGGAAGAAGAAGGGCGAAGGAAGGAGTGAGAGGAGGAAGAAGGTGGACAGAGGTGGGCGTGAGAGAGAATGAGCGAGTGAGGAAGACAAGTGAGAGGCAAAAGAGTGAGTGGGTGTTGAAGAGAGTTTTTTTTAATTAACTTTAATTGTTAAACAAATAATTAATAATTAATTTTTTATTATTTTAGTTGGGGAATGAGTGGGCTCTGTTCCTGCTACGTCATCATTTAATAGCCAAATTGACAGAAAATTTAATGGATGTCTAACATTGCAACGAATTCATAAGTTGAGGTATAACATTGCTATGTTTAAAACATGAGGTATGAGATTGTGGTTCGATCTATAGTTGAGGTAATTTTGTATAACTTACCCTTAAAATTAATGCTGGCCAACTGAGATCAAAGCAGAACATATGAATATATACACTCTTATTAATGAGTGATGAGAGTTTCATGATTTAGAGGTCAAAGTATTTACTAATTATGTGATGCTGTTTTTTTTTTTTTTAATACATTGATATTTTTACATTAAAAATTTTAATGACTAAATACTGACACGCAAATATATATTAATCCTAGTAAACCGGTTTTATGAAATTAATAAGTCCAAAATAAGAACAATTTGGCATATCCATGGTATATAACACGTTTTCACTAGAATTTCCAAGAAACCATGGGATTGATTTTGAAGCTTCTAGTTACTTTTTTCTAATGAATAAGGTTTGTGTGAATCACATGCATGTACATAACAGATACAAATTGTGTAATTAATGATGTTGATAATCAATTATGGTGGCGGCACATAAGTTAAAGTACTAGTCAAATTAATAGTTTCTAAGATAGTACTAGTGGTACTTGTTACAAATCACATTTGATAAAGTAAATCTTATATACGACAATAGGTACGTGTTCATGTTGAATAACCTGCGAGATAATGGGCCTGGGCGATCCTATTAGTCTTAATCATTATCTTATCATGGAGGTTAATTAGTCGCTTGCTCCGTGGCCGGTGATGGCTTAGTTTTTGCTAACAGCCTGACAAACAGTGTAAAGTATGACAATTTTTTTTACTTTTTGTTACTTTTTTTTTCTTGTTTGTAATCTTTTTTAGCAATAGCTTTGCCATCAGCAGCAAAGCTTGCTCTATGGCTGTTGCTCTATTTTCTTGTGGAGGTGAGCGGTTTAGGATGATGAAGGCTGAGATTTTAAGAATTCAAGCAACCTAGTACCAGCAAGGTGAGAAACAACTATTGGGTCTTATCACGTACTTTCCCAAAGTAACGTGTTACGAGCATACCGGATTGAGTGCAGCACCATCAGCCGATAAACTATCAAAGCGACCTTGTGAGCAGTTAAGAGGCAATATAACACAATCAGTTTGTAATAGAACAAGCAATGAAGTATCATAGGATCGAATCTGAAGTGAAGATGAGAATAAGACAACCCTGGCAAATAAGCACTCCTTTAACACATGCAGTGCCGACTTCAGAGGGGAACTGCAAGATAAACAGTTAATGACCATCACCATACTTTTTGAGACAAAAATTAATCGAGTAGGAAGGATATCTTTGCATAAATTTCATAAGTACAAGATAAAGCTTTCTAAAGGGTAGATCACACCCCCGATGAACTAAAGGATGCCCATCATAACTTAAAGCAACCGCCACTTGATCCAATGCAAGTTCATTTGTACATCGTGTTAAGCTGGGTGCAATACACAATTGTTTTCCGTACTTGTGTCGCCTAATTTTATCGTGGATTTATAGTCTATAGAAATATACGTACGAAGTACAAATACGTTTACATATGTCCATGTGAATGTTAATTTAATTTTGATAACCAAGCTTAGCTACAAATAAGCTATTGTTCCATTCTTCCAGTGAAGGAGTAGCTAGCATGTTTAGTACTAATTCGATAAATAGGAGAAAGAATTGTAATTTCATCATGCTGTAAGTTTTGATAGAAAAGTTCTTGTTCATACACAAAAACACAAAATGCTGGCATTACATTGTATCTCCAAGCATAAAATGATATTTTGATTAGATAAGACGACCTCACTTTACAAGAAATCTCCACCAAATAGTGGATACACAAACTCGGAATCCATCAAGGGTGTGTAAAACCCACTTGGAATGTAGGAATTATCAGCCAAAAAAGGCTCGGTCCAGAAATCATCGATGAACTGACTATCTGCATATGCTTCCATGGAAGTAATATTGATATCTTCCACATAATTAACCCAATTATTATCTGCACTCATGGATGAGACATCACTCGATGACGGTTGTGGAGACGGCGAAAGTTGGGAGCTATTATCAATACGATCATCAGTTTTTTGGGTTACTTGAGGGGTAACGGTACTTTCTGCATTTGGAAAAATAGCTTTCTTAATTGGTTGATCCACTGCTGCTTCATGGCTTGAGTAACTGGGAGTTTCTTCAGTATTTGTGGCTGATGATGAAAATGATGAGTTGCACTGTTTATTATTCGTGCGCTTCTTGAGGTTTGTATGCCAGTGATTTTTGATCTCATTGTCCGTTCTTCCTGGTAGCTGAGCTGCTATAGCAGACCATCTGCAAATCAAGGAAAACAAGATTAATATATATCATGAGATATATTTGCACTTAACTAATTACTGAATTCTAGATTTTGTTTATTACAAGCAATGTTCTAAGCTAAATTAAGAGGAGGGGGATTTGAATACTGGGCACAAATTGAGGAGGAAATGTTCAATCTACTAGAGCAATCCAGCAATTACTGAATTCTGGATTACAAAAGGCCTTTTTTTTTTTTTTTTGTTACATTGGAGGGTTTCAGGCGATGAACATAGCATACTCCTACTTCTCACTCTACGGCCATCCTCACTACTGGGCTAACCCTAGTGGCTTAAAACATATGATTTTATGTGATCCAAGTTATCAAACAATTAGAGTCTTGGTTGCATAAATTAAGAATGGTGTTATACCTATTCCCCAATTTTTCGTGTAATTTGACAATAGTTTCCTCTTCTTCTTTGCTGTAGTTTCCTCTCTTGATGTTTGGCCTCAAATAATTCATCCACCGCAGTCTGCAACTCTTCCCACACCTCGACAAACCTAATCAAGTAAAACCAAATTAATTAGCCCTAAGAACTGATTAACTCTTTAGCTAAATACTTTAACAACTAAAACCCAATTCAATTATCATCTCTAATTACAAGTTCATCAACTTAATCAATCACTTAGTGTCTCACCTGCAAATTTGGGAAGTTGGCGCCAATTCCAGCAGCCATACCTGGTGACATAAGCAATTAGCTTCCTGTCTTCATCAGGTGTCCACGTACCTTTCTTCATTCCATTTTCATCGCGGCACGGAGTTCTAACCATTTTTCCTACTCAAGTTCTCCCTACTCTTTCTCTCTGGTTTATCTCTTGCCTTCTCTGAAGTTTGAGTGAGATCTCCACTGCTTGTTTTTCAGGTTTTTCCGGAAGTTGAAACTCTTATTTATATCAGTCCCAAAAACGTGTGCCACATAATATAGTACTGACATGACGTTGCCCTGAATGTATTTTTCTGGTTTTCGGTTCCACACCCTAAATAATAGAAAAGGAGCTTTTGGCAACTTCCCTACAAGTGGGCCCCAAGAAGAAGATTCAGCGGAGCTACATGTTCGTTTTTTATGTATATAGAGTGACTTTGACTGTATGTTATCAGGTGGAATTATATCAAGTAACCTATTGAACACGAGTGCAAAATAGCCAGCTTCAAGGAAACAGGCCACCTTGATCCATGATGCTTCCTACTTTGCATCAAACCATGTGTTGCACCGCAAACGCCTCCTTTTGCATGGGTTCATTTGCCTAATCTGCCCGGTGTATATCCAGTCAACCCCTGGTACTTGCTGCCTGATATAAAAATGTGTGGCCACGGATGGCGCCGGTAAAGGAATACCCACATAAAATAATTGCAAGTATGGACAAAGGAAAATTTTGATATTTAGAGACAAACTATGACAACAACGTCATGGGGCGAAGAAGTTTGTATGGCTACGGATCATCATCGTATATTATACGAGAATCCGTTGATTCGAGTATATAATGTTAGAGATATCATACTATTGATCATATTTTTGTAAGGCTTTTTATATTAGCATTCTACAAAATATTGAATGCACTCTACATTAAATTTTAATACTAAATTATTTATGTATTCTATGCAATGACAATTTTGACCTTATTAGGTTTTAAAAAAAAAAAATTCTAAATACACCACAAATCACTTTTATTATTTATCTTCTTCAACTATCAAAACTCCTCTCACCCTCCATTTTTTTATGGTTATTTTCAACTAGGTTTATCTTACAGAATAGAAAGTACAGATCATTTCGGAAGCATGAATACTACAAATTGGATGAACATAGATATCCGATAGCTATAAAATTTGTTAGCAAACCATAATTTTCATATGAAAAATGCCTACAAATTCGTAAGAGCTTTTGGTTTCATTACACGGGCCAAATATTCCTTCGTAAGATATTACATCAAAGCACAACTTAAAAGTTCACATGTATCAAAATCACCATCGAAAATTAATAGGCTACACAGGTTAACCCTGACCTGAACAGAGTACAACGAAAAACAAAATCATAAGACATTTAATTTCTAAGATGTTAGAGCGTGATTTGGATGGTGAAGCAGTAAACTCAAGTCACAGTTCAATGAGCCAACTAAGCCGTTTAAAAATGAACGAAAAACAACAGAGTAGAACGAAAAATAAAATCATAAGGTGTTTAAAAATGAGTGTTATAAGATTTGAACCTATATAACTTCTTTCTACACATAATTTACTTTCTACATCTATATTATTTTTAATTAAAGAATAAATAAAGCCCTTATTTACTACCTAAATACCCTCACAAACCTAATTCAAAATGTCAATTTATCTTTACACCTATTTAGAAAATAAAATCCTTGAAGTTTCTACTTTTTTATGGGAATGAAAGCTTTCTGAAGTTTGACTTCTGTTAACAAGTTGAATAATTTGATGAAGTTTCTACTTATTTATGAATCTTCTGTATACTAATAATAATTATTCTTTTTAGATTTCCCTTCATATTGTATGGCTTGAACTTGACAAATTGTTGTGTTTGTTGAGAAGACTAAATGTGTGGCAATGGCAAAGTATTATGAAACTGAGTATGTTAGGATTTTGCATATCTGCTAAGTTATTTTTCTAAGTTACTCTTTAATTTGAAGGAGACAAGATCTATGTTTTTTGGTCCTTGTGAATTTAGATTTGCTTGTTCAATTAGAATTGATATA
The DNA here is from genome assembly GCA_035220775.1 of Malus fusca. NCBI lineage: Eukaryota > Viridiplantae > Streptophyta > Magnoliopsida > Rosales > Rosaceae > Malus > Malus fusca. Next base: position 6,722,294 of record CM069075.1, read on the forward strand.
TTTTTGGTAACGTTACTTTTATTACATTTTGTTATACTATATGTCACATCCCGGCTCGGGCCCCCACCACATCCCGGGCTCGACTCCACCGTAGCACGATATTGTCCGCTTTGGACCCCGACCATGCCCTCACGGTTTTGTTTCTGGGAACTCACACGAGAACTTCCCAGTGGGTCACCCATCCTGGGAATGCTCTCGCGCGAACTCGCTTAACTTCGGAGTTACGATGGAACCAGAAGCCAGTGAGCTCCCAAAAGGTCTCGTGCTAGGTAGATATGAGAATATACATATAAGGCTTACAGGATCCACTCCCCTGGGTGATGTGGGATGTTACACTGTATTTGTATTACATCTCTACTAGAAATGGGACCCACATGTGTTGATGGATCCTACCTCTATTAAAGAGATGATACAAATGTGAGATGAAAAATGTGGTAAGTGCATCATTATTCTATATTTTTTTTAATTAGTCTTGTATCTTGTTTTATTGGCTCGTTCAGAAAGTGCTTTTAAATGATTAAAAACGTTTTTAGAGAAAATATTTTTGGAACCAATCCTTAATAATAATGCAAGTTAATCCTGAAAAAAACACTTAAAGTGCTTCCTATAAGAAGCACATTATCGGTGCTTCCTACAAGAAGCACATCATCGGTGCTTCTTGCCATAAGCAATTCAAGTGTTTTTGAAACCCAATAATATTTTCTTTAAAAGTGTTTTTAGTCATTAAAACACCTCCCAAATGAGTAGTCTGTGTAATTTGTTCTGAAATTATGAAATGTTGAAATTTACCCTAAAACTTTTGCTAGCATGTTTGCCAACGAAATGAAAATGTTTCATTTGTCTACAAACATTAAATAGTGATTAATTTTTTGTATTACCTCAAAGAAATTATAAGAAGTTTGGTTTGTGTCAATGATTAATTTATACTTTAGCATAGGTTGATGGTAAGGTTAGTACCACCTGCTAAAATTTCTCCAGTGAACTCTTCTTATAAGCATTAAAAACTATTTAGTGATCTAAATAAATTGCCCAAATTAAATTAATAACTTTTTTTTTTATCAAATTTACCTTAATTATATATTTTTCTGAACAAATGATATTATCTACACTAAGGGGAGGGGGTGTGCTTAGCTTCACAATGAGCTAATAATAATGTGATTCAAATTCATATTTGATGAAAATCAAATCTAAGGTCTCTCACTTACAAGATTGATAGTCTAGCTCTGATAATATCTATGTGTAAGAACTGGGATATTGATGTCAAGAACTCAGAGCCGAGCTGGTAGATCACTATTAATCATACTGATGTACATGTTGTCTCAATTTAAACACCTGCACAATTTGATATAATTTGTAATTTGTTATGTCCCGCTTTCTATATGGGATTGCATCACGTATGACCATGTCAGAGCTCTAATACTATGTTAAGATTTAAGAGTCAAGTCAGTGGCCACTACGTACTACGGTCTAGTGGTATTCCTCTTTCACTGATTAGTGAGAGGTCTTATGTTCAACTCTCGCCAAAAGCGAATTTTGAACCAATTTATTAGCCAATTGTGAGGCTAAGCTCACCCCCTCCCCTTAGTGTAGTTAATATCGCTTGTTCAAAAAAAAAAAAAAAAAAAAAAAAAAAAAAAGAGTCCAGTCAGTGACACACTAATAATCACACAAAACTATCCCAACTTAACCATGCATCTACACTACCCAAGATATGTTGGGTTTTATCACAATTAAAATTATGAATGAAACGTTCAATATTATGAATTGTAAGTTATCTGTCAAATTATCGAAAAAGGATTGCATTCTTTAATAACTATTTGCTACATGTCATACAATGTATGTGACAATGAAAAAGTGACGTTGATAACCAAATTAGCTGAAATAATGCAATATGAATGGCCTATTATTTAAATAACACGTAGTGAAGCAAGATAATTTGTACGATGTTTCACACCACGTGTGTGAATCGAATTTGTTGTTACGTGATTTGAATCAGGTTGGCTCTATACTTTCATGGTCAATGAAGAATCTTTCTCTTTCAAAACCCCAAAAGAAAGTAGATAGAAGCAAGCAACGGACCATCAGCCCATTTGGGGTCTTCCTAATTGTCGGAAGACTATGATCGGGACCATTTTCAGTAACAAATGTACGATCCTCACTTCATCAGGTCTTCACAAATAGGAAAACAAAATGAGGTCATTCTATTGCCTTACTTGAGTTTAAATCTCTCCCACCAATTAATTAATTTGGACCCTTGAAATTTGATCCAATAATTAAAATTATTATAACTTTTTAAGGAGCCTCATGTTTGTAGTTGTTGGTTCAAATTTCAAGGGCCCCTTAAAAAGTTATAATAATTTTAGTCATTGGATCAAATTTCAAGGATCCATATTAATTGATTGGTGGGCTTTGGTGGGAGAGATCCAGAGAGGATCTCTTCCCTTTAAATAGTAGTGTACAACTGTTGTGAAACTGAGACTGATTTCCCACCCTTGTTTTGAATGAAGGCATGAATTTTGAACGGCAAACTGAAGTGGTCAATGCACTTAAGGAAAGTCGATTGAGACCTGAAAACTGCAAAGAAACATGGCCTCAACTTTTCGTCAAGATTTCTCTCTCAAAAAATATGAGGCAATGGATTTTACAAATTAATTTTATAAGCATCAAAACAATTTTAGTAATAATTTTAATTCAAAGATGTGATATCTTTTATTTGTTACCTGAGCACACTCAAACTAGATTGCAAAGGCTTGTAGCTTTATTCATACCTCAAGATTCAAGAATCCAATCCCTAATCCCAGTTTTGGCTTTCCTCGTTCTAAAAACAAAAAAAGAATTCAGTCTCCAAGTGTTCACTTTTGAGACTTTTGTAGAGCACTAAAAATGAAGAAAATTGAGGTTATAAATAAATCAATAGAAAACATGGGATTAATCCAATTACTTAAAAACACATGCAAGGTCCTCGTTTTTCTCGATGTGGGATTCATACTCTCCACAGGTCCCTAACATGTGGTGAATTTTCAAGTTTAACATATGAACAACACAAATCAAGGGACGTTGAGCTTCACACACAAGACTACATGCTCTGATATCATTAAGAAAGTTGAGGTTCCATCATAAAATCAATTGACAATATGGGAATTAACCAAATTACTTATAAGCAAGATCTCTTCTTTTTCCGATATGGAATTCAGAAATAATGGTTACCTTTTATATTTTAAGAGTCTTGTGGTGTAAGTTTGTTTTTATTTGCATATCTATCCATACTAAGGCGTCAATCAATTCTTACTTACAATTATAAAATTAGGAACTTCAATAATAAGGATGAAATAAAAGAAAAAATTTGAGCACTACTTAAAATTTTTGGAGCGAAAGTATAGTGAGTGGTTTACACAAGGATTTCAACTCACAAATTATACAACAATAGTTCCTTAATTATTCTTTTGTCTACAACCTAAGTTTTACAGTTCAAAACTATAACTTCTAATTTCAAAAGAGAAAAAAACATGACCATAACACATACGACAACCTGAAGCATTTTGTATAAAGTAATGCTAGAGAGATTAAATTTTTAAACTTAATTTATAACATAAATAATGTATCACTAATAAAAATAAGTACGCTAATCAATACTTAATAATAATATAATTATCAATAACTACATCATTTAATTTATAAATTTTTTATTTATTAATTTAATCTCTTTAACATTATTTTTTTATAATATTCTCCTTTCAAATGTATAATTCAAGTAGGTTAATTATTCTGTTTGTGTGGTCGAGGTTTGAATTTCATGAACTGTCGTCTCGTTAACTCATTTTCTATGTAGTACAGAGGGGCCCACAGTTGCATCAGGCTTGAATTCCATATGCATAAAAGTTAAGCCATATTTCATACTGTAACGAAAACGAAAAGAAAAGAAATTCCATGCACATAAAAGTTAAGCCATATTTCATGCGTCGTCGTTTACTTAGCAATTCATGCGGGAAGAGAGAGTGTTGACTTTGAAGTCCGAGTCGAGCTGCCATGTGATCAACATTATTGAGTTCTCTTTATATGTATTTCTTGTTTTCACGTATTCTCACTATGTCCCCTTCCCACTTCCAACGTCACTGCGTCATGCGTGGAATAATACACCTAATTAATTAGCTAATTAAAGAGAACTTGTTTTGTTATTATGTTCACACATTTATTTACACCAACTTGATAGCTTCCTTGGATGCAAGGACATAAACCGTATGAATATGGAGTTAGTCTATTGTACAATTAATAAAATAAAAAAAAAAGTTACAATATCATTTAATATGAACTTTCGGTAATGTAATGGATATAATCACATCTAAGTATAAGTATAATAATCTACCTTAATATAATAGGTCCACAACGTAACTACTAACTTTGTTCAGTAATAATAACGTCATTGTGAATTATTAACTATAACCGTAAGATAATCATATCACGGTTTACCAATATAAACATCTAGAAAACAAGACATTACTCATCTTTGTATACAATATGTATATATGTAGGGAAATTTATTTGAACATATATAATAACTTTCTACACCCAACTTAAACTTTAAATGTGAATGTCTGTATCAAGTACAAAATGAACCTAACAACAAAAAAAAGATTTATCGGTAAACGCGCACCAATTAAACAAACCTAATCATCACGTAATCTTTCTCTTACGTTCTATACTGGCAATATCATTAATACGCTCTCATAGAGAAAAACAAGCTATTTTTTTACGGATGAATGATGATTTTGATGTTTTAGATACTCCAACTAAAGTATGAATCGATTTATACAAGTTTTTTTAAAGCAAAAATCCAGCCAAATCTCCAAGAACCTCTCTAGCACGTCAGTCAATATCCTATCGTTGACTTTAAAAGCTTTCACTTTAGGAATTTGGCTTCTTTCTTTTTGAATTTGAGGTAAGTTAGTAGCATGCGTAGAAATCATGTTATTAAAATATGAGTAAACAGCTGATATGCCCCCTGAACTATTACTTGACCTTCAATTTCTCTCTTGAATTTTTTAATTGGAAAATTAAGGACTTAAACCAATTTTTTGGCCAATTTGCCCCCTGTTGTTAATTTTTCATTCATTCCATCCAAATTTCTGTTAAATGGAAGCATATGCACAACATGTGAGGGTAGTTCAGTCGCTTCATTTTTTAAAATAATTGAAAACCTTAGATTTCTAAAATATAAACCTATGTAAATATGTGTGATTCTATAGCTTTTGTGTCAAAATGTCTAGCGAAGTGACACTTTTGTCCACACAGGAGAATCACGTGGTGTGCACGTGATAAGAGTTAATGTTAATTTGAATGAAATATATGAAAAACTAACCGTAGGGGGGAAATCGGTAAAAAAAAATTAGTTTAAGTCCTTAATTTTCCAATTAAAAAGTTAAAGGGGAAATCGAAAGTTAAGTGATAGTTCAATGGGCAAATTAGCAATTTAGCCTTAAAATATTGATCAACAATACATATTTTATTTTTATGTTCATGCTTCTTTCTCTTACACAAAAAATGACATCACTAAGTACAAATGAACAAGAAGTTTTCTCACCAAATGGAGTTGCTCTCAACTAGCTTTTTTTCTCTTCCTCTAAACTGCTTCTAGGTGCAAATACCGAGTGTGCTAGAGAAGCCAAAATAAATGCAAGAGGGTAGTTTAGAGGGGACAACTTATTTGATATGGTCACGCAAAGCAACCAGGGGTTATCAAGAGCAACGTTGTTAAGGGTGATGAAGACTCCATCAAAAGTAATTGTTGGAAGGAGAGAACATCAGAGGAGGGAATGTTTTGATTTTGGTTTTTTATTTTTCAAATAGGTGTAAAGATAAATTTACATATTGAATTGGATTTGTAAGGAGAGGTAATGATAGTTTAATTAAAAATAATATGAGTGTAAAGAGTAAGAGATTATATGGGTTCAAATAAAATTTTCCACATTTATATTTAGGGTTCGTGCACTATACCTTAATAAAAAAAAAGGTATCGATACCATTTAATTTAAACATTAAATCATAATGCAATCACGTCCAACTATATTATACGACCATAAGAATGTAACGTAACGTCCACACTATAACGAGGAAATTGATATGGTAATACCAACGTCATTTGGTGAAATTAAATATAATGTTAAGATAATTATGTAACCTTAATTTGAATGATTACGGTGTAGCCTTACCATAGACCTTGTATGTTGACGTCATGTTGTAATACAATTACAATGAAATGTAAGTTCATAATGTTCGATTGCAATAACATATGTCTATAGTAGTATAATAGTTACGTCATTGGTATAATCATAAATGTTAATTTTGTAACACGTTGAAGTACAAAAATCTACCTTCACAAAGTAATAAAACATCCACAATGTAACTACCAACCTTGTTATAGTAATAATCACGTCATTCTTTGTCATTAGCTTGAACCTTATTATTATGTAACCTTGGAATATAATTTTGGACCATCATAATGTATCTTAAATAGTATTGGTACTTGTTTGTACCATACTTAACCAATCCCGAAACTACTGAGCACCGGTCAACGTTATACCGTCAAGGACCCAGAAGAGTTTCCCTCAAACCAGGAGGCCAATCATAGCGCGACACGTGTCGACATCATAAGCCAATCATAGTGCGACACCTGTCAACATCAGAAGTCAATCACAACACGACACGTGTCAATGTCAGAATGAAACTAGAAACTCTCTTCTATAAATAGAGATCATTCTCTCACAATATTTCCTAATGTCATTTGTACTAAATCATTCATTAGTACTCACTAAATGAGAGCTTGAACTTATGTACTTGTGTAAACCCTTCACAATTAATGAGAACTCCTCTACTCCGTGGACGTAGCCAATCTGGGTGAACCACGTACATCTTGTGTTTGCTTCCCTGTCCCTATCCATTTACATACTTATCCACACTAGTGACCAGAGCAATCTAGCGAAGGTCACAAACTTAACATTTTCTGTTGTACCAAAGTCCTCACTGATTTTGTGCATCAACATTTAGCGTCGTCTGTGGGAACGACACTTATTCCCATTCTCTTCAACTTTGTCAAGCTTGTTTCCACCATTCGTACACTCTCTTTTGACCAGGCATCCCTTTCCAACATCGGGAGCGAAGGAAGCCACAACACACAGAATGACACCCCTCTTGCACCTAGTGTGAAACAACGAAAAAATGAAGGAAAAGGGTTGCTCTTCAAGCTAAAGTCGATGAGCTAGAAGCTCATAACAATAAGATAACAATGAAGAATGAGGTCCCCCAGGAGCAGTATGAGAAACTCTTTAATACGCTCCACGAAACTAGGCGTACTCAAACACGCGAGCTCGTTGCCCCTGTGGACATCAACCATCATCTGGATGCCCCCCAACACGGAGGGTCACCTCCATTCGACATGGGTATCCCTGATGAGGAGCGAACTAATCATCAAAACATTGATCAACATGAGACTTCTCTCAACCCAGATGCTTCGACCCGAAGTAGAAGAAGTGGAGGAAAACACCTCATTGCAGAAAGGTTGGAATGATCGAAAGCCGTTTATCATGACTGCCGAGACTTCCTAAAGCAACGTCGAGAGAATCCCCTCCACATATGCTCGAAGATCAATGACCCAAGGGTTTCTGAAAGACTCGGTCCCCTCCCACGACCCAGGCCAGCTGCCAATCTAAGGAATGAACGACAAGTCCCAGAGGAACATGAAAGTACATGGGACTCTGAGGTATTCCGACATACTCGCCTTAGAAGTCAGTACGACGAGTCCAAGGAAAAACCACATGCCCTTGCTCAAACTTTCCTACTTCCAAGAGGCGATAGAGACTTACGAAAGAAATTTTCAGTGGTACATGACTCCACTCAGGACCCCTTTGTTCTACAGCTCCTTGAGGAAGTAAACAAGTTAAAGGTCGAACGTCAGGCCGAGATACCTGACTGGAACCAACCCAGGCCTGGCCCTCTCATAAGGAGGATCTTCGACACCCCCTTCAAGCGAAGACAAAACAAAAGCTTGGTTTACAACTATATACCGGAATGGATAACCCAATTGAACACCTTAACCTCTTTGAGTCCACCATAGCATATCAGATGCACACTGACGAATAGCGATGTCTTCACTTCCCCTCTACCCTCTCTGGCGGAGCTCTAAACTAGTATTGTCGTCTTCCACCTGAGACAGTAGACTCATTTTGAAGAACTGAGGAAACTGTTTGTCTCTCAACACATCTTTCAGACTGATCGCTTGTATTCTGCAGATGACTTGTACACTATTCGCCAGAAGCCGGACGAGTTACTACGAGAGTATGTCGGTCGCTTTAGCCATGAATATTCTCGCTGCGCTGAGGCAGATGACAAGATTGCCCTCAATGCCTTCACAGCAGGCCTACGTAATTGTTTTTTCAAGTACATGATCAATGCCAACACTTGGAAGACTTACTCTGAGGTGATGGCACATGCTTACAACCACGCCTTAACCGAAGCAAGGACATACCAAGGGAACCCCCATATGGTTAACCCCTATCAACAAGTAGGAAATGGAAGTCAAGTTCTACCAAATGAGAAGATCTTGGCCATTCAGACACCCATTGCATCATCTCCTGCCTCATTTAGCTACTCGCTAAGTCACCAAACGTATCTGTTTCTTGGTAAGAGGAATGATTTTTACTCTCAACAAGCCCATTATAACAAGAGGGATACAAATTTGTATCAAGACAACCAGGGATGAACGTACCGTCGACTATTATGACTATGGGGCCAAGCCTCACTCTTTCAAAGTGGAGGACTAGGTACTGAAGGAAATGCTATTATAAGAAGGCAAACACATTACAAATGTTTTGACTCTCAACCGCTTGAGATCTTTTCTCACACAAGCCATTTGGCAAATATTTAAAGAAAAAGGAATTCAGACAACTTCTTATGAATCTTTTGCGTTCCTAGCACTGGAACACTTGGTCTACGCTGACCTACCCTTATACTCCAACTCAGAGCTTCAACATCCGTACTTTGACACAAAGTATGTAATACTAAGTGTTACAACCAACATGGTTCACATATCAAAAGCATGGATCCCTTCATGCATAGCAAAACATTCATAAGCATCACTCATATCAATCAACATAAACATTATACATTCCAACACATTCATACATAAACATACATTCCAACACATCCATACATAAGCCAACTGTGCTTCGAAAGGGTTCAACATACTTTGTGTCTTCGACACTTGTTACAATGTGCCTCGACACTTTACCCTTATTCTCACCAACCAAGTGATGAAATGTGAAGAAGGAACTCATCTTCATGTCACCAACCAAGTGATGAAATGTACAACCCGTACTCTCCTTCATGCCACCAACCAGGTGATGAAATGTACAACCCGTACTCTAATATCATTTGGCAACTTGCCACTCATGCCACCAACCAGGTGAAGAAGGAACTCATCTTCATGCCACCAACCAGGTGATGAAATGTACAACCCGTACTCTCCTTCATGCCACCAACCAGGTGATGAAATGTACAACCCGTACTCTAATATGATTTGGCAACTTGCCACTCATGCCACCAACCAGGTGAAGAATGAACTCATCTTCGTGCCACCAACCAGGTGATGAAATGTACAACCCGTACTCTCCTTCATGCCACCAACCAGGTGATAAAATGTGCAACCTGTACTCTAATATCATTTGGCAACTTGCCACTCATGCCACCAATTAGGTGAAGAATGAACTCATCTTCATGCCACCAACCAGGTGATGAAATGTACAACCCGTACTCTAATATGATTTGGCAACTTGCCACTCATGCCACCAACCAGGTGAAGAATGAACTCATCTTCGTGCCACCAACCAGGTGATGAAATGTACAACCCGTACTCTCCTTCATGCCACCAACCAGGTGATAAAATGTACAACCCGTACTCTAATATCATTTGGCAACTTGCCACTCATGCCACCAACTAGGTGAAGAAGGAACTCATCTTCATGCCACCAACCAGGTGATGAAATGTAAAACCCGTACTCTCCTTCATGCCACCAACCAGGTGATGAAATGTACAACCAGTACGCTAATATCATTTGGCAACTTGTCACTCATGCCACCAACCAGGTGAAGAATGAACTCATCTTCATGCCACCAACCAGGTGATGAAATGTACAACCCGTACTCTAATATCATTTGGCAACTTTCCATTCATGCCACCAACCAGGTGAAGAAGGAACTCATCCTCGTGCCACCAACCAGGTGATGAAATGTGATGAAAGGTGATGAAGGAACTCACCTTCGTACCACCAACCAAGTGATGAAAGCAACTCACCATTCATTCCACCTACCAGAAGACGAGTTGTACAACTTGTACATGTGAACTCCTAGCATTCACAAATAATCAAAAACCCTCAAGCTTGACAACTCAACTAGGGGAGCACTTATGCCCAACAAGAGTTATAGTCACCAACAAAGTCTTATTGCAAGCCAACAACAACTTCAGTGCATGGCATATGAAGATCAAGCTATTCAGCCCTCTTGCATCTGCTTCAGACATTTCCCCTCTATAACAATGCAAACACTACAACTCGTAGAAAACTTCACACTTTTGATCAAGACAGTGTGAAGCCAAACCAATTTATGGTGCCAACAAGAGCTTCATCAAAGGAGTTCAACCACAATTCTCAAAAGCTTCACACACTCTTGATCAAGACAGTGTGAAGCAAAACCAATTTATGGTGCCAACAAGAGCTTCATTAATGGAGGGCAACCACAATTCTCAAAAGCTTCATCAAAGGAGTTCAACCACAATTCTCAATAGCTTCACACACTCTTGATCAAGACAGTGTGAAGCAAAACCAATTTATGGTGCCAACAAGAGCTTCATCAATGGAGGGCAACCACAATTCTCAAAAGCTTCACACATTCTTGATCAAGACAGTGTGAAGTAAAACCAATTTATGGTGCCAACAAAAGTTTCATCAATGGAAGGCAACTACAATTCTCAAACCTTCGAAGCAAATTCAAGACTGTTCGAAGTAAATTCAATTTATATGGTTCATCCAAACCTTCGACGACTACAAAGTGTGGCTTGCATCACAATCTCTTGTTTAACAGTGTGGAAGCAAAATTTGTATATGTTGTCTCTCCCACATTTTCAAATTTCTAGTTTCCCAAAAAAAAAAAAAAAAAAAAAAAAAAAAAAAAAAAACGGAAATTCAACAAAGCTTCATCAATGGAGGACAACTACAAATTCTTTAAAGCTTCACACTATCTTGATCAAGATAGTGTGAAGCAAAATCAATTCATGGTACCCAACAAAAGCTTCAACTCCAAAGCTTCACCTACAAAGTTTCAACTCCAAAGCTTCATCTACAAAAGCTTCACCCACAAAAGCTTCAACACAAAAGCTTCACCCACAAAAACTTCACCTACAAAAGTTTGACCCACAAAAAACTTCAACACAAAAGCTTCACCCATAAAAGCTTCACCTACAAAAGCTTGACCCACCCACAAAAGCTTGACCCACAAAAGCTTCACCTACAAAAACTTCACCCACAAAAGTTTGACCCACAAAAGCTTGACCCACAAAAGCTTCACCTACAAAGCTTCAACACAAAAGCTTCACCTACAAAAGCTTCACCTACAAAAGCTTCACACTATCTTGATCAAGATAGTTTGAAACAAAATCAATTCATGGTGCCCAACAAAGCTTCAACCTCAAAGCTTCACCTACAAAGCTTATATATATATATATATATATATATATTTTGGAAATTCGAAAATTCAAAAAAAAAAAAACGAAAAAAAAAATTCAAAAAAAAATTAAAAAAAAAAAATTGCCTAGGCCTCCTCTTCTTTGGGCCTAACAACTTTCATAACAAATATATATGAAGGAGGAGTTTTAGGCTACCACTTAGAAAGGAAATGCCTTATTCGTCAACTCCCTCAACCGGAGACTTGGGGGACTTCTACCATATGCTACTGTACCTTGATACTCAGAAGTCTCACGACCACTTAGTGACTTGGATTTTTCAAGTCTCCAACCGAGAAGTTTTCCTCACTTGGGAAATTAAGGGAGCACTACCTCAACATACATGCTTCACTCTAAAAGCTTCAACATACAAGCTTCAACAAAAGAAAAAATTCAAAGAACTTAGTGAAGAAGGCCTTGGTGTATTTAACACAATACGTTGAAATGAAACAAAGCTTGTTTATTGATATCCCTGATAAGTTACAAATATGTACATATACATGAATCAAAATAAACAAATAAGAGGGAGCCTTCACAAAGGTTGCTCATGAGAAGTCTCAGCAGTCGGCAGAGCCCCAGAAAGAGTAGGCACCGGATGGTGATCATTCGGAGCCTCGGTACTAGGCAGAACCCCAGAAGGAGGAGGCACCGAAGGTTGATCATTTGGAGCTTCATTAGGCGGTACAGCCCTAGAAGACAAAGGCAATAAATGTCTTTGGAACAAACCCACAAACCTCTGATGATCAAGTAAAATCTGACCATCAGATTCTTGCAGCTGGTCAAGCTTCCTCTTCATGTTTATAGCATAGTCATGTGCGAGCTTGTGCAACTGTTTATTCTCATACTTGAGCCATTTGATTTCTTGTTTGAGACTTATCACTTCAGACGCTAATGATTCAACTTGGCAGGTTCGAGCAAATAGGCGTTGAGCCATATTAGACACAAAACCTGCACACTGAACACTGAGAGCCAGAGAATCCTTAACAGCCAACTCATTAGACCGTTTGGAAAGTAATCTGTTATCTTTATGAGTAAGAAGGTTCCTGGCCACCACCGCAGCGGTCATATCATTCTTAATCACAAAGTCCCCAACGGTAAGATGACCAGTAGGGGATAAGAAAGATGGGCGCCATATGTTGTCTTGAGAAGGCATGACTACCTCTTCACCAAAGTTCAAGTCAAAACGACGATCGGATGGGTCAGACATTCTCATAAATGAGGTGCAATAAATCTTTTAAGTACAAAAATAAGGGGAAAATTTCTACAAGCAATAACTCTTTGAATGTACTTCTTGCACACAATTGGTGCCCTTATAAAAGAAAAGGTAACAGGGTCGTTGGTTCAAAAATCGAAGAGGCACCACTCTTCGGATTTCGAAGAGGCACCACTCTCCACACGCAACATCAGCTCTTCGGGTACCACGGATAACTTAGCCAAATATCTCTGACAAAGTTTAGACACATAAATATTGAAGGTCCAGCTACCTTACTATTACCCACAAGGGTAAAGGAACAGCACCACTGCTTGATAACTAGAAAGTCCTTATGTGTGTCAACCTCCGTGCTTCGTGGCAAGGCAGACTGGCAAAAATGCCTAACCTTTACTCACATTCGAGAAAACACTCCCAACAAGATTGCTTACTCCAAAAATCGAAGAGGCACCGCTCTCCGAATCTCGAGAGCCAAACTCCCAATAGGATTCATTGCTCAAAAATCAAAGAGGCACCGCCCTTCGAATCTCGAGAGCCAGACTCCCAACAGGATTACTTTCTCAAAAATCGAAGAGGCACCGCTCTCCGAATCTCGAGAGCCAGACTCCCAACATGATTACTTTCTCAAAAATCGAAGAGGCACCGTTCTCCGAATCTCAAGAGCCAGACTCCCAACAGGATTGCTTTCTCAAAAATCGAAGAGGCACCGTCCGAATCTCGAGAGCCAGATCCCTGATAGGATTGCTTGTTCGAAAACCGAAGAGGCACCGCTCTCTGAACTTTGAGAGCCAGATTTCCTTGGATAAAGCTTGTCTGCAATCTTCACACGCAACATCAGCTTTCCAGATACCACAAACCACTTTTTCAAAGTGCTTTGACAAAGTTAAAATACGTGAATCTTGCAGCTCCCACTACATTGCTATGATCGAGAATGGTAAAAGAACAACGTTACCACTCGTTGTTGGGACAATTCCTATATATGTCGACCTTCATCCTCCACAGCCAGGCAGACATACAAATAAATAAAAAATGCTCAACTTTTCTTCACATCCGAGAGGGCACTATCAGCAAAGTCTCTCGAAATACTCAGCTTCTTTTCCCCCCGATAATACCTCTGCAAATAAGCCACACCAGAGCAAGAGTATCTCATATCATCAGGGTCAAAAGCAAAAGTATCCCATATCATGCTTTTTCCCTGTCTTTTCCTTTGGCCTTATTCTTACCTGCAAGACAAGGAGAAAGAGAGCAACCAGTCAGCACTTGGAATCAAGCTTCCAGTCAGGAACTAACTGCCTGGAACCCCTTGCCTGATTACTTACATGGCATTGCTCTCGAGTACTCCTCTTCAACATCTTATGCTTCCAGAGAAGATACCACATCTGCCTAAGGAACAGATAAGGCAAGTGAGAATGATACAAGGAAGCATGTGGAGACAAGCATAACAGAACATGTGCCGATACATCCACTACTTTGTCAACAGCAAAAGTATCCCATATCATCAGGGTCGAATGTACTCTAGATTTGATGGACTTGTTTTGACCCTCAAATTCTCGAGTCGACCTTATACTCTGGAGGAAACCAGAAAACCCTCCAGCCTAGTTCAAGAATAAGCTTGTGGAAAGTTACTTCTTCAAAAGCAAAAGTATCTCATATCATCTCTTCTCCATTTGCTTCTCCTTATCCTTATTGCTATTTACGACACAAGGAGAAAGAGAACAATCAACCGGAAGCCGAAGCCGAACCTCCGATCCAGGTTGCTTGCTTGGAAGTCTGATTGTATACCTTGTCTGTTACCTTCTTCGGAAAATCTCCTAGCTCGGCGACTTGGGGGACTCATACTATAGGGTTTGTATTGCACTTGACCAAGCCCGAAACTACAAGTAAGCTTCAAGTGAAATTGATACATTACCTTGTGCATCTTCATCGATTAAAGATATCACCCCTGGATGGAGGAAAAGTACTTCCAGAGAAGATGCCACATCTACATATGAGACAGATAAGGCAAGTGAAAATGATACCACACTTCGGTACTTAGAAGTTTCATGATTACTCAATGGCTTGGATCTTGCAAGTCCCCAACCGAGGAGTTTCCGTCACTCGGGAACTTAGGGGAGTATTGTTTGTACCATACTTGACAAATCCCGAAACTACTGAGCACCGATCAACGTTATACCGTCAAGGACCCAAAAGAGTTTCCCTCCAACCAGGAGGCCAATCACAGCGCGACACGTGTCGATATCAGAAGCCAATCATAGCACGACACGTGTCAACATCAGAAGCCAATCACAACACGACACGTGTCAATGTCAGAATGAAACTAGAAACTCTCTTCTATAAATAGAGATCATTCTCTCATAATATTTCCTAATGTCATTTGTACTAAATCATTCACTAGTACTCACTAAATGAGAGCTTGAACCTATGTACTTGTGTAAATCCTTCACAATGAATGAGAACTCCTCTACTCCGTGGACGTAGCCAATCTGGGTGAACCACGTACATCTTATGTTTGCTTCCCTGTCCCTATCCATTTACATACTTATCCACACTAGTGACCAGAACAATCTAGCGAAGGTCATAAACTTAACACTTTCTGTTGTACCAAAGTCCTCACTGATTTTTTGCTTCAACAGTACTGATAACTTTTTTTTTAATAAAGTACCGTATAATCACCTATGTATATTTACGATAGCGCTCACAACCAAGTGGCCAAGTAATTAACATGGTGATACAAAATCATGGAGAAATTAGGTTTCCATCTTTGATTTTTCTATTTTGTTGATTGAAACTTTATTTTGTTTTTAATTTTTTTATCAATATCCTTTGGTTTTTATCCACGGCATTATTTCAATAATAAAATATTTACATGTCAGCATATTTGAATTATAAAAATTATTTATATTTTCAAATAGACCCATTTAGTGTTTAAAACGTTACATTTGATATATTTGTATTTATGGCTAAATTTTGTGTCATACATTTGTATTTTTAATTTGCACCCATTTTTTTATATGTGCCAACTTTCTTTTTAGTTTTAATTTGCAACCATTTAATTTTTTTATGTGCCAATATTTTTATACGTTTCATTCGTAAATTGTACCCATAATTTTTTTTAACCTTTTATTTGTACCCATAATTTATTTATAACGTACCCATTTTTCATATAAAAAATGTACAACTTTGTTATATATATGTAAAATGTACCAATTTTTTATGTAAATGTACCAATTTTCTTAATGTAAAATCTATTCATTTTTTCTATTTATAATGTGACTATATTTTATAACTAAATGTACCCTTTTTCAATTTATAATGTAACAATATTTAAAAATAAAATTAAAATATTTAATTTTGATAAAATATAAAATTTGATCAGATTTCACACCAATTCGAGGAAACAAAATTTAAAATCCCTATTTGGTATTCACCTTTGCATGATTTTAGGAAAGATTTAATAAATTTTGTTATTAATTTTTTTAAGGAAAGTGTTATTCGCACTCCAAAAATCTCATTTTACACTCCTCACAAGTGTATTTTTCTTTTCTAATATAGAAAGTTTGGAGTGTAACAATTCCTTGTTTTAATTAATACTGATATTTAACATTTTGTCTTTCAATAAAAGTATTCAAACTAATAAAGTTCAAATCTTTCGACAAAAAATATAAATAAAGTTTCAATCTAAGATTTTAGTCAATCAGAGACCGAAATCAAAGTTTCCCTAAAATAATTTTCTTCAACATTTTAGTTTCATTAGCCAATATGAATTATGTAATTATCCGTGTACTATGCAAGGCTCCCTTTGTATATTTGAAAATAAGTATTTTTTTTTATTCGAACGATAGCGTTAGTAAGTTAAATGTTAGATTAACCACCGGAGTTTGAACACACGTCATCGTACAAATGAAAATAAGAATTTGTATTTGACAATAAGGTTAAATTTTCTAAAAATTAAAAAAAATATATTCGATTGAATGCATTTGTTTATAATTGGATGGTGTACATATGGAATTAGTGAATTTAAATGACTAGCTATATGAATAATTCGAAATCCAGTTGTTTTATCCATATTCCTTCTTATTCAAACCCTGGTATATAGTAGCATGGATTAAGCAAACAAGTTATTAACCTTTTAAATCATTACATTTGAAATCACTCTCCATCCAAATCGGTCATAATTAAGAATGCTTGTGACTATATATGATATAGTTTATGTAAGATTCACCTGGGAGGCAGAAACTTCTCCTCTTGTACGTGCACTGCATCTAACCAAACCATTTTTTTATTTTCTGGAACTTCTGCAGTGGTAAGAAAATCCTTTTGGTATTTCAACACTGAAGCAAGGTCAACCCTATGTACGCGTTTGATTATCTATAGTGTTATCGGACTAAGTCAAAGTCGAGCATTATGTTTTTTTTTTTTCCAGAAAATTTCTGCAGATGATCAGACTTGACTCCAATACTTTAACAAAAACGACTTCAGTAATCCAAGCTTAATGCATGCATGTATATTCAATTAAACTCAGTAATTAATTTATTTAAACGATGGTGATACTTTGCGCGTTTGATTGTGGGGAAACTTGACTCCAACTCTTCTAATTCTTACGAACACCAGTCAGTGCTGATGGAATTTAGTCTTGAGCCGAAGTCTTTTTATTTTTTTTAAGAAAAACTAATGAAAATGGCTTGAAAACTTTGAGTTTTAACAATAAGGACAAAATAGAGGGTCAAGCGAATAGTATCAGAATTGACTTTTTAGTGTAAAAATATGATTTTTCGTTAAAATAAACAGTACCGGGAGCTTTTCGTTAAAGTGTTTTTTTTTTCTATCCATAATGTCCTAACCTAATTTTCTAGTCAGTTGGGCTAGGTCAGGAAATGCTTACATGGATCCGGGCTACAAAATCCAGATGACAATTAGGGGCTTTGAGTTTCTTGGCCTAAGGTCATTCCTTTTTTCTTTCCTTAATTTGTTGGGCCATTGATCTTTACCCAAACTTTGATTAGTTAATCAATTTATTGATGAATTGAATAGAAGCGGTGAATAGCTAACTAGTTAGTAACTTAATATGGTGCTAACTAATTTTTGGGCCTGCACCACAAAGTAATCTCATTGATTTGAATCGTTCATTTTTGAGGTCCTTATTCATAAATCATTCTTGCAAAATTAACTCAAAGCAGAAATCTTTACCCCCTTAATCATTATCATGGACATTTCATGGTTTATCAACAACATTATGTTCATCTACTTCTAAACTCCCAATTAGAGAACTAAACTTCTTCCGATTTTAGTTAAAGTTTGTAAGGATGATCTTTTAGTTATAACCTTAAAAATGGTTGATTCAGATTACGAAAAATATTGTAAAATATGCCTAAACAAGTGATTACCTCTGTATTAACTTACTAACCGGTAGGTCAACAACCACTTTAGGACTAGGAGAAAGAATGATAACACAGACGTTAGTTAATCCAGTTGCCCATAATAGTGAGAATGTCTTCCTACTCTCAAGTTTTAATCTTGTTTTTTTTCCTTGTCTTTAACTTACCGATGTACTCACCACACTGGCAAAAGTACTCATCTTCCACCTCTTGTGTACTAAGAAAAGATTACCATGATGTGCAAGACATGAAAGACATTTGAATACTTCATTATGGCCCATTTCTTTCCATTTACTTGTTAATTCTCAATATACATAGAAGTACTTGTACCAATATAAACACATAAAAATGATAATATTGGCATGGACCGTGGACTGTTTTTCTATTTTGATCATAGCACAACGTTTTAAAGTGAGTAAAATGGATCATGCAATGTCAAGATCAATATCTCTATTCGGCAACAGTATAATTAGAGTAGAAAAAAGAAATACTCAACTTCTTAAGCATTCAATAATTATACTTAGTGTCACAAAAGGAAGCTAAAACAGAAAGGAAATGCTAAAAGACAATCAAACTTGTCAAATTCTTATTAATTATTTGCCCCACCTAATGTGCTCAGAGTAAAAAACCTCCCCAATCAAATTAAATGGACGGCCATTTACTTGCCACCATGTCAAACACTCAAACCATAAGTCTCAACCACACCAACCAACTCAATTAAATTGAGAACCCATTAATCTCCTCCCATCCCAAAAACAAATAAGTATTATATAACTTGTAACCCTAAACTTGTCTCCTGTGCTGAAAAGGTCCTAAAGCAAATGTAGTTAAAATGGTCATTTTGGTTTCGATTCTTAATCAATCTAATTGTTAAATTAAAATCTTGTTTGTTTAAATATTTTGATCGAGATCTTTAGCTTCATTTAAGAGATTTAATTCATGCATTTATGAATTTAATGTCCCACAAATTATGAAATTTAAAAAAAAATCAAATAATATTTTAAAATATAATAAATACTTAAAAAGCAATTTTAGAGTAATATTTTTCTTCACAAAAATTATAAAAAAAAAAGTAATTTACCCACATAATTATTAACATATTTTAAAAAAATAACTATTAAAATATTTTAATACATAAAATAAATACATATAATTAGCATGGGTACATTTAGCAAAATAAAAAATGGGTAAAAATAAATTAAAAAAAAGAGGAAATTGTAGAAATAGTCCCTCAACTTTAATCCAATTGGAGCAATGGTCCCTCAACTTTATTTCCATGACCATTGGTCATTCAACTCGTAAAAATGTGTAGCTATGGTCCTTTTCCTTAACACCGTCAATAATTCCGTTAAATTCAGTCATGTGCGTGGCACATGACACTGACTGTAAGGATAATTTAGGAAACAAATTTTTTTCCCAGATAAAAGCATCCTCATCCCCAAGTTGCAATCGATGCCCATCCCCAGGTTGAATTCAATACCCATCCCCAGGTTGAAGTTGATACCCATAGCTAATTTCAAGGATAGTTTAGCCGATGACGATGGAGTTGTCGGATGTCATGAGGTGGACCGGAGATCCTCCGAAATATTGTAAGGTTTTCCTGAAAACTTGAACCTTTTTATACTTTGTTATTCGATATAGGTGTTTTCAAGGAGAAGATGTACCTTTTATTAGCTGATTTCTGCATCTTTGTCATGCTTTCTTTTGAGATTCTTATGTCTGCAACTTTTGTTGATATTATAGTGTTTGTGGTCCTACATTGGGGTCCCAATGTTGTCGGTTTGTCATCACTTGGTTTTCGCATTTGTTTGGAACTTGTATTGTCTATGTTGCCATTGAGGCAGATGCTCACAATTACTAAGCCTATTTAGGCAGGTGTGCACATTTACTCTACCTGTTGCTTCTTGCCTTTAATCACTCAATCTTGTTTTTTATTTTTTTATATTTTTTTTGTGCAGCTAACCCTGAAAAGTGTACTCTTGCATTGAATCATGGTGGTTACTTGATGGATGGTGCTTATATTGGTGGCCAAGTGTGCTATTTGGACCATGTGACAACTGATTATTTGTCATTGTTAGAGTTTAGAAAAATTGGGAAGTATGTAGGTTATGATGAGAATGATCTTTTCTCAGGGAAAGTTCAAATACACTACAGGGTGCCAGGGACATTTGAAGAGATTGTGGCTGACAGTACAATTGTCACCCTTATTGGTAAAATACCACCAAATAGGTTTGTTGAGATCTTCTATGTGGGTCCTGATGCAAGCAAGGAGTTTGGTAGTCAATTTTTTTTGGAGTGGCCTACCTTGGATGATGATGAGTTTAACTTGGATGGTTTTGGTGAGATTGGTATTAATCAATAAACTGAGACTGACAAAGGTGAGCAAAATGAAGAAAATGATGACGACTTTGTTGATAGTGAGTACGAGTACAGTGAAGATGATGATAAATTGTATGAGATAAATGTTGAAGAAGGGCTAGAGAATTTTGAGGCAGAGCCGCTTTTTGAACATACTGGAAATATATCATCGGATGAAGCAAACTCTGAGGATTTTGACAGCCTTGATGAAGGTGAAGATAATATTGAAGAAATTGAGTTAAATAAGAAGAGGAAGAAACGAAAGCCGAAGTTTAAAACATGGAAGAGGCAAGTGGACCTTAAAAATCCTCAATTTAGAATTGGCATGATGTTTGCCAACAAAAAAGAAGCTAAGGAGGCTATGGAGCATCATTCTATGAGGACTGGTAGAGCTATTAGATTCAAAAAAATGACAAGACGAGACTGAGGGCTATATGTGAAGGGTCAGAAACTTGCCCATTTGTGATTTTAGCCGCGAGGAAGAATCCAAGGTCTGATACCTTTGTTATAAAAACCCTGCAGTTAGAGCACCAATGTGGGAGGGTAGACAAAGTTTTATATGCAGATTCAAGGTGGCTTTCAGAGCACTATATAGACAGACTTAGAACAAACCCAAATTGGGATGTCGATGACATCATGGCTGAGGTTAGAAGAGAGTTCAACTTGGTGGTTACTAGAAACCAAGTTTTCAGAGCTAAAAGGCTTGCTAGAGAAGTGATTGAAGGCGGTTATGTGGAGCAATATGCACGATTATGGGACTATGTGGAAGAGCTTAAGAAGGCCAACGAAGGTAGCACAATCAAGGTGAAGACTCAAATGGACGGTGATGATATTCTTTTTCAAAGGATTTATGTGTGTTTGGCAGGGTGCAAACAAGGCTTTTTGGAAGGTTGTAGGCCTGTCATAGGAGTTGACGGTTGTTTTATTAAAGGCCCTCATTCTGGACAGATTTTGACGGCTGTTGGGATTGACGGCAACAATGGTCTATTCCCAATAGCTTATGCAATTGTTGAGATAGAAAACAAAAGCACTTGGGTTTGGTTTTTGGAGCTTTTGATTGCTGATTTGAAAATTGAGAATGGCCTAGCATGGGCTTTTGTAAGTGACAAGCAAAAGGGTTTGGAATCAGCAATAAAAAAATTGCTCCCAACTGCTGAGCACAGTATGTGTGTTAGGCACTTACATCAAAACTTCAAAGTTTCTGGTTTTCAAGGGTTGGAAATGAAAAATATTTTATGGGCAGCAGCAAGGGCAACAACAGTACCGTGGTGGAAGGAATAGATGGAAAAGATGAAAAATCTACATGAAAAAGCATGGGAATGGCTTAATGATAGGCCTGCTAATAATTGGAGTAGATCTCGCTTTAATACTCACTATAAGTGTGATGTTCTACTTAACAACTTATGTGAGAGTTTTAATTCTGCTATTGTTGTGGCAAGGAATAAGCCTATCTTGGGACTTCTAGATAACATCAACATGTATATCATGCTTAGGATGGCCAATAGGAGAGCTGCTGTGAGGAATTGGAAGCATCCAGTTGGCCCAAGGATTTTCAAGATAATTGAGAAAAGCAAAGTGGAAAGTACTTATTGTATTCCTAAGATGGCTGGTGAGAATGAGTACCTAGTACAACACTTAAGTGGTAGACAGTTTGTAGTGAAGTTGAAGGAGTCTACTTGCTCATGTAGGAGATGGGATTTATGTGGGATCCCATGCTCACATGCAATTGCTTGTATATTCGCTAGAGATGAGAGTGTTTACACCTATGTCCATGACTGCTACAAGAAGGAAGCTTACTTGAACTCCTATGATCCTATGATCCACCCCGTTCCTGGAATGGACTTGTGGGATATGACAGATTTAACTCCATTGAAACCTCCAATATGCAAGAAGCAACCTGGCAGGCCAAAAAGAAAGAGAATTGTGTCTGTAGGTGAAGTTGAGCCACAAGCACACTATCCTCCACCACCAACTAATCTATTGGGTGAGCACAATGACACACCGCAACCTCAGAGACTTAGAAAATGGTTTGTAGAGATAGCTTGCGGTAAATGCGGAAAGTTGGGGCACAATAAAGTAGGATGTGGAAAATCACAACACACGAATGCAACAAATAAGAATCAGGTACATATTTATGCTTTAGTAAATCCTAAAAAACCAAACTAGCAAGTGAATTGCAGTTTAATTCATTCTTAGGTTAATGCAGGAGACTCAACAAGTAAACACTCAAGCAACAACTCAAAATTCCCAAGCAAACTCTCAAACTTCAGGGACACAAATGTCTCAAGGGAACACCGAAACACGAGTTCCAATTAACTCTCAAGGAAAGAAAAAGCAACATGTCAGTTCTCAAGCAGGGCAACAAGGAAAGGGAAAACAACCTGTAAGTTTATCTTTGATTATTTTCTCATACATTATATGCCAATTGGATTTGATTTACTGAATCAATTCTTTGATTTAGGTGAGAATGGGTGGATACAAAGGGATGGGGAACCAAGCAAGACCATGGAGGCTTTGAAATAGATAATATTGCTGCTTGTTTTTTGATGTTCATGGACCAATGAGGCCTCGATTAGTTGATGTTACCACTTGTTTTCTGATGGAGGATGTGAAGACCATGGTGGTTTTGAAATAGATGATATTGATGCTTGTTTTTTGATGTGGATAGACCATGGAGGCCTGGAATAGATGATGTAATATGTATATTGGCTATAAATATATGCAACCCAAGTTTTTCTGGGTATGCAAAGTTGACGTGAAACAACCTTCTTGTCGAATATACAGAACCTGCAATTCTTAAGTTTGTATACGATACACAGAGCTTTTTGAGTCCAACAACAACGATCTTTTTTTTACCAATTGTCCACTACCTTCTACCATGTCGTCATAAGTTAACATCAATTATCATGATTAAGACTGGGTAATATTGCAGACAGCTATAGGTATCAACTTCAACCTGGGGATGAATATTGAATTCAACCTGGGGATGGGCATCGAATGCAACCTGGGCATGAGGATGCTTTTATCTGGGAAATAATTTGTTTCCTAAATTACCCTTATAGTCAGTGTCATGTGCCACGCACATGACTGAATTTAACTGAGTTATTGATGGTGTTAAGAAAAATGACCATAGCTACATCTTTTGACGAGTTGAGGGACCAATGGTCATGGAAATAAAGTTGAGGGACCATTGCTCCAATTGGGTTAAAGTTGAGGGACTATTTCTACAATTTCCTCTAAAAAAATGGGTACAAATACAAATAAAAGTTTAAAAAATATGGGCATAAAAATGAAGTAATATATGGGTACAAATTAAAGCTGAAAAGAAAATTGGTATGACTTAAAAAAATGCTTGCAAAATAAAAATGGGTACAAACTAAATATAAAAATATATGATAAAAAATTCAGCCATAAATATAAGTATACAAAATGTAACGTTTCTAACGCTAAATAAATATATTTAGAAGCAAAAAATATTTTATTATTGAAATAATTAATGACATTTATTAAAATCTAAGGATTTTGATCAAAAATTGAAAATGAATAAGGTTTTAATCAATGGAGTAGAAAAAATAGGAATTGACGCCTAATTTTTCCTAGTTAAAAGGTTATCACAATAATTAACAATCAATTCAAAATTAATTGGCAATAGGTGAACAGGTTCAGGTCTTGTTAACATTTAATGCAAGACTTTATCTTTTATTTTTCTATATGCTCCTTGTGCCTGTAATAAGGTTGCGCATATGGTAGCATCTTATGTCGTGCGTATGGGGGGTAGTCATTCTTGGGATGGTTTTGAACCAGAGTGATTTTTTAACACTATGACTTCTGATGTAAACATTTCGATTCGTATTTAATTTTAATCCAACCCTTGGCAAAAAAAAAAAAAAAATTCTCAACACATCTCTTCATATGACGCATCACAATCCAAAGACATAAACAACAATCAATTGTGTCTAAGAATTTAGTGTAGGACGTGTTTACTTACTAAATCAATAAAGTCGTAAATTTGAAGGATTCCTATTAAGAAAACATGCAGTCAGAGTTGCCTTATCTCTACTAGAAATCTGATGAACAATTACACCTAAACTACAGGTTATGTTACCTATTGTGTGTTTTAATTGCACGAAACACTAAACTCACCACAAGCATATATGTCTTGAATCAAATACTATAATTAATTTGAGTTAGAATATGAGTATCCAACCGAGAATCAAAACTAATGGTAAAAAACCAACTAATCTAAAAACAAAATATTGAATCACTAACATAACATATAAATTATCTATGTGACAAAAGTTTTCAACTTTTTTGGATTGCCTTTAGCATTTTTACAAATGAAAACTAATGAAAATGGTTTAAAAACTTTGAGTTTTAACGTTAAGGACAAAATAAAAGGTAAAATGAATAGTACTAGAATTAATTTTTTAGTGTAAAAATATGATTTTTCGTTAAAATAAACAGTACCATGAACTTTTTGTTAAAGTTTTCTTTTTACACTGATATGGTACACTCTAGTTAAGAGAGAGAAAACAAGATAAGCATAAAACACCCCCACACAGCCTCGTACATAACTCCAAAAAGTCTCAAGTTCCAACCGATCACTCGTTGTCCAGTAAATGAACAAGACACCCATGCTGGCCTCCAACACCCAAAACTCCCAAATGAAAACAGATTGTCTCTGTATCCCTTCTTGCTCTTTCCTTGTTTTGACCAAAACCTTAACCCCAATAATTATCCCATCTTAGACAAGCCCGTTTAGGCGTTTCTTTTTGTTGTTGATAACGGACATAATGATGAAAAACGTTTCGAAGTCAAAACCCAAGTTTCTGCACTGTTTCCGACCGGTTGACGTGGACATGGTGCTCCAGACCAAAGCTTCCCGGAGGAGACAGGTCCGGACTATTGAATCCAGGGAGGACAAGAAGGCGGCTCCGCTGACGAAAACAATGTCTCTGGACAGAGGGTGTTCTTCTCCGGCAGATTCTGAGAACTCGAATATGCCTCCTCGTCCGAACAAAACTTTTTCCAAGGCGGTGAAAGCCGTAGTGTTCGAAACAATCTTGGTCAGTGTTTCGAAATCCTCAATCTTTGATGGATTATAGATTTTGGGTTGTTTTTGTTTTTCGATTTTAACCATGGGTTTTGGTATTTTGCAGGCTAAGAGAGATCGTGATCGGAAAGTTTGCCGGCAGGACTCGTTCGGATCAAAGCGGTGTTTTTCGTTCAGAAATGAGGCGTCCCTGAATTTGGGAGGCGATGAGTCGGTGAAAATAATTGAAGAAACAAAGCCAAATTCTGAGATCTCGTTACATTCTCGTTCTTCCAGTTCATCATTATCCGCATTATCTTCTTCGAGTTCGGTTTCGGAATCCGAAAGGTTGTCCAAAACTCTCTCGGACCCACAGAGCCTCGGGAATCCTAACAACCCCGCCGCGAAACCGAAGAACACGAAAGTGGGGTCCTACTGTTTCAACTCTGGAACATATTTTCTTCTCATCAGCCTTGCAGTGACGGTATTTTGGGGCAAGGCGATTGCAATCCTTGTCTCATCAATTTGGATCTACTTTTTTCCGTGGCAGAGTTCGAGTACAATCTCGCCGGAATATGTGAGGAGGTGGTCGGAGGCGGAGTGTAAGGATAATAACAAGAGGGTACTTGTGGAAGGGTTTATTGATAGGAAGAACCACCACCACCGCCACCAGACAGAGAGGGGGCATTAAGTTTTTGACGTGAAAATTCTCTGTTTCGTGTTTGATGCAGCTTCTGTGGTTGGAAAGGACGTCAAGGTTTTAATTGTGTAGGTTCCTTGTGGTACATTGAGGAGAAAACACAGAACATTCTGTATTTACATTTACTTCTCTGTTTTGCTTGTTTTCTTGAGACCTGTGAGTTTTATGTGGTTAAGTTATATATACATATATAATGCATACTAGCCATGCCACAGAAAATTGGAAGCCATATTCGTGTCGAAGAAAATCTTGGTTGTAACCAGTTATATATAAAAAAATACGAATTTATATTTAGTACGCAATCAATGAATTTCTCTTGCTTTACTTTCACTCCCTCTTGTCGCGTATTTATTGACCGCAATGTAAGAGTGTCTCACCCATTGGATTACATGCTTTGTGAGAGGTGTACTTATGAGATTTGGCACACCTTATCATGATATGGTCATTTTGGATTTTGATTTAAGGAGTAAAACTTAATAAGAACTAGTGCATAAACTAATAAATATGAGAAATTTTGGTAGGATTTTCTGATATTATGATAGATCTCATATCAGAAATGAACATGGAATCAAAATACATGAAATCTCATACTTTTTGTGAGAGTTGTCTGATGGGAAATTGAAAGTGTCTGTATGCGTTAAATTGTTGGAAATTTTGGTTGTAACAGAAGATATATCAAAAGACATGGACTGTTTTTACTCTGCTTGTATGTCCTTGCTCGTGAGTGTCTCATTCATCATGTAATATATCTCTAGTGATAAGGCATAATCACTCCTAGTTTTTCTTTCAACCTCCCTATAGTGTCACTAGTCATTATTTAATCAAATTTTATAAACATCCAATGCTTGTGTAAAATTTGGCACACCATATCATGATGTGGTAGTTCTGACAATGTAGATTTTAGTCATAAAATTTTGGCTGGTGCTATTTGCAAACTTATTTTTATTTCCCACGTACCTTTTGTTAATTTTTGTTCTGACTTTTTTCAATTTATTTGATCCAACTACATACCAAAAATTAAAAAAAAATGTAAAAAGTAAAAAAATGTATCTGGATAGCACACCTCTAAAATTTTATAAGAACATGCACATAAACTGCAATTGATGTTGATGCACATTGCACATCTTTATTTATTTTATTTTTTTGACATCTTTATTTATTTATTAAAGACAACCTTTTTTCTCCTAATTTCACCACATTGTTTATTGAGGAGGTTCCAAAGCATCTTAGAAATCAATGCATTATCTGTTTTTGTTCAATGGGTTGGTGCTTTGGGCATATAATGAAGGTTCTACAAGGCACTAAGCACTAGTCGGGTGGCGGGTTGGTTCTTAGCATCTAAGCGGGGTTAGGTGGACTAGACGGGGAGTTAGGTGGACTAGACGGGGGCTTAGGTGGACTAGACGGGGGCTTAGGTGGACTAGGCGGGAACTTAGGTGGATTAGGTGGGGGTCAAGGTGGACTAGGCGGATTTAAGTAAATTTATTATGAGTCGTATAAATAAGTATATGCTTATACTTAAAAAAGACACAATTTCATTAGGATACATAAACTGTAAAATATAATGCAATTATTGATTATAAAGTATTGGAACATAATGAAAACATGGGAAACAAGCATATAATGTGTGTTCATCTAAGTATTTAACAAGTTTCTTATAATTTATTGGAAAAAATAAAATGCAAAATGAAAGTTATATACTCTCTATCTAAGTGAAAGTCGCAACCTAGACGGGTCTGGGCTGACTAGGCGGGCCCTTAAGCGGTTGAGGCAAACCCATAAGCGGTTGAGGTGGCTGCCTAAGCAGGTCTAGGAGCTCTTTCTTAATTTTCAAACTCTTAGGATTAATCAAGACGGTGGTCAGTCGCCTAACGCCTAGGCAGAGCCTAGGCGATTCTAGGCAGGAATTTTTAGAACAGTGGCTGTGGAGCCAAAAAATATTCCCAAAAATTTTGGAGTTGTTACGCGGATTTTTTGACAAGAAAGACAAGATTACCCTTGTTAGATGGAAGAGGCACATCCGAATTCTCACGCACATGCAACAGACAATAACGACTCAAGATTCCCTCCATCCATGAAATAGTCAAAGGTGATTATTATAGAATTTATTCAAACCACTCATCATTCCCTCATTGATTTCATTCAATAAGGTAACTCCTAAAATCCCTTATTCAATTTAGAATAATTACCATAGTAATTTCAAAATATTATTTAATATAATATCTTGAATTACTCCACTCAAATTCACTATATATGGTTGGCCACTCCCAACCCTAATGGCCGGCCATCATCCTATAAATATCTCACTTATCCCACTAAAATGTTAAATCATTTGTTACCCACAAATTTCTAAAAATACTTTCTTCTCATAATACTAACTTTGGAATCAGAGATTCTTTGGCCAAACTGCCACCCCCTCCTCCTAATTCATCATGGGCATGCATGAGGCTTTTAGCCTTAATCGAATGTGTTATTATTTTGCAGGTGTATTTTTATCAAAGAAAAAGACGACGGAAATTTATATGCACAGTGACTTAAACAGACCTAAATTTTATCATTTTTGGCAACATTTCACACATGGTTACATGTCCTTTTTTGTTACTACTTTCTACAGTTTGTCCTCTTGGCTTTATAGCCAAAGCCTCCTGGATTTAAACCACGCCATTGATACTGATCTTATCAATAATATCGAAAGATCTCAAAATTTAAATAGCATTAAAGGGAGGGGTCCAATTCTTTACTACCCTACCAAAATCCATGAAGATAGTTAGATTTAGAAACTTCTTTTGTCATAAGATTACTGAGCCTGTCATAATATTATTCTTCAATATATTAAATGGGTTGTTTGCCACGTGGATTCCAGGTGGTTGAAGTAATTGTTACCTGTGAAGGGTTTGAGAGCATTTTCAAATGAGATGTAAAATTTTAAACATAAATTTATGGCAGTTTGATATCATTTAAGTTTTGCTTGCCGCTCGATATGTCAAATTAAATTATTATTTTATTACATTAAATTATTATACTAAATGTTTTAAAACAATAATAAATTAATAAAATGAATTTAATAATTGATAGATTTTTTTTAAGATGTATTTCGGTATTAAGGGTGATAGCTGTCAATCCATGTCATCCCACATTAGGCTTGGTTTTTCGATTGGAAAACGTTGCTGCTGCTTTTTTTAACTGTTATTACTGATTTAGACATTTTGACATTTCGTTTAGAGATATTCTAGTGTTGAAGTAAAATGAAAGATCACTTTTTTTATACTTTATGTTGTGATAAGTAATGTATACAACAAATTCAGATATTTTGACGTCTCATTTGAAGATACTCTAATGTTAAAGTAAAATAAAAGATCACTTTTTACTATACTTTATGTGATAAGTAATGTATACAAAAAATTCAACATTCGATCAAATAAATTCATTAACTTTATGTTATCAATAATGTGGTTCAAATTCAGCTTTGACTAGAATCGAACTTAAGACCTCTCACTTACTAGTGAAGATGAATAACACTAGACCTTAGTTTAAGTGGCTGATCTAACCGAATTATATAACTTATCAATAGTAGAGAATGAGAGATTCTTAAGCGTCACCAAATTGTATACTTATATGTGCTTATTTTTTCTCATCAAGCAAATTATATTATAAGATAATACACATAATTATATACAATCAGTGATATAATCAGATTTTTTATAGAAGAAGGTAGGTACCATATATGATTTTCTGAGAAGAAGTATTGGTTTTTTCCTTCCTCCTCTTTCTTTAATTAAATCAAATCCAAACAAAAAGGTTTGTCTTTTGCTCTTTTTCTCTACTTTGATTAATAAAAGATCAAGTGGCTAGGCAGGGATTTACTTAAAGTTTTTCTGTCTTTCAAGTGTAAAAGGAAGATCAGAAAGAAAGGGACAGGGTACTCTGCTTTATCAACTTATTCATTGCAAAAGCTAGAGAAAAAGAAAAGTGTTGGGCCATTCACTTAATAAAAACCCCATAAATCACACATGTTCCTTTTTTTGCATCCAACAATTTTGAAGAGGAATTTTCATGTTTTAAGTACACTGTTATGACCATGAGAGTAAGTTTTGGCGCAACATAAAAATTATCTTTTTGTGATCGAAAGGTCAAGAGTTTGAGTCGTAGAAGCAGACTCTTTGCAAAGTAAGGGTACGGCTGCGTACGATAGATGTTCCCCCAAACCCCCACTTGATCCTCACAAAGCGAAGAATCTTGTTGACTTGGGGCCGCTCACAGGTATACCTTTATGATGATGTTCTATATTATTAATATATGTAGGGCAAAACTAACATATGTTTGTTTATTATTAGCACGAAATGTCAGTATATTAATATACCTGTAACATACAGGTCATTCTCAAACTTAATTGGCCATTAAGGCACTGCAACTCTGCCTTCTGGCAGTTTCTTAACACCAAGACAAGTCATAAGGGATGACTGGATCTAAGTACAGACCATAAAAAGAGGGCACCAAGGACAATAATGATGATACAAAAAGGTACCCAACTCTTTGTTTTGCAGCCTTGGAATTTCACATGTTTCCTGATATTTAGTTAAAGGTTTTTGTATCAAAAGCAAGCTATGGTGACGAACCCTCTCTTGTGGGAAGAGATTCTTAGCTATCTTCGGTTTCATATCTCCTTTAATTCTTTTATCATGGGATCACCAAGTTACATGATAAGAAAGATAGATACGAAGAGACATACAACAAAGTATAAGATCGAAAAGATAAAAAAGGAGCATCTCTAAATCAGTTTCACTTTGTTATCAACCAAACTAAGGCACAGAAGTACAGGAGTACATTTCCTTTCCTTTACCCTATACAGATCTTTATCCATTTACAAATCTTCTTCCCCTTGCAAATCTTCGCTATGCAGGCAAACTCAAATTCACAAAACCAGAAATAGATGGTATTATTCGTATGTAACTATTTATAATGTGCTTTTCGAGAACTGAAGAAGTTGTAATCTGGCTGCCTGTTGGAAACCATGACGTGATCCTTGTAAACGCAGCCTTTACCAAAACGTAATGCATTATCGTCCAACGTTCTGAGCCTTTCTTTGAGAATTTCTATACTGTTAGAAGTAGATTCGTTTGAAGAATGTAGGGAAGGTGTTTTGGGTTCAAACCAGCATTCACCCTACAAGAAGAATATCCACAATAAGTTTCTAAGCGAGACTATATCAACAAGAAGTAACCATTCTTCAAAGCATTATAGCAGTATGCAGAATAAAACTGACTCTGTCCAAAACAAGAGTGAGTAGAGAGCCTCATACTAGGACTTGCTCAAAACTCGTGATATCATTATCACAGTTAGCCAGCATATAGTGTTTCCCGACACTTCCAAACTGTCACGGAGCGTGGTTTTATAATTGCTTCCAACCCTTTCAGTGATTAAGTGTTGCACAGAAAGAGTGATCTTGACTGAAATCAAAAGACAAAGAGTATTGATTTCTTACATGTGCGTTGTAGCTTTGCAATCCTAACACAGGGCAGAGGATGCGACTTGTGTACTTATTGGCATCAACTGAAATAGTCCTCCGTACAAAATGTCCAAGTGAATGGTAAGTCAAGAATGTAGCACGTAAGTTCCCTTCTGGAATTCGATATATAGGATACCAGGCCACCGAAAACCTGAAAGCCACATTAACCCAACATTCTTAAACATGCTAAGAATCAGTAGCAAACCACATAAATTGAATAGCAAAATTGATTCTCACCAAGATGCAGGATGTAAATCGTGCAAATTCAGACAATCTAACTTTGACGGGTCACCAAATATGTGATGATTAGAAGTTACAACATCAGTTAGCTCCAAAATTCTGCAATCAATTAGAAATCAGGTACATCAAAACTAGTAACCAGTGACATGTATCTCAAAATCAAAATTACTAACATGCAAATACGAGAAGTGAGGAATACTCAGAAGTCCAAAACAAGACATTAAATTAGGAACCAATGTAGTTGAAATAATCATTTGGAGTTCTTTTTGCACTTTCATCATTGTTTCAAACATGGATCAACCATATTGCATCATTGTTCGATTTTTTTCATGGTCCATTTCAATATCTATTTGGAAGTTTCTATCCCTCATTCTCAAGTAAAAAACTAGGTTCCACAGCAATTTAATAATGTGCAAAGAAACCGAACAGCTAGAGAAGTAAACAAATATTGTTAACAATCAATCCAATTTTGATTACCATTTCTAGAAACTTTTCTGCTGCAAGATGAATAGAACAATAAGAAGACGAGAGTGGCAAGAACATACTTATTGTAGAAAGGCAAGATATCTTAGTATAAGAGTGGCAAGAACATACTTATTGTAGAAAGGCTTTCGCTGATATGGCTGCTCAGACTCAAAAAATTCAAATATGAGCTCTGAATCAGGTGAACAATCTAGAGTCAAAGGGACACTTCCATAATGTTTCTCTGTCCCTGCCTGAAGATGGTTGAGCTCAGCTGCTTTTGAAGAATGTGTTGCATTCAATGTTTTGGAACAAGAGTTTTGGGGTTGAAACAATTGAACAGCGGAAAGGTAAGGAACAAAATAGGCGTGGAATGGCATTGAACTATTGAGGTTTTTTGAATCATCTGCCTTGACATCCAATCCGTAGTTCCCTGGTTTCTCATACCAGTTCCAAACAGTGCGAAGTGATAAATTCGGTATCTGGTGCTTGCACAGGAAACCATGAGACATCTGATCATCCAAGCAAATAGAACATTTTTTATGTACATATGAAGATGCAATAACAGGAGCAGCACAGTGGATGAATCTTTCAAACTCTGCAAGTGGACATCCCATTGTAAGCTGAACAAGCTCAGATGCTAATTGCATTCTGTAAGAAGCATTTAAACCTTCCACTGCCATTTGTGAGCCAATCAGGAACTCGTTGGTGGCCCTTGGTCTTCTACCATTTGCTTCATAACTGTTACTTTCAATGTTCTGATTCTCTATTTCAGCAGCAGACTTATAGAATTTTGGGCACTGATAAGACTCTGAAGGCAATTGATGGCTAGATATTGAGTCTGTGCATCTTGTATCAGATGAAGGGAAAGGAATTTGACCTCCTTCCTGATGGTTATCACTCAACTCCTTACTTAAAACTGGTAAGCTAAGGTTTAAAGCATTGCAAGTTCCAGCAGAGCCAATCCCCTCATTTCGCCTGGACTCTTTTGTACCAACAGGTTTCCACTGATGAGAACTTGGTCCAGAATTAGCAGCTTTCCTAAACTTTTGATCACTGTGATATCTGAACTGTGAGTATGGCAGACTGTCCAAAGAAGCATACGAACACCTACCAAAATTATGCTCCAGGATTGGATTCTTCCCAAGTTTGTATGGTCGAAAACCATGACTGGGAACATGATGAGCATGGTAAAACGTTCTTCTTGCAGTGTCTCTAGTCTGGTAATGGTACATACCAAAAGGAACCTGTGAATACTCTTTTTTCCCATTGAAATTCTCACGCCTATACAAATTAGTTGATGTTTCACAATCATTTTCCGCGCCTTGAAATTTACTTGGTTGTGAGACACATCTATGAAAACTCCCATTCAACCTCTGCTGAGAAAAAACCCATTGTGATGATTCATCCCCTAAAAATGCTCTTGGTGGAATTCTCCGATGCATAGATGACTGTTCGTGTCCCATCCCCTTAAACCCATAAGCAGCATTGTTGCTAGGCAACAACCCATCTCCAGAAAATGAATCATGCTCAACCCATACCTGATTCTGCGGCGGATGAACATGTTTTACTCCATATCTGTCACCTAGTTCCTTCACCCAATTCTTTCGTGGTTCCCGCTTCATCTTCCAATTGTGACTTAAACATCTGTTTTCCTTTCCATTTTTACCGCAGGCTCTCCCGGTTCCAGTCTCGGTACCTTCAGAAACACCTCCTTTCGAATCTTTAACTTCAACCTCAAGAAAACTACTACTGCTTGCATCATCAAACCCACAATTGCTCATCTTTGAAGAATTACAAGAATCCCGCTCACCAACTGACGATAAATCCTGGGTCTGGTCCGAAACCCCATCACAAATATTTCCTTTCTTCTTATTCTTTTTCTTCTTCTTCTTCTTCTTCTCAGAAATCATCCCATCAGGAACGTCCGTACGTAAAGGTACAGGATTAGGTTCAAAATTTCCCCCCTTCTGGTCCACCATCATTTCTCTTTCATGATCTTTAGAGGGAAAACACACAAAAAGAAGAAAAGGGTTTACTTCAATTTCAAGCACACAGAAATTCAATCTCAATCGAAGAAACCCAGAAAACCCAAATCTTAATGTTGTCTAATTGTGAAGAAAAATCCAATCTTTTGCAGAAAAATTCACAGAAAGTAAACCGAGAAATGCAACAAGAGCTACGGAATATTGAAAGGAAACTATTTTCTTGCAAATTAAATTGGTATGGAAAAAAGGAAGTAAAAGAAAAAAGTTGCAGAGAAAGTACCTGAGAGAGAAAGCAGAGGGCGCGCGACGGGAAGTGGACAAGGAATTTGAAAGGCAAAAATTAGTTGGGTTTTTGGTGGGGGTTTAACGGTTCGTTATGCTTTAAGCGCCGCTTGCTTGCTTCTGTTATGGTGTGATGCGGGTGTACCACTGTTCATTCAGTGAGGCTTTGGATGTTTGCCACGTGGATGGTCATTTTATTATTATTTTTTTTTTCTTTGTTTGAGTAATGAATTCATCTCACAAGTTTCTATTTGAATAATATTAGGAAGATTAAATTTTTTAAACTAAATAATGTGATTGTAGATGATTAGATTATTAATTAAGTGTCGATTAACGTGCTTATTTCTTATTAATGACACATCATTTGATTTGCAATTATAACCTTGTATTTGTAAGAAAAGGAGGGTAGGGTAGACTTTGGAGTTTAGGGTTGTGAAATATGGGAATTTGGGGGTGATTTGGGACTTATTTTGTGCTAATGAGTGCGATTAAGGTTTCAATTTTCGCTTCAACATTCAACACATGTATCTATGTCAAAAGATGGTGTGGCCTAATTGAGGAGGTAAAAATTTGGGCGGGATACTTGGTTAAGATGGTCAAGGTACCCTTCATTTTCTGTCCACGTCAGCGAGAATGCATGATTTGCACATATCACAATGCCATTTAACGCTCTCGTTTGGGATGGATTGACGAAGTTATCACATCACTTTTATGGTTCAAGTAAAATTTTCAAGTTCGAAAAAGAAAAATAAAGTTTTCCAAATTAACAGTCCATCACTTATGCATATGAAGCTTTAATTAATCAAACAGAAACAAAATTTATCTTGATAATTTGGATAATAATCCAATAACATACCTAATCAGAAGCTATCTGCACACACACACACTAATACAGACACAATTACTCGAGGATCAAACCAAATGACCAAATAGAAAAGGCACATCAAAATGCTCACTGATGCTCTTCAGATCCCTTGGAGATGGTTGAAGATGGGGTGCTCTTGGTCTGAGAGGAAGCAGTCGATGTGTTATTGCTCCGCGGGCGCGAACTCTGGCTCGAGGATGACTCAGTGAAGAAAACTATCTGCTCCTGGTCGTCTCCAAACAATTGAAGAGCTCTCGGAATTGGTGGCAAGTTGACATCGGAAACTGCCTCGAGGATTTGCACCACCTGCCCCATTGACGGCCTCTGAGCTTCATCATCTTGGACACACCAACATGAAACTCTACAAACCCTAGTGAGCTCTTCTACGTCGGCATTGCCATCGAGACTCGGATCCAATAGGCTCAACACATCACTTTCTGGAGTACTAATCTGGCTAGCAGCATAAGCTGGGAAGAATCTAACTTTCCCATCTTCAGATTGCTCCGAGTTTCTTCTCCCTGAAACGAATTCAAACAGCATCATTCCGTAGCTGTACACATCCGCTTTCACTGTGATCGGCACGCCTGAAATCCACTCTGGCGCAAGATAGCCTCTTGTCCCTCTCATGGTTGTCAGGACCCTGCTAAACTCTCTTCCAACAAGCTTTGCAAGGCCAAAGTCTGCCACTTTCGGACAAAGTTCAGCGTCTAAGAGGATGTTTTCTGGCTTTATGTCACAATGTATGATGCAATCTCTGCACTTCTCGTGAAGATAAGCCAACCCTCTTGCTGTCCCAAGTGCAACTTGGTACCTTGTTTTCCAATCCAAGAGCCCCGGGCCCTTATCGTTGAAAAGGTGAGAGTCCAAAGATCCGTTTGGCATGTAATCATACACCAACATCCTTTTAGAACCTTCGGAGCAGAACCCACGAAGGCGGACAAGATTGACATGCTGGATTGTCCCAATTGTGCTCACTTCTGTTCTGAATTGCTTCTCCCCTTGGCTAACACTTTCAAGCTTCTTCACTGCTATGACAGACGAATCGGGCAATGTCCCTTTGAAAACAGAACCAAAACCTCCTCCCCCCAATTTTTCAGAGAAGTTCTTCGTTGCATCTTGCATATCTCTGTACCCGAATGCCACCAACGAACCCTCTACTGCTTTTCCCAATCCTTTCACTCGCTTTCTCCGTCTCAAGATTGCAAACAGAATAAGGCCTAAAAGAACTGCTACACCGGCAGTTGAGCCTGCCACAACCCCAACAATCAATCCCTTGTTACTTTTCGAACTCTTAAACTCAGATGCTGCAAGTTTGAGGTATAAAGTTCTTCCCTGGTCGTCACCTGATGTTAGTTGTTGCAAATCCAAAAGCTCTCCTTTCCAAAACGAACATCCACTTCTGTCGTAAGCATAAGCAGTGCAAGAGCAGTTTCTAAGGCAGAACGATTCACATTCCGCAATACTCCCAACCTCCGCAGACTGTTTATTTTCAGGCAATGACATGCTAGGAACTTCAAGAAACCGGTCTGGCTTCCCGTTAGCACTCGTAGCATTTTCACAATAAAGACGAGTTTTTCTCGAACACCCACCAGAGTAGTCCGTCAAATTCCAATCTCTCTTCGACTTGGGCTCAAAACCGTTCAAGCAATTACAGGCGAGGTTGCTTACCTCATTGCAACTTCCGAATGCGCCACACAAATCATAAACTTCGCATTGCTTTCTCGGTTGAGACCAAAACAAATTCCATTGCCTGGAGGTATCCAACCATGTAAGCTGTTGAATCTGCCCCGAAGTATACATCACGAAACGAGATATTCTCTTAGGATCATAAACAGAATAGGTGAAATAACTTTCGGTTTCGTTCGTAAAGTAGCTGAAGTTGTATATATAATTGAGCCTCATTTCCGGAACCAAGCTGAAAATCC